>CM029020.1:106053334-106685408 GCA_016801055.1 Panax notoginseng
TGTCTAAAGAAATTTAATCAAGGTGGGTTAAGGTTTGTTTACAAACAGGTTCAAGGAAGCATATGTGCTTAAGGGGTGCATTAGTGCACAAGGAGCAAGGGTGCTCAAGTGAATTATTATAATTCAATTTGATAGAATCTGTTTTGTAACAAGGGTCATTTATAGAAATAAAAGTTAGTCTCCAATACTAGTTGGTATTGGACGTGGACTAGGCTATTATTATAGAGGGTAATAGCTGAACCACGTAAAAAATCTTGGTGTTATTTTTTATTACTTGCTTTTCTTTAATATCTCTCAAGATAGTTAAATCTCTTTATAATTAAAATTTAAATATTTGCTTCATCTTGAGATAATTTGTTAACACCAAGTATTCACTTTGACTTATAAATTCATCAAAATATTTTCTTAAACTAAAAGTCAATTTGGTAGACCATATTCATTCAACAAGCTGCATTCATCAAAATAGTAGGCTGAATTTAGTTTAAAGTTTAAAAATTGGTCATAGATTGCTCCTACACTTTTTCAACCCCCCCTTCTAAGTGTGCCTTATCTGAATTTCATTTGGTATCAAAGCAAGGCTCTACTTACTTGGTATTAAAGGTGACTTGTAGGGAAAGATTCTGACATGACAAAGTTCGGGAGCAACAATCAAGAAGGTCAATCAACTAATAGACCTCATTTTCTATATGGAACAGAAAATTACAACTTCTAGAAATTTCAAATGTGGATCTACCTTAAAAGAGATCCTTGGGAATGGTGGGTTGTGGAGAACGGACCAGTTATTCCACGAAGAGAAGATGGGACACCAAAAACTCTACTAGAAATGGATTCAACCAAAACCTACATGGTCTTATATGATTCAAGGGCTATGAGAACACTACTTATTGGCATGGTTCAATCCGAGATTGATAAAGTTTCCTCATGCAACACAGCTAAGGAAATTTGGGACACTCTAGTGGTGAGCCATGAAGGAACATCGAAGGTTCGAGAAGTTAAACTAAGCATGCTCATGCATGATCATGAGATGTTCAAACTCTAGAAAGATGAAACTATAAAGATGGCTCAAGCAAGGTTCCTTGTTCTTCTGAACTCCTTAAAGCTTCTGGACAAATCCATTCCAAAAAGTGAAATTAACCGTAAGTTACTTCGTGCTATGCCCAAGAGGTTTGCTTCTAAAATTACTACTCTTCAAGATTCCTCTACTATTTCTATTATGGATACACTAACTCTTTTTGGTGAACTTGAGGAATATGAACATCAGTTAAAGAGATATTATGATGAGGATGAAACTCCTCGAAGAAAGTTTTAGCTCTTAATGCAAAAAATGAAGAAGAGCTTGATGATAATTCTGACGAAGAGATAGCCATGACGTCAAGAAGGCTCAAAGGACTACTACAAAGGAAGAATAAAGGGAAAAATATCTTCAACTCAAATAAATCCAAAGGAAATAAAACCGAGGAGATATGTTTTGAATGTGGACGTCTAGGGCACTTCAAGAAGGACTACTTTCAACTAAATAACCAAGGAAAAACAGGCTTCAAAGATAATAAAAGAAACAAGGCACTTGTCACTTGGAGTGATGAAGAAGAGACCGAAGTTGAGATTGATGCCAAGGATGAAATAGCTCAAGTATGCTGTAAGACCCCAAATTTTTTTTAATAAAATAGAATTTTCTTTATTTATTATTTTGAAATAGTAAGGGTTTATTTGATTAATATGGTTAGTTATCAGTAAAATGCACAAATATTTTAAAATAAGCAAGTGGTTATAAAATATTCATTGTTGTCGGGTAATATTCGTTTGGTCGTGGAATATTCTTACTGTCGGGGAATATTCGTACGACGGCGCAGCCTTGTGTGGGCCCCATAACAGAATGGGATTGGATAAAAAAAATGACAAGTATAAGTTGTTTATAAATAACGGCGTAGTTGTTACAGTTAATACTGTTAAAATACTTGGTGGTTAAAACACAGTAGCACACGGTATTGCACCAATTATTGATTCTTACGTAAGAAGGCACTACTCAATAATTGTTATAGTAATTACTGTTCAATATTTTATTTTATTGATTCAATAATTGCTACGTTTATATTTTATATTATTGTTGTTTCAATAATTGTCACTACACAATATTTTCCATTATCAGATCAATAATTCATATTATTTGAATAATATTATTAGATAACATTATTGGTAATGTCTAGAAAGTTCTGTCTAAGGAGAGGTTTGTTCACTTAATTGCACGCCAGTAAGGAAAAATCCTTATTGGAAAGTCCCCTATTTCCTGGGAACTGCCTGGTTGTCAGTATTGTGATTCTGTAATATTATTTATGAATAATTAATTATTGATTCATATGATGAGGAAAATATTCATTGTATGTGGATATAGATGGAGAAAATTTTTTAATGTGACAATTGTTGAAAATTAATATTTTATCTGTTTTTTGATAAAAATTCATTTAAATATATTATTAAATTATAATAATATAATAATGGTGATATTTTTACAATGAATGTGGGATATATTAATAAATGAGGAGGAAGAGTGTTTTTGTTACTAAAAATATTTAAAACATGTTTTTCATGTTTGTGGACCCCATTTCTTGACTGAAATTTGATTATAGCATGTAAAATCGCCGTTTGTGGATTTCGGTCAATTTCTATTTGGAATTTGGAAAAATTTTCTTCTACAAAGTTGTAGAGAATAGAATTTCCTATGAAAAAGATATATATATATATATATATATATATATATATATATATATATATATATATATATATATATATATATATTTTATTAAATTTTCTGCTTTGGTGTTTTAAGTATTTTCCTATAAATAGGGTGCTTAGGTTAGAATTGAAAATCACACCAGAAATTAAATCTTCTCTTTCTATATTATCGAGCGTATTCTTGTGAGTATTTTAATATCTTGAGTGTTGTTATACGGTACAAGTTTTTTTCAGCATTATATCTGATATTCCAGTCAGAAGTATTATTCTTTTGAGGTAAGGAATGTTATTTTTTTTATTAATGATATTATTTCTTTCAATATCATTATACCGGAATATTGATAAGATTTTTTTTTTGAAATTCTTATCTTTTCATGTCAGAATTACTATTCATGAGTTACTATTCACGAGCTACTATTTATGAGTTACTATTCATGAGTACTATTCACAAAGCATGATGATTTTTCTTGTAAAATTTCTACCTTTTGGTGTCGGAGTTACTATTCACGTATACGGTACTATTCACGTATGTGACACTATTCATGAATACGACACTATTCACAGAAAAAATTAAATTTTCTTTTTTGTGTTCAAGATTGTCTGTTATGGTTCCTATCTTTGATTGGATCTATATTTTGATCTTTATTTTTGAATTCTGATCCATAATAGTTATTATAGAGTATTTTTAAACATGGATAAACTGAAGTACGAATCCTTACTATTTGTTCTTTTGTCTCACTAGATTCGTTTTCTTTAAAATATATTTTTCATCATCCTTAGTCCTAAATGATGATATTACTGAATATCTTTGGCATGTAGTGCAAAGATGAACGATTTCTTGATGAATATCTTTGGCCCGTAGTGCAAAGATGAACAGGTGTTGAGATGAACATGACCGACTGATTAATATCTTTGGCCTGTAGTGCAAAGATGACTATTTGATTCAAGATGTATATTGATTGATGCTACAGGGATAAAATATCGATGATGGACTTTTAAATTCATAGATGATAGTAGATTTCATTCTCTACTTAACTCTTCTAATGAATTATTGTTTCCGCTGCAGTTGTTGATCTAAAACTTGTTGTCTATTGTATTCTATCAGATTTTTTCCTGTTGAGGACTAACGATAATTTATTTTATATTATCTTAGTCATAATATTCTTTACTGAGCTAGTTGAGCTCACTCTTTTCTTTTTTGTTCCATTTTTCTTCTTAGGAGGCGAGAATATAGCGGGTACTAGTCGGGTATGGAATGATGGTTCAAGATAGTTGTTTTAGTAGTCCTCACTATTTTGTAAAATAGTGTATCAATAATTGTAATGAGCAATCCATTTGAGTTTGAATACTGTCTAGATGATAATATTTGTATTTAAACTCACAGTATATATGTTGTCATATTTTGCACGACAATTGTAATAATAAAGTTGTAGTTATTTTCTGTACCATGTATTTGACGACTCATAATAGGTTGGGTGGAATGAACCTATTTTGGGGGTGTCACAGTTGGTATCAGAGCCATAAGTAAAGAGCCCTGAGCCTCTATCTAGTGACTTCTTGTTGATGGGGGATGCACCGAAACCAGACTCTCCGTAGGGGATGCCGTTCTGCTGTGGCAAACTGATAGGTATCACTGTGAGGTGCTGTCCACGGTTGGGACATGAGTCACAGTTGGTATCAGAGAGCTTAGGGATATGATCTCTGGCGGAGATCGGGGAATAGAACTAGGAGGAGAGAGACGAGTAAATCCTTCGCTAGTATGTCCTACCTAAGCTTATTTGTTGGTTAGTCAGAATATAAGGATATTATTTGACATGTTAATTTCTTTAATTAACCCTTATTTTATGGCAGTAATTGAGAATGGAAACTGAGAATGTTAACAGTGGAGTAAATGAGACCGTGGAGACACCTTTGCTCGCCAATGAAGAGAATGTGCAACAGGCCGATAATGTTCCACTCGTGAACTACACCACTGATCAGACGATGAACGATGGGATATTTAGAAGCTTTTTGCAATTCATACAAAATCAGACGAGGAAGACTCGTGTACAAAATACCGGTGGAAATGATAGCAACGCACGGTTTGTTACAGCCAAACTGTTCAAAGAGTTGGGACCACCAGAATTTTGGGGAAAGCCAGATCCGATTAAGGCAGAGACGTGGGGCAAGCAAATTACCAAGATATTCGATGTCTTGGGATGCACGGAGGAACAGAAGGTTTCATTCGCCACTTTTATATTTCGTAACGAGGCAGATTATTGGTGAGAATCTATGAAGCGTACCCAGCCAGCCGCACTCAGCATGTCTTGGGAAACATTTAAGAAACTGTTCAATAACAAGTACTTTCCTAAAAGTATTCATCATATGAAGGAGGTAGAGTTTATTAGACTAAAACAGAACAACATGACGGTGTCTCAGTACGAGGCGAAGTTCGCGGAGTTATCCAGGTTTGCACCTTATTTGGTGGAGAATGAGGAATGTATGACGCGGATGTTTTTGAGAGGTTTGAAACCCGACATACGTCAATGTCTCATTTCTCATAAATTTTCTTTATATTCAGATGTTGTGAATAGGGCTCAGTTATTGGAGCGCGATAATGAGTCAGCTCAATCGAAGAATAATGACCTACAACTCGATGATAATCGTACCAATGGCAATGGTCATCAGAACAAGGATAACCATCGTGGAGGAAATTATCGTGCCAGAAATGGTAACTACTTCGGTGGTAATCATGGCCAAGATAATAGAAGAAATAACTTAAGTGGAAATTTCAAGAAGAGAAGATTTAACGATGACGGAAAGATGTCGGCAGCAGCACCAACACCAGCAACAAATTCTAGGGGAGGAGAACGACCGACAGTTAGATGCTACAAATGCGGAGAGGAGGGACATATAAGTCCAAACTGTTCACAGCCTTCCAAGGTATGTTATAATTATGGAAAAGAAGGACATATCGCTCGAGATTGTACAGTAGCGAAACCCAGTCCAGCGGGGATGGTGACTCAAAAGGCTGTCCCAAAAAAGTCAAAGTCAACGGTTCCTAGAAGAGCGTTTGTCGTGACTGGTCAGAATGCGAGGAACCCGAACGAAGCTAGCACAGGTTAGTTAATTATAAATTCTTACGAAGTTTATACCTTATTAGATACCGGTTCTACCCATTCATTTATCTCTCCTGCTTATACCCAACGTTTAAAATTGACTCCGGAGAAAATTAGACTTTGACTTATGCGTCCGTTGCGTAGTCCTCGTTGTTCTATGTTGTATTTGACCCCTCCTGAGACCAAAAACAAACAATACGTTAGAGTAATGACCATTTAGATTTTGGATTTATTTTTAGTATTTTTCAGAGATTTTAAGCAAGCTTAATAAATGAAAAATCCTAACTACTTCTTTCATAAACTATATCCTACCAACTTAAATGTGAAATATGAAAAATAAAGAAATATTGGGTTGCCTCCCAATTAGCGCTTGATTTTAAGTCGTTCAGCCTGACTACTCCCTGTTTTACTGCGTATCGGCTAGGATGATAGTGTCGGCGTCCAAATTTGACTCGCCACCCCAATAATGCTTTATACGTTGGCCATTGACTTTGAATGTTTCTAATGGATTGCGACTGTATAATTCAACCGCGCCATGAGGAAATACCCGTTTGATAGTAAACGGTCCCGACCATCTTGACTTAAGCTTTTCGGGGAACAACCGCAGCCGTGAATTGAACAAGAGGACTGCTTGACCCGGCTTGAATGTGCGTTGGATAATTTTGTAGTTGTGCCATTTTTTAACTTTTTCTTTGTATAGTTTGGCAGTCTCATAGGCACGAAGGCAGAATTCGTCGAGCTCATTAAGTTGGAGTAACCTCTTTTCTCCTACGGCGGCTTGATCAAAATTCAATTTTTGTATTGCCCAGTAAGCTTTGTGCTGTAACTCCACTGGCAAGTGACATGCCTTTCCGTACAAGATTTGATACGGCGACATCCCGATTGGCGTTTTGTATGCAGTGCGGTATGCCCATAATGCATCATCCAATCGAAGCGACCAATCTTTCCGGCTTGGGTTGACGACTTTTTCCAATATCTTTTTAACTTCTCTGTTCGATACCTCGGCTTGCCCATTAGTCTGAGGGTGATAAGCAGTCGCCACTTTGTGATTGACCCCATACTTGGCCAAAAGAGCTGTAAACGATTTGTTGCAGAAAGGACTGCCTTCATCACTAATAATTGCTCTTGGCGTGCCAAACCTTGTGAAAATATTTTTCTTTAAAAATTGAGGACCACCTTGGCATCATTAGATGGTAATGCGGCAGCTTCAACCCATTTCGATACGTAGTCCACCACGAGCAAAATGTACTGATTGCTCAAAGACGACGGGAATGGTCCCATGAAATCGATGCCCCATACATCGAAGATTTCCACTTCCACAATTGTTTGTAGGGGCATCTCATTCCGTTTCGATATGTTACCCACCCGTTGGCATCTATCACATGTTTTCACAAATTGGTGGGCGTCTTTGAACAACGTCGGCCAATAAAACCTGGACTGAAGAACTTTTGCCGCAGTGCGCTCACTTCCTTAATGGCCACCATACGCCGACGAATGGCATTCTTGTAATATAGTGTGGACTTCACTATATGGAATACACCGTCGTATCATCTTATCAGCGCATTGTTTAAACAGATACGGCTCATCCCATATGTACCACTTGACGTCATGAAGAAACTTCTTTTTCTGCTGTCGTGTGAGATCTGGGGGAAGAATCTTGTTTACCACATAGTTCGCGAAGTCTGCATACCACGGAAATTCTGTATTAAACCCAAATAACTTCTCATCCGGGAATGTCTCATGAATCACGCATCTCTCTTTATCTATTGTCTCCGGATTTTCCAGTCTGGATAGATGATCGGCGACTTGATTCTCCGTCCCTTTTCTATCTTTAATTTCTAAATCAAACTCTTGAAGTAAGAGAATCCATCGGATAAGACGTGGTTTAACATCTTTTTTCGCTATTAAGTACCGAATCGCTGAGTGGTCCGTGTAGACTATTACCTTTGTCCCGATCAAATATGCTCGGAATTTGTCGAACGCGTATACTACTGCAAGCAACTCCTTTTCCGTAGTAGTGTAGTTCATTTGAGTTTCTGTTAGTGTTTTGCTTGCATAATATATTGCGTGAAACACCTTATCTCGTCGTTGGCCCAAAACTGCCCTAACCGCATAGTCGCTTGCATCACACATGAGTTCGAACGGCATTTTCCAGTCCGGTGCCACTATCACGGGGGCTGTAGTTAACTTCTTCTTCAACAATTCAAACACGGATTTGCACTCCTCTGTAAAACTAAAAGTCATATCCTTCTCTAAAAGACTGCATAGAGGTTTTGCAATCTTAGAGAAATCCTTTATGAACCTTCGGTAGAACCCAACATGCCCCAAAAAACTGCGAATACCTTTAACTGAGCTCGGTGGAGGTAGTCTCTCAATCGTGTCCAACTTTGCCTTGTCTACTTCCAATCCTTGCACTGACACCTTATGTCCTAATATTATGCCCTCTTCAACCATGAAGTGGCATTTTTCCCAATTTAGTATGAGGTTGGTATCCTTACAGCGCTGCAATACCATGACCAGATTTTCTAAGCAAGTGTCAAAAGTACTTCCATAAACCGAGAAATCGTCCATGAATACTTCAACGTTTTTCTCCACCGTGTCTGAAAAAATAGCCATCATACACCGCTGGAAAGTTGCCAGTGCATTACACAGTCCGAATGACATCCGTCTGAATGCAAAGGTGCCGTAGGGGCAAGTGAATGTTGTCTTTTCTTTGTCTTCAGGAGCGATAGCAATCTGATTGTATCCTGAATATCCATCCAATTAGCAGTAAAACTCATGCCCCGCTAACCTGTCTAACATTTGATCGATAAAAGGTAGCGGGAAATTGTCCTTCCGGGTTGCCTTATTCAATCTCCTATAATCAATGCACACCCTCCAACCTGTTACTGTCCTTGTTGGAATTAACTCATTGTCCTCATTCTGAATTACCGTCATTCCCCCTTTTTTCGGCACACAATGAATCGGACTTACCATTTACTGTCGGAAATTGGGTATATGACTCCGGCATCCAATAATTTTAGAATTTCCTTCTTGACCACTTCCTTCATGATTGGGTTGAGTCGACGTTGATGCTCCACGGATGGGCTCGCAGTATCTTCCATCAGAGTCTTGTGCATACAAAATGACGGGCTAATGCCTTTTATATCCGTAATTGTCCATCCAATTGCTGATTTGTGATCCCGAAGCACCCTCAGCAACTTTTCCTCCTGCAATTTGTTAAGTGCAGCAGAAATAATTACAGGTAAAGAATTTAAATCGCCTAAATACGCGTAGCTGAGATGTTCAGTGAGTGGTTTAAGTTCCAAGGCTGGTGGCTCATCTAATGATGGTTTCAATTTTTCTGCAACTGTATCCTCGGTGTGCAGAGGTTCAACTGGTGGTCTGAATCGGCTAACTCGTGGTAACGAGTCTAGCATCTGTAATAATTCCATAAATTCGGTGTCGTCAATTTCCTCATCCCCCAGTAACGTTGTTTCTAACGGATCGTTGCTTAAACTCTTGCTCATTTCTTCGGTGGCAATCTGCTCAATTAAATCTATCCGATTACACTCTTCCTCGTCTGTCGAATATTTCATGGCCTTAAACACTTTGAATTTTACTTCTTGATCTTGGACCCTCATTGTAAGTTTTCCCTTCTGCACGTCTATGAGTGTCCGTCCCGTGGCCAAGAAAGGTCTCCCTAGGATGATCGGGATGTTCTTATCTTCCTCGAAATCCAGTACGATAAAGTCCGCAGGGAATATGAACTTGTCCACTTTTACCAGAATGTCCTCGACAATGCCTCTCGGATATGTGACTGACCTATCTGCCAGCTGTAATGAAATATTCGTAGGCTTCGGTGCGGGCAAACCCAATTCTGAATATACTGATAAGGGCATAAGATTTATGCTTGCTCCCAAGTCACATAGGCACTTATTGAACGACATCTTCCCGATTGTGCATGGGATGGTAAAACTTCCAAGGTCTTTAAGTTTAGGTGGAAGCTTTTTCTGTAACACTGCACTGCACTCCTCTGTTAGTGCTACTGTTTCGAAGTCTTCCCATTTCTTCTTCCTTGACAGAATTCCCTTCATAAACTTCGCGTAACTCGGCATTTGCTCCAAGGCCTCTGCAAATGGAATATTAATCTGGAGTTTCTTGAACACCTCTAAAAATTTTGCGAACTGCTTATCGGACTTCTGTTTTTGGACTCTCTGCTGAAACGGCGGTGGAGGATAAACAATCGGCTCACTGTTTAGCTGTGGTTCCTCTGATTTGTTCCCCACTACTGCATTATTGTCGTCGGCTTTTTCTTCCGGTGTTGCTGAATTTTCTGCACTAATCTCACTGAGGAGTTTTCTGCTTCTCAACATAACTGCCTGACATTGCTCATGATAACCCTTCGGATTTCTTTCGGTGTCGCTAAGTAAGGTTCCTTGTGGTCTACTATTTAATGCCAACGCAAGTTGTCCTATCAGATTCTCTATATTCTTGAGAGCAATAGTATGATTCTTCAACATCAGATCAGTGCTAGTTTTGTAACTTGCCCAGGATTCCTCATCATCGGATTTCCTGTCCTACTGTTGAGTTTGTTGTGGTTGACTGTGAAATCCAGGGGGATATGATGGTTGTGGAGCTTGACTTTTCTGATTATTGCTCCACGAGAGGTTTGGGTAGTTCCTATTCCCCTGATTGTAGGTATTCTAATATGTATTTTTCGGATTCCTATTGTAGTTGCTTATGTACTGAACGGAAGCTGGATTTATCGCGCACTGCTCTGTCAGATGATCCCCCGCACATAATTCACATACTGCCATAACCTGCTGAACTTGTTGAGCTTTAGCCCCTGCTAACATGTGCACCGTCTCATTCAGCTTATCAAACTTCATGGATAGTGCAGAAATAGTTGCGTGTAAAGATGTTACTCCGTCTAATTCCAAGACCCCAGCTGCTTTTGCCTCTGTCATTCTTGATGTGGGCCACTGGTAGTTATTTGCCGACATTGTTTCTATCAAATTGTAAGCATCCTCATAACTTTTAGCCAAGAATGCTCCCCCCGATGCCGCATCAATACTCGCTCTAATATTGCCATGTAGCCCGTTATAAAAGGTGTTCATTTGTAACCACTTGGGCAATCCATGATGTGGGCACTTCCTGAGCAAGTCTTTGTATCTCTCCACTCTGTTGCGCAAACAATGTGATGTCACTCCTCATTTTCGCAGTCTTTGCCGGTGGGAAAAATTTGGCAAGAAATTTTTGAGCCAAATCCTCCCACGTAGTGATCGAACCCGGCAGTCAAGAGTGTAACCAACTCTTCACCTTGTCCCGTAAGATAAATGGGAACAAGCAAAGTATTACTGCCTCATCCGATACCCCGTTGTACTTGAACATGTCGCCATTCCCCCAAACTGACATGAATTCTGCATCATCTGAATAGTCCCAGGCTTTATTTCAAAAGTGTTCGCAGCAATTGCAGGCCTAGTAATGCTTGACTGCAGATCAGTCACCTTAGGTGTGGAAAAATCACTCAACGCTTTCTGGTCTTCGGCAGCCATCGTTCCTTCCTTATCAGAAATTTCAAATTCGGTTCTCGTTTCCTCAATCCACTTACTCAACTTTTGAAATCGTCTGTCAATGTCGTCCTCAAAAGGTAGCAAGTCTGGATGTTTAGACCGTTTTTGCATAAACCGATGTCGAAAACCTGAAATAGAGAAAGTAAAAAAAATATAAATGTTTAAGTAAAACTGGACTAAGTAAACTGATATTGTAAAAACAACTATTAAAATCTCGGCTAAATTGTCCTCGGCAACGGCGCCAAAAACTTGTTGGGTAAAATCAATACGCATAAAAACACGCAAGTATACGTGGTCAACAAGTAATAAAGTGATGAATAGAGTATCGTTCCCACAAGGACAAAATATAAAGAATCTTAACTTCACAATTATCAATTTTTTATTAATCCTAATTTTATTAAACTAATCGATTCAATGGTTTTTTTTTAAAAGTAACTAATTAAAAGAAACTAAATTAATGAATGATTAAATTATCACAAAAGAAATAAACACCAATAACGAAATTCGAAATTTTCAAACAATTAACGGAGAGTTAGACTTATGATTTCACCCTAAGCTTCACTCTGATTTTCTAACTTTTATTCCAATTCAATTCAATATTTCAGTTTATTAATCAAGAACACGCACGTAGTAAGAGCCACCTCTCGATGCACTAATACCATATCAACATCAATCCACAATTAAGATAGAAATCCGTTAAACACCTAAATTAACCAACTCACTATATCTCTATGTGAACTGCAATTAAAAAAGGTTGAAGTTTAAGTTCTCTTAACGATTACATGCGATGTCAAGCGTATCTCTACCTTAATAATAAACACAAATATGCTATCGACATAATTTATGACACATGCTATATTAACTAGGTCTAGACTTGAATATCCTCTCTCGATTCCTTTCAAGTCCACATAAAATTGTTGATCAGGCAATTCATAAATTCACGTTCAAATTAACATAGATAAACCGAAACTATCTTATAAAATTGGAAATCAAGTTATAGAATCATTTCTAAGCATAAAGATCCATCACAAGTCTAATAAGTAAATTAGTTCATAACGAACGAATTAAAAATTGAATAATCTGTTGAAAACATCATCCCAATTACAAAATAGATGAAAGAGAAGAAGAATTGTAGAAAACTCCTTCACGTAGCCTCAATCTGCAATCGTCGTGACAATCTCTGGAAATCACTCCTCCAATTTTCGCTCTCCAAATCCTTGAATTCGTGCTGAAAATCTTTCCTTTGTGCTAGAGAATTGTTGTTCTTCTAAGTGGTAGCAAGCTCCGGGTACTTCTGAACGTATTCTCCTTTTAATAGACTCCAAAACGCACCAGCTAGCCCACAAATCCGAGCCAAAATAGAAGTCGAAACCAAACAGGACAGCTCCAGGAAACGGGACCCCCGCCCCGGCGGGGGGTGCTAGCTTAAAAAGGCCCGCCCCGGCGGGCCACCCTACTGACTTCAACTTTTTATGAATTCCAACTTTTTCCACTTTTGCTCCAAAAAGACCACATTCTCATCCCTAATGCATCCATAACCACCCTACACATAAAATAACATGAAACAAGTAAAAACGAACACAAAACATGAACATAAATACGAATTTAAACTTGATTTGAACAATGATTCGTGTATATAAAATTCACTTATCACCTAAGTCAATAATCGAAATACGTAGCTTTCTAGGCTTAGCTGGTTATTATCAGAGATTCGTGTAAGAATTTTCTCGAATCGCTACTCCATTAACTTAGCTGACTCGTAAGGATACAAAATTTGAATGGAGCGAGGAATGTGAGAAGAGCTTCCAAGAACTCAACATGCGACAACGACGTTGGCTCGAGCTGTTGAAAGATTACGATCATACCATCCAATACCATCCTAGAAAAACGAACGTGGTAGCTGACGTGTTGAGTAGGAAATCATATGTGATTACGAGTGCGATATTTTTAACAAAAATACCCATTTCGTATGTCTTACAAATTATAGAGATAGAGTTAAAGACTCTGTGGATCACGTGATGATATACGAGTAAAATCAACTTTAATCGATAAAGTTAAAACCGCTCAAGCTACACACTGGAGCTGATGAATATGAAGAAGGAGGTGCAAGAAGTTGTTATTCCAAAAGCGAGAATCGGCGATGTGAGGAAAGTTCAAACCTTCGATTTATTAGTTCATTTGAAATCCTCGATGGAATAGGAACTGTGGCCTATATACTCGTTTTACCACCAAGTATGTCGCGTGTTCATAACGTTTTTCACTTATCGAAGTTACGAAATTATGTGGATGACCCGAACCACATTATTGAGTTAGAACCAGACGAAATAGCTGAAGATTTAACGTACGAGGAGGTACATGTCAAGATCTTGGATAGGAAAGAGCACGTCCTACGCACAAAGGTCATACCGCAAGTTAAGGTTTTGTGGAAGAACCATGCTATTGAAGATTTGACTTGGGAGTTAGAAACAGAAATGAAAGCGAGGTATCCACACCTTTTCGAAACACCAAGTATGTACGTCAATTTCGAGAACGAAATTTCACAATGAGGGGAGGTTGTAAGACCCCAATTTTTTTTTCAATAAAATGGAATTTCCTTTATTTATTATTTTGAAATAGTAAGGGTTTATTTGATTAATGTGGTTAGTTATGGGTAAAATACTCAAATATTTTTAAATAAGCAAGTGGTTTTAAAATATTCATTGTTGTCGAGGAATATTCGTTTGGTCGTGGAATATTCTTACTGTCGGGAAATATTTGTATGACGGCGCAGCCTTGTGTGGGCCCCATAACGAAAAGCGATTGGATGAAGAAAACGACAAGTATAAGTTGTTTATAAATAACGGCGTAGTTGTTACCGTTAATACTATTGAAATACTCGGTGGTTAAAACACAGTAGCACACGGTATTGCACCAATTATTGATTCTTACGCAAGAAGGCACTACTTAATAATTGTTACAGTGATTACTGTTCAATATTTTATTTTATTGATTCAATAATTGCTACGTTGATATTTTATATTATTGTTGTTTCAATAATTGTCACTACACATTATTTTCCATTATCAGATCAATAATTCATATTATTTGAATAATATTATTAGATAACATTATTGGCAATGTCTAGAAAGTTCTGTCTAAAGAGAGGTTTGGTCACCTAATTGCGCGCCAGTAAGGAGAAATCCTTATTGGAAAGCCCCCTCTTTCTTGGGAACTACCTGGTTGTCAGTAATGTGATTCTGTAATATTATTTATGAATAATTAATTATTATTTTATATGATGAGGAAAATACTCATTGTATGTGGATATAGATGGAGAAAATTTTTTAATGTGACAATTGTTAAAAATTAATATTTTATCTTTTTCTGATAAAGATTCATTTAAATATATTATTAAATTATAATAATATAATAATGGTGATATTTTTACAATGAATGTGGGATATATGAATAAATGAGGAGGAAGAGTGTTTTTGTTACTAAAAATATTTAAAACATGTTTTTCATGTTTGTGGACCCCATTTCTTAACTAAAATTTGATTATAGCATGTAAAATCGCCGTTTGTTGATTTCGGTCAATTTCTGTTTGGAATTTTAAAAAAATTTCTTCTGCAAAGTTGTAGAGAATGGAATTTCCTATAAAAAAGACATAAGGTTCTAATTTTTCTGACAAAATAGCTATTAATTATGAATTATTCAAGTTCCGAAGTTCCGAAATAATTGATTTTTGGAAGTTTTAATTATGTTTATTAAGAAAAACGTTTTTTTTTGTTTTGTGGGCTACACTAACATGTGCATAATAAGCTGAGATCAGTTGTATAAGGTGAGCTTGAAAATTATATATATATATATATATATATATATATATATATATATATATATATATATATATATATATATATATATATATATATATATATATATATATATAATTAAATTTTCTGCTTTGGTGTTCTAAGCAATTTCCTATAAATAGGGTGCTTAGGTAAGAATTGAAAATCACTCCAAAAACTGAAATCTTCTCTCTCTATATTATCGAGCGTATTCTTGTGACTATTTTGATATCTTGAGTGTTGTTATACGGTGCAAGTTTCTTTCAGCATTATATCTGATATTCTAGCCAAAAGTATTATTCTTTTGATGTAAGGGATGTTATTTTTTTTATAAATGATATTATTCCTTTCAATATCATTATACCGGAATATTAGTAATATTTTTCTTGTGAAATTCTTATCTTTTCATGTCGGAGTTACTATTTATGAGTTACTATTCACGAGTTACTATTCATTCGTTACTATTCACGAGTTACTATCCACGAGTACTATTAACAAAGCATGATGATTTTTCTTGTAAAATTTCTTCCTTTTGGTGCCGGAGTTACTATTCACGTATACGACACTATTCACGTATGCGGCACTATTCATGAATACGACACTATTCACATAAAAAATTAAATTTTCTTTTCTGTGTCCAAGATTGTCTGTTTTGGTTCTTATCTTTGATTGGATCTATGTTTTGATCTTTATTTTTGAATTCTGCTCCACAATAGTTATTATGGAGTATTTTTAAACATGGATAAAGCGAAGTACGAATCCTTACTATTTGTTCTTTTTTCTCACTGGATTCGTTTTCTTTAAAATATATTTTTCATCATCCTCAGTCCTAAATGATGATATTACTGAATATCTTTGGCCTGTAGAGCAAAGATGAATGATTCTTTATGAATATCTTTAGCCTGTAGTGCAAAGATGAACATGTGTTGATATGAACATGACCGACTGATTAATATCTTTAACATGTAGTGCAAAGATGACTATTTGATTCAAGATGTATATTGATTGATGTTACAGAGATAAAATATCGATGATGGACTTTTAAATTCATAGATGATAGTAGATTTCATTCTCTACTTAACTCTTCTAATGAATTGATGTTTCCACTATAGTTGTTGATCTAAAACTTGTTGTCTATTGTATTCTATCTGATTTTTTCCTATTGAGGACTAACGATAATTTGTTCTATATTATATTAGTCATAATATTTTTTACTGGGCTAGTTAAGCTCACCCTTTTCCTTTTTGTTCCATTTTTCTTCTAAGGAAGTGAGAATGTAGCGGGTACTAGTCGGGTATGGAATAATGGTTCAAGATAGTTGTTTTAGTAGTCCTCACTATTTTCTAAAATAGTGTATCAATAATTGTAATGAGGACTCCATTTGAGTTTGAATACTGTCTAGATGACAATATTTATATTTAAACTCACAGTATATGTGTTGTCGTATTTTGCACGACAATTGTAATAATAAAGTTGTAGTTATTTTCTGTACCATGTATTTGACGACTCAGAATGGGTTGGGTGGAATGAACCTATTTTGGGGTTGTCACATATGCTTCATGGGAATAGAAGGTGAATCAAATGAGATATGTCTCAAGGCAAGGGTTCCATCTCAAAAATGAATTCTTGATAGTGGATGCTCACGTCACATGACTGGTGACAAATCAAAGTTCATGGAGCTAAAAATCAAGAAGAAAAATGGAACAGTTACATTTAGAGATAATCGAACCTGCGAAATAATCAGAAAAGGTAAAATAGGAAATGGTAAGCTAAATATTGATAATGTACATCTTGTTAGTGGACTTGAATTTATTCTTATAAGTATCAGTCAATTAATGGATAATGGTCACCATGTTAGCTTTGATAAAGAAAAATGCGCTATTTCTCATGGTACTAACATTGTTACTCTAGTTGCAAAAACAGAATGAAATATTTATACTATTGATTTTGAGTAACGGGATGAAGAATTATGTCTTACATCTGTGCAAGATGAGGCTAATTTGTGGCATAAGAGGATGGGACATGTTCACATGGATTTAATCAAGAAATTATCCTCAAATAATCTTGTCAAAGGGTTGCCAAAAGTAAAGTATGAAAAGAAGGGAATTTGTGTTCCTTGTCAACTCGGGAAACAAGTAAGAAAATCGTTTACAGCAAAGAACATGGTATCAACTTCTTCTCCTTTACAACTACCTCATCTTGATCTATTTGGACCAAAAAGACATTCTAGTATAAATGGTAAGTTTTATGCATTTGTAATAGTAGATGATTTCTCTAGATATACATGGGTATTATTTTTTGAGAACTAAAGATGAAGCATTTAAGGAATTTGAGAAATTAATAAGAAACTTGGAGACAAAGTATAGTCTCAAACTTGTAAAGATAAGAAGTGATCATGGAACTGAATTTCAAAAGGACTTTATAATATTTTGTGATAAAAAAGGAATCAGCCATGAATTTTCAGCCCCTAGAACCCCTCAACAAAATGGAGTTGTAGAAAGAAAGAATAGGACTTTACAAGAAACAGCTAGAACTTTCTTACAAGAAAGTAAACTTCCTAAAAAGTTTTGGGCCAAAGCTGTAAACACTTCTTGTTATGTGTTGAATATAGTACTTATTCGTCCAATCAATTTGAAGACTCCTTATGAAATATTAAATAACAAGATTCTTAATATAAGTTATTTCAAAGTTTTTGGATCTAAATGTTTTATTCTAAATACTAGTTATAACTTACGAAAATTTGATGCTAAATCTTATGAAGGAATTTTCATTGGGTATTCACAGAATAGTAAAGCATATCGTGTATTTAATATTAACAAGTTGAGTGTTGAAGAATCTGTTCATATTACTTTTAATGAAACTCACAATGATCTTCCAAAAGAAAGAGATAAGGATGCAGGAAATTTGGAGATCTCTGTGAATCCAGGAAACAGGAAGAATCTATTCAGCAAGCCGAATATAAAAATCCAGCAAGTTGAAGAACAAGAAATAACAAAAGAGTTGGAAGCAGATTTCCCTCAACAGAAAGAGGTAATACATGATGTACAAATGCCAAAGAATGCGCGATATCTCAAGAACCATCCACCAGAAAACATCATTGGAGATATAAACAAAGGAATCACTACGAGAAGAGGACTGCAAAATCAATGTGCTTTTTCTGCATTTCTATCACAAGTAGAGCCAAAGAATGCTAAGGAAGCTATCCTGGATGAAAGCTGGCTAATGGCAATGCAAGAAGAACTTTAACAATTTGAACGATGCCAAGTCTGGGAACTTATGCCTCCTCCTAAAGATGTTTCTATCATTGGAACAAAGTGGGTATTCAAGAACAAACTTGATGAGCATGACACTATCACTCGTAACAAAGCAAGGCTAGTAGCTTAGGGATACAATCAACAAGAAGGGATGGACTATGAAGAAACTTACGCCCCAGTTGCCAGACTAGAGTCCATTCACATCTTGTTAGCATTTGCATGTTACAGGAAGTTCACACTCTATCAAATGGACGTAAAAAGTTCCTTTCTCAACGAATATATCAATGAAGAGGTATACATAAAACAACCTCCTAGATTTGAATATGAGAGGTATCCAAACCATGTCTACAAGCTAAAGAAAACTCTCTATGGGCTAAAATAAGCTCCAAGGGCTTGGTACGAAAGGTTGAGTAACTATTTACTTTCAAATGATTTTATTAGAGGAAAAATTGATTCCACATTATTTATTAGGCATGAAAATAAAGATATTATTATTGTACAAATATATGTAGATGATATAATTTTTGGTGCTACTAATAATTTCCTTTGTGAATGGTTTTCTAAATGTATGCACAAGGAGTTCGATATGAGTTTAATGGGAGAACTTAATTACTTTTTGGGACTCCAAATCAGGCAATCAAAGGAAGGTATGTATATTCATCAAACCAAATATACCAAAGAGCTTCTCAAAAGGTTTGGGTTTGAAGGATCAAATTCAAAGGCTACACCAATGAGCACTTCAATAAAGCTTACGTCTGACGAAAAAGGTATAGATGTGGAGGTAACTAAATATCGAGGTATGATTGGATGCTTATTATATTGAACCGCATCTAGACCAGATATTATGTATAGTGTTTATTTATGTGCACGTTTTCAAGCAAAACCTAAAGAATCACATTTACAATCTATTAAAAGGATTTTTATATATCTAAGTGGTACAATCAATTTGGGATTATTTTATCCAATCTGCAATCATTTTGTACTAATGGTTTATTCAGATGTTGACTATGCAGGATGTCAAATTAATAGAAAAAGTACCAGTGGTGCTTTGCACATTTTTAGGTCATAGTCTTGTTACGTGGCATAGTAAAAAGTAGACATCTGTTGCTTTATCAACCACTAAGGGTGAATATCTAGCTGCAAGGAGTTATTGCTCTCAAATTTTATGGTTAAAACAAACTCTATGTGACTTTGATGTTTTATGTGAGAATGTGGCCATATATTGTGATAATTCTAGTGCTATAGATATCTCTAAAAATCCTGTGTTACATTCATGTACAAAGCATATAGAAGTTAGATATCATTTTTTAAGGGATAATGTTTCAAAAGGATTAATTAAATTAATTTTTATTCCAACAGAAAAATAATTGGCTGACATTTTTACTAAACCCTTAAGTGAAGAAAGGTTCTGCATGTTAAGAAGAGAACTTGGAATGTGCATGGTTTAATGTGATCACGTACTAAAATAGTTCATGTATAAAATATCTCATATTTATAATATATCTGCATGTCATTATTTTAAATGTGTTCTACACCAAAGACTAAGGGAGACATATCTACTCGACACAATTTCCGGTAGATATCATTATGGGATTCAAAATTTGAAAAGACAGAATCTGAGAGTTTAATGTTTCATGAAGTCTTTTTGGTATCCAACTCTTCCATATTAAACACAGAACACTCACTCCTCTTTTCACACGCCTTTAGATATCCCTTCACTAATACTTCTTCACTGTTCTTCAAAACGTTATACTTTCGACAACGATAATGAAGACTCGGGCCAATAAGCGTTCATCTGGCATCACCATCAAAGAAGGAAATCGTCCACGATCTCTTTATACTATGCGATCATCGAAGAAGCCCAAAAGATAACCTCACAAGACATCTGTTCATGTTTCTTCCGACGATTCCGATGGGTCTAATTCTAGTTTTTCTTTCTTAAAGACATCCCCACAATCTCCTGGTTCAGAGCCTCCTCCTTCTTAACCAGAATTGCCATCAAATCTAGTAAACCCTTTCACTATTACTTCAGATTTTCCAGATAATTTCTTTAGGGGTTAAAGTTTCGAAGCTCGTTTCAAAACCTCTATTGCTACTAAACAGTTTGTTTATGAAAAGATTTTGGATTTGTTTTATTTCAAAAATTCTTCTTTGGAAAAACTTTTCACTTCTAGTGGTATTTCTGCTATACTATTTCCTCTCACAAGGGCATATCATCGTTTGGTACAACAGTTTTACACAAATTTAAAGTGTAATAGGGATTGTTATACGTCATTTGTGAAGGGAAATATCTGTTTTTCACTATTGCCGATTTTGGAAGTATTTTTGATATTCCTTCATCTGGTCCTTGTCCATTTACTCTTAAGGGTACTACAAATATACCCTTTCCTCCTCTTGAACAACTCCAAACTGTGATGAACGATTCATCTCTGACAACTCTGTTTACCCCCAAAACTATTGATGTTTGTCCACTTGCATGTGTTTTGCACAAAATACTTCGGTATAATCTGTTTCCACGAGTAGGTGGTGGAGCAGATTTTACTTACCAAGATTTGGTGGTTGTTGCAATGATTTTCAAAGGTGTCCGTATCAATTTTTCTCTTATGATGTTGTCTCACATGATGAGCTATATTTGTCAAGTTAAAAAGTGTCTGCCCTATGGTTTGTTTTTAACAAAAATGTTTTAGCATTTTAACATCTACCTTGATGATGAAATTGTGGTGTCTCACAATGAATTCATTAACTCTGCTAATTTAAAACAATCCCATATCACTTTTATTGATAGCTCATTTGTTTGAATCATTCCTGATCCTTTTTCTACTCCACCAAGCTCTATCTTGTCTAATTTACCAACTGATAATCCTACTTCTTCTAAACTTCCTCCTTCATCAGTTTCATCTCCAAACGTAGTCAGCATGTTGACTCAAATCCTCAAAAATCAAGAGCTTATGCGTTATGATGTTCTTGATGTTAAACAAAGGCTTTTGGTTTTAGAAAAAGGAAAACTACTTATTCGGGCAAATGATTTAAACAAATGTTTTTCTCACATTGAAGATGAATTTATTAATTTATAAGCTGGATTTGAGTTGCACACAGTGGCTATGGTTGAGTCTCTTCACAGGAAGATCAATCGAAATTCTTGTCAGTTAAGTCAAGAACTGAAGTTTGTGAGTTACCAAATTGGAGAATTTGTTAATTTTATGTCTCATCGTATGAATGACATTGGTATAAAGCTTCATTTTGACAAAATGCATTCTCTAGTACCTGAATGGCCTCGATGTAATTGGATGGCTGAGTACATTGGAGATTTTCTAGACCTGCCTCTACCAAATGAGATTTTTATCCCTCGACCACCTAGATTTGCTCATGATTTTTCTTTGGAAGAAAAGCTTCATCGTCTTCTCCACCGTCCTTACTTCACTATTCGTCCTCTACCTTTGATTTATGTTGACTATATTGATATCTGATAATCTTTTTGGTGATGACAAAGGGGGAGACATGTGCTGTGGTTGGTTGTTTCTATGGAGATATGATGTGGTTATGCTGTGGTTGTTGCTTTGAAGACATTTTGGAATAACATTTTGGAATTATTAGTTTTGTGTTAAAAACGATTTGGTTGGCACCAATGTGTTTAAGCTTGTTAAGTTTCTATTTTTGATGGGTTGTTTTAGTTGTTTCAAACAATTTAGCTGAAGCCAATATCAGTATTAGATATTATGACTGCTATATTTTGTGTTATCTAATATTTGTTACAGCTAACAATCTTGAAGGTTAAATTATGCCTAAACAAAAAGGCATGATGATAATTAGTTTGAATTATGTTTATTTTCTCCTAAAATTTTAAAATATGCATGGATTCAGGATGAGTTATAATTTTTGGTGTTGTCATCATCAAAAAGGGGGAGAATATTGACTTTAATATTCTAACCTTTTTGTTTTGATGGTGACTTGATAATATGAACTAATTTGTTTATTATGAAATTTTAGGAAGTTGATGAAATGATTTGTGACAATCCAAGATTTTAGTAATTGTAATTTAAAATATTTATTAAAGGAAATAAATATTTTATGGGTGTGGTTATTATTAGTAAATATTTATGAATGAAATTTATTAGATAATATTCTAAATTAAATTAATTTGTAATTTAGAGAGTTGTAATATGACATGAGATGTTATATTGTTGTTTTAATAATTTAAAGTGGTATGTTAAATTATTAAAAAAAATATAATGAAATTATAATTTTGTGATATTTGTTTAAGTGAAATATTTATTTAAAATATACTATGTGGAATTAATTTATTTAGTTAATGTGGATATGGAAATCCAAATATATAATATTTGATTATAAATCATAAACTAAATTGTTTATTAAAATAATTTAAAGGAGTTTAATTGAGTTTTACCAAATAAGGCTTAAAATAGTAAGTCTTTAAATTTTAAAGGGTTTTGCCAAACAAAGCCTTATGACTTTTGGATTTCTGATTTTTGAATTTAAATAAATAAAATAAATTAAATTAAATAATAAATATAATATATTTATAACCTAAGCGTTATAACTGATATTATAATTAGTAGGCGTATTAAGGTGTATCAGTTTTCTTCTTACGCTAGTTGGTTTACGCATTCTAGTTGCTAAGTCTGAGAATTTCAAAGAGAAAATAAGAGAGAATTGAGAGAGATTGAGAGAAAGTCTGTGATTTCAAAGCATTTTCAGTGGTGTTAGTAAAGATTATCAAACTAATTGAAGGCATTATTCATAGCTTTGACATTGTATATATATATATATATATATATATATATATATATATATATATATATATATATATATACACACACACACACACACATATATATATATGAGTTTTACGGCAACAATATACACTTTGAATTTCATATGTTTAGAATTTTTGCTATATAATTATGATGATTATATGTGTTTGTGATGTGAGAACTAGTGTTTAAGCAAGGAATTGTATGCTAATTTCGTTTGACAGTAGGAAGAAAATAATGTCAGTATATGTATTTTTCATATGGCTTATGTAAGTATCAATTTTGATGATTAATTGTATGTTAAACTGCAAATTGAAGCTTGTTCATACTAATTCGTTAAGAAACGAGCATAACGTAATTTGAATGAAGTGATTTGGTCAAGTATAGAGATTAGAGTGATGATTTTGCAAGAGATGTCAAAAAATGAGTTTTTGTATGAAAATATGAAATTTGATAAATTAAAATAGTTTTAGTTGTTGTTAAATTGTTCTAATTGGTTGAATATGATAGAAATCATGTTTGTGATAGTGTTATATCAATTGTAGATGTTGGTTTCACTGTTTTGTGGGTGAAATTCGCGTTAGTTGGCCTAAAAACTGTGTCGAATCACGTTTTACAAAACTGAAACTAATGCATCACGCGAGCGCGCTGCCTCTTGGCGCGGGCGCGCTGCCGCGCTGGTGCGCTGCAATCCAGTATAAAACTGGCGCGACCGCGCCAGTACCTTGTCACAGACAGTGAAGTCTGCTAATTATGCACACTTTGGATGTTCAATGTAACTTAGCTTAATGTTATGTTAATGTGTCAAACGTGTAATGACAAATTTAAAACAGAATAGTATCATGTGGTTAGTAACTCTACAATGTTAAGTTAGTAAGTCGTGAAAATGATATGTATGATTTAAGAAACTTAATGAACAATGAATAAGTGTTGTGAATTGTACACTTGTGATTCTGAAATGAATATTATAAGATATGGAATATGGTTAATATAAAATCAATAATGATTCATAGCAAGACTTAATCACTTGAATGAACTTCAAGTATGAAATATAGTAAGATATAAGTTAAAAGTTAACACAATCAAATTGAACATTGTGTATTGATAATAGGAAGAATTATGAGAGGTAGAGTAAAGTTTACATTATAGCTACTATACGTTATTATGTGACTAATAGTTAATGTGAATAATGATATAACTATGTAGGAATACACGAAGTGCAGATAAGCGATAAGCAGTTAAGTCGTAGTTCATAAACTACGAATCAGACAATTCTTTCAGTTCCTATTTGCTACGTGAACTTGATGATTAACAGTTTTAAGTCTTTATTGCAAATAACATGATGTGTTATATTTATGTTATAAGCAAGAAACGTTAAAGTCAACTTATGACTACGTTGATTGTGTAAAGCATGTTGATTGAGTAAGGAACTCAATCTTTATCTTTGTTATGTGAACTGTAGCCTGTATGTTATGATAGTCTAATGTTTAAGAGATGTATGTTGAGCATGTTATTATATGCTATGTGATGCATGAAAACTGTTAGATTTTGCAGGGTTGTCGAGCTCAACCTTGCAAATAACCATTTTTGCAGGTCAAGATTTCGAGGTAAAGTTATGTGTTACTTGAAAGACATGAATCAGATATGATACTTGAAGATTTATACACTTTGGTTGTGTTAGTATTATTTGAGCCATTTTAAGGTTCCGAATAATGTATTATTGTTGAATTATAATATCAGTTCACGATGTAAACTATTGTAGTATTAAATTAATTCTGAGATAGTTAGATGTAAAGGTTAAAAGTTTTGGGAACGAGGATAGTTTGTAATAGAAAATTTTAATTATTCCACAAATTTCAATGGTTGTATAATCATTTAATGATGTAAAGGTAGAGGTTAAATGTATTATTAACGACTGAAATCGATAATTAAATTGTATGAATTTTGGGATTGTTAAAGGATTGTTGTCAAAAGACTTTGAAGATTTGAGTCTTAAGAAAAATATGTAAGGTCATTGCAAAAACTTAATTTTTCAATACAAGGCTCTTGGACATTTTATGTGTACATTAAAATGTGGATAATTTGTTTCATGCATAAGAATTTTATATTATGCTAATTGTTATCATATGACTGTGTTTATTTGGTTTGTATTTTTATATTACGCATGTGTAAAATTAAAATAAATTATGTTGTTCAGTATAATTGTTTTATTGCCATGTGTTATAAAATGATTAAGAGTTGTGTTTTTATAAAATTATTTGTATAACACGTGTGTAACAAACTTATTGGAAATCTAAAAGGTGTTGGTTACTTAAAAAGTGGTGGCAGCAGAGACATAATTACTTGGATTGCATGAATCTTGCAAATACAAGATAATCATTATCTTGAAAAATGGTTTACACTATTTTTACCAAACTAACACTTCTCTATCTGTTTAAATTTGAAGAGTCAATAATATTTTTGTGGAAGTTATTATGGACAATATAAGTTTTACACGGAACCTATTCATGGGTTATCTTTGACATAGTCTATATTTGAATAAAGACGTTACTTATCTCTTTGAATTCTATTGGCAACGTAAATAAATTTTGACGATATACAACGGAATTGTTTTATGGAGCAAACGGTAAAATAAATTGGGCTATAAAAAGAAAACCAATGTCAGTTATATACACATAACACTTGAATCAATTATTGCACTCATATACTTAAAAAGCTATTTCATTATTCTTGGTGCAAAATTTCCAGCTACTGTGCATTTTATATTCAGATCATTCTAGCTGATTTTTGTGAGCTTCATAATTGGTGATATCTCTTTTAATATTTGATCATTGCATTCATTAGTTAAGCCTTGCATTGTTAAATTGCTTATTTGCTTTGATCATTAGACCTCTATATTTGTAATCTTATATTTTTTAGACTAAGTGTTGTCTAAAGAAATTTAATCCAGGTGGATTAAGGTTTGTTTACAAACAGGTTCAAGGAAGCATAGGTGCTTAAGGGGTGCATTAGTGTAAAAAGAGCAAGGGTGCTCAAGTGAATTACTATAATTCAATTTGATAGAATCTGCTTTGTAGCAAGGGTCATTTAAAGAAATAAAAGTGAGTCTCCAATACTAGTTGGTATTGAACGTGGACTAGGCTATTATTATAGAGGGTAATAGCTGAACCACGTAAAAAATCTTGGTGTTGTTTTTTATTGCTTGATTTACTTTAATATCTCTCCAAGATAGGTAAATCTCTTTATAATTAAAATTTAAATATTTGTTTCATCTTGAGATATTTTGTTAACAACAAGTATTCACTTTGACTTATAAATTCATCAAAATATTTTCTTAAACTAAAAGTTAATTCGGTAGATCATATTCATTCAGCAAGCTGCATTCATCAAAATAGTAGGCTGAATTTAGTTTAAAGTTTAAAAATTGGTCATAGATTGTAACGCCCCCAAAACAGGTATACATCACCCATTCTGAGTCGCCAAATATATGGTACAAAAATAAATACAGCCTCAGTAATACAATTGTTGTGCAAAATACGACAACACATATACTGTGAGTTTGAATAAAAATAGAGAGTATAAAAACTCAAAAGGAGTCCTCATTACAATTATTGATACACTATTTTACAAAAATAGTGAGGATTGCTAAACAACTTTCTAGAACCGTCACTCCATACCCCGGCTAGTTCCTGCTATACTATCTCCTCCTAAGAAGAAAATGGAACAAAAAGGGTGAGCTCAACTAGCCAGTAAGTAATATTATGACTAAGATAATAAACAACAAATTATTGTTAGTCTTCAACAGGAAAAATCTGATAAAATATAATAGACAACAAGTTTTAGATCAACAACTGCAGCGGAAACAGCAATCCATTAGAAGAGTCAAGTAAAAAAAGAATTCTACTATCTTCTAAGATTTAAAAGTTCATCATCAATATTTTATCCCTGTAACATCAATCAATATACATCTTGAATCAAATATTCATCTTTACACTACAAGCCAAAGATATTCATTTATATCACCAGTTGGTCATGTTCATCTCAACACCTGTTCATCTTTGCACTACAGGCCAAAGATATTCATCAGGTAATAATACATCTTTACACTACAGGCCAAAGATATTCAGTAGTATCATCATTTAGGACTGAGGATGATGAAAAATACTTAAAAAAACAAATCCAGTGAGATAAAAGAACAAATATTAGGGATTTGTATTACAGTTTATCCAAGTTCAATAATACTCCATAATAACAAATTTTGAATCAGAATTCAAAAATAAAGATCAAAACATGGATACAATTAAAGATAGTAACCATAATAGACAATTTGGACAAAAAGAAGAAAATTTCATTTTTTTGATAAATAGTTCCATAATCGTGAATAGTGCCGTATACGTGAATAGTAACGTATACGTGGATAGTAACCCCGACACAAAAAGTTTCAAATTTGATAAAAAGTTCATACCAACATTTCGGTAGAATGATATTGAAGAAAATATCATTTTAAGAAGAATATAACACCCCTTACCTCAAAATATCAGTACTTCTGATCGGAATATAACTCCTGTAGTTGGACCTTTAACTCCTGAAGTTCAATAGGAGCCATTCGATATGGGGTTTTAGAAATGGGCTTTGTGCCAGGTTCAAGGTCAATAAAGAAATCAACTTCACGTTCTGGGGGTAGACCGGGAAGTTCTTCAGGAAATACGTCAGGAAATTCATTAAAATCATAAATTTTATTCAAATCTGACGTGTTTTTGTTCAAGTCTGTGACATGGGCTAAGAAAGCTTGACATCCATTTTTCAATAAACGAATAGCTTTATGACTTGAAATGACAGTGATTGACTTTAATGGTTTAGTTGTTTGAATTCGCATAACAGGTTGGTTAAGAATATGAAAACTAACAACCTTATGAAAATAATCAATTTTAGCATGATGCGTGGTTAACCAATCAATCCCTAAAATCACATCAAATGCAAGAATTTCAATGAAATAATATCGGCAGGTAATGTGATGGTACCAACTTGAATCAAGCAAGATTTATAAATAGTAGATGTAACGAAAGTTTCTCCTAACCGAGTTTCAACAGATAAGTCAAAGTCTAATTTCTCCGAAGTCAAGTTCAAACGTTGAGCACAAGCAGGAGAGATAAAAGAATGGGTAGAACTGATATCTAATAAGGTATAAACTTCGCAAGAGTTTATGATTAGCTTACCCGTGATCAACTCGTTCGGGTTCCTCGCGTTTTGGGCAGTCACGATAAACGCCCTTCTAGGAACCACTAACTTTGACTTGTCCGGAACAGCCTTCAGAGTCACTATCCCCGTTGAACTTGGTTTTGCAATAAGACAATCTTTAGCTATATGACATTTCTTTCCAAAGTTATAACATACCTTGAACTGTTGTGGGCAGTTTGGGCTGATGTGTCCCTCTTTTTCGCATTTGTAACATACGACCGGTGCTCGTTCTCCTCCCCTAGAAACAGTGCTGACGTCTTCACATTATCGTTGTTATACCTTCTCCTTTTGAAATCTCCTCCCGACTCGCTCCTTCTATTATCACGGCCACGATTACCACCAAAGTGATTACCGCTTTGTCCAAATGTTTTCCTCCCTGTTGGTTTTCATTGCTCCGATGACCGCTGCCACTGGTATGACCCTGGTTGTGGTCCCTCGGTTGAACATACTCATTATCTCACTCTAATAATTAAGCCATGTTTATAACATCTGAATATAAAGAAAATTTATGAGAGATAAGATATTACCGAATCTCGGGCTTTAGACCTCTCAGGAACATCCTCGTCATTCGTTCCTCATTCTCTACCAAATGAGGTGCAAACCTGGATAACTCTGCAAACTTTGCCTCGTACTGGGACACCGTCATGTTATTTTATTCCAGTCTAATAAACTCTACCTCCTTCATACGACGAATACTTTAAAGAAAGTACTTGTCATTAAACAGTTTCTGAAACGTTTCCCAAGACATGTTGAGTGCGTCAGTCTGGGTACGCTTCACAGACTCTCACCAGTAGTCTGCCTTACCGCGAAACATAAAGGTGGCGAATGGAACCATCTGTTCCTCCGTGCATCCCAAGACATCGAATATCTTGGTAATTTTCTTGACCCACGTTTTCGCCATGATTAGATCCGGCTTTCCCTTAAATTCTGGTGGTCCCAACTCTTTGAATTGTTTGGCTGTGACACGCCGTGCATTCCTAGCATTTTAACCCATATTTTGTGCACGAGTCTCCCTCGTATGGTTTTGCATGAACTGCAAAAAAACTTCTAAACATCCCATCATTCATCATTTATTCGGTAGTGTTGTTTACATAAGGAATATTGCCTTCCTGTTGCACGTTTCGCTGGGTGGTGATCAAAGGTGTCTCCACGGTCTGATTCACTCTATTATTAACGTTCTCAGCTGCCATTCTAAAATACTGCCATAAAATAAGGGTTAATAGTCATGTCATATATTATCCATATACTCTGACCGACCAAATAAATACCAAATAAACTTAGTCAGGCCATACTAGCGAAGGAATTCTCCGTCTCTCCCCTCCTAGTTCTTGTCTCATATCTTAGCCAGGGATCATATTCCTAAGCTCTGATACCAACTGTGCCGCCCCCAAAACAGGTATACATCACCCATTCCGAGTCGCCAAATACATGGTACAAAAACAAATACAACCTCAGTAATACAATTGTCGTGCAAAATGCGACAACACATATACTGTGAGTTTGAATAAAAATAGAGAGTATAAAAACTCAAAAGGAGTCATCATTACAATTATTGATACACTATTTTACAAAAATAGTGAGGACTGCTAAACAACTTTCTAGAACCGTCACTCCATACCCCGGCTAGTTCCTGCTATACTATCTCCTCCTAAGAAGAAAATGGAACAAAAAGGGTGAGCTCAACTAGCCAGTAAGTAATATTATGACTAAGATAATAAACAACAAATTATTGTTAGTCTTCAACAGGAAAAATCTGATAAAATATATTAGACAACAAGTTTTAGATCAACAACTGCAGCGGAAACAGCAATCCATTAGAAGAGTCAAGTAGAAAAAGAATTCTACTATCTTCTAAGATTTAAAAGTTCATCATCAATATTTTATCCATGTAACATCAATCAATATACATCTTGAATCAAATATTCATCGTTGCACTACAAGCAAAAGATATTCATTTATATCACCAGTTGGTCATGTTCATCTCAACACTTGTTCATCTTTGCACTACAGGCCAAAGATATTCATCAGGTAATAATACATCTTTACACTACAGGCCAAAGATATTCAGTAGTATCATCATTTAGGACTGAGGATGATGAAAAATACTTAAAAAAACGAATCCAGTGAGATAAAAGAACAAATATTAGGGATTCGTATTACAGTTTATCCAAGTTCAATAATACTCCATAATAACAAATTTTGAATCAGAATTCAAAAATAAAGATCAAAACATGGATACAATTAAAGATAGTAACCATAATAGACAATTTGGACAAAAAGAAGAAAATTTCATTTTTTTGATGAATAGTGCCATAATCGTGAATAGTGTCGTATACGTGAATAGTAACGTATACGTGGATAGTAACCCGACACAAAAAGTTTCAAATTTGATAAAAAGTTCATACCAACATTTCGGTAGAATGATATTGAAGAAAATATCATTTTAAGAAGAATATAACACCCCTTACCTCAAAATATCAGTACTTCTGATCGGAATATCGGTATAAAGCTGAAGGAAACTTGCACTGATGAATAGAAACTCACAAAGTATCTAAATACTCATAAAATACACTCAATAATCTAGGGAGAGAGAGAAAGAGAGAAAACTTGTTTCTGGTGTAATTTTCAATTCTAACTTAGCCCTCTATTTATAGGAAAATGTTAGCACGCCGAAGCAGACTTAACCTGCACCCTGATGGCTTTATCTGCTACTATTCCCACCCACCACATTTGAATAAAAATCTCAGCACATTTTCACCAACCAAAAGTGGGGTCCACCAATTCTAGAATTTTTCACCAAAATGATAAATTCCAAAACATCAATAATTTCTAAACCAGTCATCTCTTAAAATTCATAACAAATCATACATTCATTTTTAACGGTTCAAAATTTGTGGTTATATATTCAACTTATATATGTATAACATATCCAAAAATCACAACGATCCAACGGTCGGATTAAAAATTATAACCCCCGTAATATATCTCAAAAAACCTGATTGTTTTTTAATACCTCCATTCCGACAAAAATACTAATACAACACCTCAACATTAACTCCTTCATTTTTTAACCACAAAATATATCCAACATTTATATTCACATAACATAAATATTTTCTTATCATATGAATCAATAATTAATTATTCACAATTAATATTACAGAATCATATTTATGACAACCAGGCGGTTCCCAGGAAAGAGGGGGCTTTCCAATAAGAATTTCTCCTTACTGGCGCACAATTAGGTGACCAAACCTCTCCTTAGACAAAACTTTCTAGACATTGCCAATAATGCTATCTAATAATATTATTCAAATAATATGAATTATTGATCTAATAATGAGAAATATTGTGTAGTGACAATTATTGAAACAACAATAATATAAAATATCAATACAACAATTATTGAATCAATAAAATAAAATATTGAACAGTAACTACTGTAACAATTATTGAGTAGTGTCTTCCTTCGTAAGAATCAATAATTCAAAAATACTGTGCAATTCGTGTGCTACTGTGCAACCACGCGTATTACTGTATTTTAACCACCGGGTATTCCAATAGTGTTAACGGTAACAACTACGCCGTTATTTATCAAAACTCAATTTTTGTCGTTATCTTCATCCAACCGTTTTCCGTTATGGGGCCCACAAATAGCTGCGCCGTCGTACGAATATTCCCCGACAGAAAGAATATTCCACGACCAAACGAATATTTCCCGACAAAATGAATATTTTATAACAACTTGTTTATTTTGCAAAATTTGTACATTTCACCCAAAACTAAAATATTATATCAAATTAACACCTTATTATTCACAATAATAATTAGAGAAAATTTAATTTTTATCATTAATAAGTTGGGGTCTTACAACCTCCCCTCCTTATGAAATTTCGTCCTCGAAATTGACGTACGTACCTGGTGTTTCAAAAAGATGGGGATACCTCGCTTTCATTTATGATTCTAACTCCCAGGTTATTTCTTCAATAGCATGGTTTCTCCACAAAACCTTAACTTGTGGTATAACCTTCGTGCGTAAGACATGCTCTTTCCTATCCAAGATCTTAACAAGTACCTCCTCGTACGTTAAATCTTCGGCTATCTCGTCTGGTTCTAACTCAATAATGTTGTTCGGGTCTTTAACATATTTACGAAGCATAGATATATGAAAAACATTATGAACACGAGACATACTTAGAGGTAATGCGAGTCTATAGGCCACATTTTCTATTCGGTCAAGAATTTCAAATGGACCAACAAATCGTGGATTGAGCTTTCCTCTCTTCCCAAATCTTGTAACTCCCTTCCATTGTGAAACATGTAACAATACATGATCCCCAATATTAAATTCCACATCCTTCCGATGAAGATCCGCATAACTCTTTTGTCGATCATGTGTCGTTTGTATACGTTGTCGAATCATTTGGATCTTCTCTGTAGTCATTCGTACCAACTCTGGTCCCAACAATGTTGCTTCACCCACCTCGTCCCAGCATACTGGAGAATGACATTTTCTTCCATACAATGCCTCAAATGGAGCCACACCTATACTTGCCTGATAATTATTGTTGTAGGAGAATTCCACCAATGGTAGGTACTTATCCCAACTCCCTTTGAAATCTAGGACACAGAGTCTTAATAGATCTTCAAGAGTTTGAATAGTCCTCTCTGATTGTCCGTCCGTTTGAGGATGGTATGCCGAACTGAATCGTAAATCCGTGCACATAGCTTTCTGCAAGCTAACCCAAAATCGTGAAGTGAATCTTGGGTCACGATCCGAAACAATGGATACTGGCATGCCATGAAATCTTACAATCTCATTTACGTACATACTAGCAAGACGTTCAAGGGAATAAGTCTCACGTATAGGTAAGAAATGGGCAGACTTGGTTAATCTATCAACAATAACCCAAATCGCATCTATGCCTTGAGAAACCATGGGAAGACCCGTAACGAAATCCATGGTAATGTGTTCCCACTTCCACTTCGGAATCTCAAGTGGTTGCAACGGACCCTTTGGTACTTGATGCTCCGCCTTTACACGTTGACAAGTTAAACACCTCGAGATAAACTCCGCGATCTCTCTTTTTATATTGCTCCACCAAAATGTATGTCGAAGATCGTGATACATTTTGGTACTCCCAGGATGGATTGTAATCGGTGTGTTGTGTGCTTCCATCATGATTCTATGCTTCAAGTCAAAATTGTTAGGAACAAAAAGTCTGGAGTTGAATCGAAGTATTCCTTCTTCATCGATTCTTGCTTCTAGAATAGCACATTCTTGCACTTTCTTCTTTATACGCATCAGCTCCATGTCCGTAGTTTGAGCAGCTTTAACTTTATCGATTAAAGTTGGTTCTACTCGTATGTTTGATATCATCACGTGAGTACTTGGAGCCTTCATCTCTATCTCCATCCTTTGCAAGTCATACAAAATGGGCCTTTGTGTTAACAACATTGCACTCGTACCCGCATATGATCTTCTACTCAATACGTCAGCTACTACGTTTGCTTTTCTAGGATGATATTCGATGGTATGATCGTAATCTTTCAGCAGCTTGAGCCAACGTCATTGCCGTATGTTGAGTTCCTTTTGGGTGAAGAAATATTTGTGGCTTTTATGATCTGTATAGATCTTCACTTTCTCCCCATACAGGTAGTGTCTCTAGATCTTCAACGCGAAAATGACTGCTGCCAACTCCAAATCATAAGTAGGATAATTCCTGTCATATTCTTTGAGTTGTCGCGAGGCACAGGCTATGAATTTCCCATGTTGCATGAGAACACATCCTAACCCTTTGCCTGAAGCATCGTTGTAGATAACAAATCCATCCGAACCAGATGATATTGTCAGAACAGGTGCCGAAATGAGTCTCCTCTTGAGTTCTTGAAAACTCTTCTCACAATTTTTATTCCAACCGAATTTTGTATCTTTACGAGTCAGCTGAGTTAACGGAGTAGCGATTCGAGAAAATCCTTCCACGAATCTCCGATAGTAACCAGCTAAGCCCAGAAAGCTACGTACTTCGGTCACCGACTTTGGTTGCTCCCAACTTTGTATGGCTTCAATCTTCGTCGGGTCGACAGATACTCTATGTTTTGACACCACATGCCCAAGGAATGCTACTTTCTCAAGCCACAACTCGCATTTCATCAGCTTGGCATATAGCTTGTTATCGCGAAGCCTTTGTAGTACCAGCTTCAAATGGTGCTCATGATCTTCACAGCTTTTGGAATAGATGAGGATGTCATCAATAAAGACAACAACGAACTGATCCAAGTATTCCTTGAATACATGGTTCATCATATCCATGAAACCAGCAGAAGCATTAGTTAATCCAAAAGACATGACTAAGAATTCGTAATGCCCGTACCGACTTCTGAAGGCAGTCTTTGGAATATCCTCAGTTTTAATCTTCAGCTGATGATATCCAGAACGAAGATCGATCTTCTAAAAGAATTGTGCTCCTTCCAATTGGTCGAACATGTCATCAATGTGAGGTAGTGGAAACCTATTCTTGATGGTGACATGGTTCAATTCCCGATAGTCGATACAAAGTCACATACTACCATCTTTCTTCTTTACGAATAACACCGGAGCACCCCAAGGAGATGTACTAGGACGAATAAAACCGATGTCCAACAACTCCTGTAGTTGGACCTTTAACTCCTGAAGTTCAATAGGAGCCATTCGATATGGGGTTTTAGAAATGGGCTTTGTGCCAGGTTCAAGGTCAATAAAGAAATCAACTTCACGTTCTGGGGGTAGACCGGGAAGTTCTTCAGGAAATACGTCAGGAAATTCATTAAAAACATAAATTTTATTCAAATCTGACGTGTTTTTGTTCAAGTCTGTGACATGGGCTAAGAAAGCTTGACATCCGTTTTTCAATAAATGAATAGCTTTATGACTTGAAATGACAGTGATTGACTTTAATGGTTTAGTTGTTTGAATTCGCATAACAGGTTGGTTAAGAATACGAAAACTAACAACCTTATGAAAATAATCAATTTTAGCATGATGCGTAGTTAACCAATCAATCCCTAAAATCACATCAAATGCAAGAATTTCAATGAAATAATATCGGCAGGTAATGTGATGGTACCAACTTGAATCAAGCAAGATTTATAAATAGTAGATGTAACGAAAGTTTCTCCTAACCGAGTTTCAACAGATAAGTCAAAGTCTAATTTCTCCGAAGTCAAGTTCAAACGTTGAGCACAAGCAGGAGAGATAAAAGAATGGGTAGAACTGGTATCTAATAAGGTATAAACTTCGCAAGAGTTTATGATTAGCTTACCCGTGATCAACTCGTTCGGGTTCCTCGCGTTTTGGGCAGTCACGACAAACGCCCTTCTAGGAACCACTAACTTTAACTTGTCCGGAACAGCCTTCAGAGTCACTATCCCCGTTGAACTTGGTTTTGCAATAAGACAATCTTTAGCTATATGACCTTTCTTTCCAAAGTTATAACATACCTTGAACTGTTGTGGGCAGTTTGGGCTGATGTGTCCCTCTTTTTCGCATTTGTAACATACGACCGGTGCTCGTTCTCCTCCCCTAGAAACAGTGCTGACGTCTTCACATTATCGTTGTTATACCTTCTCCTTTTGAAATCTCCTCCCGACTCGCTCCTTCTATTATCACGGCCACGATAACCACCAGAGTGATTACCGCTTTGTCCAAATGTTTTCCTCCCTGTTGGTTTTCATTGCTCCGATGACCGCTGCCACTGGTATGACCCTAGTTGTGGTCCCTCGGTTGAACATACTCATTATCTCACTCTAATAATTAAGCCATGTTTACAACATCTGAATATAAAGAAAATTTATGAGAGATAAGATATTACCGAATCTCGGGCTTTAGACCTCTCAGGAACATCCTCATCATTCGTTCCTCATTCTCTACCAAATGAGGTGCAAACCTGGATAACTCTGCAAACTTTGCCTCGTACTGGGACACCGTCATGTTATTTTATTCCAGTCTAATAAACTCTACCTCCTTCATATGACGAATACTTTAAAGAAAGTACTTGTCATTAAACAGTTTTTGAAACGTTTTCCAAGACATGTTAAGTGCGTCAGGCTGGGTACGCTTCACAGACTCCCAACAGTAGTCTGCCTTACCGCGGAACATAAAGGTGGCGAATGGAACCATTTGTTCCTCCGTGCATCCCAAGACATCGAATATCTTGGTAATTTTCTTGACCCACGTTTTCGCCATGATTGGATCCGGCTTTCCCTTAAATTCTGGTGGTCCCAACTCTTTGAATTGTTTGGCTGTGACACGCCGTGCATTCCTAGCATTTTAACCCATATTTTGTGCACGAGTCTCCCTCGTCTGGTTTTGCATGAACTGCAAAAAAACTTCTAAACATCCCATCATTCATCATTTATTCGGTAGTGTTGTTTACATGAGGAATATTGCCTTCCTGTTGCACGTTTCGCTGGGTGGTGATCAAAGGTGTCTCCACGGTCTGATTCACTCTATTATTAACGTTCTCAGCTGCCATTCTAAAATACGGCCAAAAAATAAGGGTTAATAGTCATGTCATATATTATCCCTATACTCTGACCGACCAAATAAATACCAAATAAACTTAGTCAGGCCATACTAGCGAAGGAATTCTCCGTCTCTCTCCTCCTAGTTCTTGTCTCATATCTTAGCCAGTGATCATATCCCTAAGCTCTGATACCAACTGTGACGCCCCCAAAACAGGTATACATCACCCATTCCGAGTCGCCAAATACATGGTACAAAAACAAATACAACCTCAATAATACAATTGTCATGCAAAATACGACAACACATATACTGTGAGTTTGAATAAAAATAGAGAGTATAAAAACTCAAAAGGAGTCCTCATTACAATTATTGATACACTATTTTACAAAAATAGTGAGGACTGCTAAACAACTTTCTAGAACCATCATTCCATACCCCGGCTAGTTCCTGCTATACTATCTCCTCCTAAGAAGAAAATGGAACAAAAAGGGTGAGCTCAACTAGCCAGTAAGTAATATTATGACTAAGATAATAAACAACAAATTATTTTTAGTCTTCAACAGGAAAAATCTGATAAAATATAATAGACAACAAGTTTTAGATCAACAACTGCAACGGAAACAACAATCCATTAGAAGAGTCAAGTAGAAAAAGAATTCTACTATCTTCTAAGATTTAAAAGTTCATCATCAATATTTTATCCCTGTAACATCAATCAATATACATCTTGAATCAAATATTCATCTTTGCACTACAAGCCAAAGATATTCATTTATATCACCAGTTGGTCATGTTCATCTCAACACCTGTTCATCTTTGCACTACAGGCCAAAGATATTCATCAGGTAATAATACATCTTTACACTACAGGCCAAAGATATTCAGTAGTATCATCATTTAGGACTGAGGATGATGAAAAATACTTAAAAAAAACAAATCCAGTGAGATAAAAGAACAAATATTAGGGATTCGTATTACAGTTTATCCAAGTTCAATAATACTCCATAATAACAAATTTTGAATCGGAATTCAAAAATAAAGATCAAAACATGGATACAATTAAAGATAGTAACCATAATAAACAATTTGGACAAAAAGAAAAAAATTTCATTTTTTTGATGAATAGTGCCATAATCGTGAATAGTGCCGTATACGTGAATAGTAACGTATACGTGGATAGTAACCCCGACACAAAAAATTTCAAATTTGATAAAAAGTTCATACCAATATTTCGGTAGAATGATATTGAAGAAAATATCATTTTAAGAAGAATATAACACCCCTTACCTCAAAATATCAGTACTTCTGATCGGAATATCGGTATAAAGCTGAAGGAAACTTGCACTGATGAATAGAAACTCACAAAGTATCTAAATACTCATAAAATACACTCAATAATCTAGAGAGAGAGAAAGAGAGAAAACTTGTTTCTGGTGTAATTTTCAATTCTAACTTAGCCCTCTATTTATAGGAAAATGTTAGCACGCCGAAGCAGACTTAACCTGTACCCTGATGGCTTTATATGCTACTATTCCCATCCACCACATTTGAATAAAAATCTCAGCACATTTTCACCAACCAAAAGTGGGGTCCACCAATTCTAGAATTTTCCACCAAAATGATAAATTCCAAAACATCAACAATTTCTAAACCAGTCATCTCTTAAAATTCATAACAAAGCATACATTCATTTTTAACGGTTCAAAATTTGTGGTTATATATTCAACTTATATATGTATAACATATCCAAAAATCACAACGATCCAACGGTCGGATTAAAAATTATAACCCCCGCAATATATCTCAAAAAACCTAATTGTTTTTTAATACCTCCATTCCGACAAAAATACTAATACAACACCTTAACATTAACTCCTTCATTTTTTAACCACAAAATATATCCAACATTTATATTCACATAACATAAATATTTTCTTATCATATGAATCAATAATTAATTATTCACAATTAATATTACAGAATCACATTTATGACAACAAGGCGGTTCCCAGGAAAGAGGGGGCTTTCCAATAAGGATTTCTCCTTACTGGCGCACAATTAGGTGACCAAACCTCTCCTTAGACAAAACTTTCTAGACATTGCCAATAATGCTATCTAATAATATTATTCAAATAATATGAATTATTGATCTAATAATGAGAAATACTGCGTAGTGACAATCATTGAAACAACAATAATATAAAATATCAATACAGCAATTATTGAATCAATAAAATAAAATATTGAACAGTAACTACTGTAATAATTATTGAGTAGTGCCTTCCTTCGTAAGAATCAATAATTCAAAAATACTGTGCAAATATTTTATCCCTGTAACATCAATCAATATACATCTTGAAACAAATATTCATCTCTACACTACAAGCAAAAGATATTCATTTGTATCACCAGTTGGTCATGTTCATCTCAACACCTGTTCATCTTTGCACTACAGGTCAAAGATATTCATCAGGTAATCATACATCTTTGCACTACAGGCCAAAGATATTCAGTAGTATCATCATTTAGGACTGAGGATGATGAAAAATATTTTTAAAAAAATGAATCCAGTGATAAAAAAGAACAAATATTAGGGATTCGTATTACATTTTATCCAAGTTCAATAATACTCCATAATAACCAATTTTGAAGCAGAATTCAAAAATAAAGATCAAAACATGGATACAATCAAAGATAGTAACCATAATAGACAACTTGGACAAAAAGAAGAAAATTTCATTTTTCGGTGAATAGTGCCGTATACGTGAATAGTGCCGTATACGTGAATAGTAATCCCTACACAAAAAATTTCAAATTTGATAAAAAGTTCATACCAACATTTCGGTATAATGATATTGAAGAAAATATCATTTTAAGAAGAATATAACACCCCTTACCTCAAAATATCAGTACTTCTGGTCGGAATATCGGTATAAGGCTGAAAGAAACTTACACTGATGAATAGAAACTCACAAAATATTTAAATATTCACAAAATACACTCAATAATCTAGAGAGAGAGAAAGAGAGAAAACTTGTTTCTAGTGTGATTTTCAATTTTAACTTAGCCCTCTATTTATAGAAAAATATTAGCACGCCGAAGCAGACTTAACCTGCAACCTGATGGTTTTACCTGCTATTATTCTCACCCGCCACATTTGAATAAAAATCTCAGCACATTTTCACCAACCAAACGTGGGGTCCACCAAATCTAGAATTTTCTACCAAAATGATAAATTCCAAAGCATCAACCATTTCTGAACCAATCATACGTTCATTTTTAACGGTTCAAAATTTGTGGATATATTCTCAACTTAATATGTATAACATATCCAAAAATCACAACGATCCAACGGTCGGATTACAAATTATAACCCCCGCAATATATCTCAAACACCCTGATTAATTTTTAATACCTCAATTCCGATAAAAATACTGATAAAACACTTCAACATTAACTTCTTCATTTTTTAACCACAAAATATATTCAACATTTATATTCACATAAAATAAATATTTCCTTATCATATGAATTAATAATTAATTATTCACAATTAATATTATAGAATCACATTTATGACAACCAGGCCGTTCCCAAGAAAGAGGGGGCTTTCCAATAAGAATTTCTCCTTACTGGCGCGCAATTAGGTGACCAAACCTCTCCTTAAATAGAACTTTCTAGACATTGCCAATAATGCTATCTAATAATGTTATTCAAATAATATTAATTATTGATCTGATAATGGGAAATACTGTGCAGTGACAATTATTGAAGCAACAATAATATAAAATATCAATGCAATAATTATTGAATCAATAAAATAAAATATTAAATAGTAACTACTGTAACAATTATTGAGTAGTGCATTCCTTCGTAAGAATCAATAATTCAAAAATACTGTGCAATCCGTGTGCTATTGTGCAACCACGTGTATTACTGTATTTTAACCACCGGGTATTCCAACACTGTTAATGGTAACAACTATGCCGTTATTTATAAAAACTTAATTTTTATAGTTATCTTCATCTAACCGTTTTTCGTTACGGGGCCCACAAATAGATGCGCTGTCGTACGAATATTCCCCGATAGAAAGAATATTCCACGACCAAACGAATATTTCCCGACAAAATGAATATTTTATAACCACTTGTTTATTTTGAAAATTTGCACATTTCACCCATAACCAAAATATTATATCAAATTAACACCTTATTATTCACAATAATAATTTGAGAAAATTTGATTTTAATCATTAATAAGTTAGGGTCTTACATAGATTGCTCCCACACTTATTCAACCCCCCTTCTAAGTGTGCCTTGTCTGAATTTCACTAGGCCAACCGATGGAAAATCTACTTCAGATGCTGATAAATGAAGGAAGAATCACAACTCTATTACCTCTAATCAGTCCGTGGTCAAGACGATTTAATTTCAATAGAGTGTGCCAATATCACTCTCAATCTCGCGGTCACAACATAGAAGAATACTGGGCACTCCGCCACCTTATTCAAAATTTAATTGACAGCGGTATCCTGCAGATGTCAGACGATGATGTTGTAGTACTAGAGAGTGGGGACGCGTTTCCTACAAAGTGGGAGGAAGTTGTAGCTGTCATATCTTATGAGACAGACTTAGCTACCCCCTCACATACAATTCAACCCGTTCAGCTCAAGGGTATTGGGATATCTTTGAAAGTGGCTGTGCCAAAGCCAATTATCTTACCATTCAGACCACAATATCTTGTTGTCAGCCTACAGAAAGTTCAATGGAATTATGGAGAGGTTTAAGGATCCACATCCCACACAATTACTGTAGTGTCAAAGGATAATCCACTGTATCTTCTCCAATGGGTGATGAAGCCTACCATACTGACAAAGGGGAAGATTCCCATGGAAAAAGTGGAAGAATTTCTCCGTGCTATGGGCCATAATAAAGCCAAGGTTGTTTTAAGCTTAAGAGAAGTTCCACATTAAATTTCCATACTGGACTTGGTTTTCTCTTCCAAAGATCACATGAAGGTATTGCTCAGGGTTTTGGAAGAAGCCCAACTACCTAAGTCAATAGATGTTAAGAAATTCCAGCATCTGGTGGATCACATTTTTAACAATAATGTTATATCTTTCACTGACGATGATATACCTCCCGAAGGAACTGGTCATTGCAAGTCATTGCATATAGCGGTTTTATCTTCCGGATATATGATGGGAGGAGTTTTGATAGATGGAGAATCATATTTGAATATATGTCCTTATGCCACTTTGGTGAAGATGAACATTGATCTCAATCGGATCCGAAGCAGCCATACGGTTATCAAAGCTTTCGACGAAACTCCGTTGGAGAGATTGAACTGCCAGTGGAGATTCGTCCACATACATTCTGCGTGCCTTTTCACGTTCCCAAAATAGATACAGGATACAACCTGCTTTTGGGAAGACCGTGGATTCATATGACCGGAGCCGTCCCCTCCACTCTTAACCAACAACTTAAATACATTATCCACAGTAGCCTAGTCACTGTCGGTACTGAGTCGTAATGTCCTGAACAAGGAAATGTAATATCCGAGATTTCTATGTAATTTAACAATTTCAATAAACAAACTTATGTGACAAATTATTCATAGATGAATTATTTATTTGATAAGATGCATATTAACGGTTGTTACGGTTAGGCCAATTATTTAAATTGGTTAAGGATGGAATTAATTCTAATTAATTTCGTGGGATGACTTACAAATATGAGTTTGAGTTCGGAGCGGAATTTAGAGACGCGGTCTGCGTATTTGAGTCCGAAATGTCGAAATTAGTTAGGATAGACTGTAACCACGAAAATGTGTCACGGTTGACTTTTTGGTCAAAGTCAACCGGTTAACTTTTTCGGGGAAAAAGTCAACTATGAAATTTTGAAGTTGAGTTTGACGAAACGGATAGTCCCATGACGTCCGGGACATCGACTTTAGTAGGAATCGATATAAGTATCGAACACATTCAACTACGAAGGGCAAAACAGTCAAAATTATTATTTGATTAAATGGTTAAATAATATTTCTATATAACAAGATCAGCAGCTGGGGTACTTGGTGACCATCATATTGGGATAAGAGAGGAGCATACGTATATTACATGATAGCCAAGAAGGGAGTATTTCATTTTATTCCTTAAACCAAAAAAAAATAAACTCTTCAATTTCTCAAACTCCCACTTCCCCTATTTAATTAGCTAGACTAATGAAGGCAATTGATGGCTGGAATGAGTTACAAATGAGAGGGGGCTCAAATTATATCAACTCTCATATACATGTTTTCCTTCCCAACTACTTCTTCACTATGCAAAGAAAATCCTACGTGAGAGAAAAATGGAGAGAATGAGTGTTTGAGTGTTGTGAGGAATTCTAAAAATTTGAGGAGCTTAATCAAGCAAGCAAGAAGGGAGAGATCAGTAGCTATCTTCATCTATGAGACGAAATTCACAGCAAGAGGTAAGTCAGGACCCATGTATATGTTTTTAGAAACTAGTAAGAAAATGCTTGAGTGGCCATTGGAACTACTTTGTGTTGATGCTATGATGTCATGCTACTGCTTGTGGATGATATTTGGTATGAAGAGCAAAAGTTCTGGTTTGATCAAGTAGCAATTGCTTAGAGATTTAAAGAGTTCATGTATGTATGCTAAGTGTTTGATAAAATGCCTCTAACATGCTAATTTGATCAAAACATGAAAAGTTAGAAAAATGAATTGTTGTAACATGTATATATATGTTATTAGAAGTGGTCTGGATAATAGGAATCAAACTCATGCATTCTAGAATCAAAATCATGATTTTCTCAAAAGTTGGGTTAAACTAGTTTGCATGATTTTTTTGGATTTTTGGTCACTCGAAATCATGTCTTAGATTATCCATTTGTTACATGTAATAATTTTGTAAAATAGTATGTAACATGAAGTATAATCAGTCCAAAGTTCATTCGGATCGAAGATATATTGAGTGAGATATGAAAATCGTAAGCAAGCATGTTAGAAACCGAAAAGAAAAAAAATGTGAACTGCTGACCCTAAGGACAAAATTCGGGGCTAGCTACAGTTTCCAGAAAATTGTAGGCTTTTGGGTTATTGTAGTACACTGAATAAACTTTCCATAGACTCCGGAACGGACTAATTCCGACTTTGGAGCAAGTAGTTATGACTTTTCAAAGTAGTTGTGTCAAATCTGTCCAACAACTTCGCGGTAGTCCTCTTTCACAGATTTTCTGGAATTTTGTGCTTGGAATTTGAAGATGGTCCCTGAACGAAAGTTGTAGCCCCAGAAGTTAGCTTCGCGTGGGCGCAAGAATCGCTCAAAAATGTTTTAAAACGAATGAGTTATGACTGTTTTAGCGAGGTATGGTAAAGCTGAGAAAAAAATAATAAAAAAAAACTGTTATGTTTGGGCATTTTTTAAGTTTTGTTTTGGGCTGCCTGTGATGTCTAAAATGGGTGGCATATATTTTCTAAATATATTTTCTTTTGATGTTTATAGCATATCCAATAGGAGACCCTTATACTTCAAACAAGATTGTGTATGAATGGTGATTAACGAGACACATGTGATTAGGTTATGTGAAGGTTAATTGCTAGCGTTAATTGTAGCAGGCTTATCAGACAAGTTTCCTAACCCTCAGTTCTATTGGATATTTATTAAATCCTTACTAATATTATCGCAGTAAGGGTAAGTATTGGACTTGTGCGAGTTATTTATTCGTGCAAGTTTCTTCGTTGAAAAGTCATACAAACTTCAATTATCTTGCAAGCTTATCGATGATTATTCAGTTATATTTTTAACTGTCATATGTTTAAAATTTCATTTCATTATCGAACTGTTCTAAAGTATGTTCCTGGCCTTTGTTTTCGGCTAGTTATTATTCATGAAAAAAGTTATTTAAAACAAATCTTTCGAAGCTATTAAATGTTTACCAATCCAAATTGCTTTGGTGCGGTCTCACATGATTACTAAGATGAACAACCCGAATAAACGGGCAAACAGATGTCGGGCAAATAGTCCTATTTCGCTTATGCAGCTTAAAACTTAATACTTGTGCACAATGTAGGGTACAATAGGCTGATCACCTGGCGTACTTGCAGAGACCGTTTACAGTCTATTTGATTGTTAAACCGTCTGATGGTTTTTGATGAAAGAAAATATGTTCAGGGTATTTTACACCCCTTAGTATGATATTGAAAATTCTTAAATTCTTATTCTTGATGTTCTTCTTTAACACTTGATAATCTTTCAACTGTTGAGATCTAGTAATTCATATGCCTTTATCCTGACGTATATTTCCCATTTATTCCGTATACTTGCTGGGCAATTTGTACTCATTCTTGCTTAAACCTTTCAGTGAAGGATGAGAAGGCTGAGGGTTCGGGCAAGGACAAGGGAAAGTCCAAGATGAAGTGATGCTAATGGTTATGTAATACAATAATTATTTCTGCATATGTGTAATGTAGCGATAAACGTTAAGGCTAAGTTTCAGTTTGTGTTAAGGTTGTAAAGACTTGGGATTTTATTTTGAATAATTATGTAATAGTTAATATTATTATTCCTTATTGTTAAGGTTGACTTAGTTAGATGATGGTGTATGTTGTATCGTGAGCACCAAGTTCTGTAATCGATGATTACACGGATTTGGGGCTTCACAGGTTGGTATCAAAGCCTTAGGTTATAAACTTTGGGTGGGAAAACCTTAGACTATAACCTTAGGGAAGTTAGTGGAGGAAATAAGGAGATGAACTCATGTAGAGTTCTAGGGGTTGTGTCAAATAAATATTTTTTTTCCTAAAAACAAAAACATCTATTTTAAAATACTAACCGAGTTATTTTGTCTTGTTTGAAGGATGTCAGGAGAAGACGAGGTGTGAGATATCCACGTTGTGAGTGAGCAGTTGGTGACAGCTGTACCTGAGCCTATAGCTGAGGCAGCAGTTGACTCGGACCTAGAGGAGTATCCTGAAGAGGAAGAGAAGCACGAGGAGGACTCGGAAGAAGCACCTGAGGATACTTTATTGGATGAGTTGATGGATAGGAGTACGGAGTTGGACGACAAGGTCCATGAGTTGAATGAGCTGTATCAGGGGGAGCAGCAAGCTGCAGCATTGCTGGAGGCATTGGTGCACCACCTGATAATTAGGAACGGGGATCTGGCTGACAAGCTGTGGGCATCAGACCAGAAGGCGGATAGGCTGGAGGATGAGAAAGAAGCTATTAGGACCCACTTGGGACATACCATTAATGGGTTTGAGTCGAGGATTAAGAGTCTCCAACTTGACAAGCAGATTATTACCACTTTATGGGGAGATGAGAGAAGAGACCGTGTTAGGGCTGAGAAGCTAACCGGAGAGTTGGAGGGAGAAGTTAGAGACAAGAAAGTTAAGATAGACAAGATGAAATACGTGTTTAAGTCGGCACATGGAAGGTTCCAGCATAGGGTGCATCACTTTCCACGTGAGGAGCGCCGGTCTGGCCATGTTATTAGCCGAGAGCTGGTGAAAGAGATAGCGGATGAGGAGCATGAGGATGCCATTAGGCGGGGTCTTTAGTTATTATGATAAACTTTTTCCTAGTAGCAAATAAAATGCTTATCTATGTAATAAAAAGCTTGGTTTCTGTTTTACCAAGTGATTGATGCAATGTTATGTAAATGGCGTAATGCCATAAAACGATGAAATACTTTGAGTATTATGTTTATAAATAAATATGTTTTTATTTAAGTATTTGATGTGATGGTTCAGTTTTTACGAATTCTATATACTGTAGAGTAAATTATGAGATAATAATAATAAGTTCATTTTGAACAGATAGATGGCTAGAGGAAGACGTCGCCAAGCACCCGAGGGGTCAGACGGTAATGCTGGGGATCCACCGAACCCTATGCAGCAGTTTGTAGACATGTTAGTGGGGGCACTTCAAAATCAAACCCCGAATGTCAACAACCCTCCAGTGGCCCCAGTGTCACACTTTAAAGACTTCAAAAGCACGGGACCACCTGAGTTCAAAGGAACTACGGAACCCATCGAAGCCCAGACTTGGGTTAAGGAAATCGAAAAGGCGTTCGCTATCGCCCAAGTAGGAGACGACCAGAAAACTATCTTCGCCACGTATATGCTGAAAGGTGAAGCCAACTACTGGTGGGAGGAAAATCAAACCCGAGCTGGAGAAGGTGTGATACCTTGGGAAGGGTTCAAGAAAATCTTTTTCGAGAACTATTTTCCTGTTAGTATGCAGAGTCGCATGGAGATGCGATTCCTGGAGCTGAAATAAGAAGATATGACGGTACCACAGTACGCTGCAAAGTTTAACGAGCTGGCGAGGTTTGCACCTCATCAGGTCGACACTGAGGAGAGAAAGATGAGGAGGTTTGAGCAAGGCCTCAAACCATGGCTATACAGCAGACTTTCGGTGCTGCAGACGAACAGTTTCGCGACTCTCCTGGAGAAAGCTATAATCGCTGAGGGCGGAAGTGAAGCCCTAATGAAGTTCAACAAGGAGAAAAAGAAGAAGACTGAAGGAGGAAACCGTGGAGAACGCAGCAGCAGCAATGGTGCAAATAAGAGGAAGTGGAACAACAACAACAACAATAATGTCAACTCGGGAAACCCTGGGGGCAAACCAGGGGAAGCAAAGAAGAGGACTGAGGCGTGCAAGGAGTGTGGAAGGAATCACTCGGGGGCATATCTAAAGGGGAAGAATGTCTGTTTCAATTGCAGGCAGGAGGGGAACATCTCTCCCAACTGCTCTGCACCGAAGAGAAATGGATGTTTCAACTGTGGAGCATTAGATCATCAGGCGAGGAGCTGCCCAAAGAAGAACTCAGCAGGAGGAAATGGAGGGAGGGGACCAAGCGGTGGAACTCTCACAATTGGTGGACCACCAACTCAGAATCGACCAACAGCAAGGACTTTCAACATGACAGTTCAGAATGCGATTGCATCCAGGGATGTGGTTTCAGGTATCATTCTGATCAATGATATATCTGCTTACATATTATTTGATTCGGGTGCTACTTGTTCCTTCGTTTTGCATGAATTCTCCCAACGATTAAACTTACCTCAGGAAGAATTAGACTATCCTATGAACATAGAAGTTGCTAATAAGGAAGTCATTCCCGTTAACCATGTCCATAGGAATTGCTTTGTAGATATCAGGGAATATAAGTTACCTGTGGAATTAATCCCAATTCAATTAGGAGAATTTGATGTAATCCTAGGAATGGATTGGTTATTTAACCATGGAGCGATGATAGATTGCCAGAAAAAGTGTATAAACCTTAAGACTCCCGAGCAGTCTAAGGTAGTGTTCTATGGGAGTAGTTCACCGAGACACTCGAGCTGTCTGACGATGATGTAAGCGAGGAAGTTACTAAAAAAAGGATGTGTAGGTTATTTGGCCCATATCGTCGATACTCAGAAAGTAGGGTTAGAAATGGGACAAATACTAGTAGTGAATGAATTTCCAGATGTATTCCCGGAAGAATTGCCAGGTCTTCTGCCGGATAGAGAGGTCGAATTCGTTATAGATTTAGTACCGGGAACGGCGCCGATCTCGAAAGCCCCTTATAGAATGGCACCGGTAGGGATGAAGGAGCTGATGGTACAGTTGCTGGAATTTTTGGATAGGAAGTATATTCAACCGAGTGTGTCTCCTTGGGGAGCACCAGTATTGTTTGTAAAAAAGAAGGACGGGTCGATGAGACTGTGCATCGATTATCGAGAGCTGAACAAGGTGACGATCAAGAATAAGTACCCCTTACCTAGGATAGATGACCTGTTTGATCAGTTGAAGGGAGCGAAATATTTTTCTAAAACCGATTTGAGGACGGGGTATCACCAGTTGAAGGTGAGGAAGGAGGATGTACCTAAGACAGCGTTCAGAACTCGATACGGTCACTACGAGTTTTTGGTAATGTCGTTCGGGTTAACAAACGCGCCAGCAGCGTTTATGGACATGATGAATCGGGTATTCAAATAGTATTTAGATAAATTCGTAGTTGTGTTCATAGATGATATCCTAATCTATTTCAAGACTCAGGAAGATCATGTTGAACATTTAAGGTTTGTATTGGAGCCGTTGAGAAAAGATAAATTATACGCAAAATTTTCGAAGTGCGAGTTCTGGCTGGAGAAGGTTCAGTTTCTAGGTCACGTAATCAACAAGGACGTAATCTGCGTGGATCCAGTAAAGGTGGAAGCGGTACAGAATTGGGAGCAACCAAGAACACCGACTGAGGTGAGAAGTTTCTTAGGATTGGCGGGCTACTACAGGCGGTTCATCCAAGATTTTTCGAAGATAGCGGGAACGTTAACAAATTTAACTAAAAAGGCGGTGAAGTTTGTCTGGACTAAGAAGTGTGAAGAGAGTTTTCGAGAACTCAAGAAGAGATTGAGTGAAGCACCGGTGTTGTCGTTACCGGACGATACAGGTGACTTCGTGATTTTTAGTGATGCGTCACATAAGGGGCTTGGCTGTGTGCTTATGCAACAGGGTAAAGTCATTGCGTACGCATCGCGTCAGTTGAAAGATTATGAGAAGGGATATCCTACCCATGACCTGGAATTGGCAGCGGTAGTATTTGCCCTCAAGATTTAGAGGCACTATTTATATGGTGTGAAGTGTGAAATATACACAGACCATAAATTTCTGAAGTATATTTTCACGTAAAAGGAGTTAAATATGAGGCAGAGAAGATGGTTGGAGCTAATAAAGGATTATGATTGCGATATTTTGTATCATCCGGGGAAAGAGAACGTGGTAATGGATGCGTTAAGCAGAAAGGGCAGTGGTAGATTGGCAATGCTAAGAGCTCAGGAGGAGTTAATCAAGGAGATGGCCAGTTTGGAGCTAGAGATAAAGAGGCCGAGAGAGCCAGATGGGAAATTGTTCGCAGTGGAGGTTCATCCAACTCTATTGGACAAGATCAAGGAAGCACAAGGCGGTAATGAAGAATGTGAGAAAATGAAGAAAAGAATTTTCGACGGAGAGGAGCTTAAATTCAGCATGGGTGGTGATGGTCTGTTAAAATTTGAGAAGAGAATTTGGGTGCCAGTGGTATCTGAGTTAAAGGAAGAAATCTTGCAGGAAGCTCATAGCTCAAGTTACTTGATCCACCCGGGGAGCACAAAAATGTATCAGGATCTTCGTCAACATTATTGGTGGCCCAATATGAAAAGAGAAGTCGCAGAGTGCGTCAGCAAGTGTTTAACATGCCAGCGGGTCAAAGCGGAACATCAAAAACCGAGCGGGTTACTTCAACCGTTAGAAATTCCAGAATGGAAGTGGGAGCATATCACGATGGATTTTGTGGTAGGACTTCCAACTACGCAGAAGGGTTAAGATGCAGTGTGGGTGATCGTCGACCGATTGACCAAGTCAGCGCATTTCTTACCAATTAAGATCAGATATACCTTGGATCAGTTGGCAAAGCTTTATATCAAAGAGATTGTTTCCAGGCATGGTGTACCAATATCAATTGTATCAGATCGCGATCCGCTGTTCACAGCGAATTTCTGGAGAAGTTTTCAAGAACGCATGGGAACACAACTGAGGTTGAGCACCGCGTATCATTCTTAAACAGATGGGCAGAGCGAGAGAACTATTTAAACGTTAGAGGACATGCTGAGAGCATGTGTGATGGATTTCAAAGGGAGTTGGGATGACCACCTACCGTTGGTGGAATTTGCATACAACAACAGTTACCACGCGAGCATTGGGATGCCACCGTATGAAGCTTTATAGGGAAGGAGATGCAGAACGCCATTGTGTTGGGATGAAGTAGGAGAACGTCAACTGCTAGGGCCAGAATTGGTACAACAGACTGCGGATGTGATAAAAACTATTCGAGCGAGGCTAGTGACGGCTCAGGATCGACAGAAGAAATATGCTGATCAACACCGGCAACAACGAGACTTCGACGTCGACACTTATGTGTTTTTAAAAGTGTCACCTTGGAAAGGGAAAATGAGATTTAGGAAGAAGGGAAAACTTAGTCCCAGATTCATAGGACCCTTTGAAGTGCTGAGACGAGTCGGTGAGGTAGCTTATGAAATAGCTTTACCTCCGGAGCTAGAACATATACACAACGTATTCCACATTTCAGTCTTAAGACCATATAAGCAGGGCTACAAGCATGTCATAAAGTATGAACCCATTCAGTTCGAAAAAGACTTAACTTACGAAGAGGTTCCAGTGCAGATAATTGATAGAAAAGAACAAGTGTTAAGAAATAAAATAATACCTTCTGTTAAGGTAATATGGAGGAACCACAATGCCGAGGAGGCTACGTGGGAACTCGAGGAGAAAATGATAAAACACCCTAATCTGTTTGTTTGATGTGTAATGATTCCGGGGACGGAATCCTTATAAGGGAGGGTGATTGTAATATTTGAGATTTCTATGTAATTTAACAATTTTAATAAACAAACTTATGTGAAATTCTTATGTGACAAATTATTCATAGATGAATTATTTATTTGATAAGATGCATATTAACGGTTGTTACGGTTAGGCCAATTATTTAAATTGGTTAAGGATGGAATTAATTCTAATTAATTTCGTGGGATGACTTACAAATATGAGTTTGAGTTCGGAGCGGAATTTAGAGACGCGATCTGCGTATTTGAGTCCGAAACGTCGGAATTAGTCAGGATAGATTGTAACCACGAAAATGTGTCACGGTTGACTTTTTGGTCAAAGTCAACCGGTTGACTTTTTCGGGGAAAAAGTCAACTATGAAATTTTGAAGTTGAGTTTGACGAAACGGATAGTCCCATGACATCCGGGACATTGACTTTAGTAGGAATCGATATAAGTATCGAACACATTCGACTACGAAGGGCAAAACGGTCAAAATTATTATTTGATTAAATGGTTAAATAATATTTTTATTTAACAAGATCAGCAGCTGGGGTACTTGGTGACCATCATATTGGGACAAGAGAGGAGCATACGTATATTGCATGATAGCCAAGAAGGGAGTATTTCATTTTATTCCTTAAACCAAAAAAAAAAAAAAACTCTTCAATTTCTCAAACTCCCACTTCCCCTATTTAATTAGCTAGACTAATGAAGGCAATTGATGGCTGGAATGAGTTACGAATGAGAGGGGCTCAAGTTATATCAACTCTCATATACATGTTTTCCTTCCCAACTACTTCTTCACTTTGCAAAGAAAATCCTACGTGAGAGAAAAATGGAGAGAATGAGTGTTTGAGTGTTGTGAGGAATTCTAAAAATTTGAGGAGCTTAATCAAGCAAGCAAGAAGGGAGAGATCAGTAGCTATCTTCATCTATAAGAAGAAATTCGCAGCAAGAGGTAAGTCATGACCCATGTATATGTTTTTAGAAACTAGTAAGAAAATGCTTGAGTGGCCATTGGAACTACTTTGTGTTGATGCTATGATGTCATGCTACTGCTTGTGGATGATATATGGGTATGAAGAGCAAAAGTTTTGGTTTGATCAAGTAGCAATTGCTTAGAGATTTAAAGAGTTCATGTATGTATGCTAAGTGTTTGATAAAATGCCTCTAACATGCTAATTTGATCAAAACATGAAAAGTTAGAGAAATGAATTGTTGTAACATGTATATATATGTTATTAGAAGTGGTCTGGATAATAGGAATCAAACACATGCATTCTAGAATCAAAATCATGATTTTCTCAAAAGTTGGGTTAAACTAGTTTGCATGATTTTTCAGGATTTTTGGTCACTCAAAATCATGTCTTAGATTATCCATTTGTTACATGTAATAATTTTGTAAAATAGTATGTAACATGAAGTATAATCAGTTCAAAGTTCATTCGGATCGAAGATATATTGAGTGAGATATGAAAATCGTAAGCAAGCATGTTAGAAACCGAAAAGAAAAAAAAAACTGTGAACTGCTGACCCTAAGGACAAAATTCGGGGCTAGCTACAGTTTCCAGAAAATTGTGGGCTTTTGGGTTATTATTGTACACTGAATAAGATTTCCATAGACTCCGGAACGGACTAATTCCGACTTCGGAGCAAGGAGTTATGACTTTTCAAAGTAGTTGTGTCAAATCTGTCCAACAACTTCGGGGCAGTCCTCTTGCACAGATTTTCTGGAATTTTGTGCTTGGAATTTGAAGATGGTCCCTGAACGAAAGTTGTAGCCCCAGAAGTTAGCTTCGCGTGGGCGCAAGAATCGCTCAAAAATGTTTTAAAACGAATGAGTTATGACTGTTTTAGCGAGGTATGGTAAAGCTGAAAAAAAAATAATAAAAAACTGTTATGTTTGGGCATTTTTTTAAGTTCTGTTTTGGGCTGCCTATGATGTCTAAAATGGGTGGCATATATTTTCTAAATATATTCTATTTTGATGTTTATAGCATATCTAGTAGGAGACCCTTATACTTCAAACAAGATTGTGTATGAATGGTGATTAACGAGACACATTTGATTAGGTTATGTGAAGGTTAATTGCTAGCGTTAATTGTAGAAGGCGTATCAGGCAAGTTTCCTAACCCTCATTTCTATTGGATATTTATTAAATCCTTACTAATATTATCGCAGTAAAGGTAAGTATTGGACTTGTGCGAGTTATTTATTCGTGCAAGTTTCTTCGTTGAAAAGTCATACAAACTTCAATTATCTTGCAAGCTTATCGATGATTATTCAGTTATATTTTTAACTGCCATATGTTTAAAATTTCATTTCATTATCGAACTGTTCTAAAGTATGTTCCTGGCCTTTGTTTTCGGCTAGTTATTATTCATGAAAAAAGTTATTTAAAACAAATCTTTCGAAGCTATTAAATGTTTACCAATCCAAATTGCTTTGGTGCGGTCTCACATGATTACTAAGATGAACAACCCGAATAAACGGGCAAACAGATGTCGGGCAAATAGTCCTATTTCGTTTATGCAGCTTAAAACTTAATACTTGTGCACAATGTAGGGTACAATAGGCTAATCACCTGGCGTACTTGCAGAGACCGTTTACAGTCTATTTGATTGTTAAACCGTCTGATGGTTTTTGATGAAAGAAAATATGTTCAGGGTATTTTACACCCCTTAGTATGATATTGAAAATTCTTAAATTCTTATTCTTGATGTTCTTCTTTAACACTTGATAATCTTTCAACTGTTGAGATCTAGTAATTCAAATGCCTTTATCCTGACGTATATTTCCCATTTATTCTGTATACTTGCTGGGCAATTTGTACTCATTCTTGCTTAAACCTTTCAGTTAAGGATGAGAAGGCTGAGGGTTCGGGCAAGGACAAGGGAAAGTCCAAGATGAAGTGATGCTAATGGTTATGTAATACAATAATTATTTCCGCATATGTGTAATGTAGCGATAAACGCTAAGGCTAAGTTTCAGTTTGTGTTAAGGTTGTAAAGACTTGGGATTTTATTTTGAATAATTATGTAATAGTTAATATTATTATTCCTTATTGTTAAGGTTGACTTAGTTAGATGATGGTGTATGTTGTATCGTGAGCACCAAGTTCTGTAATCGATGATTACACGGATTTGGGGCGTCACAGGTAACATACCACTCATCAGCTTCAATTCAGAAGTTGAGCATGCCAGTTTTCATGCCCTAGAGGTGAGCAACACTCACAACCATCCTGTTTAGGTTCCACCTTTCATACCCCAGATTTCTGCCGAAGTAATGTTGGCCACTCAAGAAATGATGATATTGGGTTATCAACCTAGACAAGGGTTGGGCAAAGATCATCAGGGCATCAAGCACCCCATTCAAGTTCCCAGTGAAACATGGACAGCCGGATTAGGCTGTACTGCTAGTTCTAGTAGCAGAAATCGTTATAAGCACAAGCAGATTTCTTCAACTTCAGACACTCAAAATTTTCTGCATACCTATTACTAACACTGCATGAGGGCAGAATCGCCTTTCAGAGATAACCCTGGAAGACAGCTCAGTTCAATCTCGGAGACAACCCTAGAATATTCAGTTATTACCATCTTGGAGATAACCCCAAGACATCCTGTTCAGTCTCAGAAATAACATCGAGAATTTCAGTTTCAACCTTGGAGATAACCTCGAGGAATGCAATTCAAATTTTAGAAATCACATCAGAGAAGACCGTTTCATCTCGGAGATAACCCCGAGATACTCAGTCTTAATCTCAAAAATAACACCGGGAAAGATAGTATCAACCTCAGAGATAACCCCGAGGCATGCAGTTGTAGTTCCGGAGATAACCCCGAAAATGCTTGTTTCAAACCCATGCGATCAGCTTCAACACTCGGCGATAAACCCGAGGCCCTCATTCCTCAAGCCAGGAGATAACACCGGGAGGTCAGGCACACCTCAGAGACAAATCTAAGGATGGTCAATACTTGCAATAGTCTAATCTCATAGATAACCCTGAGTAACGACCCCTAAAATAGCTCAAACCGGAGATAACCCTGTGTCGACGTCGGGATTTTTATTTGTCCCTTTTCTATTCATGTTCTTTTGTGTTTTCATGTTAGGTGAGATTTGTTTGAAAAAAATAAGTTGTGAAAATGTCCGACATGTACATGTCGACGATTTGACTGTAAGAGTCACCAGTTGGTTTTTTAAGCGATTGTACCAACACAACCGAGAAAAGGTTCGTACATTGTGTTGGTAGAATGCATATTAAGATTTGATGTTTTTAATGCATGTGTTCATGATTATTTGTAAGGTCCTTAATAGATATATGTATAAGGACTTAGTGATAGATCAAAAATTGTTAGGTTGATCTAAGCTTTCAACGTGTATCATTCTGTTATAGAATGTATAGATAGAAAGATCAAATCTGTTAGGTTGATCCTGAGATGTAATAGATTAGTCATGAAGAGATCGTAGTGCATCAACCTGATCAACATTGCAGAAATCAAGGAAGAAATCGTAGAGCCTGAAGATCATAGTGTGCCTGCCTTGAAGGGAACTCTTCAGAAATCGTAGAGTGGTCCCATCGTTCGCCGAGCCAACTCCACGATCGTAGTATGCTGAAGGAAACATGAAGTTTACAAGTCAACGATCGTAGAGTGCTCTCGGGAACGTAGAGTGAATACACGAGCAAGTCAGGAATCGTAGAGTGCTCTCGAGAACGTAGAGTGAACTACACGAGCAAGTCAAGAATCGTAGAATGCTCTCGAGAACGTAGAGTGAACTACACGAGCAAGTCAAGAATCGTAGAGTGCTCTCGGGAACGTAGAGTTCAAGACACGATGAAGTAAAGAGTGTAGTGCTATCAACTGTTAGCATCGTAGTGTTCAAGAAATGACACTACGATCAGAATCGTAGAGCATCACGACCCAAATCGTAGAGCTCATCTGTCAATCAGAAAACGTCAAGCCTCATGAGTTGTTAATTCAAGATACGAGGAATGAATCTGAGAAGCTGCAGTGCCCATCAGTCCCAGATTGAATAAAATATCCTTAGGATGCAACAAAGAAGCGTATTGAAGAAGCCAAGGATAGTACTATGGAAAAGAGGGACAAAACACCTTTTCAGGTGGTAGGTGGGAAAGCAGCCTGCAGTGACAGTGGTCCAGAATGCAGAATTCAGAAGATGTGTAGAAATGTCACCATCACGGTACAGAAAGCTCAGACGTATTTAATGCCACAACGGATGGATTCAAATGGATAGTTTTCTGTATCACATATATACAGATCAGACAGATGAGAGAAAAAAAAAAGACAAGCAAGCAATAAAACATTCAACGTGAACAATTCGCCAAGGCTCAACTCTACGATCTGAGAAATTCCAAAGCTTGCTCAGCTACTCAGTTCTTAACGAACCTGTGCTTACATAGCAACTGAGTAGCAACCTTCAGAACGAAACAACAATCATCATTCAACTGAAGAAGAGTACCAAGTCTGCTGGACTTGAAGAGTTCAAGAGTGAACTATAAGATAGCCAAGTCTGCTGGACTTGAAGAGTTCAAAAGTGAACTAGAGAAGTTCCTAGACTGCTGGTCTAGAAGGAATCCAGTGGGATTTAGAAGTTTGTAAGAAACATCCTTAGTGAATATCCTACTCGTTGAGTAGAAAAGTGGACTAGGAGCCTTGTGTGCTCTGAACCACTTAAAAATAGATGTGTCATTTACCTTACTGCCATAACTGCTATATCTTCTATAACTGCTTTACTCATCTATTACTTTACTGCTTGGTTAAGAAGATTAAAACAAATATTATTCCGCTAAGTTTTAATCACTATCTAAGAACAAGTCTAAAACAGAAAAGATTTTTAAATATCTATTCAACCCCCCCCCCTTCTAGATAACTTGTGCCTATTAAGAACTAACAATTGGTATCAGAGCAAGTTCTATTTTACAGCTCACAAGCTTTAGTAGATCCACAATGGCACTAGTACCAAGCGAATCCAGGACCGGTGGAGGCAGCAAGCCACTGATGTGCAACAAAGACAAATTTGCTAACTTGAAGGTTAGAATGCAAGCTTACATGGACTCAATAGATGAAGATCTATTTGAGAATGTACTCAATGGGCCCTACATACCAACAAAGCTTGCACCAACCATTGACGAGCCCAACAAAGTGCAAATCAAGGTTAAGGAAGAATGGACAGACTCAGAAAAGAAAGCTGTCCAACTTGACAAGAAGGCTAAGAACATCTTGTTCCAATCCTTGGAGGACGATCTGTTTGACAATGTTGTAAACTGCAAAACAGCCAAGGAAGTTTGGGAAGCACTGCTGATCATGCATGAAGGAACTGAAGAAGTTAGAGAAAACAAACAGTCTCTTCTAACACAGCAGTACGAGATGTTTGCTCATATACAAGGAGAGAACGTAACTGCCACTTATGAAAGATTCAACATTCTGCTCAACTCTCTACGAGCATATGGAAAGGTCTATCCTAATAAAGATCTGACCATAAAGTTCATGATAGCCCTACCTAGCAAGTGGGATGCCAAGACCACTGCAATAAGAGAATCAAAGAATCTCAACGAAATGACAGTTCAACAACTATATGGCAATCTCCTGACATACGAGCTGGACCTGACTCAACGTGCTGAAACCTTTTCAAAAGGAAGAAGAAAGGAAAAGGGTGTTGCTCTCAAAGCAACTGAAAATGTCTCTAAAGTCATCACTGATAATGAATCTGACGATGATGAAGATGATAATGACGATCTTGCCATGATGGTAAGAAAACTAAGAAGATTTATGCGTCAAGGCAAAGCTGGCAAACAAAAGAAGGTCAGCAACTACTCAAGCCAGGAGTAAATACATGACATATGCTACAACTGCAAAAAGCCTGGCCACTTCATTGCCGACTGCAACAAACCTTTAAGAGAAGAACTAAAGAAGAAGCAGCATGGAAAGAAAGAATACAAAGGAAGCAAGAGGCCTCAGAGAAAAGACAAAGGCCTAGTAGCTGGAGGATCATGGAGTGATTCAGATAATGACTCAAATGCTGAGTCTGGAGATGAGGAAGAACCACAAATGGCCAATCTGTGCTTGATGGCCAAACATGCAAAGGACAAACAAAGCCTCAACATTCACAATGTAGATCTTGATGAGGTATTTGATTTCAACTCACCTGATGTAGATATGAATGACTTAAGAACTGCACTGCGTGGCATAACTAATGATCTACATCAGTATATGAAGTGGTTCAGAGTGTTACCTAAGGACCATTCACTTCTTCAAGAGGAGAAGAAGAAAGTTCAAGAAGAGCTTGAAACATCCCTTCTAAGTTCTAATCTTCTCTCCAAGCTTGAAGCTGAGAATGAAACCTTAAAGCAGAAAAACACACATTACACACAAAGAAAGTCTAAGCTAACCTCTAAAATTGAGGAACTAGAAAAGACTATCTCTGCATGGAACAAATCCTCATCATCCATGGACTGCCTGCTATCTAATCAAAAAAGCACATTCGACAAGACAGGCTTAGGATTTGGGGAATCAATCCCTGAGCCAAGTGTGGAAAAGACAATGGAAACTAGCTCAAGTAATGTCTCAGGTTTTAGTAGAGGCATTGCTTTTGTTAAATCCTCAAAGTTAGAAGAACAAGTTCAACCATGTTCCACTGATTCCAGTTATACTCAAAGAAGTAAGGGATCACACGCTGGTCTAGGCTTCATAAAGGAGAAGAGTAACCCAACCCCTACTTATCAACCTCGAAGAATCTTAGAGTAAAGAAAAACTAACTCTACGAATCAATTGGGAAGGTACAGCAGAAGTAGAGTACACTCATCACTATTTATGAAACCAAATAACGCGTGGAAGAAAGAGAATCAGTTTAATAGAAGACCAACCAAGGAACCACACAAGTCCAAGTGGAAGATAAATCATCACACACACATAGGCATGCATCATAATAGATGTTTCATATGTGATAAACATGGTCATAGAGCTACAAAATGTTATTATAACTCCATGCATGTGAGACCCAAGACTAGACAAGTTTGGGTCCCCAAAGGAACTAACAAAGAATGACCCATGCAAATATGGGTACCAAAATGAAGGTTCAAATGTTTTGACAGGAACAGAGCTCCACGACCTCGACATGGTATTTAGACAGTGGATGCTCAAGGTATATGACCGGGAACAAAGCTCTACTATCCAACTATGTAGAAAAGGAGGGTCCCTCAGTCATTTTTGGAGATAACGGCTCGGGCAAGACAAAAGGCTATGGCTCTGCTGGCAATGGGGCAATATCTTTTAGCAAAGTAGCCTATGTGGAAGGACTTCAACACAACCTTCTCAGCATCAGTCAACTCTGCGACAAGGGCCATCATGTAACATTTCTCAACAATCAATGTCAAGTCAGAGACCTGAAGACATCTGCTATAAAGCTGACCGGAACAAGAGAAGGAAATGTTTACACTATAGACCTTGGTCAACTTAGCTCTGAAGAAACAATATGCTTTCTGGCAAAAGCATCCGAGGAATTAAGCTGGCTATGGCATAGAAGGCTGTCCCACTTAAACTTCAAGAACATGTCAAAACTGGCATCAAAAGATCTTGTAGCTGGTCTGCCTAAGTTCAACTTCGTGAAAGAAAGGCCATGCAACGCCTGCCAGCTTGGAAAGCAAACCAGAAGCTCATTTAAAAGCAAGACTGCCAACTCCATTGACAAACCCCTGCAGTTGCTTCACATGGATCTCTTCGGGCCAATCCCTACTACCAGTCTTGGAGGAAAAAGATACTCACTTGTTGTAGTTGATGACTACGCTAGATTCACATGGGTATTTTTCCTAACTTCTAAGGATGAAACAAGCTCCGAGCTAATCAAGATGTTCAGACTGGTGATGAATGAAAAAGGAGAGAAAATCAAGGCCATAAGGAGTGATCATGGCAGAGAATTCGACTTCTCAGAAATGGATCAGTTCTGCACAGACAATGGCATCAGTCACAACTTCTCAGCTCCACGAACTCCTCAACAAAATGGAGTTGCTGAACGAAAGAACAGAACCCTGATAGAGGTTGGAAAGACTCTACTAGCAGCAGCTCATCTGCCTGAATACTTCTGGGCAGAAGCTGTCAACACTGCATGCTACACTCAGAACAGATCATTAATCCACTCTACGATCAAGAAGACACCCTACGAACTATGGAAAGGAAGAAAGCCAAGTATCAGCTATTTCCATGTCTTTGGTTGTGCATGCTACATTCTCAACAATGGAAAACAGTATTTGACAAAATTCCAGCCCAAGTCAGATGAAAGAATCTTTCTTGGATATGCCACAGACAGCAAAGCCTACAGGGTGTTCAACAAGAAGACACTGAGTGTCGAAGTCTCGATACACATCATCTTTGATGAAACTGACTTAGACAAATCAGTGCCTGAAGACACTACGACCGGTAATACAGACACCACGAATGAAATCGTAGAGCTCAACACTACGATCGTAGTGCCAGATAGTGAAATCGTAGAGCGTGATAAAGAGATCGTAGAGAGGTCCATCCAAGACAGTGAGCCTCCACTTCAAGAAGAAGAGATAGACCTTGAAGATCTAAGACAGGAAGGCATTAGGACAGATGTTCCAACTGGGAACAGATGGGCAAGAGATCACACTCAGGATCTAATCATTGGAGATCCAAGTGCAAGAGTCAAGACAAGGGCTGCTACTCAGAATGAATGCTTCTATCTAAGCTTCCTATCACAAATAGAGCCAAAGAAGATAGAGGATGCTATGGAAGACTCCAGTTGGATAGAGGCCATGCAGGAAGAACTCAACCAGTTTGAACGAAGCAAAGTTTGGAGATTGGTACCAAGACCAAAGAGTCATCCTGTCATAGGAACCAAGTGGGTCTTCAGGAACAAAATGGATGAGGATGGGATCATTACCAGAAACAAGGCAAGATTAGTGGCAAAGGGCTATTCTCAAGAAGAAGGTATTGACTATGATGAGACATTTGCACCTGTTGCCAGACTTGAAGCTATCAGAATCTTCCTTGCCTTTGTTGCCCACATGAAGTTCAAAGTCTTTCAGATGGATGTCAAAAGTGCATTCCTAAATGGAGAACTTCAAGAAAAAGTCTATGTAGAACAACCTCCAGGTTTCATCAATCCATCTCTTTCCAATTATGTCTACAGATTAGATAAAGCTTTATATGGTCTTAAGCAAGCACCTAGAGCATGGTATGAAACACTGACTAACTTTCTAATAGAAAATGGGTTCACTAGAGGTAGAGTAGATACCACACTGTTTCTCAGAAAGCATAAGGACAAAGTCTTATTAGTTCAAATATATGTTGATGATATCATTTTTGGTTCTACTGACGAAAAGTTATGTAAGAGATTCTCTAAGCTAATGCAGAGCAAGTTTGAAATAAGCATGATGGGTGAGCTGAGTTTCTTCCTTGGACTGCAAGTAAAGCAGACTGAAGAAGGAATTTTCATAAACCAAGCCAAGTACATCAAAGACTTATTAAAGAAGTATGGCATGGAATCAGCCTCTCCCATGAAAACACCAATTGCTCCTGCAACCAAGCTTGACAAGGATGAGAATGGTAAGAGTATTGATATAACTCAATACAGAGGTATGATAGGTTCTCTTTTATACCTAACTGCCAGTAGACCAGATATAATGTTTGCAACATGCATATGTGCTAGATTTCAGGCTAACCCTAAAGAATCACATTTGTCTGCTGTAAAAAGGATATTCAGGTATCTTAAGGGTACACCCCACTTGGGACTGTGGTATCCCAATGAATCCTCTTTTGATCTAATAGGGTACACAGATGCTGATTATGCAGGATGCAAAATAGACAGAAAAAGTATAAGTGGCACCTGTCAACTACTTGGAAACAGACTTGTGTCTTGGTTCAGCAAAAAGCAAAATTCAGTATCCACTTCAACTGCAGAGGCTGAATACATTAATGCTGGCAGCTGCTGTGCTCAGATTCTTTGGATGAGAAATTAGCTAGCTGACTACGGGTTTGATTTCAAGTTTATACCTATACACTGTGATAATACAAGTGCCATAGCTATAACTCATAATCCTGTCATGCATTCTAGAACCAAGCATATAGAAATAAGGTATCACTTCATTAGGGATCATGTGCAAAATGGTACTATCTCTTTGCAATATATCCCTACTGAAGATCAACTTGCTGATGTGTTTACAAAACCTTTAGATGAATTCAGATTTAATAAGTTAATAAGTGAGCTAGGCAAGCTAAATCTATCTTTATGAAAATATGCTCTAGACTGTGCTAACAATGACAGATAAAGGCTGAACTCAAAATCGTAGACATGATCAAGGAAAGCTCACGATCGTAGAGCTGAACTATCAACTACCTCAACGATCGTAGCAAGAACTTAACTTCCATAAGTGCAGACTCGACGATGATCAAACAAGAAAAGTAGATCCTGTGATGTTGAGCTCTATAACAAAGCAATCCCTCCAAGAGGTGCCTCAGGGACAAACCTAACCCTTGAATTACACCAAGAGGTTGGCCCTTCCTGAGTTACCTTAAAAAGAAGGCTTAGTCAAAATCTCATCACTAGGACCCAGAACAGACTCAACGATCGTAGAACAGTATCAACAGACAGACTCTATGAATGCGGGTCAGACTCTACGACTGCCTGACATACTCTACGACCGTAGGACAGACTCGACGATCTTAGGATAAACTACCAGTGCTGATCAGACTCTACGACCAGAAGTCAGACTCTACGATCTAGATCATACTGAGGACACCTTAGCTCTTAATACTCGAAGGGCAATTCAGTACATTCCTACACATACGAGATCGTAGAGACAAACAAAATAAGAAACTTGTCCCACGAAGACAAAAAGAGAGGAGGGAAGTTATAAGTACAGATTGGACACCTGATTTTGAAATACTGAAGTTCAAAAGTTCATCTCTCATTCTCTCTCTCAAAGCAAAAACCTAACTCAGACAAAAGTTCAACCGTATCTATCTTCTCAACAAAAGAATCAATGGCTGCTTCCAACGTAATTTCAGGCCACAGACTCTGTTTTGACGAGTTCAAGACTGCACCTCCAAAGTTCCACAAGATTTTAGCCTTACTGAAGAAGGCTGGTCTCGAAGAGGCGCTCAGCACTGACACTCTTATCTATCCCAAGCTGGTGAAGGAATTCTATAAGAATGCGGTGTACGAGAACAACACAGTCACCACGCGAGTTCGAGGAGCTGAAATAAAGCTAAGGGCAGAAGACATCAATCTGGCCCTAGGATTCCAAAATATGGGACACCCAATTCTGGACGACATAAGGTATCAAGAGGGACTGAAGAAAATGCATCATAAGAACAACCCCTCTGTCAAGGGTTACAAAAAGAAAGAGTTCCCACAAAGGTACGAGTTTTTAGCTGACATTGTTGGAAAATGCATATGCTGCAAGAGCTCAGGGCATGACTCTGTTAATGAGGCTCAGCTTAAAATCATGACTGCCTTAGTCCATGGCACCCAACTCAACTATGGGGCAGTGCTGATTGAGTGGATCAGTAAATGGATAACTAGCTCTAAGAAGTCAAAGAGCATCCCAAAGATGCTATATGGGAGGTTCATAAGCATCATTCTGCAGTCTGCTGTAGGTGATAAGATTGGGGAAAATGAAGGAGAAGCCATAAATTCCAATCGTAAAATGACACAACAATTGTTCAAGAACTGGGAGAGAAACCCTGCTGATTTCGTTCGAATGATGACAGAATCAAGTGGGAGAACTGAGGAACTAAGGAAAGTAGGTGTTACAGGAGATATATCTGTTGTCAGGAAAGTTGAAGAAGAAGAAGAAGCAAATAAAGAAGAATCCTCTGCTCTTGCAAGAAAAAGTAAGGGTAAAAGGATGATGAGGGCAAGACAAGCTGAAGAGGCTCAAGGCTCTGCAACCAACACTCCTGTAGAGCCCTCTGACATAGAGACTCTAAGGAGGCTGAGGAAGATACAACTGCAAGAAGAAGCAGAAGAAGATCAGGCCACCATTTCACAAATCTTGAAGAAGAACAAGACTGGTCACAAGCTCAAAAGACCAACAGTGTCTTCAATCGTAGAGACCTTGTTGTTCTCTAAGTCTAGGCCAAGTGTGGCAGAAATGGAGGAAGCTGCTACAAGGGAAGTGGTTGATCAAGTGATGGATAAAGCCAGCAAGCCAAAGAAAAAGCTGGTCAAGAAGTACATCCTTGAAAATAAGAAGATACTGAAGAAAGAAGCCAAGAGCATGGCTGAAACAGTAGATCTGACCCAGACAACAGAAGATGAAAAGGCCCTAGCTGAGGGGGAGAACCCTGAAATACTCATGATTGAATATACACCAGCTGAGGGGGAGAAGTCCACAGCTCAAAAGGATGTTCAAGCTGAAGGGAACTTCCTGAATTTAGAAGAAGATGAACAAGCTGAGGGGGAGTTTTCAAACCTCCAAGAAAATGATCATATTGAGGGGGAGCCTCAAGATGTACCAATGGCAGAAGAAGAGGTTCCTATCCAAGACAAGGTTGAACCACTATCAAACATTCCAGAGGCCATCGAGGTAATGGAATCTCCTGAAGAAATCCAAGAAGAAGCTGACAGTGATGATGAACTTATGATCACAGGTGAAGGAAAGGATGGGTACAGAAGCTATCTATACAGACATATGTTCTCTTACCTACCCATGATGGCCTATCACCAAGCTCTGATCCAGAAATCATGGGATCATATGTTCTGGAGCTTCAAGGAATATCCAGCAATTACTATTCTAGCTGATGGATTTCTCAGGGAAGTTAACTTCGCCAAAAAGCTGATTACAAACAATGCCTCATCAAAAGCCAAACTTGAGGTATTGACTATCCCTACAAGCTTTATAGTTAATCATCTGCCATCACCCTCATTTAGCCATTTCTATGAATTTCCTAAATGGCTGGAAGTGATTCTCAACACTTTAAATCAGTTTCCAGTTAAAGAATCTCACAATTCTGTAACTGAAGAACCAAAAGAAATCAACCTTACTAAGCTCCCTCAAATAACCAACTCTACGATTCCAGACTCCAGCCACATCGTAGAGTCACCACTCGCAAATGTCCAAACCCAGGCTCCTCCAACTGATATACCATCCTCCTCATCGCACAACTATTTCAGTCGTGATCTTGCTTTGTACAACTTGCAAGCTCAATCTCCACCAAGAACCCCTCAAATGGACAATCCTCAACCAGAAAATACCCTTCCAAGCATGCCCACCAAGGATGATCTGAAAGAAACCTCTGAGCAAATGATCAAAACCATTGAAGCAAGCCTGGAATCTCACTCTGATCTCCTCAACATCTGCCTGAATCAAATGATACAAGCTGCTAACAAATTCCCTTGTACAATGAATACTGAACTCACTACAAAGCTAAGGGAAATTATCAAAGATATTCTAAAGAGCATATCAAATAGAGATGAGATCCATTTCCAGGTTGCTGCCAAACAAAAAGAGGCTATGCTTGAAATACAGAAAAATCAAGATCGTCAACATCAGATTATGCTGGACAATATTCTCAACTTAAAAGCATCTATGTACGACTTCCAGAAATCATATGCAAATCAGGAAAAGTATAATGATATAATTCTGACCATCCTCCAGAAGAAAGAAGCAAGAGCTGATCAACAAATCAAGGAGAATAAGGAGGACATTGCTCAGACTCAAAGCCAACTAAACGAGCATGTCCAAGGGGTCAACAAGCTATCAGCTGACATTCGAACCCTTGATGCTGACATAAAGGGGGAGAAAGATAAAGGGAGCAGAGGAGATCAAGGCAGAAGCAGAGGAGGTCAGACAACTCAAGAAAGGGGAAGAACACGAAGCCCTCCTGCAAGACAGACTCCACGATCTGGTCAGCAGGCAATTGTTACAGCTATTCCTTTGAGCCATCAGCAGGCAACTCCTAGCTCACAAGAAGTGACCAGGGTAAACATAAGAATGCCGACTGGAGATCCTGCATTCATGCGCAGACATGAGGAGAATCCTGTTATAAGTCGAAGCGAGCTAGAGGAGTTAGCGAGGAATGAAGAAGTTTAAAGGAAGAGAAGGGCTGAAGAATATGCAAATCCTCCTCCTCACAAGAGACCAAGAAAACAGAGATAAGTATAGAGTTTAATGTTTTATTGATGTAATGCTACATTGTAATATCTATTGATCATCAATAAATTCATGTTTATTCTCTAGAAATTTCAGCTGCTCACTGAAATGCTAAGTCATGTTTAAATTCCTGCAAATGCATCTAGTCACTAATAATCATGACAACAAATCTCCTTGGTTATGTCAACATCAAATAGGGGGAGATTGTTGGTAGAATGCATATTAAGATTTGATGTTTTTAATGTATGTGTTCATGATTATTTGTAAGGTCCTTAATAGATATATGTATAAGGACTTAGTGATAGATCAAAAATTGTTAGGTTGATCTAAGCTTTCAACGTGTATCATTCTGTTATAGAATGTATAGATAGAAAGATCAAATCTGTTAGGTTGATCTTGAGATGTAATAGATTTGTCATGAAGAGATCGTAGTGCATCAACCTGATCAACATTGCAGAAATCAAGGCAGAAATCGTAGAGCCTGAAGATCGTAATGTGCCTGCCTTGAAGGGAACTCTTCGAAAATCATAGAGTGGTCCCATCGTTCGCTGAGCAAACTCCACGATCGTAGTATGCTGAAGGAAACATGAAGTTTACAAGTCAACGATCGTAGAGTGCTCTCGAGAACGTAGAGTGAATACACGAGTAAGTCAAGAATCGTAGAGTGCTCTCGAGAACGTAGAGTGAACTACACGAGCAAGTCAAGAATCGTAGAGTGCTCTCGGGAACGTAGAGTTCAAGACACAATGAAGTAAAAAGTGTAGTGCTATCAACTGTTAGCATCGTAGTGTTCAAGAAATGACACTACGATCAGAATCGTAGAGCATCACGACCCAAATCGTAGAGCTCATCTGTCAGTCAGAAAACGTCAAGCCTCATGAGTTGTTAATTTAAGATACGAGGAATGAATCTGAGAAGCTGCAGTGCCCATCAGTCCCAGATTGTATAAAATATCCTTAGGACGCAACAAAGAAGCGTATTGAAGAAGCCAAGGATAGTACTATGGAAAAGAGGGACAAAACACCTTTTCAGGTGGTAGGTGGGAAAGCAGCCTGCAGTGTCAGTGGTCCAGAATGCAGAATTCAGAAGATGTGCAGAAATGTAACCATCACGGTACAGAAAGCTCAGACGTATTTAATGCCACAACGGATGGATTCAAGTGGATAGTTTTCTGTATCACATATATACAGATCAGACAGATGAGAGAAAAAAAAAGACAAGCAAGCAATAAAACATTCAACGTGAACAATTCTCCAAGGCTCAACTCTACGATCTGAGAAATTCCAAAGCTTGCTCAGCTACTCAGTTCTTAACGAACCTGTGCTTACATAGCAACTGAGTAGCAACCTTCAGAACAAAACAACAATCATCATTCAACTGAAGAAGAGTACCAAGTCTGCTGGACTTGAAGAGTTCAAGAGTGAACTATAAGATAGCCAAGTCTGCTGGACTTGAAGAGTTCAAAAGTGAACTAGAGAAGTTCCTAGACTGCTGGTCTAGAAGGAATCCAGTGGGATTCAGAAGTTTGTAAGAAACATCCTTAGTGAATATCCTACTCGTTGAGTAAAAGAGTGGACTAGGAGCCTTGTGTGCTCTGAACCACTTAAAAATAGCTGTGTCATTTACCTTACTGCCATAACTGCTATATCTGCTATAACTGCTTTACTCGCCTATTACTTTACTGCTTGGTTAAGAAGATTAAAACAAATATTATTCCGCTAAGTTTTAATCACTATCTAAGAATAAGTCTAAAACAGAAAAGATTTTTAAATATCTATTCAACCCCCCCTTCTAGATAACTTGTGCCTATTAAGAACTAACACATTGACCTAATGATGTGACACTGCTAAACGGGTCTGTGAAACCGAGATTCATTAGGGTCCGGGGGCTTAATTATGGGAAGGAAAGGTGTTAGGCACCCCCGACATTTGTGTTACCATGGTGACCGCAACTTTTCAAGAAACGGTTATATGGATGCGTGTATGTGTGGGTCAATATACAGTTATTTCGAAGTAGTGTGAGGCATCGTTCGCACCTATATACATAGGGTTTGAATTTATATAAAAATTTAGTTTTAAACAAGATATAGCAATGATGTTTTGTAAAAAAGGTTTTTCAAACCCTTATGCTCAATAGTAATTGAGACCTTTTACACTTCCATTTTTTATTAAGTGTTCGGCTTAATTGTTTTTATTTTTCAAGATGTGAAGCGTCCTCGAGAAAATAATGTACAAAGCAGTGCCGAACTCCTCGTGGGCATGAAAACCATCTGAGGAAATCCAAACACCATGAATAAATTTACAAGCTGCTTACAGCCGAAAATGTTCATTAGGGGAACATAATCTAGATACAGTAAACTGAATCTGTGATCACATGATTCCTAGGCTCACATGATGCCGTAATTTATATAAAAACTGTAAGCAGTTATATATATATATATGTATATATATTATTAGTGGAGACATGGGTTTTTCCAAATCTGCTAGCTATGCTAGACTTCAAAATTTTTGACATAAGCTAAATACGCACGATATTCCTTTTTGAAATGAATTTTATTCTCAACTTCTAGTGACCCTTGTGTATGCCAGGACTTCAGGCTACCTACACGACGTTACCTGTTGAGATACTACTTGTTTCAGCTAGACTATAATAATTTGAAATATCAAAATATATTTTTATTTATCACTTATGTACCATGTAACCTGGTGCAGAGATGATAAAAGTTAATGGAGTTGTAATACATGAATACTTAGTGTTGAATTTGATCTAAAATCGTTGTTCCACTATTGTATGATGTGTTATGACAAAGTCATACAATGATGGCATCCTCAAACGGGCTGTTAATACAGTACGTCATCATAAAGTCATTTTCAAAATTTTTAATTTACCAACGGGGTTTGGCTATACCTAAATATTTCGATTGAATTGAATTATTGATATGAGTCTAATTTATTTGATTCGGCTAGACCAACTTTTATGAAAACTCTAAGCATTCTTTGAAAATTTTCTCGAACCAAATTGTTTTGGTACGGAATTTTATGATAAAACTGAGGTAAGATTTTTTGTGCCAATGGCACAGATGAGAAATAGATCAAACAAGTATTACTGGGCCAGTATAGGGCAGAACGGGTTGATCACCCACTAAGTTCATAAGACCAGTGCGGTTTGCGAATGAATATCCATAAAACCTTTACGAAAATGACAGACAATAGTCTATGTAACTCCTCAGCAATATTTGAAAATTTTTACCCTTGTGAGGAATGTATTGGGTAGCATATGATGCTATGTATGAATTGTAACGACCCCAAAATAGGTCTATTCCATCCAACCTATTCTGAGTCGCCAAATACATGGTACAGAAAACAACTACAACTTTATTACAACAATAGTCGTGCAAAATACAATAACACATATGCTGTGAGTTTGGATACAAATATATACCAAATGTAACTCATGTTCCAACCGTGGACATCACCTCATAATGACACCTTACATAAAGGTATAGTCAAAAACTGTTTTAGAAATTAGAATCTTTGGGAAGTGCTCAAGTAAACCTTCGTACATGGGAGGCCATGCGTCTAGGTTGTGATAGATATCATATGGCCACAGAATTATCCTTGGTTGACCCAATATACCCCAAAGAAAAACGAGAAGATTACTATCATATTCTTCTCAATGGTAAGTCTTCTCTTGACTTATCATTATCTCCACTGTCTCTAATTGAGAATTATACTTCAAACAAACACCAAGATTATATAGGTAGTGCTCGTAAATATACTCAGCAAGTGGATGAGCACATCCATGTCTTATGATGACACGAGGTTGTATGTCATTAGACATCTTGTATGATAGTGACAAAACACTCTTCCAACGTTGGGTTCGCCTCACCCTATTTTCTTCACCAAATATAACTACTAAATGATGACCACCGTTTTATTTCCCCGTTACCCTCGCTCGACCCAGCTACACTCTTATTACCTGAAAGGAATTGTGAAGCAAAAGGGTGAGCACAACTAGCTCAGTAAAGAATATCATGACTAAAGATAATTAAATTATCAATAGCCTTCATCAATAATAAATCAGAGATTTAGAACATATGGTAAATGATAAAAATTTCAACCATAGTTGCAGCGAAACGTGCAATCCATTAGAAGAGTCAAATAGACTATAAAGTCTATTATCTTCTCCATATTAAAAATCCACCAACAATGTTTTATCCCTGTAACATCAATCAACAGTTCTGGTCCACAATCATATAAATAACTCATAATCATATCTATGATTCTAAATTCCTCTTCTCATCTAGGATAAAGATAATTTTCATCAATTGTCTTTACCTGAAACATCAAAGATCATGGTTATACCAAATCACAGTTCCTGTTCAAAATCATACTAATAATTTCATCTTTGCACTACAGGCCAACGATATTCGTCAACAGTTCATCTTTGCACTACTGGCCAAAGATATTCAACAACAGGTCATCTTTGCACTACGGGCCAAAGATATTCATCAACAATTCATCTTTGCACTACAGGCCAATGATATTCCTCAACAGTTCATATTTGCACTACAGGCCAAATATATTCATATCTCAAAGAAATATATAATCATTTCAGAATTTATATAAACAATAATTATAACCATATTGATCAATTCACCTTTGCACTTAAGCTTAAGATATTCAATTATAAATTCAATGGTCATGATCATACCAGTCACAATTCAACTTTGCACTACAGGCCAAAGAGAACCCTAGTCATGATCATACCAATAATCTACACATCTTTACACTCCAGTGAAAGAGAATTTTAACATCAGAGTTATAAAAATGTTATATATGATAATAAAATCAATATAATCAATACATATTTTTAATCACAAGAATAATATTCATAACTCAACTATAATTTGGTTAGAAAAAAAAACCAATTTTGTCGTGAATAGTAACTCGTGAATAGTAACTCGTGAATAGTAATTCATGAATAGTAACTCATGAATAGTAAACTCGACACAAAAATATAGAAATTCCACAATAAAATACATACCAATATTTCGGTATAATGATATTGAAAGAATAATATTTCTTAAGCTTATAAATAATTTATTTAAATTGTTTACACTTTACTAATTAATGCATTTAATCATCATAAAATGCCAACTCTTAAGATTTCATCACCAATAACCAAAATCCTCATCAAAAATCTGCATATAACTCATATATGATTCTCAAACCATAAAATCATATTTTCTAATTTTCTTACTTCACAAAACATATTTAATTCATTTACTCATAACTAGACCATTTTCATGAAAAATACCAAATCAGTTCCAAAAATATTTCTTTTCTGGGATTTTGCATAATATAGTCCCATAGTGAACATATATTTTTCTCAGAATTTTTAAAAAGTCATTTACTATTTTTCATATGGCCAAAACAACCGAATATTTAGACATTTATCAAAAATTGTACTTTTGTCCAAAAATTCTGAAATTTACGGAGTATACTTCTATCATATACATGTACTCCCAATAAAAATTTCATCAATTTTGGAGTTAACCACAAGGAATTATAAGCGGTTACTTTTAAAATAGTTTTTTCTCGTAAAATTCATAACTCTTAATCTATAAATCCAAAAATCACCATTTTTGGACACAATCAATAAAACTCATCAAAATATTATTTCAAATTTTTCCAGAATTTTTGAAGTTCAGAAAAATTACGAAACTGAAAAACATAACAACCCTTAAAATCCCTTACTATCCCTTACTATCCCTTACCTCAAAAGAGCAGTACTTCTGATCGGTATGCAAAGCCGAAGAAAACTTGCACTGAATAGCAACTCTCAAAGTATCTAAATACTCACAAAATATGCTTCATAATATAGAGAGAGAAAGAGAGAAAAATTGTTTCTGGTGTGATTTTCAATTCTAACTTAGCCCTCTATTTATAGGAAAATTTTAGTAGGCTTGACCTGCAACCTGATGGCTTTACCTGCTACTATTCCCACCCACCACATTTGAAATATAATTCAGCACATTTCTTCACCAACCACAAATGGGGCCCACCAATTCTAGAATTTTCTACCAAAATGATTAACTCCGAAAATTCAATAATTTCTGAACCAGTCATCTCGTAAAATTCATAATAAATCATACGTTCATTTTTAACGGTTCAAAATTTGTGGGCATATACTCAACTTATAGATGTATAACATATCCAAAAATTACCACGATCCAACGGTCGGATTAAAAATTATAACCCCCGCAAAATATCTCAAAAACCCTGATTTTTAATACCTCCATTCTGACAAAAATACGGATAAAAACCTCAACATTAACTCCTTCATTTTTAACCACAAAAATATATCCCTCGTTTATATCCACATAAAATAAATATTTCTTATCATATGAATCAATAATTAATTATTCACAAATAATATAACAGAATCACGTTTATGACAACCAGGCCGTTCCCAGGAAAGAGGGGGCTTTCCAATAAGAATTTCTCCTTACTGGCGCGGCAATTAGATAACCAAACCTCTCCTTAGACAGAACTTTCTAGACATTGCCAATAATGTTATCTAATAATATTATTCAAATAATATGAATTATTGATCTGATAATGGGAAATACTGTGCAGTGACAATTATTGAACAACAATAATATAAAATTTCAACGTAGCAATTATTGAATCAATAAAATAAAATATTGAACAGTAATTACTGTAACAATTATTGAGTAGTGCCTTCTTACGTAAGGATCAATAATTCAAAAATACTGTGTAAAACCGTGTGCTACTGTGCAAACACGCGTATTACTGTATTTTAACCACCGGGTATTCCAACAGTGTTAACGGTAACAACTACGCCGTTAATTATAAAACCTCAATTTTTATCGTTATCTTCATCCGACAGTTATTCTGTTATGGGGCCCACAAATAGCTGCGCCGTCGTACGAATATTCCCCGACAGAAAGAATATTCCACGACCAAACGAATATTCCCCGACAACAATGATTATTTTATAACCACTTGCTTATTTTGAAAAAAAAATTATATTTCACCCATAACTTTAAACTTTTATCAATTTAACCATTTACTGAATTGTAATTATAAGAAAAATTGAATACTTTTATTTCATAAAATTCGGGGTCTTACAATCTCCCCTCCTTATGAAATTTCGTCCTCGAAATTTACGTACCTGATATTTCAAAGAGTTGAGAATACCTTCCTTTCATTTCAGATTCCATCTTCTCTGTCATCATAATTTCTCCATTGCTCATCTCCTGTATTTCAAATATCATTCTAGAATACAGCTTCAAAACAAGGGTTAATTTAACAAATTAACATATCACATAACATCCCGATATTATGACTGACTAACAAATAAGCTTAGGTAGGACACACTAGCGAAGGATTTACTCATCTCTCCCCTCCTAGTTGTATTCCCCGATCTCCGCCAGAGATCATATCCCTAAGCTCTGATACCAAATGTAACAACCCCAAAATAGGTCTATTCCATCCAACCTATTCTGACTCGCCAAATACATGGTACAGAAAATAACTACAACTTTATTACAACAATTGTCGTGCAAAATACAATAACACATATGCTGTGAGTTTGGATACAAATATATACCAAATGTGACTCATGTTCCAACCGTGGACATCACCTCACAATGACACCTTACATAAAGGTATAGTCAAAAACTATTTTAGAAATTAGAATCTTTGGGAAGTGCTCAAGGAAACCTTCGTACATGGGAGGCCATGCGTCTAGGTTGTGATAGATATCATATGGCCACAGAATTATCCTTGGTTGACCCAATATACCCCAAAGAAAAACGAGAAGATTACTATCATATTCTTCCCAATGGTGAGTCTTCTCTTGACTTATCATTATCTCCACTGTCTCTAATTGAGAATTATACTTCAAACAAACACCAAGATTATATAGGTAGTGCTCGTAAATATACTCAGCAAGTGGATGAGCACATCCATGTCTTATGATGACACGAGGTTGTATGTCATTAGACATCTTGTATGATAGTGACAAAACACTCTTCTAACGTTGGGTTCGCCTCACCCTATTTTCTTCACCAAATATAACTACTAAATGATGACCACCGTTTTATTTCCCCGTTACCCTCGCTCGACCCAGCTACACTCTTATTACCTGAAAGGAATTGTGAAGCAAAAGGGTGAGCACAACTAGCTCAGTAAAGAATATCATGACTAAAGATAATTAAATTATCAATAGCCTTCATCAATAATAAATCAGAGATTTAGAACATATGGTAAATGATAAAAATTTCAACCATAGTTGCAGCAGAACGAGCAATCCATTAGAAGAGTCAAATAGACTATAAAGTCTATTATCTTCTCCATATTAAAAATCCACCAACAATGTTTTATCCCTGTAATATCAATCAACAGTTCTGGTCCACAATCATATAAATAACTCATAATCATATCTATGATTCTAAATTCCTCTTCTCATTCAGGATAAAGATAATTTTCATCACTTGTCTTTACCTGAAACATCAAAGATCATGGTTATACCAAATCACAGTTCCTGTTCAAAATCATACTAATAATTTCATCTTTGCACTACAGGCCAACGATATTCGTCAACAGTTCATCTTTGCACTACTAGCCAAAGATATTCAACAACAGGTCATCTTTGCACTACAGGCCAAAGATATTCATCAATAATTCATCTTTGCACTACAGGCCAATGATATTCCTCAACAGTTCATATTTGCACTACAGGCCAAATATATTCATATCTCAAAGAAATATATAATCATTTCAGAATTTATATAAACAATAATTATAACCATATTGATCAATTCACCTTTGCACTTAAGCTTAAGATATTCAATTATAAATTCAATGGTCATGATCATACCAGTCACAATTCAACTTTACACTACAGGCCAAAGAGAACCCTAGTCATGATCATACCAATAATCTACACATCTTTACACTCCAGTGAAAGAGAATTTCAACATCAGAGTTATAAAAATGTTATATATGATAATAAAATCAATATAATCAATACATAGTTTTAATCTCAAGAATAATATTCATAACTCAACTATAATTTGGTTAGAAAAAAAAACCAATTTTGTCGTAAATAGTAACTCGTGAATAGTAACTCGTGAATAGTAATTCATGAATAGTAACTCATGAATAGTAAACTCGACACAAAAATATAGAAATTTCACAATAAAATACATACCAATATTTCGATATAATGATATTGAAAGAATAATATTTCTTAAGCTTATAAATAATTTATTTCAATTGTTTACACTTTACTAATTAATGCATTTAATCATCATAAAATATGCCAACTCTTTAGATTTCATCACCAATAACTAAAATCCTCATCAAAAATCTGCATATAACTCATATATGATTCTCAAACTATAAAAGCATATTTTCTAATTTTCTTACTTCACAAAACATATTTAATTCATTTACTCATAACTAGACCATTTTCATGAAAAATACCAAATCAGTTCCAAAACTATTTCTTTTCTGGGATTTAACATAATATAGTTCCACAGTGAACATATATTTTTCTCAGAATTTTTAAAAAGTCATTTACTATTTTTCATATGGCCAAAACAGCCGAATATTTAGACATTTATCAAAAATTGTACTTTTGTCCAAAAATTTTGAAATTTACAGAGTATACTTCTATCATATACATGTATAACTAGTCCATTTTCATGAAAAATACCAAATCAGTTCCAAAAATATTTTTTTTCTGGGATTTTCCATAATATAGTCCCATAGTGAACATATATTTTTCTCAGAATTTTTAAAAAGTCATTTACTATTTTTCATATGGCCAAAACAGCCGAATATTTAGACATTTATCAAAAATTGTACTTTTATCCAAAAATTCTGAAATTTACAGAGTATACTTCTATCATATACATGTACTCCCAATAAAAATTTCATCAATTTTAGAGTTAACCAGAAGGAATTATAAGCGGTTACTTTTAAAATAGTCTTTTCCCGTAAAATTCATAACTCTTAATCTATACATCCAAAAATCACCATTTTTGGACACAATCAATAAAACTCATCAAAATATTATTTCAAATTTTTCCAGAATTTTTGAAGTTCTGAAAAACATAACAACCCTTACTATCCCTTACTATCCCTTACTATCCCTTACCTCAAAAGAGCAGTACTTCTAATCGGTATGCAAAGCCGAAGGAAATTTGCACTGAATAGCAACTCTCAAAGTATCTAAATACTCACAAAATATGCTTCATAATATAGAGAGAGAAAGAGAGAAAACTTGTTTCTGGTGTGATTTTCAATTCTAACTTAGCCCTCTATTTATAGGAAAATTTTAGTAGGCTTGACCTGCAACCTGATGGCTTTACCTGCTACTATTCCTACCCACCACATTTGAAATATAATTCAGCACATTTCTTCACCAACCACAAGTAGGGCCCACCAATTCTAGAATTTTTTACCAAAATGATTAACTCCGAAAATTCAACAATTTCTGAACCAGTCATCTCATAAAATTCATAATAAATCATACGTTCATTTTTAACGGTTCAAAATTTGTGGGCATATACTCAACTTATATATGTATAACATATCCAAAAATTACCACGATCCAACGGTCGGATTAAAAATTATAACCCCCGCAAAATATCTCAAAAACCCTAATTTTTAATACCTCCATTCTGACAAAAATACGGATAAAAACCTCAACATTAGCTCCTTCATTTTTAACCACAAAAATATATCCCTCGTTTATATCCACATAAAATAAATATTTCTTATCATATGAATCAATAATTAATTATTCACAAATAATATAACAGAATCACATTTATGACAACCAGGCCGTTCCCAGGAAAGAGGGGCTTTCCAATAAGAATTTTTCCTTACTGGCGTGCAATTAGATAACCAAACCACTCCTTAGACAGAACTTTCTAGACATTGCCAATAATGTTATCTAATAATATTATTCAAATAATATGAATTATTGATCTGATAATGGAAAATACTGTGCAGTGACAATTATTGAACAACAATAATATAAAATTTCAACGTAGCAATTATTGAATCAATAAAATAAAATATTGAACAGTAATTACTGTAACAATTATTGAGTAGTGCATTCTTACGTAAGGATCAATAATTCAAAAATACTGTGTAAAACCGTGTGCTACTATGCAAACACGCGTATTACTGTATTTTAACCACCGGGTATTCCAACAGTGTTAACGGTAACAACTACGCCGTTAATTATAAAACTTCAATTTTTGTCGTTATCTTCATCTGACAGTTATTCTGTTATGGGGCCCACAAATAGCTGCGCCGTCGTACGAATATTCCCCGACAGAAAGAATATTTCACGACCAAACGAATATTCCCCGACAACAATGATTATTTTATAACCACTTGCTTATTTTGAAAAAAAATTTATATTTCACCCATAACTTTAAACTTTAATCAATTTAACCATTTACTGAATAGTAATTATAAGAAAAATTGAATACTTTTATTTCATAAAATTCGGGGTCTTACATGAATGGTGTATGGTGCATGGTGTAAGGTGTAAGGTAAATTTCGGGGACGAAATTTTTAGAAGAATGGGTGAATGTGACAACCTGAGAATTTGGATAATTATTAAATTTTAAATTATTGAATTAAGGTTAATAAATAAACCTAGACAGAAAATAAGTGAATGGATTCGATATTTTTAGGAAGGAATTTTGTGGATTTAAAAATTTTTCTGGTGAATTATTCAGGATTAAGGGTTTAAGTATATATGTTCTGTGAATATGATTGTAAATGTGTACAGTATATGGTTAAGGGTCAAGAGTTGACCAGATAGTCTATATCAGTGACAAACGCTATTATTATATTAAGAACGTCAACGTTCAGCTAGAAAATTCTTATGATTTATAAGAAACCCTAAAATCGGTTCTGGAAACCCTAATTTTAGTTTCGGGAATCTAAAACCCTAATTCAGAAGTTGAAAACCCTAATTTGGGAATTTAAATGTTATGTAAAAGGTTTTTGTGTATTAATCACAAATCTAATTAGGGATAAGCCTATTGATTAAATAGAAATTCTAATAATTAGAAACTTTAATGTATAATTATGGACTTAATTGCTAAATTAGCAATTTTAATTAGGAAATGTAACTCCTAATTAGCAATCTTGAATTGTGATTAGGAAATCCAATATAATTAGGAAACCCAAATTATAATTCAGAAATATTAATTTTCTATTTTGAAAATCTAAATTGGAAATCCTAGAAATTTAATTTTTAAAACCCTAAGGGTTAAACCCTAAATCCTAAAGGATAGGCCAAATGACAATTATGCCTTTAAAATGAAATACAAAATGACCAAAGTGCCCTTTTCTTAAAACTTAAGTAAATGATTTGTGAAATCTTGTGAGTCATAACTCTATGTTTGTGACATGTGTCTAAAATCTTCCCATATCGGATTTCCTTGCCACCTTGCATAGCTTGTATATATTGAATCTAAATTAGAAGATTAAAAGTAAGAAAAAGCTTACTTTACTTTTCATTTGCTCCAAGTCCTTTCTCTCTCTTCAATTTCGAGAATTAGAGTGAGAGGGAGTGACAAACTAAGCCAGGATCATGTATTAGCAAGCCAAGATCAAGAATCAAAAGTCAGATTTTAAGATCAAAGCTTAGAAAAGGTATAAACCCTAAATTTTGAAAATCATGCATGTGATCCAGTTGTTTAATGTTGTTTGTTGTTTAAAGATATATTAGAGGGTGTCATTTAGTGATCTGGATTGTTAGATCAAGGATCTATAACATCTAGATGCTCGAAATTGTAGATTTCAAAAATCTAGAAAATTGAAAAGTTTGGTTTGACAAGCAAATGTCAGGTCCTCAAGATTCTTCTGTGTTAGATGTTTATGATGTTTTGTCTTTTGTATCTGTTCTATGCCATGTAGACTGTGACGCCCCCAAAATTAGGTATGCATCACCCATCTTGGGTCGTCAGATACATAGTACAAAATACAAATACAACTTACTAATACAACTGTCGTGTACAATACGACAAAACATAAACTGTGAGTTTGAATACAAATATTATCTTCTAGAGAGTATTCATACTCAAAAGGAGTCCTCATTACATTTATTAACACACCATTACATAGAATAGTGAGGACTACTAACTAATACTATCATTCGGACCATCACTCCGTTCCCCGACTTGCCCCAGCTACGTTCTCATTTCCTGAAGAGAACAGTGAAAGAAAGGGTGAGCTCAACTAGCCCAGTAAGAAATATCATGACTAAGATAATGCAGAATAAATTATCATTAGCCTTCAACAATGTTAAACTGATAAAATATAATAGACATCAAGTTTAACTGCAGCGGAACAAGCAATCCATTAAAAGAGTCAAGTAGAAAATAAACTCTACTATCTTTTATGATTTAAAAGATTTTCCAACACTGTGATCGCTGAGACTCAGCTTAATAAAATAATTCACATCATCGAATCACCCCTGCACTACGGCCAAGGATATTCGTATATTCATTAATGGTCATGATCATGCCAACAACTGTCCATCAATGCACTACAGGCCAATGAGGACTTTTACCACATCATTTGTAACATTACGGTCATGATTATACCGAATAATCCCTGGTCATAATCATACCAAGTCCATCTATGCACTACAGGCCACAGATGACTTTCAACATTTTATAAACATGAGGATGATGACAATGATATAAGAATTCAATAAAACAAGTTCAAGAATTAATTTATCCAAGAATTAACAACGTCCAAATTGTCAACATGATATTGCTTTGTGGAGTAAAATTCAAGAATACTTAGAAGAATATTTTCATGAAAAGATACTGGATGAAACGCAATTATCAAGAATATTCCACAAATTTCATGGAGTATAGAAGTCAAAACTTAACCAACTGAGTACAATAAAGAATGGAATAACAAAAGAAATCACCATGCATGCGATAGACCGCACAAACAGGTTATTCCAACAGAATAATAAATAATGGAACCAGGTCCGGCGTAAACGCACAGACAGGATATTTCGACAGAATAATAAATAATGGAACCAGGTCCGGCGTAAACGCACAGACAGGATATTCCGACAGAATAATAAATAATGGAACCAGGTCCGGTGTAAAACACACAGACAGGATGTTCCAACAGAATAATAACAAGACGGAACCAGGTCCGGTGTAAAACACACAGACAGGATGTTCCAACAGAATAATAATAAAAACGGAACCAGGTCTGGTGTAAAACACACAGACAGGATGTTCCAACAGAATAATAGAAGAATGTCACCAAGTATAGGGTAGACCACGTATACAGGTTATTCCAACAGAATAATAAAGAATGGAATAACAGAAGTTCTCTTCACGAATATAAAAGAAATAATATTCCCTACCGTTTTGAAGACGAGCTGAAATAAGGAAGTAGTTAAGTAGCAGAATACTCTTCTTCTCTCTCTCTATAGTTTCTCTCTATAGTTTCTCTCTCTAGAGTTCAGTGAATTCGTAAGAAATAATGAAGGAATGAGCTGCTATTTATAGAAAAATAGAATGCATAGTAACTAATCCATGAACGGTCCAGATTGATTACTTTAATCTGACGGTCCATATTTAAAGAAAAATCTTTTAAATAAAATATAATATATTCTATTTATAGAATAACTTTAATAAAGTATTCTGTTTTATATAAAAAGATGTTTCTGTTTTATTACGTTAATAATACGAATAAAACAAAACGTCATTATCGCTAAATAATTCATATTATTAACTGACAATAATTGAATCAAACTGAGTGACTTCTCACATAAGCATTAATAATCAATACCGTGTGCTACTATGCAACCACACGTATTACTGTACTTTTACTACCGAGTAGTTCAACAGTAACAATGGTAAAATTTCCGCCGTTATTTTTAATAAAATATTTTTGTCGTTTTCTCAATCCGACAATAATTCTGTTGTGGGGTCCACCAATGATTGTGTCATTGTACGAATATTTCCTGTTAAAACGAATATTCCCCGACCAATCGAATATTATATAACAACTTGCGTACTTTGTAAAATTTATAAATTTACAAATATTACCCACAACTATAACATTATATCAAATTAACTCCATAATATTCAAAAATGATATTTATAGAAAATTCTTCTTTATTTATAAAAGTTGGGGTCTTACAACCTCCCCTTCTTATGAAATTTCGCCCTCGAAATTAGGGTACGTACCTGGTATGTCGAAGAGGTAAGGATACCTTGATTCCATTTCAGATTCTAACTCCCAAGTCATTTCCTCAACATCGTGGTTTCTCCACAAAACTTTGACTTGAGGTATAACCTTGGAGCGTAGAAAATGTTCCTTCTTATCCAAGATTTGAACAGGAACTTCTTCATACGTCAAATCTTCCGCTATTTCGTCCGGTTCTAACTCAATAATGTGGTTCGGGTCTTCCACATATTTGCGTAACATGGATATGTGAAAAACGTTATGAACACGAGACATACTTGGCAGTAAAGCGAGTCTATAAGCCACAGTTCCTACTCGATCGAGGATTAAAAATGGACCGATGAATCGAGGATTGAGCTTTCCTCTCTTTCCAAATCTCGTAACTCCTTTCCATGGAGCAACACGTAAGAACACATGATCTCCTACATCAAATTCCACTTCCTTTCGATGAAGATCAGCATAACTCTTTTGTCGATCTTGTGAGGTTTTTATACGTTGTCGGATCGTTTGAATCTTTTCTGTAGTCATACGTACCAACTCCGGTCCCAACAACGTTGCTTCACCCACCTCATCCCAGCATACTGGAGAACGACATTTTCTTCCATACAATGCTTCGAATGGAGCCATGCCAATACTTGCTTGATAACTGTTGTTGTAGGAAAACTCCACCAATGGTAAGAACTTGTCCCAACTTCCCTTGAAGTCAAAGACACAGAGTTTTAATAGATCTTCAAGAGTTTGAATAGTCCTCTCTGATTGTCCGTCCGTCTGAGGATGATATGCTGAACTAAATCGTAACTCCGTGCCCATAGCTTTTTGTAAACTAACCCAAAATCGTGAAGTGAATCTTGGGTCTCGGTCAGAAACTATGGATACTGGCATACCATGCAATCTTACAATCTCGTTTATGTACATACGAGCAAGACGTTCAAGTGTATAAGTTTCTCGTATCGGTAAGAAATGAGCAGACTTGGTCAATCTATCAACAATGACCCAAATCGCATCAATACCTTGAGAAACCCTAGGAAGACCGGTAACGAAATCCATGGTAATGTGCTCCCACTTCTATTCTGGAATTTCAAGTGGTTGCAATGGACCTTTTGGTACTTGATGCTCCGCTTTGACTCGTTGACAAGTTAGACACCTTGAGATAAACAACGCTATCTCTCTCTTCATATTGCTCCACCAAAATGTATGACGAAGATCATAATACATTTTGGTACTTCCAGGATGGATTGCAAATGGTGTGTTGTGCGCCTCCATCATGATTTCATACTTTAAATCAGGGTTGTTAGGAACACAAAGTCTGGAGTTGACTCGAAGTATTCCTTCTTCATCGATTCTTGCTTCCGGCATAGCACCTTCTTGCACTTTCTTCCTCATACGCATCAGCTCCAGGTCTGTAGCTTGAGCAGCTTTAACTTTATCGATTAAAGTCGGTTCTACTCGTATATTCGCCATCATCACATGGGTCCCTGGAGTCTTTAACTCTATCTCCATCCTTTGTAAATCACACAAAATGGGTCTTTGTGTTGACAATATCGCACTCGTACTTGCATATGATCTTCTACTCAATGCGTCAGCTACCACGTTCGCTTTTCCAAGATGATATTGAATATTATATAACAACTTGCGTACTTTGTAAAATTTATAAATATTACCCACAACTATAACATTATATCAAATTAACTCCATAATATTCAAAAATGATATTTATAGAAAATTCTTCTTTATTTATAAAAGTTGGGGTCTTACATAAACTTTGATCTGGAACCGAAATCAAGGTCATATCATATCTAGATTTCATGTTATAAGCGGTCAAACATCGTTGACCGGTCACAAAAACTGAGTTTCTGGGTAACCCAGAAACCCAGATTTCGTGTGACAAGGTTTTCTGAGCCTAAGATCTTGCATGTGTTTGCGATTATGGCCAAGTTATTATTTTGATGTTGTTGTCGGGCATATAGGCTACATGATCATGCCTTCATATCACTTATATCCATAACAGAATCATAGATACTCATGGTCAAATAACCGTTGACGAACTGGCCGGATGAAGATTCTGGGTAACCCGGAAATCTTTATACGCGTTTCCTGACTAGTACTTTGACCGGTCTAGATCTCTTACATTTGTTGTTGTTATGATGATTTAAGGTTATATAATTGTACACTAACATCTCTACTACCTGTTTGAACCACTAGATCACACAAACCGAGTCTAGAAAGCTATGATTTAAAGCTGCAAAGTAGGTACCTTGCCTGTTCTTCATTTCTGGGTAACCCAGAAAATGAAGAACATGTCTGAAAAGATTTTTGAGGGCCCAGATCTTTTTGCTTTGATATAGAATGGCCATGATGTTTGTTTAGGGTTATAGTATTGCATCAATACTATAATTTGAACACCTAATCGAACCCAGATACCTCAGGATCCATGATTTAGAGTCGGTCAAACCTACCACCTTGTCCACTGACATGAGTTTTTAGGTTTGGGCTCAAGAACACCAAGAATACCATTAGCGGCGGATTTGTAGCCTAATGCATCTTTAGCGACACTTAAATTCGGAAATTAATTATTTTATTTATTAAATAGAAAAAAAAATAGTTTTTAATTATTAAAAATACAAAATAAATTCCTAAAAATTATTTTAAAGTCCAAAATTAGTTTTTAATTATTCTGAATATATTTCATAAATATTTAATTTTTTTTGGAATAATAATGGAATTTAATTTATTTAATTATAATATTAAATAAATTATTTAAAAATAATTTTAATACATGAAAAATTATGAAAAATTATATTATGGTATAAGAAAATAGTTTAAGTTATTTTTAATGACTTTTAATATTTTGTGATGAAATTCATTAATTAATTAATATTAATGGTAATTAATTTATTTAAAAAATGTATTAAATAAATTATAGAAAAATAGAATTAATGATTTAAAAATCATATAAAAATCATTTAAGTGTTATAAAAATATTTTAAGTTATAAAATATAATTTTTGATATTTTGTCATGAAAATATTAATATTTTAATAGTAAAAGCATTTATCGGATAATGAATTTAAAGGTTTAAAAATCATATAAATATGATTTTAAGGTATTAAAAATACTTTGATATATTATAAATAAATTATTATATTATAACATGTATTTCATTAATATTTAATATTAAATAAATATTAATGTTAATAGAATTAAGATGTATTTAAATCATTTAAATACGAGTTTAATGACTGAAAAATCATGGTGAATGATACTAATTATTTAAAAATTATTATAAGTTATGGAAAAATTATTTTGACTGATAATAAAATTATTAAAGATAATTGTTCAGTATTTAAGCAAAGTTTAATTGAACTTAAACTCGATAATTATCCGACTAGGCCGTCGGGATGTCATAATTGTACTGAACTCGACTCAGACTATTAAAGTTTGACTTCAGGATTAGGTTTTATGTGTTGTATAGACTGATAGGGTTATGTGTTTAGGTTATTTTAAATACTGACATGGTATTATTCTAATATGTATATCGATATTTTTTATATATTAGGTTTTCGAACAAAGCTAAATAGAATGCGTAACAGTAAACATCGGAACAGGCAAGTTTTTCTTAACTCGACTTCGAATTGTTTCATTCAACTATACTTGTGGTTAATCATTACTGATTGCCATATCTAAGAATTATTAAATCGCACTCTGTGCATACTGCATGTATTCATCATGTATGAAAGGCTGATTACCATCATTACCATTGCTGGGTAAAATCTAATTACGCACAACACGCAAGAATTCGTCGTCAACAAGTAATAAAAAGTGAAAGTAGAGTATTGTTCCTACAGAGAATTAGTTAACAAGAATTACCAAGTACTAACCTATAACCAATTTAATCTTATTTAAACAAATAATTTAATATTTAATTTAAAATAATTAAATAAATTATTACTAACTATCCCTAGAATGAAACAAGATATTGAAGACTTGAGATTATAATTTCATTTATTGTTTCATTTAAATCAACACACTTCTTGTTAAGCCAAATTATTTATACTGGATTGTTAATCAAGAACATGAAAGTAATATATGGCCATCTCTCAATGCACCATACTCATATCAAATCAAATCCACAGATGATAGAATTAATTTGAACACCCTAATTTACTAACCCACTATATCTCTATGTGAATTACAATTAAAAAGGGTTTAAGTACAAGTTCTTATTAGACTACATATGGCGTAAAGGCATATCTCTATCCTAAACACGAATCATGAATTCCATCTATGCAGAAATCACAAACACATGCTATCATGATCGGATCTAAATCTATACTTTATCTCTCGAGTTCATATAGATTATCACGGTAATTATTAGCTAGGCAATTAAGCAATTAAGTCTAAATCATAATAGACAATCCAAATATAGCTAATAAGACTAACAAAGAAGCATATCAAAGTAAACTACACAATAAGATCCATTGTAATCTCAAACAAAGAATTAGTTCATGATTATTGAATAAAAACTAAGAATCCACAATTGAATAGACATTAAAAGTCAAAGATAGAATAAGATAATAAGATAGAATCTATTGTCTGCAGATTTGATGCTCCTTTCTTGCTCCTACTTTGAATATTCAATGGTCTCTAAGTTGCTTCAATCTCCAAATCTAATTAGAACTAGTGTTTTCTTCTATTCTACTCTAATATAATATAATGGAATCCTCTCTAATCTAATCTCCCCCCTCTAATCCTTATGAATCTCCTCCTTTTATAAGTCTCTTTATATGTCTTTAAGTCCTCTTGAAAGTCCTTGAGTCATTCGGATCGAAACAATCCTTCCTGAACTCAAACTTGGCCAAAAAACGTCTTTTCTACGCGTACACCCGCCCCAGCAGGGGTTTATGCTTGTAAAGGGCCCGCCCTGGTGGGGGTTTATACTTGTAAAGGGCCCATCCTAGTGGGCTAGGGGCCTATTTTTTAGTTGGTATGCCCTCCCCGTCGGGGGTCTTATGAAGAAAGAGCCCGCCCCGGTGGGGGTCACTTTTCTTCCCTGACTTTCTTTGGGAAAACGGCCATAAATTTTGATCTGGGAGGAGTTACGAGGCCTGCCACCTATCAAATCGAAGATATCGATGAGCTCTACAACTTTCAATCTTTGAGAATTGACATATTCGGATTAGATCATGGTCAAAATAGAGCTTGAAGTAGATGCTGTGTAAATTGCAAGTATGAGAACTCTTAGCTTTGATCTTCGTTGATAAAAAGGTCATAACTCTCCCATCCAATCTCAGATTGGGACGATTCAAGATGTTCCGGAAAGCTAAAAAGAAGATCTATAGTATACTCCAAGTTCTAAGCCAAGAACATGCATCCAACTTGGTTTTAAAAGTCCTTCAATCCTCCCTTCTTGCATTTGCTTGTGTGTAAGACCCCAACTTATTAATGAATAAAATCAAATTTTCTCTAAATATTTTTGTGAATAATAAGGGGTTAATTTGATATAATACTTTGGTTATGCGTGACATGTGGAAATTTTGCAAAATAAGCAAGTGGTTATAAAATATTCATTTTGTCGGGGAATATTCGTTTGGTCGTGGAATATTCTTACTGTCGGGGAATATTCGTACGACGGCGCAGCCTTGTGTGGGCCCCATAACGGAAAGCGATTGGATGAAAAAAACGACAAGTATAAGTTGTTTATAAATAACGGCGTAGTTGTCACCGTTAATACTGTTGGAATATCCGGTGGTTAAAATACAGTAGCACACGGTATTGCACAAATTATTGATTCTTACGTAAGAAGACACTACTCAATAATTGTTACAGTAGTTACTGTTCAATATTTTATTTTATTGATTCAATAATTGTTGCGTTAATATTTTATATTATTGTTGTTTCAATAATTGTTGCTGCGCAGTATTTTCATTTATCAGATCAATAATTCATATTATTTGAATAATATTATTAGATAACATTATTGGCAATGTCTAGAAAGTTCTGTCTAAGGAGAGGTTTGGTTATCTAATTGCGCGCCAGTAAGGAGAAACCCTTATTGGAAAGCCCCCTATTTCTTGGGAACGGCCTGGTTGTCATAAATGTAATTCTGTAATATTATTTGTGAATAATTAATTATTGATTCATATGATAAGGAAATATTTATTTTTGTGGATATAAATGAGGAATATATTTTTGTGGTTAAAAATGAAGGAGTTAATGTTGAGGTTTTTATCAGTATTTTTGTCGGAATGGAGGTATTAAAAATCAGGATTTTTGAGATATTTTGCAGGAGTTATAATTTTTAATCCGACCGTTGGATCGTGGTAATTTTTGGATATGTTATACATATATAAGTTGAGTATATGTCCACAAATTTTGAACCGTTAAAAATGAACGTATGATTTATTATGAATTTTACGAGATGAATGGTTCAGAAATTGTTGAATTTTCGGAGTTAATCATTTTGGTAAAAAATTCTAGAATTGGTGGGCACCACTCTTGGTTGGTGAAGAAATGTGCTGAGATTTTTATTCAAATGTGGTGGGTGGGAATAGTAGCAGGTAAAGCCATCAGGTTGCAGGTTAAGTCTGTTTCGACGTGCTAACATTTTCCTATAAATAGAGGGCTAAGTTAGAATTGAAAATCACACCAGAAACAAGTTTTCTCTCTTTCTCTCTCTAGATTATTGAGTGTATTTTATGAGTATTTAGATACTTTGAGAGTTTCTATTCATCAGAGCAAGTTTCTTTCAGTCTTATACCGGTATTCCGACCAGAAGTACTGTCCTTACGAGGTAAGGGATGTTATTTTATTCAAAAATGATATTATTTCTTCAATATCATTATGCCGAAATATTGGTTGGAAATTTTTATCAAATTTGGAACTTTTCACGTCGGGGTTACTATTCATGAGTTACTATTCACCGAAAAATAAAATTTTTTTCTTTTCGTCCAAAATATCTATTCTGGGTACTAGCTTTGATTGTATCCATGTTTTGATCATTCTTGAATTCTACTTCACTATGAATAATTATAAGGTATTTTTGGACATGGATAAATCGAAATACGAATCCTTAATATTTGTTATTTTGTTTCACTGGATTCGTTTTCTTTAAGATATTTTTCATCATCCTCAGTCCTAAATGATGATATTACTGAATATCTTTGGCCCGTAGTGCAAAGATGAATGATTAACTGATGAATATCTTTGGCCCGTAGTGCAAAGATGAACAGGTGTTGAGATGAACATGACCGACTGGTGATACAAATGAATATCTTTGGCCTGTAGTGCAAAGATGAATATTTGATTAAAGATGGTTATTGATTGTTGTTACAGGGATAAAATATTGATGATGGACTTTTAAATCTTAGAAGATAGTAGAACTCATTCTCTACTTGACTCTTCTAATGGTTTGCTGTTTCCGCTGCAGTTATTGATTTAAAACTTGTTGTCTATTGTATTCTATTAGATTTTTCCCTGTTGAAGACTAACGATAATTTGTTCTGTATTATCTTAGTCATAATGTTCTTTACTGGGCTAGTTGAGCTCACCCTTTTCCTTTTTGTTCCATTTTTCTCAGGAGGCGAGAATGTAGCGAGTACTAGTCGGGGTATGGAATGATGGTTCTAGAAGTTACTTTAGTAGTCCTCACCATTTTTGTGAAATAATGTATCAATAATTGTAATGAGGACTTATTTGAGTGTGGATATTGTCTAAATGACAATATTTGTATTTAAACTCACAGTTCTTGTGTTGTAATAATAAAGATGTAGTTTTTTCTGTACCATGTATTTTGGCGACTCAGAATAGGTGTTGTATACCTATTTTGGGGGCGTCACAGTTGGTATCAGAGCTTAGGGATATGATCCCTGGCTGAGATGTGAGACAAGAACTAGGAGGGGAGAGACGGGAATTCCTTCGCTAGTATGACCTGACTAAGTTTATTTGGTGTTTATTTGATCGGTCAGAGTATAGGGATAATATATGACATGACTATTAACCCTTATTTTATGGCAGTATTTAAGAATGGCAGCTGAGAACGTTAGTAATGGAGTAAATCAGACCGTGGAGACACCTTTGATCACCACCCAGGGGAACGTGCAACAGGAAGGCAATATTCCTCCTGTAAACAACGTTACCGAGCAAACGATGAATGATGGAATGTTTAGGAGCTTTTTGCAGTTCATGCAAAATCAGACGACGGAGACTCGTGTGCAGAATACGGGTGAAAATGATAACAACGCGCCGTTTGTCACAGCTAAACAGTTCAAAAAATTGGGACCATCAGAATTTAAGGGAAAGTCGGATCCGATCATGGCGGAAACGTGGGTCAAGCAAATTACCAAGATATTCGATGTCTTGGGATGCACGGAGGAACAGAAGGTTCCATTCGCTACCTTTATGTTCCGCGGTGAGGCAGACTACTGGTGGGAGTCTGTGAAGCGTACCCAGCCTGACGCACTCAACATGTCTTGGGAAACATTTCAAAAACTGTTCAATGACAAGTACTTTCCTGAAAGTATTCGTCATATGAAGGAGGTAAAGTTTATTAGACTGGAGCAGAATAACATGACGGTATCTCAGTACGAGGCGAGGTTTGCAGAGTTGTCCAGGTTTGCACCTCATTTGGTGGAGAATGAGGAACGTATGACGAGGATGTTTTTGAGAGGTTTGAAACCTGGCATACGTCAATATCTCATTTCTCATAAATTTTCTCTCTATTCAGATGTTGTCAACAGGGCTCAATTATTAGAGCGAGATAATGAGTACGGTCAACTGAGGGACCACAACCAGGATCATATCGGTGACAGCAGTCATCAGAACAATGATAACCAGTGGAGAAAGAAAAATACAGACAAGAACGGCAACCACTCTGGTGGTAATCGTGGCTATGAAAATAGAAGAAGCGAGTCGGGAGGAGATTTTAAAAAGAGGAGATTCAACAATGACAATACGAAGACGTCAGCACCAGTAGCAACTGGTTCCAAGGGAGGAGAACGACCACCGATTATATGCTATAAGTGCGGAAAAGAAGGACATATCAGCCCAAACTGCCCACAACAGTTTAAGGTATGTTATAATTGTGGAAAGGAAGGACATATCGCTCGAGATTGCACTATAGCAAAACCAAGTCCAGCGGGGATGGTGACTCAAAAAGCTGTCCCAGAAAAGAAAAAGTCAACGGTTCCTGGAAGAGCGTTTGTCGTGACTGGTCAACATGCGAGGAACCCAAACGAGGTGATCACGGGTAAGCTAATCATAAATTCATGCGAAGTTTATACCTTATTAGATACCGGTTCTACCCATTCTTTTATCTCTCCTGCTTGTGCTCAACGTTTAAACTTGACTCCGGAGAAGTTAGACTTTGATTTATCTGTGGAGACTCCGTTAGGAGAAACTTTCATCACATCCACTGTTTATAAATCTTGTGTGATCCAAGTTGGCACCATCACCTTACCTGTTGACCTTATCTCTTTAAAGATACTTGCTTTTGATGTGATTTTAGGGATTGATTGGCTAACTACTCATCATGCCAAAATTGATTGTTTTCGTAAGGTTGTTAGTTTTCATATTCCTAACCAACCTGTTGTACGAATTCAAACAACTAAGCCATTAAAATCAATCACTGTTATATCAAGCCATAAAGCCATTCGTTTATTAAAAAACGGATGTCAAGCTTTCTTAGCCCATGTTATGGATTTGAATAAAGACACGTCAAATTTGAATAATATTCCTGTTGTTATTGACTTTCCTGACGTATTTCCTGAAGAACTTCCCGGTCTACCCCCGGAACGAGAAATTGAATTCTTTATTGATCTTGAACCTGGTACAATGCCCATTTCTAAAACCCCATATCGAATGGCTCCTATTGAACTTCAGGAGTTAAAGGTCCAACTACAAGAGTTGTTGGACATCGGTTTCATTCGTCCTAGTACATCTCCTTGGGGTGCTCCTGTTTTATTTGTAAAGAAGAAAGACGGGAGTATGTGACTTTGTATTGATTACCGGGAATTAAACCATGTCACTATTAAGAATAGGTATCCGCTACCTCGTATTGATGACCTGTTTGACCAGTTACAAGGAGCACAATTCTTTTCAAAGATCGATCTTCGTTCTGGATATCATCAGCTGAAGGTTAAAACTGAGGATATTCCAAAGACTGCCTTCAGAACTCGGTACGGGCATTATGAGTTCCTAGTCATGTCTTTTGGATTGACTAATGCTCCTGTGGCTTTCATGGATATGATGAACCGAGTATTCAAAGATTATTTGGATCAGTTCGTTGTTGTCTTTATTGATGACATCCTCATATATTCCAAAAGCCGTGAAGATCATGAGCATCATTTGAAGCTGGTACTCCAAAGGCTGCGTGAAAACAAGTTATATGCTAAGTTGAAGAAATGCGAGTTCTGGCTTGAGGAAGTAGCTTTCCTAGGGCACGTGGTGTCAAAACATGGAGTATATGTTGACCCGGCGAAGATTGAAGCAATACAAAGTTGGGAGCAACCAAAGACGGTGACCGAAGTACGTAGCTTTCTAGGCTTAGCTGGTTATTATCGAAGATTCGTGGAAGGGTTTTCTCGAATCACTACCCCGTTAACTCAGCTGACTCGGAAAGATATCAAATTCGTATGGAGCGAGGAATGCGAGAAGAGTTTCCAAGAACTCAAGAGGAGACTCATTTCGGCACCTGTTCTGACAATACCATCTGGTTCGGATGGATTTGTTATCTACAGCGATGCTTCAGGCAAAGGGTTAGGATGTGTTCTCATGCAACATGGGAAAGTCATAGCCTATGCCTCACGACAACTCAAAGAATATGAGAGGAATTATCCTACTCATGATTTGGAGTTGGCAGCAGTCGTTTTTGCGTTGAAGATCTGGAGACACTACCTGTATGGGGAGAAAGTGGAGATCTATACAGATCATAAAAGCCTCAAATATTTCTTCACCCAAAAGGAACTCAACATGCGGCAGCGACGTTGGCTCGAGCTGTTGAAAGATTACGATCATACCATCCAATATCATCCTGGAAAAGCAAACGTAGTAACTGACGCATTGAGTAGAAGATCATATGCGGGTACGAGTGCAATGTTGTTAACACAAAGGCCCATTTTGTATAATTTGCAAAGGATGGAGATAGAGATGAAGGCTCCAAGTACCCACATGATGATATCAAATATACGAGTAGAACCGACTTTAATCGATAAAGTTAAAGCTGCTCAAGCTACGGACATGGAGCTGATGCGTATGAAGAAGAAAGTGCAAGAAGGTGCTATTCCAGAAGCAAGAATTGATGAAGAAGGAATACTTCGAGTCAACTCCAGACTTTATGTTCCTAACGATTTTGACTTGAAGCATAGAATAATGATGGAGGCACACAACACACCGTTTGCAATCCATCCTGGGAGTACCAAAATGTATCACGATCTTCGACATACATTTTGGTGGAGCAATATGAAAAGAGAGATCGCGGAGTTTATCTCGAGATGTTTAACTTGTCAACGTGTAAAAGCGGAGCATCAAGTACCAAAGGGTCCATTGCAACCACTTGAGATTCCGAAATGGAAGTGGGAACACATTACTATGGATTTTGTTACGGGTCTTCCCAAGGTTTCTCAAGGCATAGATGCGATTTGGGTTATTGTTGATAGATTAACCAAGTCCGCTCATTTCTTGCCGATACGTGAGACTTATTCCCTTGAACGTCTTGCTAGTATGTACGTGAATGAGATTGTGAGATTGCATGGCATGCCAGTATCCATAGTTTCGGATCGTGACCCAAGATTCACTTCACAATTTTGGGTTAGCTTGCAGAAAGCTATGGGCACGGATTTACGATTCAGTTCGGCATACCATCCTCAAACGGACGGACAATCAGAGAGGACTATTCAAACTCTTGAAGATCTATTAAGACTTTGTGTCCTAGATCTCAAAGGGAGTTGGGATAAGTACCTACCATTGGTGGAATTCTCCTACAACAACAGTTATCAGGCGAGCATAGGTGTGGCTCCATTCGAGGCGTTGTATGGAAGAAAATGTCGTTTTCCAGTATGCTGGGACGAGGTCGGTGAAGCAACATTGTTGGGACCAGAGTTGGTACGCATTACTACAGAGAAGATCCAAAGGATTCGACAACGTATACAAACGGCACAAGATCGACACAAGAGTTATGCGGATCTTCATCGGAAGGACGTGGAATTTAATATTGGGGATCATGTATTATTACGTGTTACACCATGGAAGAGAGTTACAAGATTTGGGAAGAGAGGAAAGCTCAATCCAAGATTTGTTGGTCCATTTGAGATTTTTGAGCGAATAGGAAATGTGGCATATAGACTCACATTACCTCCAAGCATGTCTCGTGTTCATAATATTTTTCACATATTTATGCTTCGTAAATATGTTAAAGACTCGAACCACATTATTGAGTTAGAAATAGACGAGATAGCTGAAGATTTAACGTACGAGGAGGTACCTGTTAAGATCTTGGATAGGAAAGAGCATGTCCTGCGCACGAAGGTTATACCACAAGTTAAGGTTTTGTGGAGAAACCATGCTATTGAAGAAATGACCTGGGAGTTGGAATCAAAAATGAAAGCGAGGTATCCTCACCTTTTTGAAACATCAAGTACGTACGTCAATTTCGAGGACGAAATTTCATAAGGAGGGGAGGTTGTAAGACCCCAACTTATTAATGAATAAAATCAAATTTTCTCTAAATATTTTTGTGAATAATAAGGGGTTAATTTGATATAATACTTTGGTTATGGGTGACATGTGTAAATTTTGCAAAATAAGCAAGTGGTTATAAAATATTCATTTTGTCGGGGAATATTCGTTTGGTCGTGGAATATTCTTGCTGTCGGGAAATATTCGTACGACGGCGCAGCCTTGTGTGGGCCCCATTACGGAAAGCGATTGGATGAAAAAAACAACAAGTATAAGTTGTTTATAAATAACAGCGTAGTTGTCACCGTTAATACTGTTGGAATATCCGGTGGTTAAAATACAGTAGCACACGGTATTGCACCAATTATTGATTCTTACGTAAGAAGACACTACTCAATAATTGTTACAGTAGTTACTGTTCAATATTTTATTTTATTGATTCAATAATTGTTGCGTTGATATTTTATATTATTGTTGTTTCAATAATTGTTGCTGCGCAGTATTTTCATTTATCAGATCAATAATTCATATTATTTGAATAATATTATTAGATAACATTATTGGCAATGTCTAGAAAGTTCTGTCTAAGGAGAGGTTTGGTTATCTAATTGCGCGCCAGTAAGGAGAAATCCTTATTGGAAAGCCCCCTCTTTCCTGGGAACGGCCTGGTTGTCATAAATGTAATTCTGTAATATTATTTGTGAATAATTAATTATTGATTCATATGATAAGGAAATATTTATTTTTGTGGATATAAATAAGGGATATATTTTTGTGGTTAAAAATGAAGGAGTTAATGTTGAGGTTTTTATCAGTATTTTTGTCGGAATGGAGGTATTAAAAATCAGGATTTTTGAGATATTTTGCGGGGGTTATAATTTTTAATCCGACCGTTGGATCGTGGTAATTTTTGGATATGTTATACATATATAAGTTGAGTATATGTCCACAAATTTTGAACCGTTAAAAATGAACGTATGATTTATTATGAATTTTACGAGATGACTGGTTCAGAAATTGTTGAATTTTCGGAGTTAATTATTTTGGTAGAAAATTCTAGAATTGGTGGGCCCCACTCTTGGTTGGTGAAGAAATGTGCTGAGATTTTTATTCAAATGTGGTGGGTGGGAATAGTAGCAGGTAAAGCCATCAGGTTGCAGGTTAAGTCTGTTTCGACGTGCTAACATTTTCCTATAAATAGAGGGCTAAGTTAGAATTTAAAATCACACCAGAAACAAGTTTTCTCTCTTTCTCTCTCTAGATTATTGAGTGTATTTTATGAGTATTTAGATACTTTGAGAGTTTCTATTCATCAGAGCAAGTTTCTTTCAGCCTTATACCGGTATTCCGACCAGAAGTACTGTCCTTACGAGGTAAGGGATGTTATTTTATTCAAAAATGATATTATTTCTTCAATATCATTATGCCGAAATATTGGTTGGAAATTTTTATCAAATTTGGAACTTTTCACGTCGGGGTTACTATTCATGAGTTACTATTCACGAGTTACTATTCACGAGTTACTATTCACCGAAAAATAAAATTTTCTTCTTTTCGTCCACAATATCTATTCTGGGTACTAGCTTTGATTGTATCCATGTTTTGATCATTCTTGAATTCTACTTCACTATGAATAATTATAAGGTATTTTTAGACATGGATAAATCGAAATACGAATCCTTAATATTTGTTATTTTGTTTCACTGGATTCGTTTTCTTTAAGATATTTTTCATCATCCTCAGTCCTAAATGATGATATTACTGAATATCTTTGGCCCGTAGTGCAAAGATGAATGATTAACTGATGAATATCTTTGGACCATAGTGAAAAGATGAACAGGTGTTGAGGTGAACATGACCGACTGGTGATACAGATGAATATCTTTGGCCTGTAGTGCAAAGATGAATATTTGATTAAAGATGGTTATTGATTGTTGTTACAGGGATAAAATATTGATGATGGACTTTTAAATCTTAGAAGATAGTAGAACTCATTCTCTACTTGACTCTTCTAATGGTTTGCTGTTTCCGCTGCAGTTATTGATTTAAAACTTGTTGTCTATTGTATTCTATTAGATTTTTCCCTGTTGAAGACTAACGATAATTTGTCTGTATTATCTTAGTCATAATGTTCTTTACTGGGCTAGTTGAGCTCACCCTTTTCCTTTTTGATCTATTTTTCTCAGGAGGCGAGAATGTAGCGAGTACTAGTCGGGGTATGGAATGATGGTTCTAGAAGTTACTTTAGTAGTCCTCACCATTTTTGTAAAATAATGTATCAATAATTATAATGAGGACTTATTTGAGTGTGGATATTGTCTAAATGACAATATTTGTATTTAAACTCACAGTTCTTGTGTTGTAATAATAAAGATGTAGTTTTTTCTGTACCATGTATTTTGGCGACTCAGAATGGGTGTTGTATACCTATTTTGGGGGCGTCACATTGTGTATTTTGGTCCAAAAGATGTCCGAATTGCGTTCCCTTGCTTCTTCATGCCAATAGTCGCCTTTTTCTTGTGTTTTCAAACCCAAGCATATAATCTACAAAATGAACACAAAATGCATGAAAAGTAACTAAGAAACATGAGATTAAACAACTAATTCTAGTAATAGATACCGGATAAGTATGTATAAAACCTACTTATCAACCATTCAATCCAGATATATATATGTTCATGTTCAATGTTCGTTCAGCTATGTAAAATTTGTTCATGCTAGTTCACAATTATATTATAGAACTGTAGCCAGCTTTTGTTCAATTTTTCAATCATGATATATCCTTAATTTATTGAACTTAAACTTACTGGGCAAACTTATTCCTCACCCTTGCTATACCATGATAAACATTACAGATTAAGACGAATACGTCGGATACAGGAAAGGACAAAGCCAAGTTCAGTTTGGGATAATATGTGCAGATAATTATAATAGTATAGTATGATAATAATGTTATATGTTAGACATGTTATGAATTGTGTATAAGTTAAGATTACTCGACCTTGGAGAATAGTGAGTAAAGTTTATAGTATAAATAATTTATGTTTATATCTTTCGCAATAGTGATAGAATGATTATACCGGATCTGTAGTGATTTGGGACCCGAATTTGGGGTTCTCACAGCTAGAATTTTACCCGTTTCTGCTGGTGAGTATTTCTCTTTTGATTTCCCATGTATAGGTTAAGAGTGTTAACTGACAGCTGATGTTTGCCTATAAGAGGCTCACATGCTTGCGTCCTATGAGCGTGTTAGGATTGGATACCTATCCACGAGGACGGCGATGACATCATTCCATACTGGCGGAGGTGCCTATAGCTGAGGTTTTTACTCATTGTCGCCTACAGCTGAAGTTATTGACAACTGATGTCATCATAAGGATTCCCTATTCTGGGGAGCACTTGGCCATTGGATTTGAGGATAGATACCCGACTTGTATTGATTACGTGATTTCCACCCATAGGGTTCCTCTCTTTACTGATGAAGGATGAGAGCTCTATTTAGGAGAGCATGCTATTAGGAGCACCGCAAAAGGGATCCGTATACTGATCTTGCCTCCTGCCAGTCATTATTGGCCTGTGTTGCAGTCACCCGTCATTAATATCCAATTGTTGGGTGTCGACGGTTTTGCACTGTCAGAGGGTCCCTGCACTGATGAGATATTCCAGCATTGGTGGTCCCCTCGTACCATTGGAGCCCAGACCCGCGCCACTCAGTTCATGGGGAATATAGTTCCTGGATCCGTGATGATGACAGATTGGCTAGCCTGTGTCCGAGATCTGACTCATTTGACACATATTAACAGTTTGACCCAGCGACTGGACCGGGCACATTTCTTTATCCAGCATTTGGGCAGAGATCTGGCAAAGGCAAAAACTTTTGATCCTTCCAACTTAGGCGCTGGCCCCTCAGATAACCCATTTGGCTTTACCGGCGCAGATCCTCTATTGTATAGGCCTGACATCCCTATTGATAGAGATCCAATGACTCAGGAGGAGTTACATCAGGTGGACAGAATTGATGATGTAGATATTGACACCATTATCTTCTTCTGATGTGTATTCTCGATTTCTCTTTTGATAGGCCTCTGTTAGATATTGGGTGGTTGTGCCCTATTCTCGCTATATCTTTTGATAGGCCTCTGTTAGTAGTAGGGCGTCTGTGCCCCCATTTCCCTGTATTTGTTAGCTGTACAGAGATGATGTATTGGATGATGATATACTTAGGAATGTACGTATAGTTTTTCATTCCCTATATATTATTGTCATCTATTATCTGTAATGCATATATCATGTTATGCATATGCATGTATGTCCAAAGATATTCAGCATTGACCCCTGGATGGTCTTATGATATGGCCTACCCAGATGTCTTCTTTGACAGTCAGCCACAAAGATCATACCCTACCAGTATTGATAGCCTCCCGTCTGAGGTCGTGGTATGATAGTATGTCACCTACAGACAGGGTAAATGTGGATCAGCTATTACAACATTCTATAACCTTCTTGATGTTTCAGGTTCCTGCAGGATTTGTGGAGGGTATGCTAGAGCATTGGATACCGGAGAGACAGGTTTTCCGGTTCGGTACCCAGGAGTTGACTCCTATATTGGGGGAGTGCGAGCGGTTGGTGGCCTTACCCTTAGACAGACTATGCGCTCATATGGCTGTCAGAGATATGTGTCGGTAATTCATGACCCTCATCGGGTTACGGCGTAAAGTAGTAGAGGATGAGATTACATCCGGTCATGTATTATCCCAGCATTTCCTGATACATAGGTTTGGCTCATCGAACAACTATGCACGGTATTCTGGAGATTTTACCACACCAGAGGATCAGTGGCATTTGGCTAGAGTGGATGTACTCGTGATGTGTATAGTGGCGTATGTATACATGCCACGGTATATGGATAAGCTAGATATTGGTGTTATCATGTCAGTGAGAACTCTCAGTGAGGGTCATACCATCATTTCGATGATTGTGGCAGAGACGCTGAGGTCTGCCACGTTTTGTAACACCTACCCTACAGGGGTATTCACAAGTAGTTCAGTCAAATTAAACGTGTGGTTTATGTCACACTTGAGACTGATTGGCACTTTCTGCCAACACTGGTACTGCTTTATCCATGATGTAGCTATGTCTTACTCCTTTCAGCCATTGAAGTGTATAGGCACAATGCCTTGGTCGATATTCTTGGCGAAGATCAGATATCTATTTGGCATCCTACAGTGCACGGGGCTAAGCTCACCCTACAGCTTTATTGCTCATGCTTCGGGCATGGATTATCTCCCTCTGGCTAGTTTAAGGGGCATGCCTACCTACCACCCGCTGGCCGTGATGTCAAAGTTTGACCAGTTCCAGGATTTTCATCCTTTTGATGGGGCGTTAGGTCAGCGTTTAGCTTCTCACCATCTATCAGCAGAGGACCGATCCCGAGTGTATGCATATTGGGATCAGCGTGAGATAGCTGCTTTTTCTGTTGGCCATCCGGGCTGTTCGCCAGAGTATTCTGCATGGATGGAGACATAGACTTTATCGGCTACAGTAGTATCCACATTGTCGGGTATGGATTCAAATGGTGGAGAGCCCATGGAAGACATTGATTCCCACATCGAGGATGAGCCATTCACTGGGTTGCCAGCAGATCTCTTAGATTCTCCAAGTACTAGCACTGTCGTGATCCAGCATTAAGCATAGTACTTCGAGCAGAGTCTCTATCTGATGACCTTTAAGAGAGATCAGGCTAGAGCCTTGATGTTGACAGCACTTGATGGGAGATACACTACTCTATTAGAGAGAGACAAGGCATTATCACATAGAGATGTCGCTGTAGTTGAGCAAGATGAGGCCAGATCAGCTAGAGATGCAGTGATAGTCGAGAGGGAAAGCGCCATATCTACCCGGGATGTAGCCATCATAGATAGTATCACAGTGAGGTCCATCACCACTAGCATGATTGCAAAGATGAGCACATACATTGATAATCATAGAGTCACCATGTAGATGGTAGTAGATCTGTTAGCCCATGTGGATACCCTTGTACAGGAGACCACAGCTTTACCTCATTCTTCAGAGAGAGATGTCATGCTGGGCTTGATAGCTCGCATATACACTGATTTGTAGATGGACTTTTATTTTCCTGCACAGACTAGCTTAGCTATTTTGTCATGCACAGTTCATATTGTATATATCAAACAACATTATATATACAAGGGAAAAATATTTTTGATCACTTCCCTTTTAGTTATGCCTTGTTGCTTGCTTGATATTTGCCTGTTTCTTCAGGGCTTGTGATCTTGATATATTCGAAACTCTTCCTTGATGGATGGACATTGAAATGTCTCCGGATCTTTTAGAATGGATCGTTGATCTGTGTGTATTCCCTACCATCTGTTTGGTGTCTTGGGACGGGTTTTTGTATGGAAATGTGGAGAAGAATGTGGCTTTTCCTACCTGAGATTAACCGCACCACAGATGGTCGCCAGTACTCCTATTTAGGAGCAGCCTAGTTAATTCCATCTCTTATGGATTCATTTTTCTCTTTAAGGAACAACCACGTCTTAGATGGTCACCGAGTCTCCCGTTTACATGGGTAGGTCAGGTAATTCCATCCCTTTGTTCTGAAGTTGAATGAAATGTGGTAGATTGAAGTTTGATCCCAGTACCAGATGATAAGTCTTTGTATATTGGTAGGGGGCTAGACCAACCCATAAATGGCTGCCTACGTACTCCTGTTGAATAGGAGATCATGTTTGCGCAGTTCGAACCTGGTGTAAGAGGTTCAACGCTGTATGTAGTAAAAAGGGTGTAAAGATGGGTGTAGAAATGTTTTTGTTGTTTTTTTAATGAAAAGGGTGTAGAAATATTTTTGTTGTTTTTGTTTTATTTTGATCGTGCCATATAAACTGGTTGCCTACGTACTCCCGAGTATCTGGGAGATCAGGTCGACGTTGTTCACCCCTCAGGACGATTTGTAGCCAAAGAAAAGTTTGATCCCATGTGCAGGACAAACTACGGGGAAAAAGAAAGTTTGATACTAAGTTCAGGATAAACTGTAAGTGTGAAAGGTTCAATCCCTAGTGGGATAACCGAAGTTTTATGAAAAGTTTAAAATGGAGTGAAGCCAGGCTGTTGACTTGAAGAGTATGTTTCCAAGAGGGGAAAAGTATGAAAAAGAGTTGTATGTGGTGAAGGGTTAAAGAACTAGAATGACTGGTGATCTGATGATCCAAAACCAAGATGTTTGCTTGATGGTAACCTCAGACATAGTACCGTTTCATGGTGTCCGACTTGATGAGTTACAGAAATTTATCACCGTCCATTTCCTGTAATCTGAGAGCGCCTTCTGTTAATAATTCCTTGACAACAAACGGACCTTCCCAGTTTGGAGCAAATTTTCCCTTGGATTGATCTTGGTTATCAATCATATTCTTTAAAACCAAGTCATGTTGTTTAAACTGCAGTAGCCGAACTTTTCTGTTGTAGGATCTGGCGATCCTTTGTTGATATAACTGACCATGGAAGATAGTCGCGGTTCGCCTTTCATCTATTAGAGACGATTGGTGATACATGTCTTGTACCCACTGGTCTTCATCCAGCTGAGCGTCTATTAACACTCTGAGGGATTCTATTTTCACTTCTACGGGTAGCACTGCTTCCATCCCATAGGTTAATGCGTAGGGGGTTGCCCCAGTGGAAGTGCGCTTTGATGTTCTGTAGGCTAACAGAGTAAGAGGCAATAAGTCAGGCCATCCCTTGTGCTTGGCGGACATCTTTTGCATGATCTTCTTGATGTTTTTGTTAGCCGCTTCAACAACACCATTCATCTTTGGACGGTAGATGCCAGAGTTGAGATGTTTCATGTGGAATTTGCTGCATAATTCCTCCATTATTTTGTTGTTGAGGTTCTTAGCATTGTCTGACACAATTACCTCTGGTTGTCCATATCGACAGATGACATTGTTTCTGATGAAAGCAATGATGACTTATTTGGTAACCCTGGGGAAGGAGGCTGCTTCTATCCATTTGGTGAAGTAGTCGATCATGGTGAATATAAAGCGATGCCCATTACTGGCTTTGGGCTCGATGGGCCTGATCACGTCCATTCCCCACATTGAGAAGGGTCAGGGCGACCTCATATTGTGGAGCTCCCTTTGAGGGGGGTGGATAACATTCCCATGAATTGGACATTGGTAGCACCTCTTGACGTGATCATCACACTCATGCGTGAGCTACATACTCCACCATGGATCTCATCCATAAGTCTCTGAGCTTGGTCCTTGTCCAGGCATCTGAGGAAACCTAGTCACGCATCTCTTTTGTAGAGTGCGTCTCCGCTCAGGTAAAATTTCATAGCAAGTCGATGGATCTGCGTTTTCTCAGTCAGACTCGCCTCAGCGGGTGTAGATCCATCTTGTAAGCACTCCTTGATATGTTGATACGAAGGATGCTGGATTGGAGGTAGCTCATCCGATACTTCTCCAACATAGTTCCCATAGGCTGGTGCCTTTTGTAGGGCAAATGTGATGCTTTGCATGTGTTCCTTGTCAGGTATGTGAATCAAGGAGGCCAAAGTTGCTAGGGCATCTGCAAAGTCATTCCTGTTATGGGGAATGTGTAGAAAGGAGATCTCTTCGAACTCTGAAGCCATCAGTAAAACTTACCGATGGTAAGGCAGCAAATGTAGTTCTTTGGTTTGATAGATTCCCATGGATTGTCTGATTACCAACTCCGAATCCCCAAAGATAATTAACCGCCTGATGCCTATTGAACGGGCAAGTTTTAGCCCAATGATACAGCCTTCATACTCAGCTGTGTTGTTAGTGCTGACAAACTACAATTTGACAGCTACGGGATACTGCTCCACCATACTGGATACTAGAACTTTTCCAGCTCCAGAACCTTCCATGTCTACAGCTCCATCGAAATACATTTTCCATGTATGGCATGTATCGTACTGATGGTGTTGCTGAACTGTCATTACCCCTTCATCGGGGAAGTATGTTTCTAAGGGTTTGAAGTCCCTTAAAGGTGCAACGGCCAGTTGATCCGTAATTCCTTGACCTTTGATGGACTTTTGTGTCACGTAGACGATGTCAAATTGTTGTAGGATCAACTGCCATCTGGACAGCCAATAATTTAACATGGGTTTACTGAACACGTACTTGAGAGGATCCAATCGGGATATGAGATAGGTTGTGTGACCATGGAAGTAATGTTGTAACCTCATGAAAGCTCATTGATAAGTATGTTTTATACCTACTTATCATGTATCTATTACTTAAATTATTTGCTTAATCTCATGTTTCTTAGTTACTTTTCATACATTTTATGTTATTTTGTAGGCAATGACATAGCATTGGCATGAAGAAGCAAGGGAAAGCAATTCAGACATCTTTTGGACTAAAATACGCAAGAAAATGAAAGAAGGGAAGATTGAAGGACTTTTGACACCATGTTGGATGCATGTTCTTTGCTTGGAACTTGAATTTTAGTGTAGATATACTTCTTAGCTTTCCGGAACATCTTGAATCATCCCAATCGGAGTTCGGATGCGAGAGTTATGGCCTTTTTATCAATGAAGATCAAAGCTAAGAGTTGTCATGTTTGCCATTTACACAACATCTCATTCAAGCTCAATTTCCGCCTTGTTCTAACCCGAATTTGTCAATTGTTAAAAAATAAAAGTTGTAGATCTCGTCGATATCTTCGATTTGATAGGTGGCAGGCCCTGTAACTCCAAGCGGATCAAAAGTTATGCATGTTTTACCAAAGGATGTCGCAGTAGAAAACAGCGTAGCGCGGACCGCGCTATAAATGAACTATGCATAGCTCGGGGCGCGCTAGTCAACTACAAAGTCGACCACTGCAGCGCAGGCCACACCCAGAATGGCTTGGGGATAGCGCGGCGCGCGCTAGGCGGTGGGAAGACATCTGAATTGGGTTATTTGATGTCCAATTTGAGCTAGAATATTATTCTTAGTTGCCTAACTTGTTTGGGTATCCATTAGAACTATAAATACATGATGAGAGGAATAAAAGAAGGGATACAGATTAGTTTTGGAGGATTCCATTAGATTAGATTAGAGTAAATTAGATCAAAACCCTAGTTCTAATGAGTTTTGGAGATTGAAGCAATTTGGAGATCATTGAAGATTCAAAGTAGGAGCAAGGAGGGAACATCAAATCTACAAACAATAGAATTTATCTTCTCATCTTCTTCTATCTTTGTCCTATAATGTGTATTCAATTGTGGATTCTTAGTTTTAATTCAATAATCATGAACTAATTCTTTGTTTGAGATTACAATGGATCTTATTGTGTAGTTTACTTTGATATGCTTCTTTGTTAGTCTTATTAGCTATATTTGGATTGTCTATTATGATTTAGACCTAATTGCTTAATTGCCTAGCTAACAATTACCGTGATAATCTATATGAACTCGAGAGATGAAGTATAGATTTAGATCTGATCATGATAGCATATGTTTGTGATTTCTGCATAGATGGAATTCATGATTCGTGTTTAGGATAGAGATATGCTTTTATGCCATATGTAGTCTAATAAAAACTTGTGCTTAAACCATTTTTAATTGTAATTCACATAGAGATATAGTGGGTTAGTTAATTAGGGTGTTCAAATTGATTCTATCGCCTGTGGATTTGATTTGATATGAGTATGGTGCATTGAGAGATGGCCATATTTTGCGTTCGTGTTCTTGATTAATAATCCAGTATAAGTAATTTGGCTTAACAGGAAGTGTGTTGATTTAAATGAAACAATAAGTGAAATTGTAATCTCAAGTCTTCAATATCTTGTTTCATTCCAGGGATAGTTAGTAATAGTTTATTTAATTATTTTAAATTAAATTATTAAATCATTTGTTTAAATAAGATTAAATTGGTCATATGTTAGTAATTGGTAATTCTTATTAAACAATTCCTCGTGAGAACGATACTCTACTTTCACTTTATTACTTGTTGACCGCGTATACTTGCGTGTTGTGCATAATTAGATTTTACCCAATACCCATGCTAAAGCATAACAAGTCTTCTCAATCAGAGTGTACTTGTGTTCACTGCAGCTAAATCTTTTGCTGAGGTAGTAGATAACTCGTTCTCGGCCTCTATCGTCTTTATGTGCCAGCATGCAGCCCATGGCATTGTTACTTATGGACAGGTGCATGAACAGGGGAACATTATCCCTCGGTGGTACAAAAGTAGGAGTTTTGACTAGCTACTCTTTGATTATAAGGAAGGCCTTCTGGCACTCACCATTCCATTTCATGGAGGAGTTGTAAAAACCCGAATTTTTAGAAAATATTAAAATAAGAATTTGGTAAATAAAATTCTTAAAGCATGAAATGGGTTCGAATAAATATATTTATGTGATACAAGGTATGTAGGAATGTTTTACATAGGGTAATATGAACCATGTAATATATGATTTTTGTGATTAAAAAATATATTATTATTATATATTGTTATTGATCGCAGAGATAATTCAGTTGAGATAAAAGAAGTGGATAAAATTTTCTATCGATAGTAAATAGTTTATAGGATTATTTTATCTTAGTAAGTGGATGACATTAATGTATAATTGTCATTTTCTTATGTATGTGTACTTGTGACAACCCGAAAATTTGAACAATTCTATAAAATCTCAAAAGATTGAATAAAGGTTAAATAATAGACCTAGACAGAAAATGAGTGTATGGATTTGACGTTTCTGTAAAGAAATTTTAAGGATTTTAAAATTTTTGGATAAGAACTTGAATGATTTAGTAGACTGTAAGTGATAGTCTGATAATGAGGTATATATTTACTGTATGAGTCATAAGATTACATGTATGTGGTTCTAGTATTTTAATTATATACTAGTGACCTAATCTAGGAATTGTGGACCATGTCTCAATTTAATAATTTATTTTGTATGAATATGTGAGTAAGTGAATTAAGAATTAAGTTATATAACCTAATATATATATATATATATATATATATATATATATTAGGTGTGATAAGTAAATAACCTAAGAGGTTATAATATGGGAGAATATTAGTATATAAATATATATACTAACATTAAAAGATTTATTTTATACATCTCAATTAATTAATTTTATACCCTAATTAAAGCAAGTCTAATTGGGTTAAGGAAATAAGTGTGTATGAGTAAGAAATTAACTTACTAATGTGTGTAAGGGAACCCTAATTAAATAATGGGGAATTGATAAAAAGTTAATAAGTATAGAACTAAGTTGATTTTTAGGCTCGAAGAATTAATTTGTAGCCCAAGTGTTTATTTAAGCATGAGATTTGTAGTTAATTAATTTAAGAACAATTAAATTATTGAGCTAGCCCAATATTTAATATAAAGGGCAAGTTTAGTGATGACCCAATTTATTTAGTGGAGGAGCTCAAGCTCATTTTAATTAGTAGACAAAGGAATAAGAAAGTGCAAGCCCAAAAAGAAATAAAAAGAGAGCCCAAGCTTGGCCCAATTAAAGTCCACTTAAGGAGGGGCATTATGGTCATTAATTAAGCTAGCTAATAAAAATAAAATGGGTGAATGAAGAGGACATGTGGCCAAAATTGGTGGAGTGGGAAAAGGAGTGGTATGTAATGATGAGATAACTTTAGTAGGTAAACAACTTCATGAGTTGTCAACTTTTTATTTGGACAACACTTTAGATGTTCCTTGCAAGTTAGATTTGCTATGATGAGAGAGTAGGTAAGAGAAAGGATGAGATATAGTGGAGTTATTAAGGCCACATGGCCAGTTACTTAAAGGAGAAAGGGGGGAGGTATTTGATGATCATGTAACTTTAGTTGGTAGATTACTTTAATAGGTGGCATATTTTTAGTGAGACAACACTTTGTTGTTTCTTCCAAGCAACCACTTGGTAATTGAGTGGAGAGAGAAGAGCTAGATATGTTGGGAGATTTTAATTAGATATTCAAGTTATATGCATACACATATCATATTTATTTTTTTGCCACAAGTTTTCTTTTTTTTCTGTTTCATCATTTTCTAAATAACTTAAGAGCTAAATGAGAGAGAAAATAGAAAGAGAGAGCCCAAGGGGCTGCCGACTTTGTGAAGTAGAAGGGAGGAGATTTTCATGTCTCCAAGAATCATGAAGTTACTTTGTGAAGGAAGAAGAAGAAGAAAGACTTCAAAGGTATAAAACCAAACCTAAGTTATCCTTTTTAAGTTATTTTGATGGAATAAAGATCTAAGGTTTCAAAACTCAAAAAACTTAGATCTACATGATTTAGAGTATTTTATGTGTGGATCTATCCATTTTAAGTGTCAAAAGTTAGATCAAAAGCAAGAAAAGTGAAGCTAGGTTTTCAAAGTGTAGAAAATCCTAATTTTCTTAGCCTTGATTGTATTTTATTTTGTGTTTGATGATTGTTTGATGGAATAGATCATTCATCAAGATAGATCCATGGGTGTATGAGGTATTATTAAGTATTATGATGAGTAATGTTGATATTATGTGAAAACATGAAAGTTTTCTTAGAACTCACCAAGAGTTAAAAATCAGATTTTTGTGAAAACATAATATGAAATTTAAATGACGATATCTCCTAGTATATTTCGAATTTTTGAGTATGGTCAAGTCCTAGAGTTAGATCTATATGTTATCTAACATCTTCAAGTGGAATCACTGAAAAAGGAGTTGTAGATTTCTGTATGGACTATTTTTAGCAAAGGACGAAAAATTGCAAAATGGCAATTTAGCTTCTGCCCAAAACTTTAAAAGGGCTGTTTCGGCAACTTATTTATCGAGATAAAATCCGGCCTTTTGGGGGATGAAAATATATGGGATATAGTATGTTGTGTCCAAAAATGAGTTCATTCCGAGTTAAAATGACCAAGTTATGACCATTTCAATTTCTGTGATTTTCTGACAAAAATTGCTATAACCGGAGTTCTATAACTCCGATGGTCACGAAATTTAAACTGGAGGGTCACGTTAACATGTATAACATTATGTCAAGAGATGGGAATTTCTGGAGTTAAGCACGAGGTAGCTAATTTCTTAATGAATTAACTAGAAATTGATTTTTGAAAAATACTTAAGGGAGTTGAAAAATTACGAAAAAATACTTTTTTTGTATGGAATACATGTGTATGTGATTGGCCAAAAGATAGAAAAATAATAAGTTGATTTGTTATTTTCGTGCGAAAGAATAGTGAATTCAGGTTGCTGAAATTGAAGATTTTGAATTCAGGTTGCTGAAATTGAATTTAGTCTGCTAATCTGATTTTGGTTTGCTGAAATAGTGATTTCAGGATGCTGAAATGTAATTCATTTTACTGAAATGATATTTCAATTTACTGAAAGGTTATCTCGCTTAGTAAGATAACATCTAGAGGGGAAAACTTATAAAGTATAAGTTATAAGATTATCAAAGTATAATGATACTGCTAAGACTAAGGTGTGATGTCTAATACTTAACTTTGTGAGTAAAGATTAGACAAGTTAGTATAAGGTGATGAGATTATAAGTAAGTAAATGAATAGGGTGTTAAGATTATCTAATATTTGACTATGTGATTAAGTGTTAGATAGTATTATGAAATAAAGTATGATATGCTAATTGAAAGATCAATCTTATACCTGATACGTCTTTTCAATAAAGAGAATAAATTAAACTGCGTAGCGGTAATCGACTATGCATGCAAGTTTCCTTAACTCAAACTCGAGTTATATTTCAAAGCATATTAGTGAATAATTATTGTGGATTATTCACATCTATACTGATTATTGATTCGCACTTAGTGCATGTTACATATGTTCATCAGGTATGAAAGGTTGATCACCTTCATTACTATCTGCTCCAGTTGAATTATTCATATTCATTATTGACATTTATTCATGTCGTCCTGATCATTCAATTATGAAATTTGATTCCTGCTAGTTCACAATTATATTATTTGACGTAGCTAGCCTTTTATTCATATTCTTTCAATCATGATATATCCTCAAATAAATTTAACTTGCTGGGCAAATTTGATGCTCACCCTTGCTATATCATGATAAAAATTTTCAGATTAAGATGAAAGCTCGAGCAAAGATAGAAGCAAAGACAAAGTGCAAGATTAATTTTTGATGCAGTTAGAACTATTAAATTTTCTGATACAAATGATATTGTAAACCTTTAAGATATTGAAGGTATGTATTAAGTTATGATTGTAGACCTTGAGATTTATGTTGTAAAAGTTTAATGTATAATCAATTTATGTTTATATCTTCAGCAATAATTATGAATTTAGTATACCAGATTCGTGGTAAAAAGGTACCCGAATTTGGGGATGCTATAGTACTAATAGTTTGTATGATTATAATATTGGTTAATTGATAGTCGAGAGTTATATTATGGAATAATATAATGTGTATGTTCAACCTTAAATAACTATGGTGATATAGTACAAGGTTTAATTTACTTAAGTAAAGGAGTGAATTAATATGTGTGTTGAATATGTGATACTTTATATATGTTACTCAGAATGATAATATGTGAGAAAGTCTAATGTGCGAATAACATTAAATATATATACGTTATTAAAGGGAGACATAAATCATTATATCTTTAAATGGATATTTAATATTTGAAGAAATTATTTTGGGAACAATTTATAGTTGGAGAGAGAAATAATAATTATATATTTCTAATAGAGGATATTAAAATAATTTCTAATATTGAGTTATTTTAATAAAAGGAGGAAATGTTATTACCATATATATTTTTGTATGAGGTATGATTAATAATATAGTAAATATATTAAAACGTATTTGCTATATGTAAATAAATTGATGGAAACAATTTATTATAATAGAAAATAAACTTATTATCTATTTTCTATATATATAATATATGTATGTGTGTCGTACGTATAGTTAATTAAAATTATATTAAGAATAATATCTTGAGACAATAAGCAAATTAATTTCTAATTGTAAATGTCCTTATTAGGAGAAAACATAATATTTATGTTATGACAAAATACATAATTTCTAATGTATTTTCAAGGGAGTTACTTAATGAAAGAAAACTAAGTTATTTTAATATATTAAATAACTTAAGTTATTATTTTATCATGTATGTTATCATTTAGATAATTAATAGAGTATATATTAATTATTCTATGTATAAAGGTTGTACATATTATATGTATGTAATTATTTAAGTAAGCTAAATAATTTAGCATTATGATAAAGTGCGACATAAACTTTATATTAAATAAATATTAAAATAATGTGGAATTGGGAAAAAGCCAAACGTGGCCTAGACCCATAACATTTTATTATAGAAATAATGAGCTTGAGTTATATAACTCCCGTAAATGTGATAAATGAGCCTTGTGTGACATAAATATTAAAGTTAAACTAGACTAAAGGTTTAACTGAAATTATTAAAAGAGAATAAATGATTGACATTGATCATTTTGATATTTAGGTGTGATAGGAGATAATGGGTTAAGAGTACCCAACTAAATTATAATTAGCCCAATTAAAATATTATTTGGAATAATCAAATGTACATGGATTATATGTGAGTGAGTGTATATGTATGCACATTTGGGGGAAAATATCAAATAAACCTAAGTATGCTATTAATAATATGGAATGCTGAGTTTTAAGGATGGTGTCCCAATTTGTGTGTCATTCTCCATTCACGTAAAATGCAAAAAGGCTAGCTAGTCAAGCTTGCTTCTTCTTCTCAAACTCAAAGCTAGCAAATCATGAGAAGGGGAGTGGTCTACATGGTACTCTTCTACCAAATCCTTCTTGTCCAACATCTTCTTCCTTCTTTCATTAGTTTAATCTTTGAGGCAAATCTTAGGTACGATTATTGAATTCTCTACTTCCCTTCTCAAACCAAGGCTGCTAATTTGCTGAGTTCATATAATATATAGAGAGTCATTGAGGTTGAGAGATAAGGGAATGTCAAGAGAGCTTTTGCAATTTGGAAAATATAATAAGAAGAAGAAATAAATATGTAAAGTAGAAGAGCTCTTCAAAGGTACTAACTTCTTCTCCTTTATGTTTCTATAAGCTGAAATCAATGCTAGAATGGTGAAAGCATGATGATTGTGTGAATATAATACATAGATGTTCTTCATTTCAAGTTTTGTAATTTCTGAGCAAATGTCAAGAAAAATTGGTTTTGAGTCACAAAATTGATGGCTAAGGGTTGTTATAATCCATGAATTGTTGTGATACATTGTTAATATAATCAAATACGAAATCAATGGAAGTTAAACGAACCAATTTGGTTTAGAATCGTATTCGTAGTGAATGATTTCACTAAATTATCCAAAACATGAATATTTGCATGAACACGAGTTATAGATTTATTTTTGGGTTAGTTAATGTTTATGTTAGTTAATGGGTATTATAATATGTTGTTGTTCTATGAATTACGAACTCATAGAATCAAAAACGGACTAATTTGGATATGTATAACTCAAATAATGAAGGTTAAATAGATGTTTGGCTTGATAAGCTCAAAGCAGGGAGTGAAACTTTGAGTTTCCAGCAGCTAGGCGCGCCCTGGCGGACCATTTTTAAGGCAAGACCCCTGTCCCGGCCGGGGGTGGTCTATTACAGATGTTGAGAAAAAAATCTGACAGAAAATATTTTGGTAAAATGCCCATAACTTTTTCATACAAACTCCGATTGAGGAGATTCAAGATGATTCGGAACGAGAACAGATAGACCTATACCTTTTGTACTTTAAGTTTTTCAATTTGAGGTCATTAGGAAGTGTAAAAGTAGTCATCTTTGTAACTATCACGTATTCGGAGGCGAACGGAGGGCGTCGAACGAGCACATATGCAAGTATAGAGCTCCTGACGATGGAATAGGTTATTATAGGTGATAAAACATGAATATGCATGATAATAGATATGTCATATAACTAAGATTACTTTACTCATAATGGAATGCTTTAACAATGATTTCTTAAAGAAAACTTGAAGTTTGAAAATGAAAACTTGACGAACTTTGTGTCTTTTAAGTTCTGACCTTGGAAACATGTAAATGTGGCCTAGTTATGTGCGCGGATGGATAAAGAATATAATTTCAAGATATATTGCACATAAAAGATTGTCAAGCTCGGTTTAGTATGCGTTTTAAATAGAAATTTAAAAGTGTTAGAAACTAACTTTGATGAGCATTTTATTACTTGCATTATGACTTTATAAGCAAGCATGATAGAGTTGTCTATGCCTTTGAACATGAATGATATGTGCACTCAACTAGTCATGCATGACATAAGTTATTTAAGCATGTTTTAAAAGTATGAACTATGCTATGTCTATGTAAATGAGATAGATACATGTGAGCATACTAGTGGAGGCTTATTAGTACCAATACATGGTTTAAAAACTTATAACATCGAATCTTGTTAAAGAAAGTTGTTAAGCCTTATTGATTGAAATAAATCATTATAGAACTAAGTAGTTTGAATATGAACGACGTAGATCACGTATCTATAAACTTTAAATATGTGTCGAACACATAGCGAGTCAAGTGTGTGATTAATGTATATGAATGTTGATGTCAAGTACAGATTGTTAAGTATACCTATACCTACTTAGCTATTCTAAGAGTATATTGAGGAAGCGAAATGAAGGTTTTACAAACCTAGTTAGGAAACGATGCAATGTTTATTATTATATTAAGAGCATATGAAATATATGACTAATGAATATGAATCCACGATTATATAACTGTGTAGGAATACACGCAGTGCAGATAAGCTTTAAGCAGTTAAGTCATAGTTGATAAACTATGAATCAGGCAAGTCTTTCAGTTCCTATTTGATATATGAATTCTACAACTGTTAGTTGAGCTATATTATGCTATGAGAATGTTGATGTATATATATGAAATGCATATGAGCTATGTATGAAATTTGAAAGTTGATCTTCGATGATATGCTTGTGAAGTAAATTTTTATGCATGTTATGTGTGAAGTAACATGTGTAGTTAATATTAATTGTTTATGAATGCATGAACTGAATATGCTATTATATGCTATGTGATGCATAAAAATTGTTACAATTGCTGGGCTGTAGAGCTCACCCTTCCAAATAACCACTTTTACAGGTTAAGGACTCACGGTAAAGATTTCGTGCTTCTTGGTTGACAAAGTAGATAGTTTCGCAACGAAGGATACTATTTAGATTATTAGTTAAACCATGTTTAGGTTCTAGGAGTGTAATTGATAAATACTTATGATGTTTAATACTTGTTGTATTGTAAGGATGTATTAGTTAATACATAGAGGATATCGAATGAAGATGTAAAATCTTATACAATAATTCTAATAGGCTGAATCATATTATATAGTTGATTCAAGAATTATAATTGGTTCAAAGTTATGAAATCAATAGAAGATTTATTTTAAAAGGAGATTGAAAAAGTTTAAATTATTCCGCATTTTTATAATATCGAATGTGATGTAATACAAGAATAGTAAATGACCAGGATTATAAACTTATAAAAGTTTGGGGTCATTGTGCAGATCCTAGAAATGGAATGAATTTATATTCTAAATTTTAATAAGTAAAGTTTTATTCATTAAGTTATGAATGAAAAATATAAATAGTTTGACGAAAGTAGTATCGTGGCGGACCGGATCCAAGGTTTGAAGGAACCTAAATTTGGGGGCGTCACAGGAGTTCTTCCTTAACAGCTTGAAGATACGCTCACAAGTTGTTGTGAGTTGAGAAATGAATCTGCTAATGAAGTTGATTCTTTCCAAAAATTTCCGTATTTTCTTCCCTGTCTAAGGAATGGGCATTTCCGTAATAACCTTGATTTTGGTGGGATCCAACTCAATCCCCTTGTGGCTGACTAGGAATCCTAGAAACTTTCATGATTTAATGCCAAAGGCGCACTTGGCTGGATTCAACTTCAAGTTGTACTTACGCAATCTGTTGAAAAGCTTTCTAAGATGGTCTAAGTGGTCTTCCTCCCTTCAGGACTCGACAATGATGTCATCCACGTAGATCTCTATCTCCTTATGCATTAAATCATAGAAAAGAGCTATCATGGCTTACTGATAGGTAGCTCCAGCATTGATGAGGCCGAAAGATAACCGTCTGTAGCAAAAGGTTCCCCAAGGAGTGATGAATGCAGTTTTCTCATGATCTTCCTCAGCAACCATGATTTGATGGTACCCCGCAAAGCAGTTCGCAAAGGAGTACATGTCGTATTGAGCAATATTGTCAATGAGAATGTGGATAAATGGTAAGGAAAAACTATCTTTAGGACAAGCTTTATTCAGATTCCGGTAATCCACGCAAACTCGCACCTTTCCTCCATGTTTAGGTACGAGAACGATGTTGGATATCCATTCCGGATAGTTGGACACCATGATAATGCCAGCTTGAAATTGTTTCATAATTTCTTCTTTAACCTTTAAACTCCACTCAGGTTTCAATTGCCTGAGATTCTGCTTGACTGGCTTGAATCCCTCTTTAATGGGAAGGAGATGAAGGACAATGTTAGTGGAAAAGCCCACTATATCTTCATGAGACCATGCAAACACATCCTAGAATTGGACTAGTTGTGTAACCATGTCATTCCTCTGGTTTGGAGTGAGGTCTGAACTAATCTGGATAAACTTAGGGTTTTCTAAGGTTTCAAGATTGAAGGAGGTGTTTTGATCAAGGTTAGGTTTAGGTTTATCTTCGACCCATTCTTTGATCTCCTAAGGTATCACAATGTCCTATTGTATTTCCAACAAGTCTGAGTCCAGCTTTTCATCAAAGCTACAATCCTTGTGGAGAAAAGGCACCTTATCAGCAAGTATAGGCACATCTAAATTCAGAGTCCTAAAATAAAATATACTTTCACTTAATATATATGAAACTGTTTAATCATACAATGTGTTAGCATGTATGGACAAAATAACATCTAATAATGTATATAAAAGTAAGCATTTATTATTATCTACAAGGCAGAAGGAGTTTCTGCCCGTTTTACCCTTGTCGACCAATGAAAGGAGTGTTTCTCTAATTGGAAAGGGTGAAGTCCGGGTGGACTGCAGTGATGGAGGGGCTGTCATTGTCCTCCTTCTCCTGAATAATGACCATTACGTCTGGGCAATCATCGTCTAGGGTGTATCCATTTGTATGTTCATCATGGACAATGATGCGTTTGTTTGACATCATCCGAACGATGTCTTCTTTAATTCTCCGTTCCCCCTCTTCCACTTTTCGATCTAGAACTAGGACTTCTTTCTCCTTCACTGTTACCGGTTTAGGAAATAACATGGCCATTACATGGGCCAGCACCTTTATCAGAGACCGTACAGGCTCAGGAACTGTAGGTGGAGATAATCGTCGTGTGGCTGAAGCTGGAGGAATCTGTTTATGCTTATGAGGATTCCTGCAATTGGAACTAGTAGTATAGCCTAGTCTGGTTGTCCCTATTTGACTGGGACAGTGAATTGGGCTCTTGACGCCCTGATTGTCCAGGTTGATAACCCAATGACATGATTTCTTGAGTGGCCGACATTACTTCGATAGAAATTTGGGATATGAGAGGTGGCGCCCCCATAGGGTGGTATTGAGTGTTGCTCACCTCCAGGGCATGAAAACTGACCGGCTCAAATTCTGAATTGAAGCTGATGAGTGGCCTGTCACCTTGTTCAGGACATTCTGGCTCAGCGTTGATAGTGACTAGGCTGTTGTTGATAATGTATTTAAGTTGTTGATGAAGAGTGGAGGGGACGACCCCATATGAATCCACGGTCTTCCCAATAGCAGGTTGTATCCTATATCTATTTTGAGAACATTAAAAAGATACAAAAAATGTATGAGGACCAATCTCCACTGGCAGTTCAATCTCTCCGACAGACTTTCGTCGGGATCCGTCGAAAGCTTTAATAACCGTATGTCTGCTTCGGATCCGATTGAGATTGATGTTCATCTTTACCAGAGTAGCATAAGGACAGATATTCAAAGACGAACCTCCATCTATCAAGACTCTAGCTAGCATGTATCCGGAGGGCAAAATCGTAATGTACAACGGCTTGCAATGATCGGTTCCTTCGAGCAGTATGTCATCATCAGTGAAAGATATCACATTGTTGTTAAAAATGTGATCAACCAAATGTTAAAATTTTTCCACATCCACTGATTTCGACAAGTAGGCTTCTTCCAAAACCTTCAGTAAAATCTTCTTGTGATCCTCGAAAGAGAAAACCAAGTCCAATATTGAAATTTGATGTGGAGCTTCTCTTAAGTTTAAAACCACATTGGCTTCTTATGTCCCATAGTACGGAGGAATTTTTCAATTTTCTCCGTGGGAATTTTTCTCTTTGATTTGATGGTAGGCTTCATCACCCGTTGGGGAAGATACAATGGATTCTCCTTCGACACTGCAGCAGTTGTATGAGAGGTGGATCCTTCAGTTTCTCCATAATTCCATGGGATTTTTTGTAAGCTGATAACAGGATATTACGGTCTGAATGACAAGAAAATTGGCTCTGGCGCAGCCACTTTCAAAGGATTGTCAATTCCTTTGAGTTGAATTGCTTGTATTATGAATGGTCTAACAGTCCCATCGGCCTTAGCGGATATAACTGCTACCAATCCCTTTCATTTAGTAGGACATGTATTCTCACTCTCAAGTAGCACAGTATCATTGTCTGCCAGTTGCAGGACACCGCAGTCAATTAGATTCTGAATAAGGTGGCGGAGTGCCCAACATTCTTCTGTGCTGTGACCGCGAGAATGGGAGTGATATTGCATACTCCAGCAGAATTGAACCGTCCTGAACGTGGATTTATTGGAGGTATAAGTGAGGTAATCCTTCTTTCATTGATCAGCATCTGAAATATCTCCTCCATAGGTTGGCCTAGGTATGTAAATTCCCTTCTATTGGCAAAATCCCGACGGACTTTGGCACTTGCTCTCTTCGCAATTTTATCCTCCAGTGTTTCATTTTTTGAAGGTGATGATGGAGTATTCATAACAAAAGGGAAGAGACTAGTATGCTCCTGGCTGACTAATTAGCGTGTGATTTGATGCTGATGGATCACCAGTTCTGCCAATTATTCAATTTGCTTACATGGGGCTTTCATCTTTTGTTCCATCACAAACAGGAATTTTGCATAATCCCATTTGTCAATACCGTCTTTGATGGTCTGGGATGATTCACCAGTAAAATTGGAACTATGTCCATTGCTCCAATAAATCATATTGACCTCTTCTTCTTTGTGTTGTGGAAGAGGGTTGTCTTGCACGTGAGGTTGATCTGGCTTTATGATCACGATCTCACCGTTGTCTATTAAATCTTGGATCTTGTATTTCAAGGCCCAACAATCATGAGTATCATGTCTAGGTGCCCCGACATGATAAGCACACTTTTGAGTAGCATTGAAACCCTTCCCATTCGGGTTGGTGGGTGGAAGAAAATGTGTGTTTTTCTTCTGAGTATCAGAAGCTTGAGAATGTTCTCGAGTGAGTCCCCCAGGGGTGTGAACACTAGAGGGCATTTGGCTTCTCCACCCTTAGGCAATGGAGGGTTTGAAGACTATACATGAAAGGGAGTGTAATTTCTCCTTTGGATAGGCATATTCTGACTGCCTTTTTGACCTTGTAGTAACTAGGAAATATCTTCCTATTTCTTTTTATGGACCCTCCGGGGATTGTTTCTATAATTTTTTGACTAAATGTGATCAACAGCGTTAAGGGCAACTAGGTCTTGAATCTTTCCTGACTTCAATTCCATCTCAGCCATCTCCCCATGTTTAATCATTTCAGAGAATGGTTTCCCAATGCCAGCTAAAACCCTCTCATAGAAAGGAGCTTCTTGTATGTCTATGAAGGTCATAACCATTTTCAACTCTGTCATAGGAGTAATAACTTGAGCAGCAAGGCGCCTCCACCTTTGAGCATATTCTCTGAAAGACTCATTGGACTGTTTCTTGACCTCGGTAATTTGGTATCGGTCAGGAGCCATCTAAGACTGGAAGCTATATTCAGTGAGGAAGGCATGAGCTAGCTCTTCTCAACTATGGATCTCTGAGTTGTCTAATCTAGTATACCATGAACGGGCTTCTCCAGTCAGACTCTTTTGGAACAGCTGCATTCTGAGCCTCTCGTCCTCTGCATAAGATCCAAGTTCTCCAATGAACACCTTCAAATGTGTGTAAGGATCTCCTAACCCATCATACTTTTTGAAATCCTGAGTTTTGAATTTTTCTAGATAATGAACACCAGGGAATATACAAAGGTCAACATATGAGACACTCCTGTGTACTCCAATTCCTTTGATAGAATGAAGGGTTTCTTCCATTTGAAGGACTTTTTTTATTGATGTCACCGGTGTCTAGATCTCCTTTGAAATGGGTGTTTTCAGGGTTTTTGTCTGTTGTAATCAACTGAAATTCCAGATTTGTTTTATCCGAACCCAGGGTCCCTCCTTGTGCAGAGGATTCTGTATGTGTGGGCATTTTTGGGCCATGAGTAGATTGATGTAGTTCTTTAAGTAGAACAGCCAAATCTGTAATTTGTTTACTTAATCCGTCGAATTCTTCGCAGGAAACCGGATTAGACTTGTCAGATGAAGACATGATTAATTGTAGGCTCAAGGCCTTTTTGGACTTTAAACGGGTAATAGGTCCAATTTTTTCCCTGCGAAAGACTTGCATAGTTTAATCTTAGGGAATGTGTAAATGTTTACATGCTATGTAATGTATCTGTTTTAGGAATATTATCCTACAAAACGGATGTTAGCTGTTTGTAATACAGGATAACATGTTAATTTAAATATGCATGTGCACATATTTCTTCATATTTCCCATTACAATGAGATAAATATGGCATGAAATTACAAGTAATTAACTTTACGAGTAATGAGAGAGTATTAAGAGACTTTCCTCCGCGTTTGGTTTATCAGAGGCTAACCTATCTTAGGTTTACTCTCCTGGCTTTTTGGCATGAAGGTTCCCAAATCATCGCAATTTACTTGATGGGAAGTTAATCCAGTCTTTCAAGTGGAGCGAATTTCGGTGGTACCTTTCTTGAGCCTCGTTGGAATTAGTCTTCCTACAAGTCCAGTAATCCAACACCGACAAGATAACCTCCTGGTAGAGGAACCACACAACATACATTCACATAAAACGTGTCTCACCGTTTATGAAAATGATGACATGTGCGAAACACTAATATCACAAGCAGATACAGTGTAAAGCATTAAGTGCAGAAAATATATGCATTTGTACACATTCATCATAAATGTAAATGCAACATCCACACACAAGCATATAACAATTTTGAAATGATTGTAATAGTGGCTTAAGCCCTCTTACTGGATCCCCAGCAGAGTCGCCACATGTTGACATTAGGATTTTTATTTGTCCCTTTTCTGTTCTTGTTCTTTTGTGCTCTCATGCCAGGTACGATTTGTTTGAAAAAATAAGTTATAAAAAGGTCCGACATGTATATGTCGACGATTTGACTGTAAGAGTCGCCAGTTAGTTTTTTAAATGGTTGTACCAACACAACCGAGAAAAGATTTTCACATTGACCCAGTGATGTGACACTGCTAAACGGGTCTGTGAAACCGAGATTCATTAGGGTCCGGGGGCTTGATTATGCGGAGGGAATGTGTTAGGCACCCCCCGACATCCGTGTTACCACGGTGGCCGCCATTTTTCAAGAAATTGTTATATGGATGTGTGTGTGTGTGTGGGTCAATGTGCAGCTATTTGGAAGTAGTACGAGGCCTCGTTGGCACCTATATACACAGGGTTTAAATTTATATAAAAATTCAGTTTTAAACAAGATATAGCAATGATGTTTTGTAAAAAAGATTTTTCAAACCCTTATGCTCAATAGTAACTGAGACCTTTTACACTTCCATATTTTATTAAGTGTTCAACTTAATTGTTTTTAATTTTTTAGATGCGAAGCATTCTCGAGAAAATAATGTACAAAGCAGTGTCGAGTCAATGATCTTCTTCAAAACCAAGTTGTGTTGTTTAAACTACCATAGCCAGACTTTTCTATTATAGGACATGGCAATCCTTTGTTGATATAACTGACCGTGGAAGATAGCAGCGGCACGACTTTCGTCTATTAGAGACAATTGGTGATACCTATCTTGTATCCACTAGTCTTCATCTAGCTGAGCGTCTATCAACACTCTGAGGGATCCCATTTTCACTTCTATGGGGAGCACTGCTTCCATCCCATAGGTTAATGCGTAGGGGGTTGCCCCAATGGTAGTACGTATTGATGTTCTGTAGGCTAACAAAGTAAGAGGCAATAAGTCAGGCCATCCTTTGTGGTTGGCGGACATCTTTTGCATGATCTTCTTGATGTTTTTGTTAGTTACTTCAACAACACCATTCATTTTTGGACGGTAGATGACTGAGTTGAGATGCTTGATGTGAAATTTACTACACAACTCCTCCATCATTTTGTTATTGAGGTTCTTAGCATTGTCTGAGACAATTACATCTGGTTGTCCATATCGATAAATGACATTGTTTCTGATAAAAGTAATGATGACTTCTTTGGTAACCCTGGGGAAGGAGGCTGCTTCTACCCATTTGGTGAAGTAGTCGATCACGGTGAAGATAAACTGATGCCCATTACTGGCTTTGGGCTCGATGGGACCGATCACGTTCATTCCCCACACTAAGAAGGGCCAAGGCGAACTCATATTGTGGAGCTCCCTCAGAGAGGCATGAACAACATTCCCATGAATCTGGCATTGATAATATCTCCTGACATGATCTTCATATACAGCCTTGAGAGAGAGCCAGTAATGCCCTATTTTGAGGATTTTCATAACAAATAGAGGGCCGCTCATGTGTGGACCACATACTCTACCATGGACCTCATCCATGAGCCTCTGAGCTTGGTCCTTGTCCAGACATCTGAGGAGACCTAATCATGTATCTCTTTTGTAGAGTGCATCTCCGTTCAAGTAGAATTTCATAGCCAGTCGATGAATTCTCTTTCTTTCAGTGAGGCTCGCCTCAGCGGGTATAGATCTATCTTGTTAGTACTCCTTGATATGCTGATACCAAGGGTGTTGGATGGGAGGTAGCTCATCTGATACTTCTCCAATGTAATTCCCATATGCTGGAGCCTTTTGTTGGGCAACTGTGAGGGTTGGCATGTCTTCCTTATCGTGTATGTTGATCAAGGAGACTAAAGTTGCTAGTGCATACACAAAATCATTCCTATTTCGAGGAATGTGGAGGAAGGATATTTCTTTAAACTCAGAAGTCATCTGTAGAACCTGCCGATGGTAAGTTATCAAGTGTAGACCTTTGGTGTGATAAATTCTTGTGGTTTTTTTGATTACCAACTCGGAATCTCCAAAGACAGTTAACCGTCTGATACCAATTGATTGGGCAAGTTTTAGTCCCATGATACAGCCTTCATACTCAGCTGTGTTGTTGGTGTTGGCAAACTGCAATTTGATGGTGACGGGATGCTGCTCCCCCATAACGGATACTAGAACTACTGCATCCCCAGACCATTTTATATTTATAGCTCCATCAAAAATACATCTTCCATGTTTGGCATGCATCATACTGGTGGTGTTGCTGAATTGCCATTACCCCCTCATCGGGGAAGTATGTTTCCAAGGGTTTGAAATCCCCTGAAGGTGCGGCGGCCAGTTGATCTGGAATTCCTTATATACGATGTCATATATACGATGTCAAATTGTTGTAGGATCAACTGCCATCTGGACAATCGGAAGTTCAACATGGATTTACTGAACACATACTTGAGAGGATCCACGTGAGATATGAGATTGGTTGTGTGACCATGGAGGTAATACTGCAACCTCATGGAAGCCAATGCTAAAAGCACAACAAGTCTTCTCAATCAGAGTGTACTTGTGTTCACTGCTACTAAATCTTTTCCTGAGGTAGTAGATAGGTCGTTCGTGGCCTCTATCATCTTTATGTCCCAGCATGCAGCCCGTGGCATTGTCACTTATGGACAGGTACATGAACAGGGGAACATCATCCCTGGGTGGTACCAAAATAGGAGTTTTGACTAGCTGCTCATTGATTGTAAGGAAGGCCTTCTGTCATTCATCATTCCATTTCATAGAAAAGTTCTTCCTTAACAATTTGAAAATAGGCTCACAGATTGCTGTGAGTTGGGAAATGAACCTGCTAATGAAGTTGATTCTTCCCAAAAATCCCCGTATTTCCTTCTCTGTCTGAGGAATGGGCATTTTCGTGATGGCCTAGATTTTGGTGGGATCCAGCTCAATCCCCTTGTGGCTGATTAGGAATCCTAGCAACTTGCATGATTTAATGCCAAAGGCACACTTGGCTGGATTAAACTTCAAGTTGTAGTTACGCAACTTGTCGAAAAGCTTTTTGAGATGGTCTAGGTGGTCGTTCTCCTTCCGGGATTTGACAATGATGTCATCCACGTAGATCTCTATCTCCTTATGCATTAAATCGTGGAAAAGAGCCAACATGGCTCGCTAGTAGGTAGCTCTGGCATTGATGAGGCAGAATGACAACAGTCTATAACAAAAGGTTCCCCAAGGCGAGATGAATACAGTTTTCTCACGATCCTCTTCAGCAACCATAATCTGATGGTACCTTGCGAAGCAATCAGCAAAGTAGTACATGTCGTATTGAGCAGTATTGTCAATGGTAATGTGGATAAATGGCACGGGAAAGCTATCTTTAAGGAAAACTTTTTTCAGATCCCGGTAATCCACGCAAACTCACACCTTTCCTCCTATTTTAGGTATGGGGACTATGTTTGATAGCCATTCAGGGTATGTAGACACCATGATGATGCCTGCTTGAAATTGTTTCACAATTTCTTCTTTTACCTTTAAACTCCACTCAAGTTTTAATCGTCTGAGCTTCTTCCTGACTAGCTTGAATCCATCTTTGATGGGGAGGTGATGAATAACAATGTCAGTGGACAAACCCACCATGTCTTCATGAGACCATGCAAACACATCCTGGAATTGGGTTAATAGTGCAACCATGTCATTCCTTTAGTTTGGAGTGAGGTCTGTACCAATCAGTATTAGCTTAGGGCTTTCTAAGGTTCCGAGATTGAAGGAAGTGGTTTTATCAAGGTTGGGTTTAGGTTTGTCTTCGACCAATTCTTTGATCTCCTGAGGTATCTCACTGTCCCCTTATATTTCCATCAAGTCTGAGTCCAACTTTTCATCAAAGTTACAATCCTTGTGGAGAAAAGGCACCTTATCAGCAAGTATAGGCACATCTAAATTCAGAGTCCTGAAACAAAATATGCTTTCACTTAATATATATATATATATATGAAACTGTTTAATCATACAAAGTGTTAGCATGTACTGACAAAACAACTACTAATACTGTACAAAAAAGTAAGCAGTTATTATTATCTATTGGGCAAAAGGAGTTTCTACCCGTTTTACCCTTGTCGACCAATGAAAGGAGTGCCGCTCCAATTATCAAGGGTGAAGTCCTGATGGACTACAATGATGGAGGGGCTGTCAACGTCCTCCTTCTCCCGAATGATGACCATTACATCTGGGCAATCATCGTCTGGGGTGTATCTATTTGTATGTTCATCATGGACAATGATGCGTATGTTTGATATCATCCGGGCGATGTCCTGTTTACGTCTCCGTTCCTCTTCTTCCACTTTTGGATCTGGAACTAGGACTTCTTTTTCCCTTACCGATATCGGCTTGGGAAATAACATGGCCATTACATGGGCTGGCACCTTTATCGGAGACCGTACAGACTCAGGAACTGTAGGTGGAGATAATCACCGTGTGGCTAAAACTGAAAGAATCTGTTTGTGCTTATGAGGATTCCTGCGACTGGAACTAGCAGTATAACCTAGTTCGGCTGTCCCTATATTGACTAGGACATTGAATTGGGCTTTTGATGCCCTGATTGTCTTTACCCAACCCTTGTCCAGGTTGATAACCCAATGACATCATTTCTTGAGTGGTCGACATTACTTCGGTAGAAATCTTGGGTATAAAAGGTGGCGCCCCAATAGGATGGTAGTGAGTGTTGCTCACCTCCAGGGCATGAAAACTGACCGACTCAACTTCTGAATTGAAGCTAATGAGTGGTATGTCACCTTGTTCCGAACATTCCGGTTCAGCGTTGACAGTGACTAAGCTATTGTTGATAATGTACTTAAGTTACTTATGAAGGGTGGAGGGGACTGCCCCGGCCATATGAATCCATGGTCTTCCCAGAAGTAGGTTGTATCCTATATCTATTTTGAGAACGTGAAAAGACACACATAATGTATGTGGACCATTCTCCACTGGCAATTCAATCTCTCCGACAGAGTTTCGGCGGGATCCATCAAAAGCTTTGATAACTATATGGCTGTTTCGGGTTCAATTGAGAATGATGTTCATCTTCACCAGCATAGCATAAGGACAAATATTTAGAGATGAACCTCCATCTATCAAGACTCCTCCCATTATATACCTAGAGGACAGAACCACAATGTGCAACGGCCTGTAGTGGCCGGTCCCTTCGCGAGGTATATCATCTTCAGTAAAAGATATAACATTGTTTTTGAAAATGTAATCCACCAGATGCTGGAATTTCTCAACATCTATTGACTTAGGCAATTTGGCTTCTTCCAGAACCCTGAGCAAGACCTTCTTCTGATCTTCAGACGAGAAAACCAAGTCCAATATGGAAACTTGTTGTGGAGCTTCTCTTAAGCTTAAAACCACCTTGATTTCATTATGGCCCATAGTATATAGAGAAATTTTTCCACCTTCTCCATGGGAATCTTCCCCTTTGACTTGATGGTAGGTTTTATGACTCGTTAGGGGAGATATAGTGGATTATCCTTTGACACTGCAGTAGTTATGTGTGATGTGGATCCTTCAGCCCCTCCATAATTCTATGGAACTTTCTGTAGGCTGACAACAGGATACTGTGGTCTGAATGGCAATATAATTGGCTCTGGCGCATCCACTTTCAAAGGATTTGCAACTCCTTTGAGTTGAATTGGTTGGATTGTATGTGAGGAAGTAGTTACATCTGTCTTAGAAGATATAACTGTTACGACTTCCTTCCACTTTATAGGAAACACATCCTCATTCTCCAGTAGTACAGCATCATCGTCTACCATTTGTAGGACACCGCTGTCAATTAAATTTTGAATGAGGTGGCGGAGTGCCCAGCATTCTTTTGTGCTGTGACTGTGAGATTTGGAGTGATATTGACACACCCCATTGAAATCAAACCGTCTTGAATGCGGGTTGATTGGAGGTAGCAGAGCTATAATTCTTCCTTCATTTATCAGCATCTGCAGTATTTCTTCCATCGGTTGGCCTAGGTATGTAAATTCCCTTTTGTTGGCAAAATCCCGACGGGCTTTGGCACTTGCTCTTTTTACAATTTTATCCTCCAGTGTTTCCTTTTCTGGATCGTGCGGTGGAGTGTTGGTAACAAGTGGAAGGAGACTGACATGCTCCTGACTGAATAATTGGAGTGTGCCTTGGTGTTGATGGACCACCAGTTCTGCCAATTGGTTAAGTTGCTCACGTAGAGCATTAATTTTTCGTTCAATTATAAACTGGAACTTTGCATATAGTCCCACTTATCAGCACTATCCTTGTTGGTCTGGGAAGATCCACTATTGAGATTGGAACTCTTTCCATTACTCCAATTAATCATATTAACCTCCTCTTCTTTGCGTTGAGGAAGAATGTTGTCTTGAACGTGGGGTTGATCGGGTTTGGTGACCACGATCTCACCGTTGTCTATTAAATCCTTGATCTTGTGTTTCAAGGCCCAGTAATCTTGAGTATCATGTCCCAGTGCCCCGGCATGATAAGAACACTTCCAAGTAGCATTATAACCCCTCCTATTCGGGTTGGCTGGTGGAAGAAGATGTGTAATTTTCTTCTCAGTGGTCAGAAGGTTGAGGATATTCTCAAGTGAGTCTCCTAGGGGTGTGAACACTCGAGGGCATTTGACTTCTCAACCCTTATGTATTAGAGGGTTTGAAGACTGTGCTTGAATGGGAGTGTAATTTCTCCTCTGGATAGGCATATTCTGACTACCCTTCTGACCTTGTAAGATCAAGGAAACATCCTCCTCTTTCTTTTTATGGACCCTCCGGGGGTTGTTTCCATAATTTTCGGACTGGATGTCCTGAGTAATAGCTTTAAGGGCAGCTACGTCTTGAATCTTTCCTGACTTCAATCCCATCTCAGTCATCTCCGCATGTTTAATTATTTTAGAGAATGGTTTGCCAATGCCAGCTAAAACCCTCTCATAGAAAGGTGCTTCTTGTATGTCTATGAAGGTCATAACCATAACTGACTCATTCATAGAGGGGACAACTTGAGCAGTAAGGCTTCTCCACCTGTGAGCATACTCTCTAAAAGACTCATTGGTTTGTTTCCTGACTTTAGTAATTTGGTACCGGTTTTGGGCCATATGAGACTTGAAGCTGTATTGAGTAAGGAAGGCATGAGCTAGCTCCTCCCAGCTATGGATCTTTGAATTGTCTAATCTGGTATACCATGAACGGGCTTCTCCAGTTAAACTCTTCTGGAAGAGCTGCATCCTGAGCTTCTCGTCCTCAGCATACGATCCGAGTTCTCCAATGAATATCTTTAATTGTGTGTAAGGATCTCCTAACGCGTCATACTTTTCAAAGTCAGGAGTCTTGACTTCTCTGGATAATGTACACCAAGGAATATACAAAGGTCAACATATGAAACACTCCCATGTGGTCCAATCCCTTTGATAGAACGAATGGACTCTTCCATTTGAAGGACCTTCTTTCTAATATCACAGGTGTCTAGATCTCCTTTGAGATGGGCAGTATCATGAATGTTATTGGCTGGATCCAACTGAAGCTCAGGTACTGGAATGACTTTATCCGAACCTTGGATTCCTCTTTATGTAGAGGATTCAACATGTACGGGTATCTTCGTACCCTGAGTAGACTGGTGTAGTTCTTTAAGCAGAACATCCAAATCTGTGATTTGTTTACTTAATCCGTCAAATTCTTCACGGGTGACAGGATTAAGATTAGCCTGGTCAAATGAAGACATAATTGGCTGTAGGCTCACGGCCTTTTTGGACTTTGAATGGGTAATGGGTCCGATTGTTTCCCTGCGAAAAACTGACGTAGTTTAGTTTTTAGGGATTGTATAAATGTTTACATGCTATATTACGTGTCCGTTTTTGGGAGTATTATCCTGCAAAACGGATGTTAGCTGTTTGTAATACAGGATAGCATGTAAATATGCATGTGCACATATTTCATCATATTTCTCATTACATGGAGATCAATATGGAATGAAATTGCAAGTAATTGAATTTACAAGTAATTTTGAAATGAGAAAGTATGAAGAGACTTTCCTCCGCGTTTGGTTTATCAGAGGCTGACCTATCTTAGGCTACTCTCGCGGCTTTTTCGCATGAAGGTTCCCAAATCATCAAAATTTACTCGACGGGAAGTTAATCCGGTCTTTCAACTAGAGCGAATTTGGGTGGTGCCTTTCCTGAGCCTCATTGGAATTACTCTTCCTACGAGTCTAGTAATTAAACACCGACAGGATAGCCTCCTGATGGAGGAACCACACAACATACATTCACATACAACGTGGATCACCGTTTATGAAAATGATGACATGTGCAAAGCACTAATATCACAAGCAGATATAGTGTAAAGCATTAAGTACAGTAAGTAAATGCATTCGTACACATCCATTAAATGTAAATGAAACATTCACACACAAGCATATAACAATTTAAAAAAGCTTGTAATAGCGGCTTAAGTCCTCTTACCGGTGTCCCCAACGGAGTCACCACCTGTCGACGTCAGGATTTTTATTTGTCCATTTTCTGTTCTTGTTCTTTTGTGTTCTCATGTTAGGTGAGATCTGTTTAAAAAACTAAGTTGTGAAAAGGTCCGACATTTATATGTCGATGATTTGACTATAAGAGTCGCCAGCTGGTTTTTTAACTGATTGTATCAACACAACCGAGAAAAGGTTTGCACATTGACCCAGTGATGTTACACTGCTTAACGGGTCTACGAAACCAAGATTCATTAGGGTCCGGGGACTTGCTTATGCGGAGGGAAGGTGTTAGGCACCCCCCGACATCCGTGTTACCACGGTGACCGCCACTTTTCACAAAACAGTTATATGAATGTGTGTGTGTGTGTGTGTGGGTCAATATACTGTTATTTGGAAGTAGTGCTATTACTCGTTTGCACCTATATACAAAGGGTTTGAATTTATATAAAAATTTAGTTTTAAACAAGATATAGCAGTGATGTTTTGTAAAAAGAGGTTTTTTCAAACCCTTATGCTCAGTAGTAATTGAGGCCTTTGATACTTCCATTTTATTAAAATGTTCGGCTTGATTGCTTTTATTTTCAAGATTCAAAGCATCTTCGAGAAAATAATGTACAAAGCAGTGCCGAATTCCTCATGGGCATGAAAATCATCTGAGGAAATCCATACACCGTGAATAATTTACAGGCTCCTTAAAGCTGAAAATGTCCATAACGGGAACCGAATCTAGATTCAGTAGCCTGAATCTGTTACCACATGATTCCTAGGCTCACATGATGACGCAATTTATATGAAAACTGTAAGCAGTTATATATATACATATATATATATATATATATATATATATATATATATATATAAACTATAAATATATATACACAAACGCGATCAACCACCACAAAGCACCTCCATGGGGGATCAAAAATATAACTATAAAAAGCGGAAAATATATATATAGAAACAGGATCAACCACCACGAAGCACCTCCATGAGGGATCAGAAATTTAAATAATGATGTAAAAGCGATCAACCATCGTGAAGTAAACTCCAGGCGGGACGAAATATATATATATATATATATATATATATATATATATACATATATCGATTGGGCTTGGACCCACGTCCGGAGCATTTATTTGCTTTTATATATATATATATATACAAAAGGAATAAAAGCCACGGACCTAAGTCTGGGCAAACACACGCAACACGACTCTCAACATGAAGAACGGTGTGTGCAAAGATGAGGAAAAAGGCTTTAATATGTGTAAGAAGGCTTACAGTGGACAGCCAAAGAAGACTTCAATAACTTGAAAGGGATGAACACTCGGCTTCCGCCGGTAAAAAAATAGCAATATATAAGCTCACAAATATTTAAAATGAGAAAGCACTCAGTTTATAGTGTTTATAGAGCAAATTGGACAGGGCTTCCTCGCCTTTACTCTATGAAAAATGGCTGCCCCAAGCCCTCTATTTATAGAGGGGGGAGCCACAGGTGTACATGTGCCAGCCGCAGATGCGCCTGCGGCTGTCCTGGGTGCCCTGGGTTCCGCCGGTCCCTGCCATCTCGAAGTACGTGCACACGTGCAATATGATGTTCGATCGAACTTTCAGAACTTCAATTCGGGCATCCGATCGAAGTGTATAAGACCTTTTTCGGCATGCTAATGTTGAGAGCTACACAATGAATTGGGATTAGAGGTTGTACGAAGTCAGGAAGATGGGACCATGCCCTTGGTCTTCATGCTTCAAATTTTATCTGATGTGCTGTCTTGTGCAGTAGTCACTCGGGATTGGCGCTCCTTGGTTATTGTAGGACATTGTTGTGTAGAATGTATGTATGTTGTTGTTGAGACGGCGCAATATGGCATTGGGATGGCAAAATAACAGTCTTGCCCTTCACTGGGGTTATCTCCGATTTGAGCTATTTTAGCAGTCGTTGCTCAGGGTTATCGCTGAGATTAAACTGCTGCAGGTGTTGACCATCCTCAAGGTTGTTTCTGAGATGTGCCTGACTTTCTGGGGTTATCTCCGGGCTTTGTAGAATGAGTGCTTAGAGGCTTTTGCCGAGTGTTCTGAAGTTGTTTGCATGGATTTGAAACAAACATTTTCGGGGTCATCTCCAGAACTGTAACGGCATGCCTCGGGGTTATCTCTGAGGTTTACGATGTCTTTCTCAATGTTGTTTCCGGGACTGAGACGAAGTATCTCAGGGTTATTGAAAGTAATATGCACACAAGCCAATCATGTTTGATGATAAAGTGTATACTTTGTAACAATCTTATTCATTTATTAATAAAAAGTATTAATTTATTAAAGGCTTTTAATTATCTATATGATGCTATTTTATAATATGTGATAAACCCATAATTTTAAGCAATGCTTTTAGAATAATGATGATGATCATTCTAATGAGATCTAAATTCTTAGAAAGCTTAAAACGAAAATAGTTCCCAATCATTGGATTACTAAATTGGGGATTAGTGAATCCGGATAGATTGGTACATACATTGCTTGCTCATCAGATGAGGATGATTGATCTCATGATCATTTGTGTGGAGACACTAAAGCAAGTATGTATGTGCTTATTAGAGAATAAGTTCACTGAACGTGGCTCGCTAAGGAATACCTAATGGAGTTTTACTTGACTGTCAATAGGAATTCCTGTAGTGATAGTAGTACAAGTGATCCTTGGACTTGAGATCATCATAGTATCTTGTGTATGATAAGTTATAATTTGATTTATTCCTTAAGACCTTTAAGGTATATCAAAGGGTATGCTTGGGTATAATAAGTTGTACATGGAGATAATGTATGATCAATAAAGAATCTACCACTTTTAGTAAAAGAAGAGAAATGTCCTATGTGATTCGATAAATTACAATCCAGTAGTCCTTGGCCAAGGCATAATAAAATTAGAAAGGAGTTTCTAATTTACATTATTTGGTGTTGTGCATTTAAGAGTCGAAATACATATAATTAAATAAAATAAGACTTGACAGTAATTTCATGTCTTATATTTAATTGGGACATTGTATGGTGGAAGGATTGAATTGTACGGTAACTATTTACTCAAAGGTTCTTTTATGATTAATGTTAAAATCTATATTATCTAGAAAGTCGTTAATCGCTAGGGAGGCTTATCCCCATTGTAGAATAAATATTATTTATTTAAATAAATAAATAGTTTAATTTATTTATTTAAATAAGATTAGAATTGTTCTAATTGATTTATTTACAACCGGTTTAATATGGAGAACCTAATGGGTCACACCATAAAAGGAAGAATAATTATTTAAGAAGTTAATGACATAATCGTAATAATAAGTTAAGTATATTTAATTTAATCTATGGTGATAAAATAAATTAAATAGCTTAATATTTATTATTTAATATTTGAAAATATTAAATATAAATTAATAAGAGGAATCTTATTATTATTATTACTATTATTATTATTTAATTCCTAAAGTAGTTTGAGAATTAATTAATAAAAGTACTATTATATATTCCTAATAATATTAGGAGACTAATTAATTAAAAGAGTTTAATTAATTATTCCTAATACGATTAGGAGCCTAATTAATTAAAGGAGTTTAATTAATTAAAATAAAACATAATTCCTTCATTGTTAAGGAGGGTTGCCTACATCTATAAATAAGAGGAGTCTTATTACGGGCGTAGAGTTGTTGTTGACTTTTTCACAGCATACATGATTCCAATTGTTGGAGAGTACGCTCTTTTTCTATAGAGATAGAAAACTAGGGTTTAGCCAACCACCCATATTCTTGAATCTTTCTTTTTCCTTGGTGGATCACCTCTAGAGGCCAAACACTTGGGTGGCTAACGTTGATCAAAGGAAGGAACCAAATCCTATGGATTCAAGTTGAACGCGAAAATGATTTGGAGGTGAACTTGTACCTGAGAAAGCTTGTATCTTCAAGGGTATAATTCTTGTTCTTTATCTTTTCGTTTAATTAATAATTACGCATAAAGGATGATCTGGGTATATGGGTTATAAAATTTTAAAACTCTAATTTTTCCACGTTTCCGTTTATTTTGTGCAATTTGATTGCGTTCATAAATATTACAAACCTAATAGCGGTATCAGAGCCAACCCTTTATGCGAATTATTAATTGTTTTAATTTGATATGTATATTGATATATTTTTAGAATAATTTAATTGAGCATAATTTTGTTATATAAATTTATTTAAAACAAAAATAAAAAACAAAAACATATTCGCGAAATCAGAATCAGAGTACAAAATCATTTTGTGAAGGTGCGTGGCCACCATCCATGTTATATATTTATATATTCACGTGAATGGTACAAGACAGGAGTATACTTACATTATATGGTATAATGTTCACATGAGAATGGTATAGGACCACAGGTGATTTATGATTCCAGATAACTAAAAATTATTAAGATTATAATATATATATATATATATATATATATATATATATATATATATATATATATATTATTCTCAATTATTTTATTATTAAAATAAAAAGTTTATTTTAATCTTAAAATTAAATTTCATGCTAACTAATTAGAGTTGGAATTGGATTCCATAATAACTAATTGGAGTTGAAATTGGATTCTATGTTTCGTTAAATAAAGGAGTTTATTTAGATATGAAATAAGATTTCATATTATTCAAAATAAAAGAGTTTATTTGTGAATAGGAAAGAGAATTCGTGTTTCCTTTAATAAAGTAGTTTTTTTACTTGGAATTGGATTCAATAATTAATTAAAATAAATGAGTTTATTTTGATTAAAGAATTTAATTAAAATAAAATAATTTATTTTATTCAAAATTAGATAAATTAAAATAAAAGAGGTTTATTTTGATTTAAATTTAGATTAAAATAAAGGAGTTTATTTTGATTCAAAATTAGATTTTATACTAATTAAATTTGCTCATTAAATGATATCAATATATATATTGAATGTTTATTATTCATAGGATGAATGTTATTTATTGATGCATATGGTGATGTATATGATAATAAATGGTATTGATTATGGACTATTGACCAATGTAATTAGATTTTATTTTAGTTGGATGCATGAATGTATGAGTTTTATTAAATGGGGTCTGTGTACCTCGTCTTCTCCAATTTTTTCTTAATGTAAATTCTAACTCCCTCCTATGTACTTCCCCTTAACTGTTGATCAAGGTTTCTATTTATTTTAAATAGTTTTGTAATAGAAATAGTTAGAATTAATTTTGAAGAATTGGAGATCAAGGAACAAGGAGCGCTTGAAGACCCGTTTGTAATGGAGCCCGGGTTTAAATATAATAGTTATATTTAAATATTAATTCTTGCACCCCTAGGGTTTGACCTTTTGGTTCACTTGGTGGCTCTAGTGAACCAAATTAGAATAAAGTTCATAATCAATCCGGGTAGAATATAGTATTCTATATATGCATGCTAGTATTATATATATATATATATATATATATATATATATATATATATATATATATATATATATATATATTATGCAAACTTGCTTCGCATGTTTAATAATATGACGTGTATTATATCATGCGCGCTAAACAAGATGAGACAAATTAATAAGAAAACCCTCAAATAAATTATATTAAGTTGTAACGTTCAAAGATATTTAGAATATTGAACGTCGCCTTCTAGCATGGTAAAACAATAGAGTATTAAATATTTAATATGAGTTTGTTGTGCACACACAAGACAAGTATTAAATATTTAAGATGTTATTTTATCATATTTAATGCTTATAAATAAACTGAACAATGTTATTTTGTTGTGCACACACAAGGACAATGTTTTTCTTTTGAATATATGGAAGTGCTAGGTATGACTTAACTTAGATCATTTTAGTTCGGATGTGCACACACTTGACCATTATGATCTAAGAGGTAAAATACAAGGAGTTGCATAGTTGATGCAATTGACAAAGAGTTGTCTACCTATTTATTTATATATAGTTTGTTGTGCACACACAATGCTATATACATTTGAAATGGGATCCTTATTCTCACTAGCATATCTTTAATTAGATATTGCCGAACTATATATATTGAGGGTAATATAGTTTGAAGAAAAATAGTGCAAAATACCAATTTAAAAAAAGACCTAATTTATTTTGGTAATTAATAAAAGAATGTATGCTAAAATGTTGTTTATTACAAATTCATTTACAGAATTTTATACTGTCTAAATTACTATCACTGCGAAGCATATTAGATGTTATTTAACCGGGCCAAATTAAACGGATTGGTTAAAAAAATTGAGAATAGCTCTCACGGCAGAAAATCTATCTTATGTCCTTAATACGCCTATCCCTGCAATGGTTGTAGACAATGCCTCTGAGGAAGAGATTGCTACTTTTAGAAAGTGGCAAGATGATGCACAGTTGTCTCAATGCATCATGCTCGCATCCATGAGTAACGAGCTTCAGCGTCAGCATGAAACTATGGATGCTCTTACTATATTCTTGCACATTAAGTAGTTGATGGTGAGGAAAGTAGAACTAATAGATATCAGATATCTAAGAAGATCTTTCGATCTAGAATGACAAATGACACTACAGTACAGATAAAAGTCCTTAACATTATCAATTTAATTGATCAATTAGGACAACAAGTTTTGTCATGGATAGAGAGTTGAGCCAAGATTTGATCTTGTACTCACTCCCGGACTCCTTTCATAATTGTTATGAATTTTTCATATGAACAAGCAATATATCATCTTCGCTGATTTGCTTAACATGTTGAAAATGATGAGTCACTTTCCACCAAGAAAGACCAAGTCTTACTAGTAGGGGCCAAAGGATCTTTTGAAAAGAAGAACGATTCTAAGAAGGTAATTAGAAAAAGCATAAACAAATGATAATAAGAACAAAACTGATACGGATAGCAAATGAGTTTGCTTCCACTACAATAAGCCTGAACACTGGAAAAGAAACTACGAGAAGTATCAGAAGAAGCTTAGTGAAGCTTCGGTTACAAATATTATTTTGTTCACGATTTAAAATAAATTTTTCTTTAAGTCAAGGTTCTACTTGGGTATTGGATACCGACTTTGGTTATCATAAATATATATTTATAAAGGGACCAAGCAGAAGTAGAAAACTAAACATAGGATAAGTAATCCTATATATGGTAAATGAAGCAAAGGTTGCTGCATTAGCCATAGGAACTTATAGTTTAACAATGCCTACGGGCAAATCTATTAAGTCAATAAGTTGTTATTGTATTCTAGTACTTGTTAGAAATATTATTTCTATTTTATTATTGGACAATAAAATCTTTGGTATTATATTTAAGAACAATTGTTGTTCTATTTATAATAATTATATTTTGTATAGAATTGGAATATTACTTAATAGATTTTGTATACTTGACTTGCGTGAAAAATTATTTTATAAATTGAACAAACTAGTATAAGAAAAGGAGATGATCATTCAAAGAGTTGAATGTATGTATTTGCTGAAAAATAAGTGTGAATTATTTGAAAGGTTCAAAGAATTCAGAAGTGAAATAAATTGGCAAAGTATTAAGATTCTTTGATCGAATCAAGGAAGGAATGCTTGTGCAATGAGTTTCTAGATCATCTCAAATGGTTTTCTCACAATGGACGCCTCCTGATACGCAATAATTGATTGATGTATCTGAAAGGAAAAATCGTACCTTGTTGGATATGGTGCGGTCCATAATGATTTTATCGACATTCCAATATCCTTCTGGGATAATGTCCTAGAAATGGCTGCATATCTACGAAAAGGTAACCTCAAAATTCGGCCCCAAGACGCCATAAAAGTTATGGACAGGGAGGATTCCCAATCTTAAGTATGTTAAGATAAGGGGTTGTCCAACTTATATTAATAGGTTTCAAAGGAATAAGTTTGGGACAAGATTTGACAAGTGCATATTTGTGGGACATTCTAAAGTAAGTTTAAGGTATATGTTCTATAATCCTACTTAGCAAAAGGTGTTTGTTGCGAAACATGCTACCGTCTAAGATAAAGGTGTTTATCATTGAAGGGGCTAGTGGGAGGATAATAGAATCTTGAAGAGTTAAAGAACTACAAAATACTATAAGTCAAATAAGAGCAACTTGTAGATAGACTTATTGTACCACAACCGAATCGTAAATCTGGAATAGTACCGAAGATACCTAGGAGGTATTGATTCATCATAAATGATGATGATGAGGTACACATTATAGAAGATGGTGATCCAGTTACATACAATAACGTAACAGTTGTAGACACTTAGAGAATGGGTAGAAATAAGCTTCTCAAATATGGAACATTTATTTTGATCAGACAATCAAAAGAGTTTGATTTAATCAAAAATAAGAATTAACCTAGTGTGTACAAAAGGGTCAGTGGGAGCGTCGTGACATTCCTAGTATTATATGTTGATATACTACGGGTAAGGAATGACATACCTATGCTACAATCAGTAAAAATAAAGTTGTCTAAACATTCCTCCATGAATGATTTGGGAAGAGTATCTTAATTGGGGATATAAATATATATATATATATATATATATATATATAGATTTAATAGGATGTTCGACTTAACCCAAGGAACGTATATTCATTTGATGCTAAAGTTGTTTATCATGGCAAACTCCATGGGATGTCTCATGTTGATGAGCCCTGGAGTGTATCTCTCTTAATAGTCCCCATAAACTCATAAAAGAGAGATCGCATGAGTAACTATCATGTATGCAATGAAATGTACGAGACCTGATGTTGATCGGTCATATTCTAGAGAAGATAACTATAAGACAGTGAAAAATATCTTAAAGTACTTAACTGACACTAAGGATGTGATTAAAATTTATGGTGGATCTAAATTAAAACTAGATGGCTTAATAGACTCAAGTTTTTCAGACAGACCAATATGACAGAAAATCCACTTTAAGGTAAAGCGTTACCTTGAACGGTGGTGCAGTGAATTGGAAAGGTTCCAAATGACAAAGAGTTGCTGGTTTAGTGATAAAGACAAAGTATATAGATGTTAATGATGCTGCAAGTTGATTGTTTTGATGAAAAGTTCACTACAGAACTAGGAATAGTTCCTAACTCTCATCTTATATCTAAACATGTGTTGTGGCTGTAACGTCCACGAATTTGAAACTCCTTCTTAATTAAATATGTGATTTAATTTTAATGAGTTAGCTTGGTGAGTTTATTAAAGCCTTATGTGGTTATGTGAATTTATGAAATGATTAAAGGTAGTCACTAATAGTTTGTTTAAATTAGTGGACTAACCCTAAGGTTTAATATCAAAAACTTGATAAGATTATTATTTAAATATTCAAATTATTTGAATATAGTAGCAAGAGCTGAACATATGGATTAATTGCAATTATGAGTAATTAATTGATAATGTGTTAATTAATAATTATTATGAATAAATAATAATTAAAGTGTAAAAGATTAATAATTTATAAAATAAGTATGTGTTTACTTGATTAATTTGTACAATATAGTAAGCCTTTATTATATGGTAGCTAACTATATTTTATATAGTACTAGGTGGCACATTAATATGTCTATCTATTATATATGTAGACTATATAGTAAGACTTATTTGCATTCAAGTGAGTTGCATAATAATATTGTTACATGATATGAAGTGTGTGGGTAAACATTCATGTATACCCTATTGACATATAATAATATCAATTGATAATGATTTCATTAAGTTATTATAATAATAACAGTCACAGTAATAGAAAATGTACATGGATTATATGTATGAGCACTACTTGATACCTTATAATTAGAAAATACATTGTGCACCCTTTAAATCATTATAACCTATGTTATTTGAAATGAATTGTGTATACACACTTTATAACCAAAGTTTATATTTGGTGTATATATGGTATAAGACAATTGTAGCATTTCATTATTTTTGTTGTTGCAAGTGCTGAGATCTCTTGTCCCATAATTAGAGTCCCCTTCTTTTCTCCCACGTGAAAAGTTAGCAAGTCTAGCCTATCTCCATCTCAAATTCACCAAACTAGAGCAATAAATGGATGGGGAGTGGGATTCCTGAGTGAATCACCAACTCTCCCTTAACCCTTGTACATTCTTGAAAGCCAATGGTTTGAATTGTGAGGTAATGGCATTGTCTAGATAATCAATCTCCTATAAATGAGACCTTCATCTTCCTTCTTAAAATTCCTGAGAATTATTGGCTGAGGAACTTGTAAGGAGTGAGTGTATTGTTGCCCATTTACTTCAAGAGGTATGAAAATTCTAATTGTGTTCTTAGTTGGGTTTTGTAAAATTTTTAGGAATTTCTAGAATTATTTGTCAATCAATGTGAATTAACATGCAATGATATGTTTATGAAGTATGTTTACATGTTTGAACTCTTAAGTGTTGGGTTAGAGCATGTTTGAGTTAAGAAAAATTGGAGTTGGTTTGTGCTCTGCAGAACAGAGTAAGTTTCTGTTTCTGGTGCAGGCATGGCGCAGCTGCGCCCTATTTGTACTAGGGTGCAGCGCAGCTGCGCCGAACCTCAGTTCTAGTTTCTAGTTTCTGTTGGTTATATGTGTTACTAACTTGATGTTATGACTTAGATACATACTTATAGAGGAGTATAACATGATATGTAAAGTTTTCGTACGTGGTATGAAGTAATCAACTTGGATCAGTAAGGAAGTTGTAGCAAAACTTAAAGTTTTCAAAACTAAAGTTGTGGAAAACTTGTGTTCACAAGTTCTGAACTTATGAGACCATATACACGACTGATTTGGAACCTAAATGATCATGATATGTGATCCATAGATGTTGTATCCTTGACCAACTTGTTAGCTTTGTGCTAGAGAATGCTTTAAAAAGAAAAGCTTAGTTAAGGCTAATGAACATGAATGCTAAGAGATAGTTTCTGATTTTTAAAAGAGTTTATCATAACCTATTTACTTATGATAAAAGTTGTAGATTTGTCTTACATGTGTTGGATTGCATCATTCGTGCTAAAATGATTTCAAAGACAACTTTGGACATGTGTTAAAAATTTAGTTGCATCACATGTATATATAGATTCTAAAGAAGTAAGACGTCATGTTATGGCTATAATACTCCTAGACATGATTCGTATATATTAGGCATGATGATAACTAAACCGAACATGTAACGTATTTAGTAATCTCTATGTTGACATATGACATGTAATATAAAGTAAGATGATTACATGACCTTTGTATATATTAATGTCATATAAATTGTAAGTTAAACTTGAGGTAAATTCAAGTATGGTCATGTGTCATGTGAAACCTCTAGCATGTAGGTATGTTAATATGTATGTATAGGGGTGTGTTAGCTTTGGGCTGATGTCAGGAGAGCAAAGCTCAAACCTAGTCTGGCCAGGGGGCAGCGCAGCTGCGCCGTCCCTAAGCTTAGACCAGGCGCAACTGCGCCATCCTGCAGTCTTGCCAAGATTCTGTTTTTGGTTCTGAAATTTAAGGCATGCTTATAGGATTTCTTTACCTTGTAATATGTGACCAATGTGCCATATAATATATTGAGAAGCATGCTATCTGATGACTTGATTCTTTTAAGTATAGACTCGTACTAGTTTACACATGTTAATTGAAATGACCGACTAGTTAACGTTAGGTCGTTTCAACACAAGTTAATTAAAGCTAGAATTGTATTGTAGCTGAGCAAACAGGCAAGTATCCTAAACTCTTGCATTACTTTATTCGACACCTATCGTAAGCAAGTTACCTAAACTTACTCTAATTACTTTTATTGAGCAAGTATCCGAACACTATTTTACTGTATTGCAAGTTCCTAACTTACACAAATGTATTTTTGTGAATGTTTCCTATCCTTCTCATATTGTATTGAGTAGGTTATTGTTGAATTGAAAGTTATTCGTTTAAGCTTGAAATTTATTTCCAAGTATGTTATTAAGTGGTTTAATTTCTTTACAATTATTTCACGTCGATATTATTGATATTCAGACTTAGTGCACTTGAGTTCGTACAGTCTTGGACTTGTACATCATTTAAAGTTCGATATTTCTTGAACTGTGTCAGATAAAGTCTGAACCTTTGTTCGGTCAAACAAGTATATGAAGTTTTATAAAAGCTATCCAAACCAATTGATGGTGAGTATTCTTAGACTGAAAGAGCATCCCTTTTATGATAGGGGAGTACCCAAGTATCTAATATAAGATACAAAGAGCAGATTTAAATGTTATGCATATACATAGTGTACGCGAGGCTGATCCCCTCAAGTACTTATTCTGTAGCCAGTAACCAAAGGGTCAATCAGCTATTGATTCCATTAGAGTTTTATAGTTCAAAGTCTACTTGACTAGCAGTTTTTCTAAAAGCAATCACTATCTTTGCTTCTAATATTCATATTGTTGAATCCTTCAGCTATTCATATTGTTGAATTCTCTGTCAGATATTTTCCTTTCATCATGATATATCATTATTGTTGTATTTAAAGTTGTTGAGCAAACTTGTTGCTCATCCTTGCTATATCATGAATTATATTGCAGCTAAGCCCGAGACCTCAGGAAAGGACAAGGGTAAAGGAAAGATGTAGATTAGTCGCTAGGAGCAGACTTTACTATATGCCTAGTTTAAGTTTATGTTATGTAATAAGGACCCTAATTATTATTTTAGGGTATGTTTGTAAGACTTTATTAAGGTTATCGAATCTTGGGACTAGTAACACCTTTTGAATGAACGATGTACGTTTATTATATTCCGCATTTTAGTTGTCGTATGTTGTTTAGAGGTGGATGTTTGTATTTTATAGTGATGACCGAACCGGGGTCAGAGGACCCGGATTCGGCGGCGTCACAGTGGCACTTTCACTTTATTATAGGAATCATTGAAAGATGGGAAATCATTATAGAGATGGTAGACTCTCAAGAACAACATTACATATCCATTAACTAAAGCTTATCCAACAACATGATAATCATCACTTAGAGAAGAAGGGTATGAGATACCATGGCGATTGACTTTACTGCAAATGGGAGACTGAAAGTAGTATACACACAAGTGTGACGCCCCTAAAATAGGTTCATTCAACCCAACCCATTATGAGTCACCAAATACATGGTACAGAAAATAACTACAACTTTATTATTACAATTGTCGTGCAAAATACGACAACACAAATATTGTCATCTAGACAGTATTAAAACTCAAATGGAGTCCTCGTTACAATTATTGATACACTATTTTACAAAATAGCGAGGACTACTAAAATAACTATCTTGAACCATCACTCTATACCCCGGTTAGTTCCTGCTATATTCTCGTCTCCTGAGAAGAAAAATAGAACAAAAAGGAAAAGGATGAGCTCAATTAGCCCAGTAAAGAATATTATGACTAAGATAATGTACAACAAATTATCCTTAGTCTTCAACAGGGAAAAATCTGATTGAATAAAATAGACAACAAGTTTTAAATCAATATTCACAGCGGAAATAATATTTCATTAGAAAAGTTAAGTAGAGAATAAAATCTACTATCTTTTATGATTTTAAAGTCCATCATCAATATTTTATCCCTGTAACATCAATCAATATACATCTTGAATCAAATATTCATCTTTACACTACAGGCCAAATATATTCATCAGTTGGTCATTTCATCTCAACACATGTTCATCTTTGCACTACGGGCCAAAGATATTCATCAGAAAATCATTGATCTTTGCACTACAGGCCAAAGATATTCAATTATATCATCAGTTAGGACTAAGGATGATGAAAAATATTTTAAAGAAAACAAATCTATGGAGACAAAAGAATAAATATTAGGTATTCATACTTTTAGAAAATCCAAGTTCAAAATTACTCCATAATAAACTATTATGGAGTAGAATTCAAAAATGAAGATCAAAACATAGATCCAATCAGAGATAGGAACCATAAAAGACAATCTTGGACACATAAAAGAAAATTTAATTTTTTTGTGAATAGTGCCATATACATGAATAGTGTCGTATACGTGAATAGTAATTCTGACACTAAAAGGTAGAAATTCCACAAGAAAAAAATCTTCATGCTTCGTGAATAGTACTCGTGAATGGTAACTCGTGAATAGTAACTCATGAATAGTAACTCGTGAACACTAACTCATGAATAGTAAACCCGACATGAAAAGATAAGAATTTCACCAGAAAAATCTTGCCAATATTTCGATATAATGATATTGAAACAAATAATATCATTTATAAAAAAAATAATAACCCTTACCTCAAAAAGACAGTACTTCTGACTAGAATACTGGATATAGTGCTGAAGGAACTTACACTGTATAGCAACACTCAAAGTATCAAAATACTCACAAGAATACGCTCGATAATATAGAGAGAGAAAACTTCAGTTTCTGGTGTGATTTTCAATTCTAACCTAAGCACCATATATTATAGGAAAATGTGACGCCCCCAAATCCAGGTTCTCTAACCTCAGATACGGTGCTCACAATCTATCATCATCATAAGCATTCTATAACTATTACGGAAATAATAAATATACATTGTTCATTATAATAAATTTCATAACATGGTTCCAAGGTCTTCTTAACCTTAACTTAAACACACCATTCATATTACAAAAGGTTTACATAAGAAATCCCATTAGATAATAATAATTAACATTCATTCTAAACTATTCCTCGATCTTACCCTTGCCCTTGTCCTTCGTGTTGGATCCTTCGGGCTTAGCTGAAATAAATGTCATGATATAGCAAGGGTAAGTAACTAATTTACTAAGCAAGTTTATATATAAGGGAGATATATCATGACTAGAAAGAAGTTTTGCTTTCAATGTTAAACAATAATATAAGGTTGTGAAGGAACATGAATTAATAATTAACAATTGAATATTCAAATAATTGAATAACATGAATTGAGTGGTTTTGAAATAACCATGGGCATTTGCCAAGGTTCTCAGTCATTTAAATTGGACAACTTAATAAGTTTTGGTATTCAAGGGAATCAGCCTTTCATACCTCGTGATTTATGCATAAACACTTAATAATCCGGCATTGATACCATGCCTTAATCAAATTCGTCTTTTTCTCATTCAAGAGTTCTTATCATATCAATTTAATAAGAATAACTTTTTAAAATACATTTGATTTAACAAATTTAAACATGATTGATCTAGCTGATACAATTACCATAGATCTATCTCATAAATAGTTCATGAATGACGAACTTTAATTTAATTCACAGTTCAATAATAGTAGAACATGAATTCAATTGCACAAAGTGCAAATTTTAATCATCAATATAGATGTGAATAATCATCAATAATTATTCACTAACATGCTTTAAAAATAATAACTCGAGTTTGAGTTAGGAAACTTGCCTCGTCTGTAGATTACGGCTACGTAATTAATTTATATCCACTATGCAGTTAAATTATCTTCCTTTGAGAGACCTATAGTTAATCTTTCAATTAGTCATAGTATAATAGTAGATTATGTAATCACATAAATATTATACATTACCTTTAGTTCTTTATAAGCATTATCCTGTCTTGATAATGCTACTATTAAATAACAACATAATATTATTAATCTTGAGAATATTTAATTCACCTCTTAGTATTATTAGTTCCCTAATAATACTTTCATTTGCTTACTAATATTATTAACATATTAATAATATTTTAATACCTTACTAATATTATTAATTCTCTTAATAATATTTTAATTATACATTAATATTATTACTTTATTAATATCTTACTTATGCTTTAGTATCATTAATCATTTAATATTATTAATCATTTAATAATATTTTATTCTTTTACTAATATTATTATTCATTTAATAGTATTTTATTCCATCACTAATATTATTAATCATTTAATAGCATTTTATTCCATTACTAATATTATTAATCATTTAATAATATCTTATTTCATTACTAATATCATTAATCATTTAATAATACTTTAATCATTTATCAATGCTTAAATCAAATATTATTAACCATTTAATAATATTTTAAAGAAATTTTAATCTGAATATTTTTATTTACTTATCAATATCATATTCTAATATTATTAATAACATAATAATATTTTAATAATTTATTGATTTAATAAACAATTTATTTTAATTGTTCACCCTTTATTAAACTTCTTATTTAATATCCATAAAAGGTCATAAATAATATTTATTATCATAAATTACCAAAGTGCTCTAAGATAGTCATGATATGATATATTATGAGTATTCAAGCATAAAAATCACATTTTTCTTATTAAAGACATCATTTAACTATTTATTTCTTTTTATTCATAAATTAATCATTTTTAGGAAAAATAGCAAACTGATTCCAAAAATTCGCAGCTTCTGTATTTTGACAGAATATGAACCCACAAGGATCCCCAATTTTTTCTGGAATTTTAGAAAATGATCTACTATTTTTAAAGTTCCCAAAACACTCAGATCTTGCTTCATTTTTAATAAATTGAGTTTTACTCAAAAAAATCTAAAACTTTCAGAGTATGCTCTCCTAACATATATGAACCTATTGTAAAAATTTCAGAATTTTCTAGTGTATACACAATGAGATATTCGAAGGTAAAGTTTTAGGAGTCCTTTACAGAAATAGTCATTACGCACAATCTATAACTAGAAATGTGACACCCCCAAATCTGGTACTTCCATTTTCACAGGATTTGGTGTTCACGATACAACATCATCCATCCATCTACCCATAAATAAATGCAAACCATGCAATAGATATAAATAATAATAAATCTCCCTTTATGGGGTTACATCAACTACATAATAAATAAATCCCAGGTTACTCTAACCTTAAACATCTGTGCGGAATCATAAACAAATAAGTCTTAAACAACATCATTAACTTAAGTCTTAAACAAAATGCATCATCATATAAAACAACAAGTCTTCATCACTTGTTAACCTTGCCATTGCCTTTACTAGTGGAAGGTTCGTCTGCTATTTCGTTCTTAACTGCAATGTTATTATTACGCAAGAGTGAGCACGATTGCCTACAAGTATAATAATGAAAACAACAATATAATAACATGCGAGGAAAATAATAACTTCGAATATAAAAGCCCAACTTTTGAATCAATAATGAATATCAAGAATCAAAAGAATTTCTGAGGGTCATAAGACCTTGAAGTATGTCCTAGGTTGCCAAGGGTTATACTTGAAACCTTTAACAGTCATAAGACTATGGACCTTTCTTCTCGTACTTAGGGGGATCAGCCCTTAGTACCATACAGTGCATAATATCTTAACGCTAAAGCGTTAATAATCCCCTATATAGGGTTGTTCATCTCAGTTTGACATTCGAGTCCGCACCAAAGGAAGTTTGGTTTGGATAATTCATCAAGGGTTCTGAAATTTAGAACGCTCATCAACTATGGACTAGTCGAATCAAAAAGGGTTCGCTAGTCTAACAAGGTTTAACAATAATTGATAACTTAATTGAATAGAATCTCAAAAGGTATACAATACAATAAGTATTGTACAACAACATCATGCTTGAAAGATTTATAAACTTTAATATACAAAACAGACTTGATCAATAATAATGAGAAATTGCTCAATGTAGAAAGGTGAATTAATCAACTTATATAATGATAACAAGTAGGGTTAGGAAACTTGCCTCGTGCGTAGATTACACTTTAACTAAACTTGTTCTTTGATTTAAATCCTACATATGAATTACGTTCACAATACCAGTCAATTACAACGTACTAAACATCATAAGTTATTCTTTTTCTAATCTCAAATTTATGACTATACTTAGTCAATTACTACACTTATTGTATAAAATTAGATTTCACGAACAATAAGCTAACTATGCATTCGATCATTCAATTTACACGTAATTGTGCTATGGACGTGTTAAGAATTTATTTTAACACCTCGTTATATATCTAACAAGTTTTTATGTTCATTACTACAAGTTACTAACACGTTGCTAGACTTGAACATTTAAAAAAAACATTTTCTGGACATTCTGCTAAGTGGCGCTGCGGCGCCACTTTTGTACTGGGTCTTGGCGCTGCGGCGCCGTGGCGCTGCGGCCTGGTATTTGGCACTGCAGAGCGGTGGCACTGCAGCGCGAGAAATGAACTGGGAGTTGGCGCCGCGGCGCGAAACCCCAGACTCTGAATTTCTAGTTCGCGAAGAACATAGAATTCAGCGAAATCAACACTTCTTAAACACAAATTTCACCAAATTACACAGACCCACGTGTTATAATTCATATATAATCATTACCCAACAATTATAGAATGATTTTAACCCATTAAAACATATAATTACAGAATTAAAATATACAAATTATACTGTTCTTGTGGTTCTTGAAGGTTTTGAAATTAAAACATGAAAATTGACACTACGGATTCATTATAACACCGAATCCATCATTTAAACGTTGGTCTCTTCGTATCAACATGTATAATAAAATAAGGGCGTAAAATTTACGAAAAAATTTATGTTTGAAATAACAAGTCATCGTATAACGACATGTTTTATGATACTGATGATCTGGTCTACATAATAATATATATATATATATATATATATATATATATATATATATATATATATAATCAAATACAATTTGATAAGACATAACACATGCACAACCTATAATCATTACTCCTATCCCAATTACAGAGGTTTAAATCAAAAACTATGAAACTTATATTCATGGAATTTAAATAATGTAAACTAGAAATTGGGTTAGAGAGAATTACCCTAATTGCAGAATATAGATTAGTAGGTTTATATGCTTTTCAATTCTTCACTCTAAATTTCCTTCAGTTAACTCTGTGAGATTCTCAATCTTTTTCTCTATATATTTTCTAGACTTAGCAATAATGAAAGGAATAAAGAGAAGACGTATAATAACTAAGCCAATTGACGCGTATAATGGTCAGTTACTCCAATAGTGGATAATTGCTTCCAACTCCCCATAGGGCCTTGTTTGGCTAGCAAGAATAGATTTCAAAACCATTTAATTTAATAAAACCTTTTATCATAAAGTTTAATTAATGTCACAATCCTTATAAAATAAATCCAATATTTTATTTAATTTATTTTAAATAAAATATAATAAATTCTCATAAATTCATATAGTTACATAATTAAATTTCTCATTAATAAATAATGTCAAATTATTAAATCTCTAATTAATAATTAAATTTATTAAAATAACATTAAGCTTATTAAATATTTCTTTTAATACAATAAGCTCACATAATGACATACTTTGATAATAAAATTTCTCCACATTAATTTAATAAATGTAACACATATAATTAAATTAATCTACCATAATTGCATCTAATAATTATTTAATTTAATAATTAAATTATCGAAAAATATTTATTTAATTCAATAAATATTAAAAATTAATTTACAAAAATCTTGTTCGTCACATCTTTCCCCCCTTAAAAGGATTATGTCCCCAGAATCACGACTCAATAAGTTCGACCCGTTACATTCTCCCCCCCCTTACAAAGATTCTATCCCCAGAATCGCTTACACATAATTTAAGTAAATAAATGAGGATAATTCTTCATCATATTCTCTTCGAGTTCCTACGTAGCTTCTTCAGCGTTGTGGTTCCTCCAAATTACCTTAACAGAAGGTATTACTTTATTTCTTAGAATTTGTTCTTTTCGGTCGACAATTTGAACAGGGATTTCTTCGTAAGACAAGTCTTTTTCAAACTGTAGGGGTTCGTATTCAATGGCGTGCTTGTAGTCGGGTTTGTAGGGTCGTAGGACTGAGACATGGAAAACGTTGTGGACATTCTCTAGAGCTGGAGGTAAGGCTACCTCATAAGCAACTTCTCCGACCCTTCTCAGAACTTCAAAGGGTCCAATGAATCTTGGGCTTAATTTCCCTTTCTTTCCAAACCTAATCTTTCCCTTCCAGGGAGAGACCTTTAAGAACACATAACTACTCGGTTCAAACTCAACATTCTTACGGTATGGATCGGCGTATTTCTTCTACCTATCTTGAGCTGCTACCAATCGTGTTCGGATTACTTTGACTATTTCTGTTGTTTGTTGTACCAATTCTGGCCCTAGTAACTGTCTTTCGCCAACTTCATCCCAGTAAAGCGGAGTTCTGTATTTTATGTCGTATAAAGTTTCATAAGGCGGCATGCCAATACTAGCGTGGTAACTGTTGTTGTAATCGAACTCTACGAGTGATAGATGATCATCCCAATTTCCTTTAAAGTCCATTATACAAGCTCTTAACATATCTTCCAATGTCTGAATTATTCTTTCACTTTGTCCATCTGTCTGAGGGTGATATGTCGTACTCATTCGCAACTGTGTACCCATGCATTCTTGTAGACGTTTCAAGAAGTTCGACGTAAAGCGCGGATCCGTATCGAAAACGATTGACACTGGCACTCCGTGCCTCGAAACAATCTCTTTTACATATAACTTTGCCAACTGATCTAGGTTGAATCTGATTTTGATCGGAAGGAAATGTGCGGATTTCGTTAGTCAGTCAACGATAACCCATACTGCGTCGTAGCCTTTCTGAGTCATCGGAAGTCCAACCACAAAGTCCATTGTAATATGCTCCCATTTCTATTCTGGGATTTCCAAAGGTTGAAGCAATCCACTTGGTCTTTGATGTTCTGCTTTAACTTTCTGACAGGTCAGACACTTGGCAACACATTCTGCAACATCACGTTTCAAATTAGGCCACCAGAAATGTTGTCGAAGATCTTGGTACATCTTGGTACTACCAGGGTGAATCGAATATCGTGAGCTATGAGCCTCGCTCAAAATGTCTTCCTTAATGTATGTTACTGGCGGTACCCAAATTCTGTTCTCGAATCTCAGTATTCCTTCCTTATCCATCTTAAATCTCGGTTCAGTTCCTTCGAATATCTTCCTTATCACCTTTTTGCATTCATCATCCTGAAGTTGAGCCTCCTTAACTTTATCTAGTAGGGTTGTACCAGATTGCATTTGGAACAGCTTCTCATCAATTTACATAGGATACTTTACTTCCAGTTCTAACTTCTTCATGGCCAAAATTAACTCCTCCTGTTTGGTCAACATCATCAATTTCTCCCGGCCTTTTCTACTTAAAGTGTCGGCAACCATGTTTGCCTTACCCGGATGGTATAAAATCTCACAGTCATAGTCCTTAATTAATTCCAACCACCTTCTTTGGCGCATATTTAATTATTTCTATGTAAAAATATATTTCAGACTCTTGTGGTTTGTATATATTTCACACTTCTCCTCGTAGAGATAGTGCCTCCAAATTTTCAAAGCAAAAACCACTGCAGCTAACTCCAAGTCGTGGGTCGGATACCCCTTCTCGTAATCTTTCAGTTGTCGTGACACATACGCAATGACTCTACCATTCTGCATAAGAGCACAGCCAAGTCCCTTATACGACACATCACTATAAACCACAAAATTTCATGTATCGTCCAGAAGAGACAACACAGGTGCTGTACTCAACCTCTTCTTCAATTCTTGAAAGCTTTCCTCATACTTCTCCGTCCAAACAAATTTCACCGTTTTTCGAGTCAAATTCGTTAACGGAGTTGCGATCTTGGAAAAATCTTGAATGAACCTTCTGTAATAACCTGCCAATCCAAGAAAACTTCTTACTTCCGACGGCGTCTTCGGCTGATCCCAGTTGATCATGGCTTCGACTTTGGATGGATCTACCGAAATTTCGTATTTATCGATCACGTGACCAAGAAATTGCACCCGCTCGTTCCAAAATTTGCATTTCGAAAACTTGGCATACAACTTCTCCCTTCTCAACACTTCCAACGTTAATCTCAAATGCTCTTCATGTTCTTCCTTGGTTTTTGAATATACCAAAATATCATCTATAAATACTACTACGAACTTGTCTAAAAACGGCTTGAACACACCATTCATTAGTCCCATAAATGCTGCAGGAGCATTCGTTAAACCAAACGACATTACTAAAAATTCGTAGTGACCATATCGTGTTCTGAACGCTATCTTCGGTACATCCTCTGGTCTCACCTTCAGTTGATGATAACCACTTCTCAAGTCTATCTTTGAAAAGTATCTTGCTCCCTTCAATTGATCAAACAGATCATCGATCCTCGGTAATGGATATCTATTCTTAATCGTGACCTTATTCAGTTCTCTATAATCGATGTAAAGCCGCATTGTCCAGTCTTTCTTCTTTACAAACAACACCGGCGCTCCCCACGGCGATACGCTTGGTTGAATGTACTTCTTGTCCAGTAATTCTTGTAGTTGGACCATCAATTCTTTCATCTCTACTGGTGCCATTCGGTATGGTGCCTTCGATATTGGAGCCGTTCTTGGAACAAAATCGATCACAAATTCAACTGCTCTATCTGGAGGAAGTCCTGGCAAATAGTCCAGAAATACGTCTGCGAAATCTCACACTACTGGTATCTCATCTAATTTTAGATTCTCTTTATGACTATCGACTATGTAAGCTAGATATCCTACACAGCCTTGTCTTAAAAACCTTCTGGCCTGCATCATCGTCAGACAACTCGCTTGTCTAGGTGACTTGCTACCATAAAACACAACCTTTTACAGAGTCATAAGGTTAATACGCTTCTTTTTGCAATCAATTACCGCCCTTAATTGAATAACCAGTCCATACCCAAAATAAAATTCCCCAAGTCGAATAGGGATAAGATCTATGTTCGTGATATTACCCTTAATATCCACTCTACAGTTCTTATGCACGTACTTAACAAGGATTATTTCTCTATTCGCAATTTCTATGTTCATGGGGTATTCTAACTCGTCCTTAGGCAATTCTAAATTCTTAGCAAAGTCATCGGATATAAATGAACAAGTACCACCCGAATCAAATAATACATAAACATTAACTCTATTGATCGGAATGACACCTGACACCACATCGCGGGACTGCACTGCGTCCTGCACTACCATGTTGAATATTCTAGCAGTCGGTCGGTTGGTTGCGGTTGGTGCTGCGATAGTCAGAGAGCTTCCACCGGTATTTCCTCTATTTCCACCTGAACTCGTTCCCCCAGATCCCTTCTTAGGACAATCCCTTGCCAGATGATTCTTTGAACCACAAGTGCAGCAGGCACCCTTCTTTGGGTTCGGACAGTTTGGTGCTATGTGGCCTTCCTGACCACAATTGTAGCACACTCGCTTCCCTTTCAAACAAACTCCTAAATGGGCTTTTCCGCAGTTTGGGCATGCTTCAATCTTCTTCTTCTGCCCTCCTTGTTGACTTCCAGCTGACGAGTTATCCGTCCACTTCCTCTTTTGATTATGGCTACCCCCAGTGCTACTCCCATCAGTTTTGTTATTACCTTCATTCTCACTCTTCTTCTTCTTCTGCTCGTGATTATACTTCGTTAATGCATCGCTTCCACCCTCAGCGAGTATGGATTTCTCTAGTACCCCGACGAATGTCTTCAACTAAAACATTGACACCTTACTATACAACTACGGCTTCAGTCCTTGTTCGAATCTTATTGCTTTTCTCTCATCCGTGTGCACTTGATACGTGGCGAACCTTGACAATTCGTTAAATCTAGCCTCATAATCTGATACAGACATATTCCCTTGCTTCAATTTCAGAAACTGAACCTCCAATTGGTTCTGCTAGGTAGTCGGGAAATACATCTCAAAAAACATCTCCTTGAACCTCTCCTAGGTAATCATACCTTCTCCTCCACGAATTTTGTTTGCTTGCCACCAAAAACTGGCTTCAGATTTCAGCATAAACGTTGCAAACGCGGTCTTCTGGTCCTCTCTGACTCTTGCTACCTCAAAAACCTTCTCCATCTCCATAACCCACGTTTGAGCCTCGATCGGGTTCATAGAACCTTTAAATTCTGGCGGTCCCACCGCCTTTAAATCCTTAAACGTAGTATTTGGTTGAGCTTGAGGTTGATTGTTCATTGCTCCAGTCAGTAAGTTAACCAATTGCTGAACAGGATTAGCATTGACGTTATTGTTGTTTTTCGTTGACTCTTCCTGAGCTGGTTGACGGTTTTGTCTTCTTCTCGGCGGCATATTTCTGTTAAGAATATACGCTTATTAGGTCTTTATTAAATTCTCTAAATAGTTAAGGCTTAACTCAACAATTTAACATAATCACTTAACACATTATCTCAAACAACTTGATATATTTATTCAAATAAAAAGTTTTAACATCAAACGATAGCATCACTGCTATTTACATCATCTATCCTGAGATAAAGAATCTATAGGATTTAAAATATTAAAATATTCCTTTGTTCATAAACACATCGGAATTTACATATAAAACTAATTAATTTTTTCACATAATTAAACAAATCCTATCACTGCTGGTTAAGGTAAACAATAGCATTGCTACGCTCCTCTTCCATGATGCGAGACATCGTCTTGCGATCCAGCATGCACAATGGAAGTCCTTCGAACTGGATAGGGTACCTCAAAACTCGATCATGGGCCTCATTCATTGCATTATTAAGTATAGAGTATGTCTCCCCAAGCTTCGCCTTCTTTGCACGACTGTCCTCTTCTGTAAGATCAGCACAACGTGACTCTCTTACCCATCCTTCCTCTGCTATAATCAGCCTTTCAGAGCTTTCCTTCAGTTTCTTCTTCAACTTTTCTATCTCTACGGTCTTATCTTCGGTTTGACCCTTCTCGTGGACCAAATCCCATTCTACATTTCCCAGTCGTGAGTGAAGAGTCGAAATCTCCCTCTCCTTCTGCTCTAGAGTAATCTGTTGAATAATATCCCGCTAAGTCAGATCCTGCACCTCATCTCGTAACTCCACGTTACGGTCATATAATGCGTCGTACATCTCAGCATCGATGGAATGATGTGGAAACTCCTCTTCTTCCTCTTCCTCCTCAGGATCCTCCTCAGGATCAGTCTCAGGTTCATGCTCCTAACCAACAACGGTGATCAATGGAGATGACTCCCTCTCTACCAACTATTCCCTAACAACATGAATGTCTCGGGGTTCCTCCTCTGTAGGTACTGTAGGTACTCGGGGTTCCTCCTCCCCTGCTCGACTAGTTCCTCCAACGTCAGACATCCTGACAACAAAATTTTTAAGTTTTAGTTACTAAGTCATACTAGTGAGCACATACTTAAACACATAAGCACATAAAGTCTTTTATTATCTTCAATGAATTTAGAAATTCATTTCTTAGAACTCGATAAGAGTTTTCCTTCACTATGTTCTTCCTATAAGGCTATTACATAAGGTTGTTCCCCCACCTAAGGTTCATAACCTGGCTCTGATACCAACCTGTGAAACCCCCAAATCCAGTACTTCCATTTCCACAAGATTTGGTGTTCAGGATACAATATCATCCATCTATCTACCCATAAATAAATGCAAACCATGCAATAGATATAAATAATAATAAATCTCCCCTTATGGGGTAACATCAACTACATAATAAATAAATCCCAGGTTACTCTAACCTTAAACATCTGTGCGGAATCATAAACAAATAAGACTTAAACAACAACATTAACTTAAGTCTTAAACAAAAAACATCATCATATAAAACAACAAGTCTTCATCACTTGTTAACCTTGCCCTTGACTTCATCGTCTGCTCTTTCATTCTTAACTGCAATGTTATTATTACGCAAGAGTGAGCACGATTGCCCACAAGTATAATAATGAAAATAACAATATAATAACATGCGAGAAAAATAATAACTTCGAATATAAAAGCCCAACTTTTGAATCAAGAATGAATAACAAGAATCAAAATAATTTCTAAGGGTTATAAGACCTTGAACTATGTCCTAGGTTGCCAAGGGTTATACTTGAAACCTTTAACAGTCATAAGACTATGGACCTTTCTTCTCGTACTTAGGGGGATCAACACTTAGTACCATACTGTGCACAATATCTTAACGCTAAAGCGTAAATAATCCCCTATACAGGGTTGTTCATCTCAGTTTGACATTCGAGTCCGCACCAAAGGAAGTTTGGTTTGGATAATTCATCAAGGGTTCTGAAATTTAGAACGTTCATCAACTATGGACTAGTCAAATCAAAAAGGGTTCGCTAGTCTAACAAGGTTTAACAATAATTGATAACTTAATTGAATAGAATCTCAAAAGGTATACAATAGAATAAGTATTGTATAATAGCATCATGCTTGAAAGATTTATAAACTTTAATATACAAAACAGACTTGATCAATAATAATGAGAAATTGCTTAATGTAGAAAGGTGAATTAATCAACTTATATAACGATAACAAGTAGGGTTAGGAAACTTGCCTCGTGCGTAGATTACACTTTAACTAAACTCGTTCTTTGATTTAAATCCTACATATCAATTACGTTCACAATACCAGTCAATTACAACGTACTAAACATCATAAGTTATTCTTTTTCTAATCTCGAATTTATGACTATAGTTAGTCAATTACTACACTTATAGTCAAAAATTAGATTTCACGAACAATAAGCTAACTATGCATTCGATCATTCAATTTACACGTAATAGTGTTATGGACGTGTTAAGAATTTATTTTAACACCTCATTATATATCTAACAAGTTTTTATGTTCATTACTATAAGTTACTAACACGTTGCTAGACTTGAACATTTAAAAAAACATTTTCTGGACATTCTGCTAAGTGGCGCTGCGGCACCACTTTTGTACTGAGTCTTGGCACTGTGGCGCCGCGGCGCTGCGGCCTAGTATTTGGCGCTGCGGCGCGAGAAATGAACTGGGAGTTGGCGCCGCGGCGTGAAACCCCAGACTTTGAATTTCCAGTTCGCGAAGAACACAAAATTCAACGAAATCAACACTTCTTAAACATTAATTTCACCAAATTACACATACCCACTTGTTATAATTCATATACAATTATTACCCAACAATTATAGAATGATTTTAACCCATTAAAACATATAATTACAGAATTAAAATTTGCAAATTGTACTGTTCTTGAGGTTTTTGAAGGTTTTGAAATTAAAACATGAAAATTAACACTACGGATTCGTTATAACACCGAATCCGTTCATTTAAATGTTGGCCTCTTCGTATCAACATGTATAATAAAATAAGGGTGTAAAATTTACGAAAACATTTATGTTTGACATACTAAAATCACCTATAAGGCCATAAGGCCAAAACCCAAACTCTGTAAATTTTGAAATAACAAGTAATCGTATAACGACATGTTTTATGATACTGATGATATGGTCTACATAATGTATATATAATCAAATACAATTTGATAAGACATAACACATGTACAACCTATAATCATTACTCCTATCCCAATTACAGAGGTTTAAATCAAAAACTATGAAACTCATATTCATGAAATTTAAATGACGTAAAATAGAAATTGGGTTAGAGAAAGAATTACCCTGATTGTAGAATATATATTAGTAGGTTTATATGCTTTTCAATTCTTCACTCTCAATTTCCTTCAATTAACTCTGTGAGATTCTCAATCTTTTTCTCTATATATTTTCTAGACTTAACAATAATTAAAGGAATAAAGAGAAGACGTATAATAACTAAGCCAACTGACGGGTATAATGGTCAGTTACTCCAATAGTGGGTAACTGCTTCCAACTCCCCATAAGGCCTTGTTTGGCTAGCAAGAATAGATTTCAAAACCATTTAATTTAATAAAACCTTTTATCATAGAGTTTAATTAATGTCACACTCCTTATAAAATAAATCTAATATTTTATTTAATTTATTTTAAATAAAATATAATAAATTCTCATAAATTCATATAGTTACATAAGTAAATTTCTCATTAATAAATAATGTCAAATTACTAAATCTCTAATTAATAATTAAATTTATTAAAATAACATTAAGCTTATTAAATATTTTTTTAATACAATAAGCTCACATAATGACATACTTCGATAATAAAATTTCTCCACATTAATTTAATAAATGTAACACATATAATTAAATTAATCTACCATAATTTCATCTAATAATTATTTAATTTAATAATTAAATCATCGAAAAATATTTATTTAATTCAATAAATATTAAAAATTAATTTACAAAAATCTTGTTCGTCACACGAAACGTGTCCATTCTTTTTCCTACATGTAGATAACTTCTCAAGGTACCTCTGTGAATTTTTCCAGATTTTTTAAGGGATATGAAACTATGCGAAACAGACCTAAGAAAAATGGGACATAAGCTATTTTAGGGTTTTTGAACCCTTAACAATCCAAGTGGACAGTTTTGGGGAAATCAGTCCCAAAGATTTCAAAACTCACTAGATTTGTGTTCTCTCACTTGGGTTTACTAGATAACTCATGTATCTTGCACCCCCCTTCGACGGATCACAAATCTAAGTTGGAAAACTTGAGTTACAGAAGATTTAGTGGATTAAAACAAGAGTTTTCACCCTCGGAAAACATATGCTCATATTTTCCTCTAAGCCTTTGATCTAACACTCAAGATACTTAGTTCCATACATGATGATATGTAGGACTAGGGTATCTTGAGTATTTGTTCATAACCCCAACAAAACTTAAGCAAAAAAAATAAAGTAGAAGAAAAAGATGAAGGTTAGGTTATACCTTGATTTAATGGCAACCTTCCTTGATTTACCAAAGTAAGTGATAAACTTTGGATGCATGAACAAACTAGCACGCCTCTCTCTCTATATATATGGCCGAAACTCTCTCTCCTTTCTCTCTCTAGAAGTGGCTAGCTTGGGATAAAATTATAAGAGGAAAAATGAGAGAAGAAATGAAATGAAAAATGAAATAAAAGGATACTTGCAAAAAATATAGATACACTTAGTGTATCTAGCTATTATCCCCCACACTTTCTTTAACCCATGGATGAAAGCTTTGCCTTAGCACTTTAATTAGTCTAATCATGATTAAGGATGCTTAATAAAGTGACAACCAATGGGAGCTTTACAACGATGTCCTTTTGTGTAAGAGTTTCTACTAATGGGCATTGTTTAGCTTAATCGTCTTGCCATAAAAAGCCTAATTTGGCTGGTCCCTCTAGCCCCATTTTAACTCCCAATTTGCTTTTATTTTAAATGCCCAATGATGATTAATCAAATGTCTACAATACCCTTAATCAAGTGGGCTAAGTATTGGTTTGCATTTTATTTCATTTGGGCTTTCTCCTTAATTATTTTGGGCTATGTAATAAACATAATCTAGCAATTTTAATATATGTTATCCAGTTTGATTATTTAGGGTTTTCATTCCTAATCTTATAAAATTTAATTACCTATACATGTGACTTTAGCTCATAACCTAATTAGGTTCACAAGAATTAGGTTTAAAATTATTAGTCACTTGAAATAATAAGATTATCCACTTAAGTTAGTATACATATTAAATACTAACCTTTCATTAACACCATAATCCTTAGGTTATTTAATTGTCTCACCTAATGTATAATTAGGTTACGAAGCTTTCATTTTTAATAAAATCTATAAATGTATATATCCATAACTATAGCATACATGTTAATTAACCCATGCACCACTTCACATATGTTGTCACATATTAAATCACTGTATAACATAAAGTTTTAGATATCAATAGTGTACATACATATATAGTAGCTTAAAATTCACGGTTATTACATCTTCCCCCCTTATAAGAATTTTGTCCCCGGAATTACCTATAGGGTTAGTAAAAAAGATGTGGATAATTTTCCCTTATCCTTTCTTCGAGTTCCCACGTAGCTTCTTTCGTATTGTGGTTCCTTCAAAGAACCTTTACAGAATGTATAACCTTATTTCACAATTTCTGTTCTTTTTTATCTAAAATTTCAACTGGAATTTCCTCGTACGATAAATCCTTTTTGACCTAAATTGGCTCGTACGATATCACGTGCTTGTAATCAGGCTTGTATGGTCGTAGCACTGACACATGAAACACATTATGAATATGTTCCAGTTTAGGAGGTAGAGCTACCTCGTACGCCACTTCGCCTATCTTCCTTAAGATCTCAAAAGGTCCAATAAATCTCGGACTCAGTTTACCTTTCTTTCCAAACCTTATTTTCCCTTTTCTAGGGAGATACCTTCAAAAATGCATGGCTTCCCACCTCAAAATCTCTCTTGTGGCGATGTTAGTCTGCATACTTCTTCTGGCGATCTTGAGCTGCTACCAGTCGGGCTCATATCACCTTGATGATTTCTATAGTCTGCTGCACCAGTTCTTGTCCCAATAGTCGACGTTCACCCACTTCATCCCAGCATAAGGGCGTTCTACATTTCCTTCCATACAGTGCTCCGTACACCGGCATTCCGATACTGGCGTGATAGCTATTATTGTATGCGAACTCTACTCATGGAATATGATCCTCCCAGCTACCCTTGAAGTCCATCACACAAGTTCTGAGCATGTCTTCAAGTGTTTGAATCGTTCTCTCACTCTGCCCATCGGTCTGTGGATGCTACGCGGTGCTCATCCGTAGTTGCGTCCCCATTCTTTCCTGAAGACTCTTCCAGAAGTTTGATGTGAATCGTGAATCCGTATCCGACACAATAGATACTGGTACGCCATGTCTCGAGATAATTTCTTTGATATACAATTTGGCTAGCTGGTCCAAACTATACCTGATCTTAATCGGCAAGAAGTGAGCCGACTTCGTAAGACGATCTACAATCACCCATATGGCGTCGTGTCCTTTTTGCGTTGCTGGAAGTCCCACCACAAAATCCATCGTGATGTGCTCCCACTTCCACTCTGGAATCTCTAAAGGCTGTAAAAATCCACTCGGTCGTTGATACTCTGCCTTGACTCTCTGACAAGTTAGACATCTGTTGACGCATTCGGGCAACCTCTCTCTTCATATTTGGCCACCAAAAGTGTTGACGCAAATCTTGATACATTTTTGTGCTTCCTGGGTGTATCGAGTACCTCGTGCTGTGCGCTTCTTGCAAAATCTCTTCTCTTAGTTCTGGTACTAGCGGTACCCAAATTCGCACTTCGAATCTCAGCAGTCCGGTGCCATCAATCTTATATTTCAATTCATCCCCTTCAGCTTACCGCTTTTAGATGCTGTCGCAATCTTCTTCCTTCTCTTGAGCATCCTTAACCTTATGTAATAGAGTCGGACTCGCTGTTACTGTAAATAATTTCTTGTTGGTCTCCATCGAATACTTAACCTCTAAGTCAAGTCGTTCGAAATCTTTCACCAATTCCTCTTGAATGGTCAACTTCAGTAACTTCTCTCTACCTTTTCTGCTCAGGGCATCTGCCACTACATTTGCTTTTCCTGGTTGGTACAGAATCTCACAATCATAATCCTTGATCAATTCTAGCCATTGGCGCTACCTTATATTTAGCTCTTTCTTCGAGAAGATATACTTCAGACTTTTGTGATCCGTATATATCTCACACTTCTTGCCATATAAATAGTTCCTTCAAATCTTCAAGGCAAAAACTACTGCTGCTATTTCCAGGTCATGAGTCGGATAACCCTTCTCATAGTCCTTCAGCTGACGTGAAGCGCATGCAATGACCTTGCCATGCTGCATCTGTACACAGCCAAGACCCTTGTGTGACGCATCACTATACACTACAAATTCTCCCGTGTTGTCTGGTAAATTCAACACAGGTGCCTGACTGAGCCTCTTCTTTAATTTAATGAAACTCTCTTCACATTTCTCCGTCCAAACAAACTTCACTGTCTTTCTGGTATGGTTGGTCAACGGTGATGCTATCTTTGAAAAATCTTGGATGAATCTCTAATAGTATCCCGCTAATCCCAAGAAACACCTAATTTCTGTCGGCGTCTTTGGCTGTTCCCAGTTGATAACCGCTTCTACCTTTGCTGGATCTATCGAAACATTATCCTTGTCTATAACGTGACCCAAAAACTACACTCTCCGCAACCAAAACTCACACTTAGAGAACTTTGCATACAACTTCTCCCTCCTTAACGTCTCCAACACTATCCTTAGATGTTCAGCATGCTCTTCCTCTGTCTCTGAATATACCAGAATGTCATCAATGAACACGACAATAAACTTATCCAAATACTGTTTAAATACTCTATTCATCAAGTCCATGAATTTTGCTAGCGTATTCGTTAACCCAAAAGACATTATCAGAAACTCAAAGTGTTCATACTGAGTTCTGAATGCCGACTTTGGAACATCCTCCTGCCTCACCTTCAGTTGGTGATAACCGGTCCTCAAGTTAATTTTTGAAAAACATTTCGCCCCCTTCAAATGATCAAACAAATCGTCGGTCCTGGCCAACAGGTACTTGTTCTTAATGGTGACCTTGTTCAATTTTCGGTAGTCGATACAAAGTCTTAATGACCCATCCTTCTTCTTTACAAATAAGACTGGTGCTCTCCACGGTGATACGCTCTGTCGAATGTATCCCTTATCTAACAATTCTTGTAGTTGAATTATCAGTTCCTTCATTTCTACCGAAGCCATACGATACGGTGCTTTGTATACCGGTGATGTCCCTGGTGCCAAATCGATAACAAACTCTATCTCTCTATCTGGTAGTAATCCCAGAATCTCATCTAGGAAGACGTTAACGAATTCTCTTACAATAGGTATCTGACCCAGTTCACCCTCGACTCTGCGGGTATCCACAACGTGAGCCAAATAACCTATACAACCTTTCCTAAGCAACTTCTTTGCTTGTATCATCGTCAGACAACAAGATTATCTCAATGATTTACTGCCATGAAATACCACCTTTGACTTACTCGGAGTCTTTAGGTGTACGCACTTTTTCTTATAGTCAATGACCGCCCCATGACTTGATAACCAATCCATCCCAAGGATTACATCAAACTCTCTAAGATGAATTGGTATCAAATCCACGTTAAGCTTAAACCCTCTTACATCAGCACAACAGTTCCTATGTATGTAGTCTACAAGGATAATTTCTTTGTTTGCTACTTCTACACACATTAGGTGTTCTAATAGTTCACGAGGTAAACTTAATTGTTGAGCAAAATCATCAGATACAAAAAAACATGAAGCTCCCGAATCAAATAACACATAGGCATTTATATCGTTGATCGGAATTATACCTGACACCACCTCCTTGGATGCCACGACATCTTGCACTGTCATATTGAATGTCCTCGCTGTCGGCTGGGTTGGTCCTCCACTGGTTGTCTTAGTGTTATTGCCCCTGTTGCCGTTTCTGCCATACGTGCTTTTCTTCTTTGGGCAATCCTTGATCCGATGTCCCAATTTATCATAGTTAAAACAACCTCCCTTCTTCACCTTAGAACAATTGGGTGAGGTATGCCCTTCTTGTCCATAGGTATAACACACCGTTTTTCCTTTCAAGCACTCTCCTGAGTGACCCTTTCAATAGTTTTCACACACTGACTTCTTTTGTTGCACACTTCCTTGCTGAATCTCCAAATTACTACCCCGACTGCTCCATTACTGCTTCTTGTTGCTGCTACCGCCACTGCTAACATTCTAATTCCCACCTTCTACTTTCTTCTTGTTCTTCTCCCGATTGTACTTTGAGACCGCTTCGCTTCCACCTTCCGCAATGAGAGCTTTCTCCAATAGAGTTGAGAATGACGTGATTTGTAGAACCGCTACCTTACTGTAAATCCACGACTTTAGTCCATTTTGAACCTTCTTGCTTTCCTCACCTCCGTGTCTACCTGATGTGGAGCGAATATGGCCAATTCATTAAACTTTGCGGCGTACTCTAACACTGACATATTCTTCTGTTTCAATTCTAAAAACTTGATCTCCATTATCGCTTGTGTACTCTCCGGGAAGTAGTTCTCAAAGAACAACTTCTTGAACGCTTCCCAAGTCACGATTCCAGTTCCGACTTTGTTCTGGTTGGCCTCCCACCAATAGTTAGCCTCACCCTTCATTAAGTACGTAGCAAAAATTGTTTTCTATTCTTCTGCTACTCTAGCAATAATGAAGGCCTTCTCAATCTCCTTCATCTATGTCTGGGCCTTTATCGGGTATTTTGTTCCTCTAAACTCCAGCGGTCCTACTGCCTTGAAGTCCTTAAAGTTGGCTAATTGGTTTCCCGCCTAATTTCCCCCAAGTTGAGCTTGATTCCTCATGGCTTCAGCCATCATGTTGACAAAGTCTTGCTTTGGGTTTGGTTGAGCTCCCGCTGCATTATTAACTGACTCTTCGATCTCTTGGTTCCTTAGTACACGTCTGGGCGACATTATCTAGTTAAACGAAATTCTAACACGTTACTCGAGTTTTATTATCATATAAGTACTTAGCATGCAATACGCTACTGTATTCAAACCATCAGATGATCATTATGTGAGAGTTTTAATTTACCAAGATTTGGAAGCCTTTCTCCCTGATGAGTGGTTTAAGTTTGTTAAAAAAAATCCAATTCAGTCTACTGGATTCACATAACATTAAATAGACAATTTACTATTTAAATTTTTCCAACATATATCATAATAATAATGCATTTATATTCATATACCAATCTTCAGTGTCTCACATGATTAATGCAGGTATATTCTTATAAATACTACTATCCCATTTTAAACACAAAAGATGGGATTAACTCAAAATGATACTTCCCTACAAACACAAATAGGGATACTACCTAACTACCTACTACCTCACACCTACTGAGGTTTACATCAACATAAAACCCTATTACACAAAAGGGGTACTAATGCATCTATCTACAACTAGTCCATAGCATAATCATCACTGGTGGCCCTGCTGGGTCACCTGAACAGGCTCCGGGGGAAACCACCCCTCCATAGCTCTACGTTGAACGGATCGACTCGACTCTCCTATTTCGAACTACGCCCTCCTAGTCCCACTGCGCTAGCCCTCATACGCTGCGTCTAGCGCCAGTCCTAAAGTCTCGGCCCTGACCTTCATGGCCTGCAATGCTAACTCCAATTAGTTCACCCGCTGGGCTGACTCATAAAATGCCTCCTCCACGTGAATCTTGTCTGCAATCTCCACGTCAAACTCGCCCCGTATCGCCAGATACTCTATGCTCAACTCTCCAAACTTCGCCTTTTCATGCTCTAGTTGTACCCTCAGCATCTCAACTTGCAACTAGGACTCATCCAACTTTCCCTTCTGCTCGACTACCTCCATATGGGCTTGGTAAGCCGTCTCCTTGTATTGACCTTCTATGAACTGGAGTGTGTGGTTTTTAACCTCCAGTTCTCCCACCCTGCCTTCCAATTGACTAATTCTCCTTAACAAATCCTCTATCAGAGGACCATGAGGGGCTTCTTCTGTGACCTCATGCTCAATGGGATCCTGATCTACTAAGTGACTGCCCTGGCGCTCGTCAGACATCCTACAAACACCATAATTAAAACCAACATCAGTACCACAATAAAATATATTCATTGATAAAATGAAATAATATTTTATTAAGTACAACACAAACTCGATAAATTTCCACAATCCATCTCCTAACATACTCTATAAGAGTTTTCTACTATGGTTATAACCTAGGTTTCGCATTACTAATGTTTATAACCAACGGCTTTGATACCAACCTGTGACGCCTCCAAATCCAGGTTCTCTAACCTCAGATTCGGTGCTCACGATCTATCATCATCATAAGCATTCTATAACTATTACGAAAATAATAAACATACATTGTTCATTATAATAAAGTTTCATAATATGGTCCCAAGGTCTTCTTAACCTTAACTTAAACGCACCATTCATATTACAAAAGGTTTACATAAGAAATACCATTAGATAATAATAATTAACATTCATTCTAAACTATTCCTGGATCTTGCCCTTGCCCTTGTCCTTCGTGTTGGATCCTTCCGGCTTAGCTGAAATAAATGTAATGATATAGCAAGGGTAAGCAACTAATTTTCTTAGCAAGTTTATATACAAGGGAGATATATCATGACTAGAAAAAAGTTTTGCTTTCAATGTTCAACAATAATATAAGGTTGTGAAGGAACATGAATTAATAATTAACAATTGAATATTCGAATAATTGAATAACATGAACTGAGTGGTTTTGAAATAACCATGGACATTTGCCAAGGTTCTCAGTTATTTAAATTGGACCTCTTAATAAGTTTTGGTATTCAAGGGGATCAGCCTTTCATACCTCGTGATTTATGCATAAACATTTAATAATCCGGCATTGATATCATGCCTTAATCAAATTCGTCCTTTTCTCAATCAAGAGTTTTTATCATATCAATTTAATAAGAACAGCTTTTTAAAATATATTTGATTTAACAAATTTAAACATGCTTGATCTAGCTGATAAAATTAGCATAGATCTATCTCATAAACAGTTCATGAAGGAAGAACTTTAATTTAATTCACAGTTCAATAAATGCGAGGAAAATAATAACTTCGAATATAAAAGCCCAACTTTTGAATCAAGAATGAATAACAAGAATCAAAAGAATTTCTAAGGGTCATAAGACCTTGAACTATGTCCTAGGTTGCCAAGGGTTATACTTGAAACCTTTAACAGTCATAAGACTATGGACCTTTCTTCTCGTACTTAGGGGGATCAACCCTTAGTACCATACTGTGCACAATATCTTAACGCTAAAGCGTAAATAATCCCCTATACAGGGTTGTTCATCTCAGTTTGACATTCGAGTCCGCACCAAAAGAAGTTTGGTTTGGATAATTCATCAAGGGTTCTAAAATTTAGAATGCTCATCAACTATGGACTAGTCGAATCAAAAAGGGTTCGCTAGTCTAACAAGGTTTAACAATAATTGATAACTTAATTGAATAGAATCTCAAAAGGTATACAATAGAATAAGTATTGTATAACAGCATCATGCTTGAAAGATTTATAAACTTTAATATACAAAACAGACTTGATCAATAATAATGAGAAATTGCTTAATGTAGAAAGGTGAATTAATCAACTTATATAATGATAACAAGTAAGGTTAGGAAACTTGCCTCGTGCGTAGATTACACTTTAACTAAACTCGTTCTTTGATTTAAATCCTACATATCAATTACGTTCACAATACCAGTCAATTACAACGTACTAAACATCATAAGTTATTCTTTTTCTAATCTCGAATTTATGACTATACTTAGTCAATTACTACACTTATTGTCAAAAATTAGATTTCACGAACAATAAGCTAATTATGCATTCGATCATTCAATTTACACGTAATTGTGTTATGGACGTGTTAAGAATTTATTTTAACACCTCATTATATATCTAACAAGTTTTTATGTTCATTACTATAAGTTACTAACACGTTGCTAGACTTGAACATTTAAAAATACATTTTCTGGATATTCTGCTAAGTGGCGCTGCGGCGCCACTTTTGTACTGAGTCTTGGCACTGCGGCGCCGTGGCGCTGCGGCCTAGTATTTGGTGCTGCGGCGCGATGGCGCTGCGGCGCGAGAAATGAACTGGGAGTTGGCGCCGCGGCGTGAAACCCCAGACTTTGAATTTCTAGTTCGCGAAGAGCACAAAATTCAGCGAAATCAACACTTCTTAAACACTAATTTCACCAAGTTACACATACCCACTTGTTATAATTCATATACAATTATTACCCAACAATTATAGAATGATTTTAACCCATTAAAACATATAATTACAGAATTAAAATTTGCAAATTGTACTGTTCTTGAGGTTTTTGAAGGTTTTGAAATTAAAACATGAAAATTGACACTACGGATTCGTTATAACACCGAATCCGTTCATTTAAATGTTGGTCTCTTCGTATCAACATGTATAATAAAATAAGGGCGTAAAATTTACGAAAACATTTATGTTTGACATACTAAAATCACCTATAAGGCCATAAGGCCAAAACCCAAACTCTGTAAATTTTGAAATAACAAGTAATCGTATAACGACATGTTTTATGATACTGATGATATGGTCTACATAATATATATATATATATATATATATATATATATATATATATATATATATAATCAAATACAATTTGATAAGACATAACACATGTACAACCTATAATCATTACTCCTATCCCAATTACAGTGGTTTAAAACAAAAACTATGAAACTCATATTCATGAAATTTAAATGACGTAAAATAGAAATTGGGTTAGAGAAAGAATTACCCTGATTGTAGAATATAGATTAGTAGGTTTATATGCTTTTCAATTCTTCACTCTCAATTTCCTTCAATTAACTCTGTGAGATTCTCAATCTTTTTCTCTATATATTTTCTAGACTTAGCAATAATTAAATGAATAAAGAGAAGACGTATAATAACTAAGCCAACTGACGGGTATAATGGCTAGTTACTCCAATAGTGGGTAACTGCTTCCAACTCCCCATAGGGCCTTGTTTGGCTAGCAAGAATAGATTTCAAAACCATTTAATTTAATAAAACCTTTTATCATAGAGTTTAATTAATGTCACACTCCTTATAAAATAAATCTAATATTTTATTTAATTTATTTTAAATAAAATATAATAAATTCTCATAAATTCATATAGTTACATAAGTAAATTTCTCATTAATAAATAATGTCAAATTACTAAATCTCTAATTAATAATTAAATTTATTAAAATAACATTAAGCTTATTAAATATTTTTTTAATACAATAAGCTCACATAATGACATACTTCGATAATAAAATTTCTCCACATTAATTTAATAAATGTAACACATATAATTAAATTAATCTACCATAATTTCATCTAATAATTATTTAATTTAATAATTAAATCATCGAAAAATATTTATTTAATTCAATAAATATTAAAAATTAATTTACAAAAATCTTGTTCGTCACACGAAACGTGTCCATTCTTTCTCTTACATGTAGATAACTTCTCAAGGTGCCTCTGTGAATTTTTCCAGATTTTTTAAGGGATATGAAACTATGCGAAACAGACCTAAGAAAAATGGGACATAAGCTATTTTAGGGTTTTTGAAACCTTAACAATCCAAGTGGACTGTTTTGGGGAAATCAGTCCCAAAGATTTCAAAACTTGCTAGATTTGTATTTTATCACTTGGGTTTACTAGATAACTCATGTATCTTACACCCCCTTCGACGGATCACAAATCTAAGTTGGAAAACTTGAGTTACACAAGATTTAGTGGAATAAAACAAGAGTTTTCACCCTCGGAAAACATATGCTCATATTTTCTTCTAAGCCTTTGATCTAACACTCAAGATACTTAGTTCCATACATGATGATATGTAGGACTAGGGTATCTTGAGTATTTGTTCATAACCCCAACAAAACTCAAGCAAAAAAAATAAAGTAGAAGAAAAAGATGAAGGTTAGGTTATACCTTGATTTAATGGCAACCTTCCTTGATTTACCAAAGTAAGTGATAAACTTTGGATGCATGAACAAACTAGCACGCCTCTCTCTCTATATATATGGCCGAAACTCTCTCTCATTTCTCTCTCTAGAAGTGGCTAGCTTGGGATAAAATTATAAGAGGAAGAATGAGAGAAGAAATGAAATGAAAAATGAAATAAAAGGATACTTGCAAAAAATATAGATACACTTAGTGTATCTAGCTATTATCCCCCACACTTTCTTTAACCCATGGATGAAAGCTTTGCCTTAGCACTTTAATTAGTATAATCATGATTAAGGATGCTTAATAAAGTGGCAACCAATGGGAGCTTTACAACGATGTCCTTTTGTGTAAGAGTTTCTACTAATGGGCATTGTTTAGCTTAATCATCTTGCCATAAAAAGCCTAATTTGGTCGGTCCCTCTAGCCCCATTTTAACTCCCAATTTGCTTTTATTTTAAATGCCCAATGTTGATTAATCAAATGTCTACAATACCCTTAATCAAGTGGGCTAAGTATTGGTTTGCATTTTATTTCATTTGGGCTTCCTCCTTAATTATTTTGGGCTATGTAATAAACATAGTCTAGCAATTTTAATAATTTTACCCAATTTGATTATTTAGGGTTTCCATTCCTAATCTTATAAAATTTAATTACCTATACATGTGACTTTAGCTCATAACCTAATTAGGTTCACAAGAATTAGGTTTAAAATTATTAGTCACTTAAAATAATAAGATTATCCATGTAAGTTAGTATACATATTAAATACTAACCTTTCATTAACACCATAACCCTTTGGTTATTTAATTGTCTCACCTAATGTATAATTAGGTTACGAAGCTTTCATTTTTAATAAAATCTATAAATGTATATATCCATAACTATAGCATACATGTTAATTAACCCATGCACCACTTCACATATGTTGTCACATATTAAATCACTGTATAACATAAAGTTTTAGATATCAATAGTGTACATACATATATAGTAGCTTAAAATTCACGGTTATTACATCTTCCCCCCTTATAAGAATTTCGTCCCCGGAATTACCTATAGGGTTAGTAAAAAAGATGTGGATAATTTTCCCTTATACTTTCTTCGAGTTCCCACGTAGCTTTTTTCGTATTGTGGTTCCTCCAAAGAACCTTTACAGAATATATAACCTTATTTCGCAATTTCTGTTCTTTTTTATCTAAAATTTTAACTGGAATTTCCTCGTACGACAAATCCTTTTTGACCTGAATTGGCTCGTACGATATCACGTGCTTGTGATCAGGCTTGTATGGTCGTAGCACTGACGCATGAAACACATTATGAATATGTTCCAGTTTAGGAGGTAGAGCTACCTCGTACGCCACTTCGCCTATCTTCTTTAAGATCTCAAAAGGTCCAATAAATCTCGGACTCAGTTTACCTTTCTTTCCAAACCTTATTTTCCCTTTCTAGGGAGATACCTTCAAAAATGCATGGCTTCCCACCTCAAAATCTCTCTTGTGGCGATGTTAGTCTGCATACTTCTTCTGGCAATCTTGAGCTGCTACCAGTCGGGCTCTTATCACCTTGATGATTTCTATAGTCTGCTGCACCAGTTCTTGTCCCAACAGTCGACTTTCACCCACTTCATCCCAGCATAAGGGCGTTCTATATTTCCTTCCATACAGTGCTTCGTACACCGGCATTCCGATACTGGCGTGATAGCTATTATTGTATGCGAACTCTACTAATGGAATATGATCCTCCCAGCTACCCTTGAAGTCCATCACACAAGCTCTGAGCATGTCTTCAAGTGTTTGAATCGTTCTCTCGCTCTGTCCATCGGTCTGTGGATGGTACGCGGTGCTTATCCGTAGTTGCGTCCCCATTCTTTCCTGAAGACTATTCCAGAAGTTTTATGTGAATCGTGAATCCCTATCCGACACAATAGATACTGGTACGCCATATCTCGAGATAATTTATTTGATATACAATTTGGCTAGATGGTCCAAACTATACCTGATCTTGATCGGCAAGAAGTGAGTCGACTTCGTAAGACGATCTACAATCACCCATATGGCGTCGTGTCCTTTTTGCGTTGCTGGAAGTCCCACCACAAAATCCATCGTGATGTGCTCCCACTTCCACTCTGGAATCTCTAAAGGCTGTAAAAATCCACTCGGTCGTTGATGCTCTTCCTTGACTCTGTTACAAGTTAGACATCTACTGATGCATTCGGCAACCTCTCTCTTCATATTTGGCCACCAAAAGTGTTGACGCAAATCTTGATACATTTTTGTGCTTCCTGGGTGTATCGAGTACCTCGTGCTGTGCGCTTCTTGCAAAATCTCTTCTCTTAGTTCTGGTACTAGCGGTACCCAAATTCGCCCTTCGAATCTCAGCAGTCCGGTGCCATCAATCTTATATTTCAATTCATCCCCTTCAGCTTACCGCTTCTTGATGTTGTCGCAATCTTCGTCCTTCTCTTGAGCATCTTTAACCTTATCTAATAGAGTCGGGCTCGCTGTTACTGTAAATAATTTCTTGTTGGTCTCCATCGGATACTTAACCTCTAAGTCAAGTCGTTCGAAATATTTCACCAATTCCTCTTGAATGGTCAACTTCAGTAACTTCTCTCTACCTTTTCTGCTCAGGGCATCTGCCACTACATTTGCTTTTCCTGGTTGGTACAGATTCTCACAATCATAATCCTTGATCAATTCTAGCCATTGGCGCTACCTTATATTTAGCTCTTTCTTCGAGAAGATATACTTCAGACTTTTATGATCCGTATATATCTCACACTTCTTGCCATATAAATAGTTCCTTCAAATCTTCAAGGCAAAAACTACTGCTGCTATTTCCAGGTCATGAGTCGGATAACCCTTCTCATAGTCCTTCAGCTGACGTGAAGCGCATGCAATGACCTTGCCATGCTGCATCTGTACACAGCCAAGACCCTTGTGTGACGCATCACTATACACTACAAATTCTCCCGTGTTGTCTGGTAAAGTCAACACAGGTGCCTGACTGAGCCTCTTCTTTAATTTAATGAAACTCTCTTCACATTTCTCCGTCCAAATAAACTTCACTGTCTTTCTGGTAAGGTTGGTCAACGGTGATGCTATCTTTGAAAAATCTTGGATGAATCTCTGATAGTATCCTGCTAATCCCAAGAAACACCTAATTTCTGTCGGCGTCTTTGGCTGTTCCCAGTTGATAACCGCTTCTACCTTTGCTGGATCTATCGAAACACCATCCTTGTCTATAACGTGACCCAAAAATTGCACTCTCCGCAACCAAAACTCACACTTAGAGAACTTTGCATACAACTTCTCCCTCCTTAACGTCTCCAACACTATCCTTAGATGTTCAGCGTGCTCTTCCTCTGTCTCTGAATATACCAAAATGTTATCGATGAACACGACAATAAACTTATCCAAATACTGTTTAAACACTCTGTTCATCAAGTCCATGAATTTTGCTAGCGCATTCGTCAACCCAAAAGACATTACTAGAAACTCAAAGTGTTCATACTGAGTTCTGAATGCCGTCTTTGGAACATCCTCCTGCCTCACCTTCAGTTGGTGATAACCGGTCCTCAAGTTAATTTTTGAAAAACATTTCGCCCCTTTCAACTGATCAAACAAATCGTCGATCCTGGCCAACAGGTACTTGTTCTTAATGGTGACCTTGTTCAATTTTCGGTAGTCGATACAAAGCCTTAATGTCCCATCCTTCTTCTTTACAAATAAGACTGGTGCTCCCCACGGTGATACGCTCGGTCGAATGTATCCCTTATCTAACAATTCTTGTAGTTGAATTACCAGTTCCTTCATTTCTACCGAAGCCATACGATACGGTGCTTTGTATACCGGTGATGTCCCTAGTGCCAAATCGATAACAAACTCTATCTCTCTATCTGGTAGTAATCCCGGAATCTCATCTAGGAAGACGTTAACGAATTCCCTTACAATAGGTATCTGACCCAGTTCACCCTCGACTCTGCGGGTATCCACAACGTGAGCCAAATAACCTATACAACCTTTCCTAAGAAACTTCTTTGCTTGCATCATCGTCAGACAACAAGATTATCTCGATGATTTACTGCCATGAAATACCACCTTTGACTTACTCGGAGTCTTTAGGTGTACGCACTTTTTCTAATAGTCAATGACCGCCCCATGACTTGATAACCAATCCATCCCAAGGATTATATCAAACTCTCTAAGACGAATTGGTATCAAATCCACGTTAAGCTTAAACCCTCTTACATCAGCACAACAGTTCCTACGTATGTAGTCTACAGGGATAATTTCTTTGTTGGCTACTTCTACACACATTAGGTGTTCTAATAGTTCACGAGGTAAACTTAATTGTTGAGCAAAATCATCAGATACAAAAGAACATGAAGCTCCCGAATCAAATAACACATAAGCATTTATATCGTTGATCGGAATTATACCTGACACCACCTCCTTGGATGCCACGACATCTTGCACTGTCATATTGAATGTCCTCGCTGTCGGCTTGTTTGGTTAGGCTGGTCCTCCACTGGTTGTCTTAGTGTTATTGCCCATGTTGCCGTTTCTGCCATCTGTTCTTTTCTTCTTTGGGCAATCCTTGATCCGATGTCCCAATTCACCATAGTTAAAACAACCTCCCTTCTTCACCTTAGAACAATTGGGTGAGGTATGCCCTTCTTGTCCATAGGTATAACACACCGTTTTTCCTTTCAAGCACTCTCCCGAGTGACCCTTTCAATAGTTTTCACACACTGACTTCTTTTGTTGCACACTTCCTTGCTGAATCTCCAAATTACTACCCCGACTGCTCCATTTTTGCTTCTTGTTGCTGCTACCGCCACTGCTAACATTCTGATTCCCACCTTCTACTTTCTTCTTGTTCTTCTCCCGATTGTACTTTGAGACCGCTTCGCTTCCACCTTCCGCAATAAGAGCTTTCTCCAATAGAGTTGAGAATGACGTGATTTGTAGAACCGCTACCTTACTGTAAATCCATGGCTTTAGTCCATTTTTGAACCTTCTTGCTTTCCTCACCTCCGTGTCTACCTGATGTAGAGCGAATCTGGCCAATTCATTAAACTTTGCGGCGTACTCTAACACTGACATATTCTTCTGTTTCAATTCTAAAAACTTGATCTCCATTATCGCTTGTGTACTCTCCGGGAAGTAGTTCTCAAAGAACAACTTCTTGAACGCTTCCCAAGTCACGATTCCAGTCCCGGCTTTGTTCTAGTTGGCCTCCCACCAATAGTTAGCCTCACCCTTCATTAAGTAGGTAGCAAAAATTATTTTCTATTCTTCTGCTACTCTAGCAATAATGAAGGCCTTCTCAATCTCCTTCATCTACGTCTGGGCCTCTATCGGGTATGTTGTTCCTCTAAACTCCAGCAGTCCTACTGCCTTGAAGTCCTTAAAGTTGGCTAATTGGTTTCCCGCCTAATTTCGCCCAGGTTGAGCTTGATTCCTCATGGCTCCAGCCATCATGTTGACAAAGTCTTACATTGGGTTTGGTTGAGCTCCCGCTGCATTATTAACTGACTCTTCGATCTCTTGGTTCCTTAGTACACGTCTGGGCGGCATTATCTAGTTAAACGAAATACTAACACGTTACTCGAGTTTTATTATCATATAAGTACTTAGCATGCAATACGCTACTGTATTCAAACAATCAGATGATTATTATGTGAGAGTTTTAATTTACCAAGATTTGGAAGCCTTTCTCCCTGATGAGTGGTTTAAGTTTGTTAAAAAAAAATCCAATTCAGTCTACTGGATTCACATAACATTAAATAGACAATTTACTATTTAAATTTTTCCAACACATATCATAATAATAATGCATTTATATTCATATACCAATCTTCAGTGTCTCACATGATTAATGCAGGTATATTCTTATAAATACTACTATCCCATTTTAAACACAAAAGATGAGATTAACTCAAAATGATACTTCCCTACAAACACAAATAGGGATACTACCTAACTACCTACTACCTCACACCTACTGAGGTTTACATCAACATAAAACCCTATTACACAAAAGGGGTACTAATGCATCTATCTACAACTAGTCCATAGCATAATCATCACTGGTGGCCCTGCTGGGTCACCTGAACAGGCTCCGGGGGAAACCACCCCTCCATAGCTCTACGTTGAACGGATCGACTCGACTCTCCTATTTCGAACTACGCCTTCCTAGTCCCACTGCGCTAGCCCTCATACGATGCGTCTAGCGCCAGTCCTAAAGTCTCGGCCCTGACCTTCATGGCCTGCAATGCTAACTCCAATTGGTCCACCCGCTGGGCTGACTCATAAAATGCCTCCTCCACGTGAATCTTGTCTGCAATCTCCACGTCAAACTCGCCCCGTATCGCCAGATACTCTATGCTCAACTCTCCAAACTTCGCCTTTTCATGCTCTAGTTGTACCCTCAGCATCTCAACTTGCAACTAGGACTCATCCAACTTTCCCTTCTGCTCGACTACCTCCATATGGGCTTGATAAGCCGTCTCCTTGTATTGACCTTCTATGAACTGGAGTGTGTGGTTTTTAACCTCCAGTTCTCCCACCCTGCCTTCCAATTGACTAATTCTCCTCAAAAAATCCTCTATCAGAGGACCATGAGGGGCTTCTTCTGTGACCTCATGCTCAATGGGATCCTGATCTACTAAGTGACTGCCCTGGCGCTCGTCAGACATCCTACAAACACCATAATTAAAACCAACATCAGTACCACAATAAAATATATTCATTGATAAAATGAAATAATATTTTATTAAGTACAACACAAACTCGATAAATTTCCACAATCCATCTCCTAACATACTCTATAAGAGTTTTCTACTATGGTTATAACCTAGGTTTCGCATTACTAATGTTTATAACCAACGGCTTTGATACCAACCTGTGACGCCTCCAAATCCAGGTTCTCTAACCTCAGATTCGGTGCTCACGATCTATCATCATCATAAGCATTCTATAACTATTACGAAAATAATAAACATACATTGTTCATTATAATAAAGTTTCATAATATGGTCCCAAGGTCTTCTTAACCTTAACTTAAACACACCATTCATATTACAAAAGGTTTACATAAGAAATCCCATTAGATAATAATAATAATTAACATTCATTCTAAACTATTCCTGGATCTTGCCCTTGCCCTTGTCCTTCGTGTTGGATCCTTCGGGCTTAGCTGAAATAAATGTCATGATATAGCAAGGGTAAGCAACTAATTTTCTTAGCAAGTTTATATACAAGGGAGATATATCATGACTAGAAAAAAGTTTTGCTTTCAATGTTCAACAATAATATAAGGTTGTGAAGGAACATGAATTAATAATTAACAATTGAATATTCGAATAATTGAATAACATGAACTGAGTGGTTTTGAAATAACCATGGACATTTGCCAAGGTTCTCAGTCATTTAAATTGGACCTCTTAATAAGTTTTGGTATTCAAGGAGATCAGTCTTTCATACCTCGTGATTTATGCATAAACACTTAATAATCCGGCATTGATATCATGTCTTAATCAAATTCGTCCTTTTCTCAATCAAGAATTCTTATCATGTCAATTTAATAAGAACAGCTTTTTAAAATATATTTGATTTAACAAATTTAAACATGCTTTATCCAGTTGATAAAATTAGCATAGATCTATCTCATAAACAGTTCATGAAGGAAGAACTTTAATTTAATTCACAGTTCAATAATAGTAGAACAGGAATTCAATTGCACAAAGTGCAAATTTCAATAATCAATATAGATGTGAATAATCATTAATAATTATTCACTAACATGCTTTGAAAATAATAACTCGAGTTTGAGTTAGGAAACTTGCCTCGTCTGTAGATTACGGCTACGTAATTAATTTATATCCACTATGCAATTAAATTATCTTTCTTTGAGAGACCTATAGTTAATCTTTCAATTAGTCATAGTATAACATTAGATTATGTAATCGCATAAATATTATACATTACCTTTAGTTCTTTATAAACATTATCCTGTCTTGATAATGTTACTATTAAATAACAACATAATATTATTAATCTTGAAAATATTTAATTCACCTCTTAGTATTATTAGTTCCCTAATAATACTTTCATTTGCTTACTAATATTATTAACATCTTAATAATGTTTTAATACATTACTAGTATTATTAATTCTCTTAATAATATTTTAATTATGCATTAATATTATTACTTTAATAATATCTTACTTATGCTTTAGTATCATTAATCATTTAATATTATTAATCATTTAATATTATTTTATTCATTTACTAATATTATTAATCATTTAATAGTATTTTATTCCATCACTAATATTATTAATCATTTAATAGTATTTTATTCCATTACAAATATTATTAATTATTTAATAATATATTATTCCATTACTAATATCATTAATCATTTAATAATACTTTAATCATTTATCAATGCTTAAATCAAATATTATTAACCATTTAATAATATTTTAAAGAAATTTTAATCTTAATATTTTTATTTACTTATCAATATCATATTCTAATATTATTAATATCATAATAACATTTTAATAATTTATTGGATTAATAAATAATTTATTCTAATTGTTCACCGTTTATTAAACTTCTTATTTAATATCCATAAAATGTCATAAATAATATTTATTATCATAAATTACCAAAGTGCTCTAAGATAGTCATGATATGATATATTATGAGTATTAAAGCATAAAAATCATATTTTTCTTATTAAAGACGTCATTTAACTATTTATTTCTTTTTATTCATTACTTAATCATTTTTAGGAAAAATAGCAAACTGATTCCAAAAATTTGCAGCTTCCGTATTTTGATAGAATATGAACCCACAAGGATCCCCAAATTTTTCTGGAATTTTAAAAAATGATCTACTATTTTTAAAGTTCCCAAAACACTCAGATCTTGTTTCATTTTTAATAAATTAAGTTTTACTCAAAAAAATCTGAAATTTTCAGAGTATGCTCTCCTAACATATATGAACCTACTGTAAAAATTTCGGAATTTTCTAGTGTATACACAGTAAGATATTCGAAGGTAAAGTTTTATGAGTCCTTTACGGAAATAGTCATTACGCACAATCTAAAACTCGAAACGTGTCCGTTCTTTTTCCTACATGTAGATAACTTCTAAAGGTACCTTTGTGAATTTTTCAAGATTTTTAAGGGACATGAAACTGTCCGAAACAAACCCAAGAAAAACGGAACAGAAGCTATTTTAGGGTTTTTGAACCCTTAACAATCCAAGTGGGCTGTTTTGGGGAAATCAGTCCCAAAGGTTTCAAAACTTTCTAGATTTGTGTTCTATCAATTGGGTTTACTAGATAACTCATGTATCTAGCACCCCCCCTTCGACGAATCACAAATCTAAGTTGGAAAATTTGAGTTACACAAGATTTAGTGGAATAAAACAAAAGTTTTCACCCTTGGAGAACATATGCTCATATTTTCCTCTAAACCTTTGATCTAACACTCAAGATACTTAGTTCCATACATGATGATATGTAGGACTAGGGTATCTTGAGTATTTGTTCATAACGCCAACAAAACTAAAGTAAAAAAAACAAAGTAGAAGAAGAAGATGAAGGTTAGGTTATACCTTGATTTTATGGCAACCTTCCTTGATTTACCAAAGTAAGTGATGAACTTTGGATGCTTGAATAAACTAGCACTCCTCTCTCTCTCTATATGGCCGAAACTCTCTCTCCTTTCTCTCTCTAGAAGTGGCGAGCGTGGGAAAAAATTATAAGAGGAAGAATGAGAGAAGAAATGAAATGAAAAATGATATAAAAGGATACTTGCAAAAAATATAGATACACTTAGTGTATCTAGCTATTATCCCCCACACTTTCTTTAATCCATGGATGAAAGCTTTGCCTTAGCACTTTAATTAGTCTAATCATGATTAAGGATGCTTAATAAAGTGGCAACTAATGGGAGTTTGACAACTATGTCCTTTTGTGTAAGAGTTTCTACTAATGGACATTGTTTAGCTTAATCATCTTGCCATAAAAAGCCTAATTTGGCCGGTCCCTCTAGCCCCATTTTAACTCCCATTTTGCTTTTATTTTAAATGCCCAATGTTGATTAATCAAATGTCTACAATACCCTTAATCAAGTGGGCTAAGTATTGGTTTTCATTTTATTTCATGGGCTTCCTCCTTAATTGTTTTGGGCTATGTAATAAACATAGTCTATCAATTTTAATGTGTGTTACCCAATTTGATTATTTATGGTTTCCATTCCTAATCTTATAAAATTTAATTACCTATACATGTAACTTTAGCTCATAACCTAATTAGGTTCACAAGAATTAGGTTTAAAATTATTAGTCACTTGAAATAATAAGATTATCCACTTAAGTTAGTATACATATTAAATATTAACCTCTCATTAACACCATAACCCTTAGGTTATTTAATTGTCTCACCTAATGTATAATTAGGTTACGAAGCTTTCATTCTTAATGAAATCTATAAATGTATATATCCATAACTATAGCATGTATGTTAATTGACTCATGCACCACTTCACATATGTTGTCACATATTAAATCACTCTATAACACAAAGTTTTAAATATCAATAATGTACATACATATATAGTGACTTAAAATTCACGGTTATTACATAAAATGCTTAGAACACCAAAGTAGAAAATTTAATAAAATAATAATATTTATATAAAAAAATTCGCGCCGACCTCTTGAATCTGAATTCAGCATGTTTACCACTCATGTGGGGCCCACCAAAATGAAAAACATATTTTTATCATTTAATGCAACAAAATTAATTCTGACCCAATATTCTGGAACTTCAATAATTCATAATAAATAGTATTTTATCAGAAAAATTTGAATCTTATGTCCATTCCATAGAAAATTCAATTCTCTACAACTTTGTAAGTTTATGTTTTTCCAAATACCAAACAAAAATTGACCGAAATCCACATACGGCCGATTTTATAGGCTATAATCAAATTTCAATCAAAAACGGGGTCCATTAACTCACAAAACATGTGTTAAATATTTTTTGTAACAAAATTGCTCTTCCTCCTCATTTATTCATATATCCCACACTCATTGTAAAAATATCATCATTATTATATTATTATAATATAATAATATATTAAATAAATTATTTTATTAGAAAAGATAAAATATTAATTTTCAACAATTGGCACTTTAAAAATTTTCTCCATCTATATCCACATAAAATAAATATTTTTCTTATCATATAAATCAATAATTAATTATGTGACGCCCCCAAAATTAGGTATACATCACCCATCTTGGGTCGTCAGATACATAGTACAGAATACAAATATAATTTACTAATACAACTGTCGTGTACAATACGACAAAACATATACTGTGAGTTTCAATACAAATATTATCTTCTAGAGAGTATTCATACTCAAAAGGAGTCCTTATTACATTTATTAACACACCATTACATAGAATAGTGAGGACTACTAACTAATACTCTCATTCGAACCATCACTCCGCTCCCCGACTTGTCCCAGCTACGTTCTCATTTCCTGAAGAGAACAGTGAAAGAAAGGGTGAGCTCAACTAGCCCAGTAAGAAATATTATGACTAAGATAATGCAGAATAAATTATCATTAGCCTTCAACAATGTTAAACTGATAAAATATAATAGACATCAAGTTTAACTGCAGCGGAACAAGCAATCCATTAAAAGAGTCAAGTAGAAAATAAACTCTACTATCTTTTATGATTTAAAAGGTTTTTCAACACTGTTATCGCTGGGACTCAGCTTAATAAAATAATTCACATCATCGAATCACCCCTGCACTACGGCCAAGGATATTCGTGTATTCATTAATGGTCGTGATCATGCCAACAACTGTCCATCAATGCACTACGGCCAATGAGGACTTTTACCACATCATTTGTAACATTACGGTCATGATTATACCGAATAATCCCTAGTCATAATCATACCAAGTCCATCAATGCACTACAAGATACATATGACTTTCAACATTTTATAAACATGAGGATGATGACAATGATATAAGAATTCAATAAAACAAGTTCAAGAATTAATTTATCCAAGAATTAACAACGTCCAAATTGTCAACATGATACTGCTTTGTGGAGTAAAATTCAAGAATACTTAGAAGAATATTTTCATAAAAAGATACTGGATGAACCGCAATTATCAAGGATATTTCACTAATTTCATGGAGTATAGAAGTTAAAACTTAACCAACTGAGTATAATAACGAATGGAATAACAAAAGAAATCACCATGCATGCGATAGACCGCACAGACAGGTTATTCTAACAGAATAATAAATAATGGAACCAGGTCCGGCGTAAACGCACAGACAGGATATTCCGACAGAATAATAAATAATGGAACCAGGTCCGGTGTAAACGCACAGACAGGATATTCCAACAGAATAATAAATAATGGAACCAGGTCCGGCATAAACGCACAGACAGGATATTCCGACAGAATAATAAATAATGGAACCAGGTCCGGTGTAAAACACACAGACAGGATGTTCCAACAGAATAATAACAAGACGAAACCAGGTCCGGTGTAAAACACACAGACAAGATGTTCCAACAGAATAATAGAAGAATGTCACCAAGTATAGGGTAGTTCACGTATACAGGTTATTCCAACAGAATAATAAGAAATGGAATAACAACAGTTCTCTTCATGAATAAGAAAGAATAACACCCCTTACCGTTTTAAAGAAGAGCTGAAATAAGGAACTAGTTAAGTAGCAGAATACTCTTCTTCTCTCTCTCTATAGTTTCTCTCTATAGTTACTCTCTCTAGATTTCACTGAATTCGTAAGAAATAATGAAGGAATGAGCTGCTATTTATAAAAAAATAGACTGCATAGTAACTAATCCATGAACGGTCCAGATTGATTACTTTAATCTGACGGTCTATATTTAAAGAAAAATCTTTTAAATAAAATATAATATATTCTATTTATAGAATAACTTTAATAAAGTATTCTGTTTTATATAAAAAGATATTTCTGTTTTATTACGTTAATAATACGAATAAAACAAAACGTCATTATCGCTAAATAATTCATATTATTAACTGACAATAATTGAATCAAACTGAGTGACTTCTCACATAAGCATTAATAATCAATACCGTGTGCTACTATGCAACCACACGTATTACTGTACTTTTACTACCGAGTAGCTCAACAGTATCAATGGTAAAACTTTCGCCGTTATTTTTAATAAAATATTTTTGTCGTTTTCTCAATCCGACAATAATTTCGTTGTGGGGTCCACCAATGATTGTGCCGTTGTACGAATATTCCCTGTTAAAACGAATATTCCCCGACCAATCGAATATTATATAACAACTTGCGTACTTTGCAAAATTTATAAATATTACCCACAACTATAACATTATATTAAATTAACTCCATAATATTCAAAAATGATATTTATAGAAAAATCATCTTTATTTATAAAAGTTGGGGTCTTACAACCTCCCCTTCTTATGAAATTTCGCCCTCGAAATTAGGGTACGTACCTGGTATGTCGAAGAGGTAAGGATACCTTGATTTCATTTCAGATTCTAACTCCCAAGTCATTTCCTCAACATCGTGGTTTCTCCACAAAACTTTGACTTGAGGTATAACCTTGGAGCGTAGAATATGTTCTTTCTTATCCAAGATTTGAACAAGAACTTCTTCATACGTCAAATCCTCTGCTATTTCGTCCGGTTCTAACTCAATAATGTGGTTCGGGTCTTCCACATATTTGCGTAACATGGATATGTGAAAAACGTTATGAATACGAGACATACTTGGCGGTAAAGCGAGTCTATAAGCTACAGTTCCTACTCGATCGATGATTAAAAATGGACCGATGAATCGAGGATTGAGCTTTCCTCTCTGTCCAAATCTCGTAACTCCTTTCCATGGAGCAACACGTAAGAACACATGATCTCCTACATCAAATTCCACGTCCTTTCGATGAAGATCAGCATAACTCTTTTGTCGATCTTGTGAGGTTTTTATACGTTGTCGGATCGTTTGAATCTTTTCTATAGTCATACGTACCAACTCCGGTCCCAACAACGTTGCTTCACCCACCTCATCCCAGCATACTAGAGAACGACATTTTCTTCCATACAATGCTTCGAATGGAGCCATGCCAATACTTGCTTGATAACTGTTATTGTAGGAAAACTCCACCAATGGTAAGAACTTGTCCCAACTTCCCTTAAAGTCCAAGACACAGAGTCTTAATAAATCTTCTAGGGTTTGAATAGTCCTCTCTGAATGTCCGTCCGTCTGAGGATGATATGCCGAAATAAATCGTAAATCTGTGCCCATAGCTTTTTGTAAACTAACCCAAAATCGTGAAGTGAATCTTGGGTCTCGATCAGAAACTATGGATACTGGCATACCATGCAGTCTTACAATCTCGTTTATGTACATACGAGCAAGACGTTCAAGTGTATAAGTTTCTCGTATCGGTAAGAAATGAGCAGACTTGGTCAATCTATCAACAATGACCCAAATCGCATCTATACCTTGAGAAACCTTGGGAAGACCGGTAACGAAATCCATGGTAATGTGCTCCCACTTCCATTCTGGAATTTCAAGTGGTTGCAATGGACCTTTTGGTACTTGATGCTCCGCTTTGACTCGTTGACAAGTTAGACACCTTAAGATAAACAACGCTATCTCTCTCTTCATATTGCTCCACCAAAATGTATGACGAAGATCATGATACATTTTGGTACTTCCAGGATGGATTGCAAACGGTGTGTTGTGCGCCTCCATCATGATTTCATACTTTAAATCAGGGTTGTTAGGAACACAAAGTCTGGAGTTGACTCGAAGTATTCCTTCTTCATCGATTCTTGCTTCCGGCATAGCACCTTCTTGCACTTTCTTCCTCATACGCATCAGCTCCAGGTCTGTAGCTTGAGCAGCTTTAACTTTATCGATTAAAGTTGGTTCTACTCGTATATTCGCCATCATCACATGGGTCCCTGGAGTCTTTAACTCTATCTCTATCCTTTGCAAGTCACACAAAATGGGCCTTTGTGTTGACAATATTGCACTCGTACTTGCATATGATCTTCTACTCAATGCGTCAGCTACCACGTTCGATTTTTCATGATGGTATTGAATGGTATGATCATAATCTTTCAACAGTTCAAGCCAACGTCGTTGTCGCAAGTTGAGTTCCTTTTGAGTGAAGAAATATTTGAGGCTTTTATGATCCGTAAAGATCTCCACCTTCTCCCCATACAAGTAATGCCTCCAAATTTTAAGTGCAAAGACAACAGCTGCCAACTCTAGATCATGAGTAGGATAATTCCTCTCATATTCCTTGAGTTGTCTTGATGCATAGGCTATGACTTTTCCATGTTACATGAGAACGCATCCCAACCCTTTGCTCGAAGCATCACTGTAGATGACAAATCCCTCCGAGCCAGATGGTATTGTTAGAACAGGTGCTGAAATGAGTCTCCTCTTGAGTTCTTAAAAACTCTGCTCACAATTTTCGCTCCAACCGAACTTTGTATCTTTCCGAGTCAGCTGAGTTAATGGAGTAGCGATTCGAGAAAATCCTTCCACGAATCTCCGATAATAACCAGCTAAACCAAGAAAGCTACGTACTTCGGTCACTGATTTAGGTTGCTCCCAGCTTTGAATAGCTTTAATCTTTGCCGGGTCAACCGATATTCCACGACTTGATACTACGTGCCCAAGGAATGCTACCTCCTCCAGCCAGAACTCGCATTTCTTCAACTTGGCGTAAAGCTTGTATTCACGAAGCTTTTGGAGTACCAGCCTCAAGTGTTGCTCATGATCTTCACGGCTTTTGGAATAAATAAGGATGTCATCAATAAAGACGATCACAAAGTGATCCAAATATTCCTTGAATACCCGGTTCATCATATCCATGCAGGCAGCAGGAGCATTAGTCAATCCAAAGGACATGACTAAGAATTCATAATGCCCGTACCGAGTTCTGAAAGCCGTCTTTGGAATATCCTCAGTTCTAACCTTCAGCTGATGATATCCAGAACGAAGATCGATCTTTGAAAAGAATTGTGCTCCTTGCAATTGGTCAAACAGGTCATCAATACGTGGCAATGGGTACCTATTTTTGATTGTGACATGATTTAACTCCCGATAATCAATACAAAGTTGCATACTTCCATCTTTCTTCTTCACGAATAGCACAGGAGCACCCCAAGGAAAAAGTACTAGGACGAATAAAGCCAATGTATAACAATTCCTGCAGTTGGATCTTTAACTCCTGAAGTTCAATAGGAGCCATTCGATATGGGGCTTTAGAAATGGGTTTTGTACCGGGTTCAAGGTCGATACAAAATTCAATTTCACGCTCTGGGGGTAGGCCAGGAAGTTCTTCAGGGAATACGTCAGGGAATTTATTAACAATAGAAATATCATTCAAAACTGACGTATTTTTGTTTAGATCCGTGATATGAGCTAAGAAAGCTTGACATCCGTTTTTCAATAAACGAATAGCTTTATGGCTTGAGATGACAGCGATTGATTTTAATGGTTTGGTTGCTTGAATTCGCATAATAGGTCGATTAGGAATATGAAAGCTAACAACCTTACGAAAACAATCAATTTTTACATGATGAGTAGTTAACCAATCAATCCCTAGAATCACGTCAAATGCAAGTATTTTTAATGAAATAAGATCGACAGGTAATGTGTGGGAACCAACTTGAACCAAACAAGACTTATAAACCGTGGATGTAATGAAGGTTTCTCCCAATGGAGTTTCAACAGATAAGTCAAAGTCTAATTTCTCCGGAATCAAATTTAATCGATGAGCGCAAGTAGGAGAAATAAAAGAATGGGTGGAACCGGTATCAAATAAAGTATAGACTTCGTTAGAGTTTATGATAAGCTTACCCGTGATGACCTCATTCGGGTTCCTTGCTTTCTGGGAGGTCACAACAAACGCTCTCCCTTGCACTACCGGTTTTGACTTTTCTGGGACGACCTTTGGTGTCTCCATCTTGGCAGAACCTATTTTTGGTAAACGACAAAATCGAGCTAAATGACCTTCTCTTCCACAATTATAACATGCTTTAGACGACATCGCGCAGTTTGGACTGATGTGCCCCTCCCCTCCGCATTTGAAACATATGATAGGTGGTCGTTCTCCTTCCTTAACAACGGGTGCTGGTGCTGACGTCTTTCCATCATTGTTGAATCTCCTCTTCTTGAAATGACCATTCTTATTATTTTGGCCCTGATTACCACCGAAGTGGTTACCATTTCTGGCCTGTTGATTCCCTCCACGCTTGTTGTCACCGCTTCGATGACTGCTCTCACTTGTATTATCATTTTGCCGACTGCCCTCTTTTGGTTGCGTTGACTCGTTATCGCGCTCCACTAACTGAGCCCTATTCACAACATCTGAATACAAACACAGTTTATGAGAAATAAGATATTGACGTATCTCAGGTTTCAAACCTCGCAAAAATATTCGCGTCATTCGCTCTTCATTATCCACCAAGTGGGACGCAAACCGGGATAACTCAGCAAATTTAGCCTCATACTGCGACACGGTCATATTATTCTGCTCCAATTTGATGAACTCCACCTCCTTCATGTGACGAACACTTTTGGGAAAGTATTTGTCATTGAACAGCTCTTGGAACTTCTCCCAAGACATCTTCAGTGCGGCAAGTTGAGTACGCTTAATCGATTCCCACATTAATCTGCCTCTCCTCGCAACATAAAGGCGGCAAAGGGAACCTTTTGCTCCTGGGAGCATCCCAAGACATCAAATATCTTGGTAATATGCTTTATCCATGTTTCCACTATAAGTGGTTTTGGCTCTCCCTTAAACTTTGGTGATCCTAGCTCCTTGAACTGTTTAGCGGTGACCGTCCGAGAGTTTTCAGTGTTTCCACCTATATTTTGGACAGGAGCCGCTCTCGCCTGCTGTTGCATGAACTGCATAAAGTTTCTGAACATTCCATCATTCATCATCTGGTCAGTGTTGTTGTTTGCATGAGGATTGTCACCTTCCTGATGCACATTATCCTGATTATTGATATGTGCCGAATCAACAGTCGCATGTGCTCCATTGCTATTCTCAACATTTTCAGATGCCATTTTCAGATACTGCCACAAAGTAAAAGTTAATTGATATGTCATATATTATCCTTATCTTATGACCGACCAATTAAATACCATGCAAATAAACTTAGGTAGGTCATACTAGCGAAGGAATTCCCCGTCTCTCCCCTCCTAGTTCTATTCTCACATCTTAGCCAGGGATCATATCCCTAAGCTCTGATACCAACTGTGACGCCCCCAAAATTAGGTATACATCACCCATCTTGGGTCGTCAGATACATAGTACAGAATACAAATATAATTTACTAATACAACTGTCGTGTACAATACGACAAAACATAAACTGTGAGTTTGAATACAAATATTATCTTCTAGAGAGTATTCATACTCAAAAGGAGTCCTCATTACATTTATTAACATACCATTACATAGAATAGTGAGGACTACTAACTAATACTATCATTCGGACCATCACTCCGCTCCCCGACTTGTCCCAGCTACGTTCTCATTTCCTGAAGAGAACAGTGAAAGAAAGGGTGAGCTCAACTAGCCCAGTAAGAAATATTATGACTAAGATAATGCAGAATAAATTATCATTAGCCTTCAACAATGTTAAACTGATAAAATATAATGGACATCAAGTTTAACTGCAGCGGAACAAGCAATCCATTAAAAGAGTCAAGTAGAAAATAAACTCTACTATCTTTTATGATTTAAAAGGTTTTTCAACACTGTTATCGCTGGGACTCAGCTTAATAAAATAATCCACATCATCGAATCACCCCTGCACTACGGCCAAGGATATTCGTGTATTCATTAATGGTCATGATCATGCCAACAACTGTCCATCAATGCACTACGGGCCAATGAGGACTTTTACCACATCATTTGTAACATTACGGTCATGATTATACCGAATAATCCCTGGTCATAATCATACCAAGTCCATCTATGCACTATAGGCCACAGATGACTTTCAACATTTTATAAACATGAGGATGATGATAATGATATAAGAATTCAATAAAACAAGTTCAAGAATTAATTTATCCAAGAATTAACAACGTCCAAATTGTCAACATGATACTGCTTTGTGGAGTAAAATTCAAGAATACTTAGAAGAATATTTTCGTGAAAAGATACTAGATGAGCCGCAATTATCAAGGATATTTCACTAATTTCATAGAGTATAGAAGTTAAAACTTAACCAACTGAGTATAATAACGAATGGAATAACAAAAGAAATCACCATGCATGCGATAGACCGCACAGACAGGTTATTCTAACAGAATAATAAATAATGGAACCAGGTCCGGCGTAAACGCACAGACAGGATATTCCGACAGAATAATAAATAATGGAACCAGGTCCGGCGTAAACGCACAGACAGGATATTCCGACAGAATAATATATAATGGAACCAGGTTCGGCGTAAACGCACAGACAGGATATTTCAACAGAATAATAACAAGACGGAACCAGGTCCGGTGTAAAACACACAGACATGATGTTCCAATAGAATAATAGAAGAATGTCACCAAGTATAGGGTAGACCGCGTATACAGGTTATTCCAACAGAATAATAAGAAATGGAATAACAACATTTCTCTTCATGAATAAGAAAGAATAACACCCCTTACCGTTTTAAAGAAGAGCTGAAATAAGGAAGTAGTTAAGTAGCAGAATATTCTTCTTCTCTCTCTCTATAGTTTCTCTCTCTAGAGTTCAGTGAATTCGTAAGAAATAATGAAGGAATGAGCTGCTATTTATAGAAAAATAGAATGCATAGTAACTAATCCATGAACGGTCCAGATTGATTACTTTAATCTGACGGTCTATATTTAAAGAAAAATCTTTTAAATAAAATATAATATATTCTATTTATAGAATAACTTTAATAAAGTATTCTGTTTTATATAAAAAGATGTTTCTGTTTTATTACGTTAATAATACGAATAAAACAAAACGTCATTATCGCTAAATAATTCATATTATTAATTGACAATAATTGAATCAAACTGAGTGACTTCTCACATAAGCATTAATAATCACCACACGTATTACTGTACTTTTACTATCGAGTAGCTCAACAGTATCAATAGTAAAACTTCCGCCATTATTTTTAATAAAATATTTTTGTCGTTTTCTCAATCCGACAATAATTTCGTTGTGGGGTTCACCAATGATTGTGCCGTTGTACGAATATTCCCTGTTAAAACGAACATTCTCCGACCAATCGAATATTATATAACAACTTGCGTACTTTGCAAAATTTATAAATATTACCCACAACTATAACATTATACCAAATTAACTCCATAATATTCAAAAATGATATTTATAGAAAATTCATCTTTATTTATAAAAGTTGGGGTCTTACAAATTATTCACAAATAATATTACTGAATAACAACACTGACAACCAGGCCGTTCCCAAGAAAAAGGGGCTTTTGTAAGACCCTGAATTTTTTTATATAAATAAAATTAAATTTTTTTATATTCATTATTCTAAATTAATAAAGTATTAATTTGATATAATGCTTTGGTTATGGGTGAAATGTGTAAATTTTACAAAATAAGCAAGTGGTTGTAAAATATTTATTTTGTCAGAGAATATTCGTTTGGTCGTGGAATATTCTTTTTGTCGGAGAATATTCGCACAACGGCACAGCCATTTGTGGGCCCCATAACGAAAAACGGTTAGATGAAGGAAAATGACAAAATATGAGTTTTTATAAATAACGGCGTAATTGTAACCGTTAACACTATTGGAATACCTAGTGGTTAAAATACAGTAATACGCGTGGTTACACAGTAGCACCCGGTACTGCACAGTATTTTTGAATTATTGATCATTACGTAAGAAGACACTACTCAATAATTGTTATAGTAGTTACTGTTTAATATTTTATTTTATTAATTCAATAATTGCTACGTTGATAGTTTATATTATTGTTGTTTCGATAATTGTCACTGCACAGTATTTTCTATTATCAGATCAATAATTCATATTATTTGAATAATATTATTAGATAGCATTATTGGCAATGTCTAGAAAGTTCTGTCAAGGAGAGATTTGGTCACCTAATTACGCGTCAGTAAGGAGAAATCCTTATTGAAAAGTCCTCTCTTTCCTGGGAACGGCCTGGTTGTCACAATTGTGATTCTGTAATATTATTTGTGAACAATTAATTATTGATTTATATGATATGGAAATATTTATTTGATGCGGATATAAATGATAGATTTATTTATGTGGTTATAAATGAAGGAATTAATGTTGAGGTCTTTTATCAGTATTTTTTTCAGAATGAAGGTATTAAAAATCAAACCAGTGTTCTGGAGATATATTGCGTGAGTTATAATTTTTAATCCGACCATTGGATCGTTGTGATTTTTGGATATGTTATACATATATAAGTTGAGTATATGTCCACAAATTTTGAATTGTTAAAAATGAACGTATGATTTGTTATAAATTTTAAGAGATGACTGGTTCAGAAATTGTTAAAGTTTCAGAATTTATCATTTTGATGGAAAATTATAGAATTGGTGGACCACACTTTTGGTTGGTGAGAAATGTGCTAAAATTGAATTTCAAATATGGTGGGTGGCAATAGTAGCAGGTAAAGCCATCAGGTAGTAGGTCAAGTCTGCTTCGGCGTGCTAACATTTTCCTATAAATAGAGGGCTAAGTTAGAATTAAAAATCACACCAGAAGCAAGTTTTATTTTCTCTCTATATTGTCGAGCGTATTTTTGTGAGTATTTAGATACTTTGAGAGTTGCTGTTCGGTACAAGCTTCCTTCGGCTTTATATCCGATATTCCTATCAAAAGTACCGTTATTTTGAGGTAAGGGGTATTATTTATTTCACATTCTGAAGAGATATTATTTTTCGTATTCGTATGAATATTATTTCTGTTCAATATTCATAAGAAATTTTATTTCGTTCAATATTCGCTAGAAATATTATATTCGTTTAATATTCGTAATGAATATTATTTTCATTTAATATTCGTAAGGTATATTATTTTTTTTCGTAATGATATTATTCTTTCAATATCATTATACCGAAATATTGATATAGATTTTATTGTAGAATTTCTACCTTTTTGTGTCGGGGGTTACTATTCACGTATACGGCACTATTCACATATACGACACTATTCACAAATACGACACTATTCACCGAAAAATGAAATTTTCTCTTTTTCGTTCCAGATGTCTTTTATGGTTACTATCTTTGATTGTATCCATGTTTTGATCTTTATTTTTGAACTCTAATTCGTAATTGGTTATTATGGAGTATTATTGAATTTGGATAAACCGAAATACGAATCCCTAATATTTATCCTTCTGTCTCACTGGATTCCTTTTCTCTAAAATGTTTTTCATCATCCTCAGTCCTTAATGGTGATACTTGATGAATATCTTTGGCCTGTAGTGCAAAGATGAATGATTATCTGATGAATATCTCTGGCCCGTAGTGCAAAGATGAACAGGTGTTGAGATGAACATGACCAACTGGTGATACAAATTAATATCTTTGGCCCGTAGTGTAAAGATGAATATTTGATTCAAGATGTATATTGATTGATGTTACAGGGATAAAATATTGATAATGGACTTTTAAATTCGTAGATGAAAGTAGATTTTATTCTCTACTTAACTCTTCTAATGAATTATTGTTTCCGCTACAGTTGTTGATCTAAAACATGTTGTCTATTATATTCTATCAGATTTTTCCTGTTGAAGACTAATGATAATTTGTTGTATATTATCTTAGACATAATATTCTTTACTGGGCTAGTTGAGCTCACTTTTTTTCCTTTTGTTCCATTTTTCTTCTCAGGAGGTGAGAATATAGCAGGAACTAGCCGGGGTATGGAGTGATGGTTTTAGAAAGTTATTTTAGCAGTCCTCACTATTTTTGTAAGATAGTGTATCAATAATTGTAATGAGGACTCCTTTTGAGTTTTAATACTATCTATTAGACAATATTTGTATTTAAACTCACAGTTTATGTGTTGTCGTATTTTGCATGACAATTGTAGTAATGAAGTTGTATTTGTTTATGTACCATGTATTCGGCGACTCAAAATGGGTGATGTATATCTATTTTGGGGGCGTCACAGCTTTCCAATAAGGATTTCTCCTTACTAGCGTGTAATTAGATGACCAAACCTCTCCTTAGACAGAACTTTCTAAATATTGCCAATAATGCTATCTAATAATATTATTCAAATAAAATGAATTATTGATCTGATAATGGAAAATAATGTGTAGTGACAATTATTGAAACAACAATAATATAAAATATCAACGTAGCAATTGTTGAATCAATAAAATAAAATATTGAGCAGTAATTACTGTAACAATTATTGAGTAGTGACTTCTTACGTAAGAATCAATAATTGTTGCAATACCGTGTGCTACTGTATTTTAACCACCAGGTATTCCAACAGTATTAATGGTAACAACTACGCCGTTATTTACAAATAACTTATACTTGTCATTTTTTTCATCCAATCGTTTTCCGTTATGGGGCCCACATAAGGCTGCGCCGTCGTACGAATATTCCCCGACAGTAAGAATATTCCACGACCAAACGAATATTTCCCGACAACAATGAATATTTTATAGCCACTTTCTTATTTAAGATATTTGCGCATTTTATTCTTAACTAACCACATTAATCAAATCAACCCTTACTATTTCAAAATAATAAATAGAGGAAATTTAATTTCATTTATAATAAGTTGGGGTTTTACAACCTCCCCTCCTTGTGAAATTTTATCCTCGAAATTGATGTACGTACATGATGTTTCAAAAAGGTGAGGATACCTCGCTTTCATTTCCGTTTTTAACTCCCAGGTCATTTCCTTAATGGCATGGTTCATCTACAAAACTTTGACTTGTAGTATGACCTTTGTGCGTAGGACATGCTCCTTCCTATCCAAGATTTTGATAGGTACCTCCTCGTACGTTAAATCTTCAGTTATTTTGTCTAGTTCTAACTCAATAATGTGGTTTGGGTCATCCACATATTTTCGTAACATCGATACATGAAAAACGTTATGAACACGCGACATACGTGGTGGTAAAGCGAGTCTATAGGCCATAGTTCTTACTCGGTCAAGAATCTGAAATGAACCAATAAATCGTGGATTGAGCTTTTCTCTCTTCCCAAATCTTGTAACTCCCTTTCCATGGAGCCACACGCAATAATACATGATCCCCAATACTAAATTCCACGTCCTTTCGATGAAGATCCGCATAACTCTTTTGTCGATCTTGTGTCGTTTGTATACGTTGTCAAATCATTTGGATCTTTTCTATAGTAATACGTACCAACTCTGGCCCCATAAATGTTGCTTCACCCACCTCATCCCAACATACTGGAGAGCGACACTTTCGTCCATACAATGCTTCGAATGGACCACACCTATACTTGTCTGATAGCTGTTGTTGTAGGAGAATTCCACTAATGGTAAATACTTATTCCAACTCCCTTTGAAGTCTAGAACACATAGTCTTAATAGATCTTCAAGAGTTTGAATAGTCCTCTCTGATTGTCCGTCCGTTTGAGGATGGTATGCCAAACTGAATCATCAATCCGTGCACATAGCTTTTTGAAAGCTAACCCAAAATCGTGAAGTGAATCTTGGGTCACGATCCAAAACTATGGATACTGGCATGCCATGCAACCTCACAATCTCATTCACGTACATAAGAGCAAGATGTTCAAGGGAATAAGTGTCTCGTATCGGCAAGAAATGAGCAGACTTAGTTAATCTATCGACAATAACCTAAATCGCATTTATGCCTTGAGAAACCTTGAGAAGACCTGTAACGAAATCCATGGTAATGTGTTCCCACTTCCATTTTGGAATCTCAAGTGGTTGCAATGGACCCTTATGCACTTGATGATCCGCCTTTACACGTTGACAAGTTAAACACCTCGAGATAAACTTCGCGATCTCTCTCTTCATATTGTTCCACCAAAATGTATGTTGAATATCACGATACATTTTGGTACTTCCAGGATGTATTGAAAACGGTGTATTGTGTGACTCCATCATGATCTTGTATATCAAATCAGAGTCGTAAGGAACACAAAGTCTGGAGTTGACTCGAAGTATTCCTTCTTCATCGATTCTTGCTTCTGGGATAACACCTTCTTGTACTCTCTTCTTCATACGCATCAGCTCCGGGTTTGTGGCTTGAGCAACTTTAATTTAATCGATTAAAGTTGGTTTTATGCGTATACTTGACATCATCATATGAGTCCCCAAAGTCTTGAACTCTATCTTCATCTTTTGTAAATCACCCAAAATGGGTCTTTGTGTTCTACAATATCGCACTCGTACCCGCATACGATCTTCTACTCAACACGTCAGCTACCATGTTCGCTTTTCCAGGATGGTACGGTCAGAACAGGTGTCGAAATGAGTCTCATCTTGAATTCTTAGAAGCTCTTCTCATATTTCTCGTTCCATTCAAATTTTGTATCCTTACGAGTTAGCTGAGTTAATGGAGTAGCGATTACAGAAAATCCTTACACGAATCTCTGATAATAACTAGCAAATCCTAGAAAGCTACGTATTTCGATTACTGACTTAGATTGTTCTCAACTGTGACTCATATCCCAACCTTGGATAGCACGTCACAATGGCACCTATCAGTTTACTACCGCACAAATATGACGTCCCCTACAGAGAGTCTGGCTTCGGTGCATTCCACAAAGGAAGTCACCAGCTAGCGGTTTGGTTATCAACTTCTATAGTTGGGTTTTTAACTCATAAAGTTCAATAGGAGTCATTCGATATGAGATTTTAGAAATGGGCTTTGTATCGGGTTCAAAGATGATACAAAATTCAATATCACGCTCTGGGGGTAGGCCAGAAAATTCTTCAGGAAATACGCTAGGAAATTTACTAACAACAGAAATATCATTCAAATCTGACGTATTTTTGTTCAAGTCCATGACATGGGCTAAGAAAACTTGACATCCGTTTTTCAATAAACGAATGACTTTATGGCTTGATATGAAAGTGTTTGACTTTAATGATTTGGTTACTTGAATTCGAATAACAGGTTGCTTAGGAAATATGAAAACTAACAACCTTACGAAAGCAATCAATTTTGGCAGGATGAGTAGGTAACCAATCAATCCCTAAAATCACATCAAAAACAAGTATCTTTAAAGAGATAAGATCAACAGGTAATGTGATGGTGCCAACTCGGATCAAACAAGATTTATAAACAGTGGATGTAATGAAAGTTTCTCCCAACGAAGTCTCCATAGATAAGTCAAAGTCTAATTTCTCCAGAATCAAGTTTAAACGTTGAGCACAAGCAGGAGAGATAAATGAATTGGTAGAACCGGTATCTAGTAAGGTATAAACTTCGTAAGAATTTATAATTAGCTTACTTGTGATCACCTCGTTTGGGTTCCTCGTATTTTGATCAGTCACGACAAACGCTCTTCGAGGAACCGTTGACTTTGACTTTTTTGGGACAGTCTTTTGAGTCACCATCCCCGCTGGACTTGGTTTCACTACCATACAATCTCGAGCGATATGTCCATCCTTTCCACAATTATAGCACACCTTGAACTGTTGTGTACAATTTGGGCTGATGTGTCCCTCTTTCCACATTTATAGCATACGACCGGTGGTCGTTCTCCTCCCTTAGAACCAGTTGCTGATGGTACTGACGTCTTTACATTATCATTATTGAACCTCCTCTTTTTAAAATCTCCCGCCAACTCGCTTCTTCTAATTTCATGGCCACGATTACCACTAGAGTGGTTACCGCTTTTGTCCGTCTTTTTCTTTCCCCGCTAGTTATCATTGCTCCGATGACTGCTGTCACCGGTATAACCTTGGTTATAGTCCCTAGGTTGAACGTACTCATTATCTAGCTCTAATAATTGAGCCATGTTGACAACATCAGAATATAGAGAAAAATTATGAGAAATGAGATATTGACGTATGTCGGGTTTCAAACCTCTCAGAAACATCCGCGGCATACGTTCCTCATTCTCCACCAAATGAGGTACAAACCTGGATAACTCCGCGAACTTCGCCTCGTACTGGGATACCGTCATGTTGTTCTGCTCCAGTCTAATAAAATCCACCTCCTTCATATGACGAATACTTTTAGGAAAGTACTTGTCATTGAACAGTTTCTGAAATGTCTCCCAAGACATGCTTAGTGCGGCTGGATGGGTACGCTTTACATATTCCCACCAGTAATCTGCCTCATTATGGAACATAAAGGTGGCGAATGGAACCTTCTGTTCCTTCGTGCATCCCAAGACATCGAATATTTTGGTAATTTACTTGACCCACGTTTCTGCCTTAATTGGGTCTGGCTTTCACTGTGACGCCCCCAAAATTAGGTATACATCACCCATTTTGGGTCGTCAGATACATAGTACAAAATACAAATACAACTTACTAATACAACTGTCGTGTACAATACGACAAAACATAAATTGTGAGTTTGAATACAAATATTATCTTCTAGAGAGTATTCATACTCAAAAGGAGTCCTCATTACATTTATTAACACACTATTACATAGAATAGTGAGGACAACTAACTAATACTATCATTCAGAACATCACTCCATTCCCCGACTTGCCCCAGCTACGTTCTCATTTCCTGAAGAGAACAGTGAAAGAAAGGGTGAGCTCAACTAGCCCAGTAAGAAATATTATGACTAAGATAATGCAGAATAAATTATCATTAGCCTTCAACAGTGTTACACTGATAAAATATAATAGACATCAAGTTTAACTGCAGCGGAACAAGCAATCCATTAAAAGAGTCAAGTAGAAAATAAACTCTACTATCTTTTATGATTTAAAAGGTTTTTCAACACTGTTATCGCTGGGACTCAGCTTAATAAAATAATCCACATCATCGAATCACCCCTGCACTACGGCCAAGGATATTCGTGTATTCATTAATGGTCATGATCATGCCAACAACTGTCCATCAATGCACTACGGCCAATGAGGACTTTTACCACATCATTTGTAACATTACGGTCATGATTATACCGAATAATCCCTAGTCATAATCATACCAAGTCCATCAATGCACTACAAGCCACAGATGACTTTCAACATTTTATAAACATGAGGATGATGACAATGATATAAGAATTCAATAAAACAAGTTCAAGAATTAATTTATCCAAGAATTAACAACGTCCAAATTGTCAACATGATACTGCTTTGTGGAGTAAAATTCAAGAATACTTAGAAGAATTTTTTCATGAAAAGATACTGGATGAACCGCAATTATCAAGGATAGTTCACTAATTTCATGGAGTATAGAAGTTAAAACTTAACCAACTGAGTATAATAACGAATGGAATAACAAAAGAAATCACCATGCATGCGATAGACCGCACAGACAGGTTATTCTACCAGAATAATAAATAATGGAACCAGGTCCGGCGGAAACGCACAGACAGGATTTTCCGACAGAATAATAAACAATGGAACCAGGTCCGGCGTAAACGCACAGACAGGATATTTCGACAGAATAATAATAAATAATGGAACCAGGTCCGGTGTAAAACACACAGACAGGATGTTCCAACAGAATAATAACAAGACGGAACCAGGTCCGGTGTAAAACACACAGACAGGATGTTCCAACAGAATAACAGAAGAATGTCACCAAGTATAGGGTAGACCGCGTATACAGGTTATTCCAACAGAATAATAAGAAATGGAATACCAACAGTTCTCTTCATGAATAAGAAAGAATAACACCCCTTACCGTTTTAAATAAGAGCTGAAATAAGGAAGTAGTTAAGTAGCAGAATACTCTTCTTCTCTCTCTCTATAGTTTCTCTCTCTAGAGTTCAGTGAATTCGTAAGAAATAATGAATGAATGAGCTGCTATTTATAGAAAAATAGAATGCATAGTAACTAATCCATGAACGGTCCAGATTGATTACTTTAATCTGTCGGTCCATATTTAAAGAAAAATCTTTTAAATAAAATATAATATATTCTATTTATAGAATAACTTTAATAAAGTATTCTGTTTTATATAAAAAGATGTTTCTGTTTTATTACGTTAATAATACGAATAAAACAAAACGTCATTATCGCTAAATAATTCATATTATTAACTGACAATAATTGAATCAAACTGAGTGACTTCTCACATAAGCATTAATAATCAATACCGTGTGCTACTATGCAACCACACGTATTACTGTACTTTTACTACCGAGTAGTTCAACAGTATCAATGGTAAAACTTCCGCCGTTATTTTTAATAAAATATTTTTGTCGTTTTCTCAATCCGACAATAATTCCGTTGTGGGGTCCACCAATGATTGTGTCGTTGTACGAATATTCCCTGTTAAAACGAATATTCCCCGACCAATCGAATATTATATAACAACTTGCGTACTTTGCAAAATTTATAAATATTACCCACAACTATAACATTATATCAAATTAACTCCATAATATTCAAAAATGATATTTATAGAAAATTCATCTTTATTTATAAAAGTTGGGGTCTTACAACCTCCCCTTCTTATGAAATTTCGCCCTCGAAATTAGGGTACGTACCTGGTATGTCGAAGAGGTAAGGATACCTTGATTTCATTTCAGATTCTAACTCCCAAGTCATTTCCTCAACATCGTGGTTTCTCCACAAAACTTTGACTTGAGGTATAACCTTGGAGCGTAGAATATGTTCCTTCTTATCTAAGATTTGAACAGGAACTTCTTCATACGTCAAATCCTCCGCTATTTCGTCCGGTTCTAACTCAATAATGTGGTTCGGGTCTTCCACATATTTGCGTAACATGGATATGTGAAAAACGTTATGAACACGAGACATACTTGGCGGTAAAGCGAGTCTATAAGCCACAGTTCCTACTCGATCGAGGATTAAAAATGGACCGATGAATCGAGGATTGAGCTTTCCTCTCTTTCCAAATCTCGTAACTCCTTTCCATGGAGCAACACGTAAGAACACATGATCTCCTACATCAAATTCCACGTCCTTTCGATGAAGATCAACATAACTCTTTTGTCGATCTTGTGAGGTTTTTATACGTTGTCGGATCGTTTGAATCTTTTCTGTAGTCATACGTACCAACTCCGGTCCCAACAACGTTGCTTCACCCACCTCATCCCAGCATACTGGAGAACGACATTTTCTTCCATACAATGCTTCGAATGGAGCCATGCCAATACTTGCTTGATAACTGTTGTTGTAGAAAAACTCCACCAATGGTAAGAACTTGTCCCAACTTCCCTTGAAGTCAAGGACACAGAGTCTTAATAAATCTTCTAGAGTTTGAATAGTCCTCTCTGATTGTCCGTCCGTCTGAGGATGATATGCCGAACTAAATCGTAAATCTGTGCCCATAGCTTTTTGTAAACTAACCCAAAATCGTGAAGTGAATCTTGGGTCTCGATCAGAAACTATGGATACTGGCATACCATGCAGTCTTACAATCTCGTTTATGTACATACGAGCAAGACGTTCAAGTGTATAAGTTTCTCGTATCGGTAAGAAATGAGCAGACTTGGTCAATCTATCAACAATGACCCAAATCGCATCAATACCTTGAGAAACCCTAGGAAGACCGGTAACGAAATCCATGGTAATGTGCTCCCACTTCCATTTTGGAATTTCAAGTGGTTGCAATGGACCTTTTGGTACTTGATGCTCCGCTTTGACTCGTTGACAAGTTAGACACCTTGAGATAAACAACGTTATCTCTCTCTTCATATTGCTCCACCAAAATGTATGACGAAGATCATGATACATTTTGGTACTTCCAGGATGGATTGCAAACGGTGTGTTGTGCTCCTCCATCATGATTTCATACTTTAAATCAGGGTTGTTAGGAACACAAAGTCTGGAGTTGACTCGAAGTATTCCTTCTTCATCGATTCTTGCTTCCGGCATAGCACCTTCTTGCACTTTCTTCCTCATACGCATCAGCTCCAGGTCTGTAGCTTGAGCAGCTTTAACTTTATCGATTAAAGTTGGTTCTACTCGTATATTCGGCATCATCACATGGGTCCCTGGAGTCTTTAACTCTATCTCCATCCTTTGCAAGTCACACAAAATGGGCCTTTGTGTTGACAATATCGCACTCGTACTTGCATATGATCTTCTACTCAATGCGTCAGCTACCACGTTCGCTTTTCCAGGATGGTATTGAATGGTATGATCATAATCTTTCAATAGTTCAAGCCAACGTCGTTGTCGCATGTTGAGTTTCTTTTGAGTGAAGAAATATTTGAGGCTTTTATGATCCGTAAAGATCTCCACCTTCTCCCCATACAAGTAATGCCCCAAAATTTTAAGTGCAAAGACAACAGCTGCCAACTCTAGATCATGAGTAGAATAATTCCTCTCATATTCCTTGAGTTATCGTGATGCATAGGCTATGACTTTTTCATGTTGCATGAGAACGCATCCCAACCCTTTGCTCGAAGCATCACTGTAGATGACAAATTCCTCCGAGCCAGATGGTATTGTTAGAACAGGTGCTGAAATGAGTCTCCTCTTGAGTTCTTGAAAACTCTTCTCATATTCTTTGCTCCAACCAAACTTTGTATCTTTCCGAGTCAGCTGAGTTAATGGAGTAGCGATTTGAGAAAATCCTTCCACGAATCTCTGATAATAACCAGCTAAACCAAGAAAGCTACGTACTTCGATCACAGATTTAGGTTGCTCCCAGCTTTGAATAGCTTCAATCTTTGTCGGGTCAACCGATATTACACGACTTGATACTATGTGCCCAAGAAAATGCTACCTCCTCCAACCAGAACTCGCATTTCTACAACTTGGCATAAAGCTTGTATTCACGAAACTTTTAGAGTACCAGCCTGAAGTGTTGCTCATGATCTTCACGGCTTTTGGAATAAATAAGGATGTCATCAATAAAGACGACCACAAAGTGATCCAAATATTCCTTGAATACCCGGTTCATCATATCCATGAAGGTAGCAGGAGCATTAGTCAATCCAAAGGACATGACTAGGAATTCATAATGCCCGTACCGAGTTCTGAAAGACGTCTTTGGAATATCCTCAGTTCTAACCTTCAGCTGATGATATCCAGAACGAAGATCGATCTTTGAAAAGAATTGTGATCCTTGTAACTGGTCAAACAGGTCATCAATACGTGGCAATGGGTACCTGTTTTTGATGGTGACATGATTCAACTCCCGATAATCAATACAAAGTCGCATACTTCCATCTTTCTTCTTCACGAATAGCACAGGAGCACCCCAAGGAGAAGTACTAGGACGAATAAAGCCAATGTCTAACAATTCCTGCAGTTGGATCTTTAACTCCTGAAGTTCAATAGGAGCCATTCGATATGGGGCTTTGGAAATGGGTTTTGTACCGGGTTCAAGGTCGATACAAAATTCAATTTCACGCTCTGGGGGTAGGCCAGGAAGTTCTTCAGGGAATACGTCAGGGAATTTATTAACAATAGAAATATCATTCAAAACTGACGTATTTTTGTTTAGATCCGTGACATGAGCTAAGAAAGCTTGACATCCGTTTTTCAATAAACGAATAGCTTTATGGCTTGAGATGACAGCGATTGATTTTAATGGTTTGGTTGCTTGAATTCGCATAATAGGTCGATTAGGAATATGAAAGCTAACAACCTTATGAAAACAATCAATTTTTGCATGATGAGTAGTTAACCAATCAATCCCTAGAATCACGTCAAATGCAAGTATTTTTAATGAAATAAGATCGACAGGTAATGTGTGGGTACCAACTTGAACCAAACAAGACTTATAAACCGTGGATGTAATGAAGGTTTCTCCCAATGGAGTTTCAACAGATAAGTCAAAGTCTAATTTCTCCGGAATCAAATTTAATCGATGAGCGCAAGTAGGAGAAATAAAAGAATGGGTAGAACCGGTATCAAATAAAGTATAGACTTCGTTAGAGTTTATGATAAGCTTACCCGTGATGACCTCATTCGGGTTCCTTGCTTTCTGGGAGGTCACAACAAACGCTCTCCCTTGCACTACCGGTTTTGACTTTTCTGGGACGGCCTTTGGTGTCTCCATCTTGGCTGAACTTGTTTTTGGTAAACGACAAAATCGAGCTAAATGACCTTCTCTTCCACAATTATAACATGCTTTAGACGGCATCGCGCAGTTTGTACTGATGTGCCCCTCCCCTCCTCATTTGAAACATATGGTAGGTGGTCATTCTCCTTCCTTAACAACGGGTGCTGGTGCTGACGTCTTTCATTCATTGTTGAATCTCCTCTTCTTGAAATGACCATTCTTATTGTTTTGGCCCTGATTACCACCGAAGTGGTTACCATTTCTGGCCTGTTGATTCCCTCCACGCTTGTTGTCACCGCTTCGATGACTGCTCTCACTTGTATTATCATTTTGCCGACTGCCCTCTTTTGGTTGCGTTGACTCGTTATCGCGCTCCACTAACTGAGCCCTATTCACAACATCTGAATACAAACACAGTTTATGAGAAATAAGATGTTGACGTATCTCAGGTTTCACACCTCGCAAAAATAGTCGCGTCATTCGCTCTTCATTATCCACCAAGTGGGACGCAAACCGGGACAACTCAGCAAATTTAGCCTCATACTGCGACACGGTCATATTATTCTGCTCTAATTTGATGAACTCCACCTCCTTCATGTGACGAACACTTTCGGGAAAGTATTTGTCATTGAACAGCTCTTGAAACTTCTCCCAAGACATCTTCAGTGCGGCAGGTTGAGTACGCTTAATCGATTCCCACCAGTAATCTGCCTCTCCTCGCAACATAAAGGCGGCAAAGGGAACCTTTTGCTCCTCGGAGCATCCCAAGACATCAAATATTTTGGTAATCTGCTTTATCCATGTTTCCGCTAAAAGTGGTTTTGGCTCTCCCTTAAACTCTGGTGGTCCCAGCTCCTTGAACTGTTTAGCGGTGACCGTCCGAGAGTTTTCAGTGTTTCCACCTATATTTTGGACAGGAGCCGCTCTCGCCTGCTGTTGCATGAACTGCATAAAGTTTCTGAACATTCCATCATTCATCATCTGGTCAGTGTTGTTGTTTGCATGAGGATTGTCACCTTCCTGATGCACATTATCCTGATTATTGATATGTGGTGAATCAACAGTCGCCTGTGCTCCATTGCTATTCTCAACATTCTCAGATGCCATTTTCAGATACTGCCACAAAATAAAAGTTAATTGATATGTCATATATTATCCTTATATTATGACCGACCAATTAAATACCATGCAAATAAACTTAGGTAGGTCATACTAGCGAAGGAATTCCCCGTCTCTCCCTCGTAGTTCTATTCTCACATCTTAGACAGGGATCATATCCCTAAGCTCTGATACCAACTGTGACGCCCCCAAAATTAGGTATACATCACCCATCTTGGGTCGTCAGATACATAGTACAAAATACAAATACAACTTACTAATACAACTGTCGTGTACAATATGACAAAACATAAACTGTGAGTTTGAATACAAATATTATCTTCTAGAGAGTATTCATACTCAAAAGGAGTCCTCATTACATTTATTAACACACTATTACATAGAATAGTGAGGACTACTAACTAATACTATCATTCGGACCATCACTCCGTTCCCCGACTTGCCCCAGCTACGTTCTCATTTCCTGAAGAGAACAGTGAAAGAAAGGGTGAGCTCAACTAGCCCAGTAAGAAATATTATGACTAAGATAATGCAGAATAAATTATCATTAGCCTTCAACAATGTTAAACTGATAAAATATAATAGACATCAAGTTTAACTGCAGCGGAACAAGCAATCCATTAAAAGAGTCAAGTAGAAAATAAACTCTACTATCTTTTATGATTTAAAAGGTTTTTCAACACTGTTATCGCTGGGACTCAGCTTAATAAAATAATCCACATCATCGAATCACCCCTGCACTACGGCCAAGGATATTCGTGTATTCATTAATGGTCATGATCATGCCAACAACTGTCCATCAATGCACTACGGCCAATGAGGACTTTTACCACATCATTTGTAACATTACGGTCATGATTATACCGAATAATCCCTGGTCATAATCATACCAAGTCCATCTATGCACTACAGGCCACATATGACTTTCAACATTTTATAAACATGAGGATGATGACAATGATATAAGAATTCAATAAAACAAGTTCAAGAATTAATTTATCCAAGAATTAACAACGTCCAAATTGTCAACATGATACTGCTTTGTGGAGTAAAATTCAAGAATACTTAGAAGAATATTTTCATGAAAAGATACTGGATGAACCGCAATTATCAAGGATATTTCACTAATTTCATGGAGTATAGAAGTTAAAACTTAACCAACTGAGTATAATAACGAATGGAATAACAAAAGAAATCACCATGCATGCAATAGACCGCACAGACAGGTTATTCTAACAGAATAATAAATAATGGAACCAGGTCCGGCGGAAACGCACAGACAGGATATTTCGACAGAATAATAAACAATGGAACCAGGTCCGGCGTAAACGCATAAACAGGATATTCCGACAGAATAATAATAAATAATGGAACCAGGTCCGATGTAAAACACGCAGACAGGATGTTCCAACAGAATAATAACAAGACGGAACCAGGTCCGGTGTAAAACACACTGACAGGATGTTCCAACAGAATAACAGAAGAATGTCACCAATTATAGGGTAGACCGCGTATACAGGTTATTCCAACAGAATAATAAGAAATGGAATAACAACAGTTCTCTTCATGAATAAGAAAGAATAACACCCCTTACCGTTTTAAAGAAGAGCTGAAATAAGGAAGTAGTTAAGTAGCAGAATACTCTTCTTCTGTCTCTCTCTATAGTTTCTTTCTCTAGAGTTCAGTGAATTCGTAAGAAATAATGAAGGAATGAGCTGCTATTTATAGAAAAATAGAATGCATAGTAACTAATCCATGAACGGTCCAGATTGATTACTTTAATCTGTCGGTCCATATTTAAAGAAAAATCTTTTAAATAAAATATAATATATTCTATTTATAGAATAACTTTAATAAAGTATTCTATTTTATATAAAAAGATGTTTCTGTTTTATTACGTTAATAATACGAATAAAACAAAACGTCATTATCGCTAAATAATTCATATTATTAACTGACAATAATTGAATCAAACTGAGTGACTTCTCACATAAGCATTAATAATCAATACCGTGTGCTACTATGCAACCACACGTATTACTGTACTTTTACTACCGAGTAGTTCAACAGTATCTATGGTAAAACTTCCGCCGTTATTTTTAATAAAATATTTTTGTCGTTTTCTCAATCTGACAATAATTCCGTTGTGGGGTCCACCAATGATTGTGCCGTTGTACGAATATTCCCTGTTAAAACGAATATTCCCCGACCAATCGAATATTATATAACAACTTGCGTACTTTGTAAAATTTATAAATATTACCCACAACTATAACATTATATCAAATTAACTCCATAATATTCAAAAATGATATTTATAGAAAATTCATCTTTATTTATAAAAGTTGGGGTCTTACAACCTCCCCTTCTTATGAAAATTCGCCCTCGAAATTAGGGTACGTACCTGGTATGTCGAAGAGGTAAGGATACCTCGATTTCATTTCAGATTCTAACTCCCAAGTCATTTCCTCAACATCGTGGTTTCTCCACAAAACTTTGACTTGAGGTATAACCTTGGAGCGTAGAATATGTTCCTTCTTATCCAAGATTTGAACAGGAACTTCTTCATACGTCAAATCCTTCACTATTTCGTCCGGTTCTAACTCAATAATGTGGTTCGGGTCTTTCACATATTTGCGTAACATGGATATGTGAAAAATGTTATGAACTTGAGACATACTTGGCGGTAAAGCGAGTCTATAAGCCACAGTTCCTACTCGATCGAGGATTAAAAATGGACCGATGAATCGAGGATTGAGCTTTCCTCTCTTTCCAAATCTTCGTAACTCCTTTCCATGGAGCAACACGTAAGAACATATGATCTCCTACATCAAATTCCACGTCCTTTCGATGAAGATCAACATAACTCTTTTGTCGATCTTGTGAGGTTTTTATACGTTGTCGGATCGTTTGAATCTTTTCTGTAGTCATACGTACCAACTCCGGTCCCAACAACGTTGCTTCACCCACCTCATCCCAGCATACTGGAGAACGACATTTTCTTCCATACAATGCTTCGAATGGAGCCATGCCAATACTTACTTGATAACTGTTGTTGTAGGAAAACTCCACCAATGGTAAGAACTTGTCCCAACTTCCCTTGAAGTCAAGGACACAGAGTCTTAATAAATCTTCTAGAGTTTGAATAGTCCTCTCTGATTGTCTGTCCGTCTGAGGATGATATGCCCATAGCTTTTTATAAACTAACCCAAAATCGTGAAATGAATCTTGGGTCTCGATCAGAAACTATGGATACTGGCATACCATGCAGTCTTACAATTTCGTTTATGTATATACGAGCAAGACGTTCAAGTGTATAAGTTTCTCGTATCGGTAAGAAATGAGCAGACTTGGTCAATCTATCAACAATGACCCAAATCGCATCAATACCTTGAGAAACCCTAGGAAGACCGGTAACGAAATCCATGGTAATGTGCTCCCACTTCCATTTTGGAATTTCAAGTGGTTGCAATGGACCTTTTGGTACTTGATGCTCCGCTTTGACTCGTTGACAAGTTAAACACCTCGAGATAAACAGCGTTATCTCTCTCTTCATATTGCTCCACCAAAATGTATGACGAAGATCATGATGCATTTTGGTACTTCCAAGATGGATTGCAAACGGTGTGTTGTGCGCCTCCATCATGATTTCATACTTTAAATCAGGGTTGTTAGGAACACAAAGTCTGGAGTTGACTCGAAGTATTCCTTCTTCATCGATTCTTGCTTCTGGCATAGCACCTTCTTGCACTTTCTTCCTCATACGCATCAGCTCCAGGTCTGTAGCTTGAGCAACTTTAACTCTATCGATTAAAGTTGGTTCTACTCGTATATTCGGCATCATCACATGGGTCCCTGGAGTCTTTAACTCTATCTCCATCCTTTGCAAGTCACACAAAATGGGCCTTTGTGTTGACAATATCGCACTCGTACTTGCATATGATCTTCTACTCAATGCGTCAGCTACCACATTCGCTTTTTTAGGATGGTATTGAATGGTATGATCATAATCTTTCAACAGTTCAAGCCAACGTCGTTGTCGCATGCTGAGTTCCTTTTGAGTGAAGAAATATTTGAGGCTTTTATGATCCGTAAAGATCTCCACCTTCTCCCCATACAAGTAACGTGACAACCCCAAAATAGGTCCATTCCACCCAACCCATTCTGAGTCGTCAAATACATGGTACAGAAAACAACTACAACTTAATTACAACAATTGTCGTGCAAAATACAACAACACATATGATGTGAGTTTGGATACAAATATATACCAAATGTGACATTTGACACCATCATGTATCAGCACCTCACAAAGGTACCTTACATAAAGATACAGTCAAAAACTGTTTTAGAAACTAGAATCTTTGGGAAGTGCTCAAGGAAACCTTCGTACATGGGAGGTCATGCTTCTAGGTTATGATAGATATCATATGGCCACAGAATTATCCTTGGTTGACCCAATAGACCCCAAAGAAAAACGAGAAGATTACTATCATATTCTTCCCAATGGTGAGTCTTCTCTTGACTTATCATTATCTCCACTGTCTCTAATTGAGAATTATACTTCAAACAAACACCAAGATTATATAGGTAGTGCTCGTAGATATACTCAATAAGTGGATGAGCACAACCCTGTCTTATGATGACACGAGGTTGTATGTCATTAGACATCTTGTATGATAGTGACGAAACACCCTTCCAACGTTGGGTTCGCCTCACCCTATTTTCTTCACCAAATATAACTACTAAATGATGACCACCGTTCTATTCCCTTGTTACCCCCGCTCGACCCAGCTACACTCTTATTACCTGAAAGGAATTGTGAAACAAAAGGGTGAGCACAACTAGCCCAGTAAAGAATATCATGACTAAAGATAAATAAATTATCAATAGTCTTCATCAGTAATAAATCAGAGATTTAGAACATATGGTAGATGATAAAAATTTCAACCATAGTTGCAGCGGAACGAGCAATCCATTAGAAGAGTCAAATAGACTATAAAGTCTATTATCTTCTCCATGTTAAAAATCCACCAACAATGTTTTATCCCTGTAACATCAATCAACAATTTTGGTTCACAATCATATGAATAACTCATAATTATAACTGTAGTTCTAAATTTCTCTTCTCATCCAGGACGAAGATAATTTTTATCACATATCTTTACCTGAAACATCAAAGATCATGGTTACACCAAATCACATTTCCTGTTCATAATCATACTAATAACTTCATCTTTGCACTACGGCCAAAGATATTCATTTGTATCACCAGTTGGTCATGTTCATCTCAACATTTGTTCATCTTTGCACTACTGGCCAAAGATATTCAACAACATGTCATCTTTGCACTACGGGCCAAAGATATTCATCAACAATTCATCTTTGCACTACAGGCCAAAGATATTCCTCAACAGTTCATATTTGCACTACGGCCAAATATATTCATCAACAGTTCATATTTGCACTACAGGCCAAATATATTAATATTTCAAAGAAATATATAATCATTTCAGAATGTATATAAACAATAATTATAACCATGTTGATCAATTCACCTTTGCACTTAAGCTAAAGATATTCACTTATAAATTCAATGGTCATGATCATACCAGTCAACAATTCATCTTTGCACTACTGGCCAAAGAGAACCCATAATCATGATCATACCAGAAATCTACCCATCTTTACACTTAAGTCAAAGAGAAATATCATCATTAGGGTTACAAAAATGTTATATATGATAATAAAATCAATATAATCAACATATAGATTTAATCTCAAGAGTAATATTCATAACTCAACTATAATTTAGTCAGAAAAAGAAACCAATTTTGTCATGAATAGTAACTCGTGAATAGTAACCCATGAATAGTAACTCGTGAATAGTAACTCGTGAATAGTAACCCCGACTCAAAAAGGAAGAAATTCCACAATAAAATACATACCAATATTTCGGTATAATGATATTGAAAGAATAACATTTCTTAAATTTATAAACAATTTATTTTAATTGTTTAAACTTTACTAAAATAATGCATTTAATCATTCCAAAATGCAAAACTCATAAGATTTCATCACCAATAACCAAAACCCTCATCAAAAATCTGCATATACCTCATATAGGATTCTCAAGTCATAAAATCCTATTTTTCAATTTTCTTACTTCACATAACATATTTAATTCATTTACTCATAACTAGACTATTTTCATAAAAAATACCAAATCAGTTCCAAAAATATTTCTTTTCTGGGATTTAGCATAATACAGTCTCATAGTGAACATATATTTTTCTCAGAATTTTTAAAAGTCATTTACTATTTTTCATATGGCCAAAATAGTCGAATATTTAGACATTTATCAAAAATTGTACTTTTATCCAAAAATTCTAAAATTTACATAGTATACTCCTATCATATACATGTACTCCCAATAAAAATTTCATCAATTTTGGAGTTAACCACAAGAAGTTATAAGCGGTCACTTTTAAAATAGTCTTTTCTTATAAAATTCATAACTCTTAATCTATACATCCAAAAATCACCATTTTTGGACACAATCAAGAAAACTCATCAAAATATCATTTCAAATTTTTTCAGAATTTTTGAAGGTCAGAAAAATTACGAAACTGGAAAATATAACAACCCTTAAAATCCCTTACTATCCCTTACCTCAAAAGAGCAGTACTTCTGATCGGTATAAGGCAGAAGAAAACTTGCACTGATGAATAGAAACTCACAGAGTATCTAAATACTCACAAAATACACTCCATAATCTAGAGAGAGAAAGAGAGAAAACTCATAAATTCTGGTGTGATTTTCAATTCTAACTTAGCCCTCTATTTATAGGAAAATGTTAGCACGTCGAAGCAGACTTAACCTGCAACCTGATGGCTTTACCTGCTACTATTCCCACCCACCACATTTGAATAAAAATCTCAGTACATTTCTTCACCAACCAAGAGTGGGGCCCACCAATTCTAGAATTTTCCACCAAAATGATTAACTCCGAAAATTCAACAATTTCTGAACCAGTCATCTCGTAAAATTCATAACAAATTATACGTTCATTTTTAACGGTTCAAAATTTGTGGACATATACTCAACTTATATATGTATAACATATCCAAATATTACCACGATCCAACGGTCGGATTAAAAATTATAACCCTCGTAAAATATCTCAAAAACCCTAATTTGATTTTCAATACCTCCGTTCCGACAAAAATACATATAAAATACCTCAACATTAACTCCTTCATTTTTAACCACAAAAATATATCCCTCATTTATATCCACATAAAATAAATATTTCCTTATCATATGAATCAATAATTAATTATTCACATATAATATTACAGAATCACATTTATGACAACCAGACCGTTCCCAGGAAAGAGGGGCTTTCCAATAAGAATTTATCCTTATTGGCGCGCAATTAGGTGACCAAACCTCTCCTTAGACAGAACTTTCTAGACATTGCCAATAATGTTAACTAATAATATTATTCAAATAATATGAATTATTGATCTGATAATGGAAAATACTATGCAGTGACAATTATTTTACAACAATAATATAAAATTTCAACGTAGCAATTATTGAATCAATAAAATAAAATATTGAACAGTAATTACTGTAATAATTATTGAGTAGTGCCTTCTTACGTAAGAATTAATAATTTCAAAAATACTGTTCAATACCGTGTCCTACTGTGCAATAACGCGTATTACTGTATTTTAACCACCAGGTATTTCAATAGTATTAACGGTAACAACTACGTCGTTATTTGTAAAAACTCAAATTTGTCGTTTTCTTCATCCGACAGTTATTCGTTATGGGGCCCACAAATAGCCGCGCCGTCGTACGAATATTTCCCGACAGAAAGAATATTCCACGACCAAACGAATATTCTCCGACAACAATGATTATTTTATAACCACTTGCTTATTTTGAAAAAAAAATTCACATTTCACCCATAACGTTAAACTTTTATCAATTAACCATTTACTGAATAGTAATTATAAGAAAAATTGAATACTTTTATTTCATAAAATCCGGGGTCTTACAAGTAATGCCTCCAAATTTTAAGTGCAAAGACAACAGCTGCCAACTCTAGATCATGAGTAGGATAATTCCTCTCATATTCCTTGAGTTATCTTGATGCATAGACTATGACTTTTCCATGTTGCATGAGAACGCATCCCAACCCTTTGCTCGAAGCATCACTGTAGATGACAAATCCCTCCGAGCCAGATGGTATTGTTAGAGCAGGTGCTGAAATGAGTCTCCTCATGAGTTCTTGAAAACTCTTCTCACATTCTTTGCTCCAACCGAACTTTGTATCTTTCCGAGTCAGCTGAGTTAATGGAGTAGCGATTCGAGAAAATCCTTCCACGAATCTCTGATAATAACCAGCCAAACCAAGAAAGCTACGTACTTCGGTCACTGATTTAGGTTGCTCCCAGCTTTGAATAGCTTCAATCTTTGTCAGGTCAACCGATATTCCACGACTTGATACTACGTGCCCAAGAAATGCTACCTCCTCCAACCAAAACTCGCATTTCTTCAACTTGGCATAAAGCTTGTATTCACGAAGCTTTTGGAGTACCAGCCTCAAGTGTTGCTCATGATCTTCACGGCTTTTGGTATAAATAAGGATGTCATCAATAAAGACGACCACAAAGTGATCCAAATATTTCTTGAGTACCCGGTTCATCATATCCATGAAGGTAGCAAGAGCATTAGTCAATTCAAAGGACATGACTAGGAATTCATAATGCCCGTACCGAGTTCTGAAAGCCGTCTTTGGAATATCCTCAGTTCTAGCCTTCAGCTGATGATATCCAGAACGAAGATCGATCTTTGAAAAGAATTGTGCTCCTTGCAACTGGTCAAACAGGTCATCAATACATGGCAATGGGTACCTGTTTTTGATGGTAACATGATTCAACTCCCGATAATCAATACAAAGTCACATACTTCCATATTTCTTCTTCACGAATAGCACAGGAGCACCCCAAGGAGAAGTACTAGGATGAATAAAGCCAATGTCTAACAATTTCTGCAGTTGGATCTTTAACTCCTGAAGTTCAATAGGAGCCATTCGATATGGGGCTTTGGAAATGGGTTTTGTACCGGGTTCAAGGTCGATACAAAATTCAATTTCACGCTCTGGGGGTAGGCCAGGAAGTTCTTCAGGGAATACGTCAGGGAATTTATTAACAATAGAAATATCATTCAAAACTAAAGTATTTTTGTTTAGATCCGTGACATAAGCTAAGAAAGCTTGACATCCGTTTTTCAATAAACGAATAGCTTTATGGCTTGAGATGACAGCAATTGATTTTAATGGTTTGGTTGCTTGAATTCGCATAATAGGTCGATTAGGAATATGAAAGCTAACAACCTTATGAAAATAATCAATTTTTGCATAATGAGTAGTTAACCAATCAATTCCTAGAATCACGTCAAATGCAAGTATTTTTAATGAAATAAGATCGACAGGTAATGTGTGGGTACCAACTTGAACCAAACAAGACTTATAAACCGTGGATGTAATGAAGGTTTCTCCCAATGGAGTTTCAACAGATAAGTCAAAGTGTAATTTCTCCGGAATCAAATTTAATCGATGAGCGCAAGTAGGAGAAATAAAAGAATGGGTAGAACCGTTATCAAATAAAGTATAGACTTCGTTAGAGTTTATGATAAGCTTACCCGTGATGACCTCATTCGGGTTCTTTGCTTTCTGGGAGGTCACAACAAACGCTCTCCCTTGCACTACCGGTTTTGACTTTTCTGGGACGGCCTTCGGTGTCTCCATCTTGGCTGAACTTGTTTTGGTAAACGACAAAATCGAGCTAAATGACCTTCTCTTCCATAATTATAACATGCTTTAGACGGCATCGCGCAGTTTGGACTGATGTGCCCCTCCCCTCTGCATTTAAAACATATGGTAGGTGGTCGTTCTCCTTCCTTAACAACGGGTGCTGGTGCTGACGTCTTTCCATCATTGTTTAATCTCCTCTTTTTGAAATGACCATTCTTATTGTTTTGGCCCTGATTACCACCGAAGTGGTTACCATTTCTGGCATGTTGATTCCTTCCACGCTTGTTGTCACCGCTTCGATGACTGCTCTCACTGGTATTATCATTTTACCGACTGCTCTCTTTTGGTTGCGTTGACTCGTTATCTCGCTCCACTAACTGAGCCCTATTCACAACATCTGAATACAAACACAGTTTATGAGAAATAAGATGTTGACGTATCTCAGGTTTCAAACCTCACAAAAATAGTCGCATCATTCGCTCTTCATTATCCACCAAGTGGGACGTAAACCGGGACAACTCAGCAAATTTAGCCTCATACTGCGACGCGGTCATATTATTCTGCTCTAATTTGATGAACTCCACCTCCTTCATGTGACGAACACTTTTGGGAAAGTATTTGTCATTGAACAGCTCTTGAAACTTCTCCCAAGACATCTTCAGTGCGGCAGGTTGAGTACGCTTAATCGATTCCCACCAGTAATCTGCCTCTCCTCGCAACATCAAGGCGGCAAAGGGAACCTTTTCCTCCTCGGAGCATCCCAAGACATCAAATATCTTGGTAATCTACTTTATCCATGTTTCCGCTATAAGTGGTTTTGGCTCTCCCTTAAACTCTGGTGGTCCCAGCTCCTTGAACTGTTTAGCGGTGACCGTCCAAGAGTTTTCAGTGTTTCCACCTATATTTTGGACAGGAGCCGCTCTCGTCTGCTATTGCATGAACTGCATAAAGTTTCTAAACATTTCATCATTCATTATCTGGTCAATGTTGTTGTTTGCATGAGGATTGTCACCTTCCTGATACACATTATCCAGATTATTGATATGTGGTGAATCAACAGTCACCTGTGCTCCATTTCTATTCTCAACATTCTCAGATGCCATTTTCAGATATTGCCACAAAATAAAAGTTAATTGATATGCCATATATTATCCTTATATTATGACCGACCAATTAAATACCATGCAAATAAACTTAGGTAGGTCATACTAGCGAAGGAATTCCCCGTCTCTCCCCTCCTAGTTCTATTCTCACATCTTAGCCAGGGATCATATCCCTAAGCTCTGATACCAACTGTGACGCCCCCAAAATTAGGTATACATCACCCATCTTGGGTCGTCAGATACATAGTACAAAATACAAATACAACTTACTAATACAACTGTCGTATACAATATGACAAAACATAAACTATCAGTTTGAATACAAATATTATCTTCTAGAGAGTATTCATACTCAAAAGGAGTCCTCATTACATTTATTAACAAACTATTACATAGAATTGTGAGGACTACTAACTAATACTATCATTCGGACCATCACTCCGTTCCCCGACTTGCCCCAGCTACGTTCTCATTTCCTGAAGAGAACAGTGAAAGAAACGGTGAGCTCAACTAGCCCAGTAAGAAATATTATGACTAAGATAATGCAGAATAAATTATCATTAGCCTTCAACAGTGTTACACTGATAAAATATAATAGACATCAAGTTTAACTGCAGCGGAACAAGCAATCCATTAAAAGAGTCAAGTAGAAAATAAACTCTACTATCTTTTATGATTTAAAAGATTTTTCAACACTGTTATCGCTGGGACTCAGCTTAATAAAATAATCCACATCATCGAATCACCCCTGCACTACGGCCAAGGATATTCGTGTATTCATTAATGGTCATGATCATGCCAACAACTGTCCATCAATGCACTACGGCCAATGAGGACTTTTACCACATCATTTGTAACATTACGGTCATGATTATACCGAATAATCCCTAGTCATAATCATACCAAGTCCATCAATGCACTACAAGCCACATATGACTTTCAACATTTTATAAACATGAGGATGATGACAATGATATAAGAATTCAATAAAACAAGTTCAAGAATTAATTTATCCAAGAATTAACAATGTCCAAATTGTCAACATGATACTGCTTTGTGGAGTAAAATTCAAGAATACTTAGAAGAATTTTTTCATGAAAAGATACTGGATGAACCGCAATTATCAAGGATATTTCACTAATTTCATGGAGTATAGAAGTTAAAACTTAACCAACTGAGTATAATAACGAATGGAATAACAAAAGAAATCACCATGCATGCGATAGACCGCACAGACAGGTTATTCTAACAGAATAATAAATAATGGAACCAGGTCCGGCGGAAACGCACAGACAGGATATTCCGACAGAATAATAAACAATGGAACCAGGTCCGGCGTAAACGCACAGACAGGATATTCCGACAGAATAATAATAAATAATGGAACCAGGTCCAGTGTAAAACACACAGACAGGATGTTCCAACAGAATAATAACAAGACAGAACCAGGTCCGGTGTAAAACACACAGACAGGATGTTCTAACAAAATAACAGAAGAATGTCACCAGGGTAGATCGCGTATACAGGTTATTCCAACAGAATAATAAGAAATGGAATAACAACAGTTCTCTTCATGAATAAGAAAGAATAACACCCCTTACCGTTTTAAAGAAGAGCTGAAATAAGGAAGTAGTTAAGTAGCAAAATACTCTTCTTCTCTCTCTCTATAGTTTCTCTCTCTAGAGTTCAGTGAATTCGTAAGAAATAATGAAGGAATGAGCTGCTATTTATAGAAAAATAGAATGCATAGTAACTAATCCATGAACGGTCCAGATTGATTACTTTAATCTGACGGTCCATATTTAAAGAAAAATCTTTTAAATAAAATATAATATATTCTATTTATAGAATAATTTTAATAAAGTTTTCTGTTTTATATAAAAAGATGTTTCTGTTTTATTACGCTAATAATACGAATAAAACAAAACGTCATTATCGCTAAATAATTCATATTATTAACTGACAATAATTGAATCAAACTGAGTGACTTCTCAAATAAGCATTAATAATCAATACCGTGTGCTACTATGCAACCACACGTATTACTGTACTTTTACTACCGAGTAGTTCAACAGTATCAATGGTAAAACTTCTGCCGTTATTTTTAATAAAATATTTTTATCGTTTTCTCAATCCGACAATAATTCCGTTGTGGGGTCCACCAATGATTGTGCCGCTGTACGAATATTTCCTGTTAAAACGAATATTCCCCGACCAATCGAATATTATATAACAACTTGCGTACTTTGCAAAATTTATAAATATTACCCACAACTATAACATTATATTAAATTAACTCCATAATATTTAAAAATGATATTTATAGAAAATTCATCTTTATTTATAAAAGTTGGGGTCTTACATTCCCCAGAATTCTGGTGGTCCCAACTCTTTAAACTTCTTTGCCGTGACAAATCGTCACGAGTCTCCCTCGTCTGATTTTGCATGAACTGCAAAAAGCTTCTAAACATCCCATCGTTCATCGTCTGATCAGTGGTGTTGTTTACAGGAAGAACATTGTCGTCCTGTTGCACGTTCTCCTGATTGGGGAGTAAAGGTGTCTCCGCGGTCTCATTTACTCCACTGTTAACATTCTCAGTTGTCATTCTCAAATACTGCCATAAAATAATGGTTAATTAAAGAAAATGACATACCCCATAATACCCCTATACTCTGACCAACCAACAAATGTGTTTAGGTAGGACACACTAGCGAAGGATTTACTCGTCTCTCCCCTCCTAGTTATATTCTCCGATCTCCGCCAGAGACCATATTCCTAAGCTCTGATACCAACTGTGACGCCCCCAAAATAGGTCCATTCAACCCAACCCATTCTGAGTCGCCAAATACATGGTACAGAAAATAACTACAACTTTATTATTACAATTGTCGTGCAAAATACGACAACAGAAATATTATCATGTAGACAGTATTAAAACTCAAATGGAGTATTCATTATAATTATTGATACACTATTTTACAAAATAGTGAGGACTACTAAAATAACTATCTTGAACCATCACTCCATACCCCAACTAGATCCTGCTATATGCTGGTCTCCTGAGAAGAAAAATAGAACAAAAAGGAAAAGGATGAGCTCAACTAGCCCAGTAAAGAATATTATGACTAAGATAATGTACAACAACTTATTCTTAGTCTTCAACAGGGAAAAATCTGATAGAATACAATAGACAACAAGTTTTAAATCAATATTTACAGCGAAAATAATATTTCATTAGAAGAGTTAAGTAGAGGATGAAATCTACTATCTTCTATGATTTTAAAGTCCATCATCAATATTTTATCCCTGTAACATCAATCAATATACATCTTGAATCAAATATTCATCTTTACACTACAGGCCAAAGATATTCATCAGTTAGTCATGTCCATCTCAACACCTGTTCATCTTTGCACTACGGGCCAAAGATATTCATCAGAAAATCATTAATCTTTGTACTACAGTGTGACATCCCCAAAATAGGTCCATTCCATCCAACCTATCCTGAGTCGCCAAATACATGGTACAGAAAACAACTACAACTTTATTACAACAATTATCGTGCAAAATACAACAACACATATGTTGTGAGTTTGGATACAAATATATACTAAATGTGACTCATGTTCCAACTGTGGACATCACCCCACAATGACACCTTACATAAAGGTACAGTCAAAAACTATTTTAAAAATTAGAATCTTTGGGAAGTGCTCAAGAAAACCTTCATACATGGGAGGCCATGCTTCTAGGTTATGATAGATATCATATGGCCACAGAATTATCCTTGGTTGACCCAATATATCCCATAGAAAAACGAGAAGTTTACTATCATATGCTTCCCAATGGTGAGTCTTCTCTTGACATATCATTATCTCCACTGTCTCTAATTAAAAATTATACTTTAAACAAACACCAAGATTATATAGGTAGTACTCGTAAAGATACTCAGCAAGTGGATGAGCACAATCCTGTCCTATGATGACACGAGGTTGTATGTAATTAGACATCTTGTATGATAGTGATAAAACACCCTTCCAACGTTGGGTTCGCCTCACCCTATTTTCTTCACCAAATATAACTACTAAATGATGACCACCGTTCTATTCCCTTGTTATCCCCGCTCGACCCAGCTACACTCTTATTACCTGAAAGGAATTGTGAAACAAAAGGGTGAGCACAACTAGCCCAGTAAAGAATATTATGACTAAAGATAAATAAATTATCAATAGTCTTCATCAGTAATAAATCAGAGATTTAGAACATATGGTAGATGATAAAAATTTCAACCATAGTTGCAGCGGAACGAGTAATCCATTAGAAGAGTCAAATAGACTATAAAGTCCACTAACAATGTTTTATCCCTGTAACATCAATCGACAATTCTGGTTCACAATCATATGAATAACTCATAATCATAACTGTAGTTCTAAATTCCTCTTCTCATCCGGGACGAAGATAATTTTCATCACATATCTTTACTTGAAACATCAAAGATCATGGTTACACCAAATCACATTTTCTGTTCGTAATCATACTAATAACTTCATCTTTGCACTACGGCCAAAGATATTCATTTGTATCACCAGTTGGTCATGTTCATCTCAACATCTGTTCATCTTTGCACTACTGGCCAAAGATATTCAACAACATGTCATCTTTGCACTACGGGCCAAAGATATTCATCAACAATTCATATTTGTACTACGGCAAAATATATTCATCAACAGTTCATATTTGTACTACAGGCCAAATATATTAATATCTCAAAGAAATATATAATCATTTCAGAATTTATATAAACAATAATTATAACCATGTTGATCATTTCACCTTTGCGCTTAAGCTAAAGATATTCAATTATAAATTCAATGGTCATGATCATACCAGTCACAATTCAACTTTTTCACTACTGGCCAAAGAGAACCCTAGTCATGATCATACCAATAATCTACCCATCTTTACACTCAAGTGAAAGAGAATATCATCATTAGGGTTATAAAAATGTTATATATGATAATAAAATCAATATAATCAACATATAGATTTAATCTCAAGAGTAATATTCATAAACCAACTATAATTTGGTCAGAAAAAGAAACTAATTTTGTCGTGAATAGTAACTCGCGAATAGTAACTCATGAATAGTAACTCATGAATAGTAAATTCGACACAAAAAGGTAGAAATTCCACAATAAAATACATACCAATATTTTGGTATAATGATATTGAAAGAATAATATTTCTTAAGCTTATAAACAATTTATTTTAATTGTTTATACTTTACTAAATAATACATTTAATCATCCTAAAATGTCAAACTCATAAGATTTCATCACCAATAACCAAAAAAACCCTCATCAAAAATCTTCATATACCTCATATAGGATTCTCAAGCCATAAAATCCTATTTTCTAATTTTCTTACTTCACAAAACATATTTAATTCATTTACTCATAACTAGTCTATTTTCTTGAAAAATACCAAATCAGTTCTAAAAATATTTCTTTTCTAGGATTTAGCAGAATATAGTCCCATATTGAACATATATTTTTCTCAGAATTTTTAAAAGTCATTTACTATTTTTCATATGGCCAAAACAGCCGAATATTTAGACATTTATCAAAAATTGTACTTTTGTCTAAAAATTCTGAAATTCACAGAGTATACTCCTATCATATACATGTACTCCCAATAAAAATTTAATCAATTTTGGAGTTAACCACAAGGAATTATAAGCGGTTACTTTTAAAATAGTCTTTTCTCATAAAATTCATAACTCTCAATCTATACATCCAAAAATTACTATTTTTGTACACAATCAAGAAAACTCATCAAAATATCATTTTAAATTTTTCCAGAATTTTTGAAGATCAGAAAAATTACGAAACTAGAAAATATAACAACCCTTAAAATCCCTTGCTATCCCTTACCTCAAAAGAGCAGTACTTCTGATCGGTATAAGGCTGAAGAAAACTTGCACTGATGAATAGAAACTCACAAAGTATCTAAATACTCACAAAATATACTCAATAATCTAGAGAGAGAAAGAGAGAAAACTTATGAATTCTGGTGTGATTTTCAATTCTAACTTAGCCCTCTATTTATAGGAAAATGTTAGCACAACGAAGCAGACTTAACCTGCAACCTGATGTCTTTACCTGCTACTATTCTCACCCACCACATTTGAATAAAAATTTTAGCACATTTCTTCATCAACCAAGAGTGGGGCCCACCAATTCTAGAATTTTTCACCAAAATGATTAACTCCGAAAGTTCAACAATTTCTGAACCAATCATCTCGTAAAATTCATAACAAATTATACGTTCATTTTTAACGGTTCAAAATTTGTGGACATATACTCAACTTATATATGTATAACATATCCAAATATTTTCACGATCCAATGGTCGGATTAAAAATTATAACCCTCACAAAATATCTCAAAAACCCTAATTTGATTTTCAATACCTCCGTTCCGACAAAAATACAAATAAAACACCTCAACATTAACTCCTTCATTTTTAACCACAAAAATATATCCCTCATTTATATCCACATAAAATAAATATTTCCTTATCATATGAATCAATAATTAATTATTCACAATTAATATTACAGAATCACATTTATGACAACCAGGCCGTTCCCAAGAAAGAGGGGGCTTTCCAATAAGAATTTCTCCTTACTGGCGCGCAATTAGATAACCAAACCACTCCTTAGACAGAACTTTCTAGACATTGCCATTAATGTTATCTAATAATATTATTCAAATAATATGAATTATTGATCTGATAATGGGAAATACTATGCAGTGACAATTATTGAATAACAATAATATAAAATTTTAACGTAGCAATTATTGAATCAATAAAATAAAATATTGAACAGTAATTACTGTAACAATTATTGAGTAGTGCCTTCTTACGTAAGAATCAATAATTTTAAAAATACTATGCAATACCGTGTGCTACTGTGCAATAACGCGTATTACTGTATTTTAACCACCGGGTATTCCAACAGTGTTAACGGTAACAACTACGCCGTTATTTGTAAAAACTCAAATTTGTCGTTTTCTTCACCCGACAGTTATTCGTTATGGGGCCCACAAATAGCTGCGCCGTCGTACGAATATTCCCCGACAGAAAGAATATTCCACGACCAAACAAATATTCCCCGACAACAATGATTATTTTATAACCACTTGCTTATTTTCAAAAAAAAAATTACATTTCACCCATAACTTTAAACTTTTATCAATTTAACCATTTACTGAATAGTAATTATAAGACAAATTAAATACTTTTATTTCATAAAATTCGGGGTCTTACATACAGGCCAAAGATATTAAGTTATATCATCATTTAGGACTGAGGATAATGAAAAATATTTTAAAGAAAACAAATCCAGGGAGACAAAAGAATAAATATTATGTATTCGTACTTTTAGAAAATTCAAGTTCAAAAATACTCCATAATAAACTATTGTGGAGCAGAATTCAAAAATGAAGATCAAAACATAGATCCAATCAAAGATAAGAACCATAACAAACAATCTTGGACACAGAAAAGAAATTTTAATTTTTCTGTGAATAGTGTTGTATTCGTGAATAGTGTCATATACGTGAACAGTAATTCCAACACTAAAAGGTTGAAATTCCACAAGAAAAAAAATCATCATGCTTCGTGATTAGTATTTATGAATAGTAACTCGTGAATAGTAACTCTTGAATAGTAACTCCGAGATGAAAAGATAAGAATTTTATAAGAAAAATCTTAACAATATTCCGGTATAATGATATTGAAAGAAATAATATCATTTATAAAAAAATAACATTCATTTCCTCAAAAAGATAGTACTTCTGACTGGAATACTGAATATAGTGCTGAAGGAACTTGCACCGTATAGCAACACTCAAAGTATCAAAATACTCACAAGAATACGCTCAATAATATAAAGAGAGAAAACTTCAGTTTCTGGTGTGATTTTCAATTCTAACCTAAGCACCCTATTTATAGGAAAATACTTAGAACACCAAAGCAGAAAATTTAATAAAATAATAATATTTATAAAAAAAAATCACGCCCACCTCTTGAATCTAAATTTAGCATGTTTACCACTCTTACGGGACCCACCAAAATGAAAAACATATGTTTATCATTTAATGCAACAAAATTAATTCAGACCAAATATTCTGGAACTTCAATAATTCATAATAAATAGTCCTTTTATCAGAAAAATTCAAATCTTATGTCCATTTCATAGGAAATTCAATTCTCTACAACTTTGTAAGTTTAAGTTTTTTCAAATACCAAACAAAAATTAACCGAAATCCAAATACGGACGATTTTACAGGCTATAATCAAATTTCAGTCAAAAAGGAAGTCCATCAACACACAAAACATGTTTAAACGTTTTTTGTAACAAAATTACTCTTCCTCCTCATTTATTCATATATCACACATTCATTGTAAAAATATCACCATTATTATATTATTATAATATAATAATATATTAAATAAATTATTTTATCATAAAAGATAAAATATTAATTTTTAACAATTGTCACTTTAAAAATTTTCTCCATCTATATCCACATAAAATAAATATTTTTAGCATATAAATTAATAATTAATTATTCAGAAATAATATTACAGAATCACAATACTGACAACCAGGCCGTTCCCAGGAAAGAGGAGGCTTTCCAATAAGAATTTCTCCTTACTGGGGCGCAATTAGATGACCAAACCTCTCCTTAGATAGAACTTTTTAAACATTGTCAATAATGCTATCTAATAATATTATTCAAATAATATGAATTATTAATTTGATAATGGAAAATAATGTGTAGTGACAATTATTAAAACAACAATAATATAAAATATCAACGTAGTAATTATTAAATCAATAAAATAAAATATTAAACAGTAATTACTGTAACAATTATTGAGTAGTGACTTCTTACGTAAGAATCAATAATTAGTGCAGTACCGTGTGCTACTGTATTTTAACCACCGGGTATTCTAACAGTATTAACGGTAATAACTACGCCGTTATTTATAAACAACTTATACTTGTCATTTTCTTCATCCAATCGCTTTTCGTTATGGGGCCCACACAAGGCTGCGTCGTCGTACGAATATTTCCCGACAGTAAAAATATTCCATGACCAAACGAATATTTTTCGACAACAATGAATATTTTATAACCACTTGCTTATTTAAGATATTTGCGCATTTTACCCATAACTAACCATATTAATCAAATCAACCCTTACTATTTCAAAATAATAAATAGAGAAAATTCAATTTCATTTATAATAAGTTGGGGTCTTACACAAGCCAATTGTGTTTGATGATAAAGCATATACTTTGTAACAATCTTATTCATTTATTAATAAAAAGTATTAATTTATTAAAGGCTTTTAATTATCTACATGATGTTGTTTTATAATATGTGATAAACCCATAGTTTTAAGCAATACTTTTAGAATAATGATGATGATCATTCTAATGAGATCTAAATTCTTAGAAAGCTTAAAACTAAAATAGTTTCCAATCATTGGATTTCTAAATTGGGAATTTGTGAATCCGGATAGATTGGTAAATACGGTGTTTGCTCATTGGATGAGGATGATTGATCTCATGATCATTTGTGTTGAGACACTAAAGCAAGTATGTAGGTGCTTATTAGAGAATAAGTTCACTGAACGTGGCTCACTAAGAAATACCTAATGGAGTTTTACTTGTCTGTCAATAGGAATTCCTGTAGTGATAGTAGTACAAGTGATCCTTGGACTTGAGATCATCATAATATCTTGTGTATGATAAGTTATACTTTGATTTATTCCTTAAGACCCTTAGGGTATATCAAAGGGTATGCTTGGGTATAATAAGTTGTATATGGAGATAATGTATGATCAATAAAAAATCTACCACTTCTAGTAAAAGAAGAGAAATATCCTATTTGATTCGATAAATGATAACCCATTAGTCCTTGGCCAAGGCATAATGAAATTAGAAAGGAGTTTCTAATTTACATTATTTGGTGTTGTGCATTTAAGAGTTGAAATACATATAATTAAATAAAATAAGACTTGACAGTAATTTCATGTCTTATATTTAATTGGGACATTGTATGGTGGAAGGATTGAATTATACGGTAACTATTTGCTCAAAGGTTCTTTTATGATTAATGTTAAAATCTATATTATCTGGAAAGTCGTTGATCGCTAGGGAGGCTTATCCCTATTGTAGAATAAATATTATTTATTTAAATAAATTAATAGTTTAATTTTTTTATTTAAATAAGATTAGAATTGTTCTAATTGATTTATTCATAACTGGTTTAATATGGAGAACCTAAAGGGTCACACCATAAAAGGAAGAATAATTATTTAAGAAGTTAATGATATAATCGTAATAATAAGTTAAGTATATTTAATTTAATCTATGGTGTTAGAATAAATTAAATAACTTAATATTTATTATTTAATATTTTGGAAATATTAAATATAAATTAATAAGAAGAGTCTTATTATTATTATTACAATTATTATTATTTAATTCCTAAAGTAGTTTGGGAGCTAATTAATAAAAGTACTCTCATATATTCCTAATAATATTAGGATACTAATTAATTAAAAGAGTTTAATTAATTATTCTTAATAAGATTAAGAGCCTAATTAATTAAAAGAGTTTAATTAATTAAAATAAAACATAATTCCTTAATTGTTAAGGAGGGTTACCTACATCTATAAATAAGAGAAGTCTTATTATGGGTGTAGAGTTGTTGTTGACTTTTTCACAACATACATGATTCTAATTATTGGAGAGTACGCTCTTTTTCTATAGAGATAGAAAACTAGCGTTTTGTCAACCACCCATATTCTTGAATCTTTCTTCTTCCTTGGTGAATCACCTCTAGAGGCCAAACACTTGGGTGGCTAACGTTGATCAAAGGAAGGAACCAAACCCTGTGGATTCAAGTTGAACACGAAAAAGATTTGGAGGTGAACTTGTACCTGAGGAAGCTCGTATCTTCAAGGGTATAATTCTTGTTCTTTATCTTTTCGTTTAATTAATAATTGCGCATAAATGATGATCTGGGTATATGGTTTGTAAAATTTTAAAACTCTAATTTTTCCATGTTTTTGCTTATTTTGTGCAATTTGATTGTGTTCATGAATATTACAAACCTAACAGTTATCTCCAAGATGACACGGTCTTCTCCGGTGTGATTTCTGGTATCTGAACTGCAGTCCTCGGGGTTATCTCTGAGGTTGAAACTGAAACTCCCGGTGTTATTTCTGGGGTTGAGGTTGAAATTTTCGGTGCTATCCGAGTATGAGCTGGATGTCTCGGGGTTATCTCCGAGATGGTAATACTGAGTATCCCAGGGTTATCTCCGGGATTGAACTGAGCTGTCTTCCAGGTTTATCTTTGAAAGACGATTATGCCTTCTGCAATGTTAGTAACAGGTATGTAGAAAAATTTCGAGTGTCTACAAAATATATATATATATATATATATATATATATATATATATATATTATACTCAAGAAACAAGATTCGCGACTAACAGGCTTACTAAATTTATAACATTTAAAAAAAAATTGTACAACAAATTATGCCCAATAAATTATTCTAAATATATATATATATATATATATATATATATATATATATATATATATATATATATATGGAATCAAAACGATTAGTAATTTGCATAAAGTTTGGCTTTGATAATACTGTAAGGTTTTGTGAAAATCAAAAACACAATCAAATTGCAAAAATAACAGAAGCAAAGTAAAATTAGATTTTAAAATTTTTCATAAACCAATTACCCGGATCATCCTTTATGCATATTACTAATTAGAACGAAGAACAAGAAGTCGTATCCTTGCAGATACGAGCTTCCATGGGTATGAGTTCAACTCCTACTTCTTAGTGATCTCCTTGAATCTCCTGGTAGATTGTCTCCTTTGATCAATGTTAACCACCCAAGTGTATGACCTCTAGAGGTGATCCACCAAGTAAGAAGAATATTCAAGAAGAATGGTGTATTAGCTAAAATCTTAGTTTTCTATCTCTATAGAAAAATGGGGAGTACTCTACAATTATTGAAATTACATATATATGATATCTGATAAGTGGGTTTTATACCTACTTATTAGATATCAATTCACGCGAACTACGCTTATCTTAAGTACATTTTAGTGTGTTTTTATTTGTATTTTGTTTATTTTGCATTGCATGTACTTAGAAATCCCTTTGATGTAAAATGGCAGATATGGCATAATTTGGTAGTATTAGATGGCATGAGGCTATGGACGCATGGTATGAGGATCAAGTGGAGCAAGAGACTAAGCATGGATGGACAAAGGAATGAGCAGCAGAACAGATCAGTTGCAGCAACAGAACCAGAACTCAAAGTTACAGAAGCCGCGCGGCTATACAGACTAGCACACGCGCGCTCGCGCGACCACCTAGTTGGACCAGACATGGCACACTGCAAGTCGCGCGCCCGCGTGAGAATTACTAAGGGACAGCGCACGCCCGCGCGCGATGACTGCTGCTGCTGAGCTGTTTATTTTAATTTCTAATTTTAAGGGTTGTAATTAATTAAAAACGATTCTGACTGATTTCAGACGCATCATTCATTAGTTTACGTATTTTTCATATTAGTAACTAGGGTTACACTCTGAGAGAGATTCCAACGTAGAATGAAGCCTAAACTCTAACTTTTCTAATTCTTCTTGGGATTTTCTATCATTGTGGATAATTATTAGTATTTTGCTGTATTTATATGAGGATCTGAACGTTACTAGTGGATTATAATCAGTAATTGGGTTTGATCATTTCTATCCTTCATCTTTCAATTGTTCGTTTATTGGCCATGGTTAGCTTTGATCCTATAATGGCTTTTGGTTCAGTCATGAACTAAACTCTATTATGGGATTCTAACGGATTTTAATATATAGTTTAGTTGCATGCTTGAATACTGGACTGTTTTACATATCATATGTGATTTCTATCATGCTTGTTTTGCATGTATGAATGCTTGATCACCATTTGTTTTCAGTACTTGTATGGAATTGACAATGAACATGCAAGTATGGATTGTAATCATGATAGTATACGTATATGGGGCTGTTTTGTATGGCTTGTGTATTTCGTGAACCAGATAGACATATATTGCTTCACCGTATGAGTTAGAATAAGGGCTTGTGCTTAAATTCAATAAGGTTGCAATTTCACATAGACATATAGTGATTTTGGTTATATTGATGATTACATGGATTCTATCGCTTGTGGATGCTGTGTAAGTAGGCCATAGTACATTGAAAAATGGCTATGACTCTATTAGTGTTATTGGCTACTTTCCAGTGATATATGAACAATTCTTGCATGATAGTGGTGATTAGATGAAGTATTAAATGAATTTAGGATCCCATTGCTTTCAAATTTGAATTATTACATTTTTATTTTTGTTTTAGTCGTTAGTTGCAATTAGAGTAATTCACCAATTATATTCATTAGTTTGAGCATATAAATATAGTGATTTAATTGATGCATAGTGACTTAAATTAGACAACTTTCTCTGTGGGATCGATACTTTACTTACTCTGTATTACTTGTTGACACATGTATGCTTGCATGAGTTAGAGCTCTTTTGTTAGAACTGAAAAAGAGGCAACAATATCTGATTCAAGACTCCCTTATAAAAGATATCAGGTAACCCTATTTAATTAAAATAAGGTATTATTTATTTAATTAAATTCCTTTAATTAATTGGGCTCCCTACGCTTATTAGGGATAATTAATTAAACTTCTTTAACTAATTTTGTCTCCTAATCCTATTCGGAATAAATGAGAGTACTTATATTAAATTATTTCCTAAACTCCTTTAGAAATTAAAAATAATAATAATTGTAATAGTATTAATAAGACTCCTCTTATTAATTTATATTTAATATTTCCAAAATATTAAATAATAAATATTAAGCTATTTAATTTATTCTATCACCATAGATTAAATTAAATATACTTAATATATTATTACGATTATGCCATTAACTTCTTAAATAATTATTCTTCCTTATATGGTGTGACCCTTTAGGTTCTCCATATTAAATTGGCCGTGAATAAATCAATTAGAACAATTCTAATCTTATTTAAATAAATAAATTAAACTATTAATTTATTTAAATAAATAATATTTATTCTACAATAGAGATAAGCCTCCCTAGCGATCAACGACTTTTCAGATAATATAGATTTTAACATTAATCATAAAAGAACCTTTGAGTAAATAGTTACCGTACAATTCAATCCTTCCACCATATAATGTCCTAATTAAATAAAAGACATGGAATTACTGTGAAGTCTTATTTTATTTAATTATATGTATTTCGATTCCTAAATGCATAACTTCCAATGAATGAAAATTAGAAACTACTTTCTAATTTCATTCCACCTTGGCCAAGGATTCCTGGGTTGTCATTTATCAAATCACATAGGACATTTCTCTTCTTTTACTAGAAGTGGTAGATTCTTTACTGATCATTCATTATCTCTATATATAACTTATTACACCTAAGCATACTATTTGATATACTCTAACAGTCTTAAGGAATAAGTCAAAGTGTAATTCATTATATATAATATACTATGATGATCTCAAATCTAAGGATCGTTTGTACTACTATCACTACAAGAATTCCCATTGACATGCAAGTAAAACTCCATTAGGTATTCCTTAGCGAGTCACGTTCAGTGAACTTATTCTCCAATAAGCACCTACATACTTGCTTTAGTGTGTCCATACAAATAATCATGAGATCAATTATTCTCATCCAATGAACAAGCAACGTATGTATCAATCTATCCGGATTCACTGATCCCCTTTTTAGTAATCCATTGATTGAGAACATTTTAGTTTTAAGCTATCTAACAATTTAGATCTCATTAGCATGATCTCGTCATGATTCTAAAAGTATTACTTAAAACTATGGGTTTATCACATATTATTAAAATAACACCATGTAGATAATAAATGCCTTTAATAATTAATTCTTTTATTAATAAATAAATAAGATTGATTACAAAGTATATGATTTGTCATCATACATGATTGACTTGTATGCATACTACTTTCACATGAGTCTCTACAATAAGGAAACGAAGAATAAGATTATGGTCGAGGGAGCTGTCAAGGTGGAATAAAGTCGTGGAAGTGGGAGTGGAAAAAGGAAATAGAACAATTTTGGGAATACCGAAAATAGGCAAGGAGGTATAAGGATGCAAGTTGTGTAGTGTGGAAATTATAGGAAAAATCACTTGGGTGAGTGTTTAAAGGGGAAGTTTGTATGTTTTAAGTGCGGCCAGGAGGGACACATCTCTCCTAACTGCCCCAATCCAAGGAAGAATAATCGGTGTTTCATTTGTGGCTCAACGGAGCATAAGGTGAGGGATTGTTCGAAAAGGAGAGTCGATGGGGGAAGTGCGAATGCGGGGAAAAACAGTTGAACATTAGCAATAGCTGGCCCAACTCCACTAAATAAACCGACCGCAAGGACCTTCAATAAGATGGTTCAAGATACGGTAGTAGCCGATGATGTAGTTTCAGGTATGAATCCGATCAATGATATCAATATATATGGTTGATTCATATATAACCTATTTTCTTTACAGCAAGTTTGTTAAAATACGTACGTTTACCCTAATAAACGTTAGGAACCCTTGAATATAAACATACAAAAGATAATTTTAGGACGAAAATATATATTATAATAATAACTTGTTAATGAAAAGGATTTTGAAGGAGGAATTTGAGTTCCGTTGAGAACTATCATACTTGGTGCAAGCAGACCGCAAGCATTGGATCAAGACACACAGCAATTTCGGACTCATAATACGGAGTCTTATAAGGAGGGGATAACGTAGTAATTTAATAAGAAAAAAGTTTAATAAATAAAAATCTAATGATAAAAAAAATATAAACGTAAGTTAATGGTGATTCCCGGGGACGGAATCCTTATAAGGAGGGTAGAATGTAAAGACTGGGAATTTTTAAACAATTATATCTATATTTTTACGAATGATTTTTTTTATTATTATTAATTATTATAATTATTGCAATCAGTAATATTTTGGAATATATGCGATATGAATTAAGCAAGTTAGTCAATTTAATTTGAATAAGAAGGAAAGCTACGACGGATAGTGTTCAAAACCCTAATTTATATTTTTAATAAGGATTTGAATATTAATAAAATATTAATTGTATTTTATTTTATGATAAGTATGTACAGTATGTAAGACCCCGAATTTTTTTATATAAATAAAATTGAATTTTCCTCTATTCATTATTCTAAATTAATAAAGTGTTAATTTGATATAATGCTTTGGTTATGGGTGAAATTTGCAAATTTTACAAAATAAGCAAGTGGTTGTAAAATATTCATTTTATCGGAGAATATTCGTTTGGTCGTGGAATATTCTTTTTGTCGGAAAATATTCGTACGACGGCGCAGCCATTTGTGGGCCCCATAACGGAATACTGTTGGATGAAGGAAAACGACAAAGTATGAGTTTTTATAAATAACGGCGTAATTGTTGCCGTTAACACTGTTGGAATATCTAATGGTTAAAATATAATAATACGCGTGGTTGTACAGTAGCACACGGTATTGCACAGTATTTTTAAATTATATATTGAACCTTACGTAAGAAGGCACTATTCAATAATTGTTACAGTAGTTACTGTTCAATATTTTGTTTTATTGATTCAATAATTGTTGCGTTGATAGTTTATATTATTGTTGTTTCAATAATTGTCACTGCACAGTATTTCTCATTATCAGATCAATAATTCATATTATTTGAATAATATTATTAGATAGCATTATTGGCAATGTCTAGAAAGTTCTGTCAAGGAGAGGTTTGGTCACCTAATTGCGCGCCAGTAAGGAGAAATCCTTATTGGAAAGCCCCCTCTTTCCTGGGAACGGCCGGGTTGTCATAATTGTGATTCTGTAATATTATTTGTGAATAATTAATTATTTATTTATATGATAAGGAAATATTTATTTGATGTGGATATAAATGATGGATTTATTTATGTGGTTATAAATGAAGAAATTAATGTTTAGGTATTTTATCAGTATTTTTGTCAGAATGGAGGTATTAAAAATCAAATCAGTGTTCTGGAGATATATTGCATGAGTTATAAGTTTTAATCCGACCGTTGGATTATTGTGATTTTTAGATATGTTATATATATATATAAGTTGAGTATGTGTCCACAAATTTTGAACCGTTAAAAATTAACTTATGATTTGTTATGAATTTTAAGAGGTGACTGGTTCAGAAATTGTTAAAGTTTTGGAATTTATCATTTTAGTGGAAAATTCTAGAATTAGTGGGCTCTACTTTTGGTTGGTGAGAAATGTGCTCAAATTGAATTTCAAATATGGTGGGTGGAAATAGTAGCAATTAAAGCCATCAGGTAGCAGGTCAAGTCTGCTTCGGCGTGCTAACATTTTCCAATAAATAGAGGGCTAAGTTAGAATTGAAAATCATACCAGAAATAAGTTTTCTTTTCTCTCTATATTGTCAAGCGTATTTTTGTGAGTATTTAGATACTTTGAGAGTTGTTGTTCGGTACAAGATTCCTTCGGCTTTATATCCGATATTCTGATCAAAAGTACCATTATTTTGAGGTAAGGGGTATTATTTATTTCACATTCTGAAGAGATATTATTTTTCATATTTAGATGAATATTATTTCTGTTCAATATTCATAAGAAATTTTATTTCGTTCAATATTCGCGAGAAATGTAAGACCCCAACTTTTATAAATAAAGATGAATTTTCTATAAATATCATTTTTGAATATTATGAAGTTAATTTGATATAATGTTATAGTTGTGGGTAATATTTATAAAATTTTGCAAAGTAAGCAAGTTGTTATAAAATATTCGTTTGGTCGGGGAATATTCTTTTTGTCGGGGAATATTCGTACGACGGCACAATCATTGGTGGACCCCACAACGGAATTATTGTCGGATTGAGAAAACGACAGAATTATCTTTCTATAAAAATAACGGCTGAGGTGTTACCGTTAAAACCGTTAAAACTGTTGAACTGCTCGGTAGTAAAAGTACAGTAATACGCGTGGTTGCATAGTAGCACACGGTATTGATTATTGATGCTTACGTGAGAAGTCACTCAGCTATACTCAATTATTGCTACAGTAATTGCTGCATCATATCTCTTAAATTATTGTCATAGTATCATCTGTATAATATGTTATATTATTAAATCAATAATTGAGACGTTGTGGTAAGTTTGGTTATTTTATGGGGGGCCATATGTCATCATCTAAGAGTCTCTTCGTCAATAGTAATTACCGTCGTCAATAGTAATTACCGTCGTCAATAGTATTTACCTTGGTCAATAGTAATTACCTTCGTCAATATTATTTCCCTTGGTCAATAGTATTTACCTTGGTCAATAGTAATTACCTTCGTCAATAGTATTTACCTTGGTCAATAGTAATTACTTTCATCAATAGTAGTTGTCCCTTCAATATTACCAAGAGTCATTTGACCCTTCGTTAAGACCAAGAGTCATTTGACCCTTCGTTAAGACCAAGAGCCACCCTCAGTTTTTCTATAAATAGAGGCCTAGGGCTTCATTATTTTTCACGAATTCATTCAAGCTATAGAGAGAGAAAGTATAGAGAGAATAAGAGAGAGAGAATAAAAGTATTCTGCTACATCACTTTTCCAATATCCAGTTCTTTTAAGGTAGGGAATATTATTTCTTTTATATTCATGAAGAGAACTTTTGTTATTCCATTTGTTATTATTCTGTTGGAATAACCAGTATACGCGGTCTACCCTATACTTGGTGACATTCTTCTATTATTCTGTTGGAACATCCTGTCTGTGTGTTTTACACCGGACCTGGTTCCGTTTATTATTCTGTTGGAACATCCTGTCTGTGTGTTTTACACCGGACCTGGTTCCGTTTTATTATTATTCTGTTGGAATATCCTGTCTGTGTGTTTTACACCGGACCTGGTTCCGTTTATTATTCTGTTGGAACATCATGTCTGTGTGTTTTACACCGGACCTGGTTCCGTTTTATTATTATTCTGTTGGAATATCCTGTCTGTGTGTTTTACACCGGACCTGGTTCCATTATTTATTATTCTGTCGGAATATCCTGTCTGTGCGTTTACGCCGGACCTGGTTCCATTATTTATTATTCTATTGGAATAACCTGTCTGTGCGGTCTATCGCATGCATGGTGATTTCTTTTGTTATTCCATTCTTTATTGTACTCAGTTGGTTAAGTTTTGACTTCTATACTCCATGAAATTTGTGGAATATCCTTGATAGTTGCGTTTCATCCAGTATCTTTTCAAGAAAATATTCTTCTAAGCATTCTTGAATTTTACTCCACAATGCAGTATCATGTTGACAATTTGGACGTTGTTAATTCCTGGATAAATTAATTCTTGAACTTGTTTTATTGAATTCTTATATCATTGTCATCATCCTCATGTTTATAAAATGTTGAAAGTCATCTGTGGCCTGTATTGCATAGATGGACTTGGTATGATTATGACCAGGGATTATTCGGTATAATCATGACCGTAATGTTACAAATGATGTGGTAAAAGTCCTCATTGGCCCGTAGTGCATTGATGGACAGTTGTTGGCATGATCATGACCATTAATGAATACACGAATATCCTTGGCCGTAGTGCAGGGGTGATTCGATGATGTGGATTATTTTATTAAGCTGAGTCTCAGCGATTACAGTGTTGAAAAACTTTTTAAATCATAAAAGATAGTAGAGTTTATTTTCTACTTGACTCTTTTAATGGATTGCTTGTTCCGCTACAGTTAAACTTGATGTCTATTATATTTTATCAGTTTAACATTGTTGAAGGCTAATGATAATTTATTCTGCATTATCTTAGTCATAATATTTCTTACTGGGCTAGTTGAGCTCACCCTTTCTTTCACTGTTCTCTTCAGGAAATGAGAACGTAGCTGGGACAAGTCGGGGTACGGAGTGATGGTCCGAATGATAGTATTAGTTAGTAGTCCTCACTATTCTATGTAATGGTGTGTTAATAAATGTAATGAGGACTCCTTTTGAGTATGAATACTCTCTAGAAGATAATATTTGTATTCAAACTCACAGTTTATGTTTTGTCGTATTGTACACGACAGATGTATTAATCAGTTGTATTTGTATTCTGTACTATGTATCTGACGACCCAAGATGGGTGATGTATACCTAATTTTGGGGGCGTCACAGTTGGTATCAGAGCTTAGGGATATGATCCCTGGCTAAGATGTGAGAATAGAACTAGGAGGGGAGAGACGGGGAATTCCTTCGCTAGTATGACATACCTAAGTTTATTTGCATGGTATTTAATTGGTCGGTCATAATATAAGGATAATATATGACATATCAATTAATTTTTATTTTGTGGCAGTATCTGAAAATGGCATCTGAGAATGTTGAGAATAGCAATGGAGCACAGACGACTGTTGATTCACCACATATCAATAATCAGGATAATGTGCATCAGGAAGGTGTCAATCCTCATGCAAACAACAACACTGACCAAATGATGAATGATCAAATGTTCAGAGGCTTTATGCAATTCATGCAACAACAGGTGAAAGCGGCTCCTGTCCACAACGTAGGTGGAAATACTGGAAACTCTCAGGCGGTCACCGCTAAACAGTTTAAGGAGCTGGGACCACCGGAGTTTAAGGGAGAACCCAAACCACTTGTAGCTGAAACATGGATAAAGCAGATCACCAAGATATTTGATGTCTTGGGTTGCTCCGAGGAGCAAAAGGTTCCCTTTGCCGCCTTTATGTTGCGAGGAGAGGCAGATTACTGGTGGGAATCGATAAAGCGTACTCAACCTGCCGCACTGAAGATGTCTTGGGAGAAGTTCCAAGATCTGTTTAACGACAAATACTTTCCCGAGAGTATTCGTCACATGAAGGAGGTGGAGTTCATCAAATTGGAGCAGAATAATATGACCGTGTCGCAGTACGAGGCAAAATTTGCGGAGTTATCCCGGTTTGCGTCCCACCTGGTGGATAATGAAGAAAGAATGACGCGGATGTTTTTAAGAGGTTTGAAGCCGGAGATACGTCAACATCTTGTTTCTCATAAACTGTGTTTGTATTCAGATGTTGTAAATAGGGCTCAGTTGGTGGAGCGCGATAACGAGACAACGCAACCAAAAGAGAGCAGCCGGCAAAATGATAATACCAGTGAGAGCAGTCATCGAAGCGGTGACAACAAGCGTGGAGGGAATCAACAGGCCAGAAATGGTAACCACTTCGGTGGTAATCAGGGCCAAAACAATAAGAATGGACATTTCAAGAAGAGGAGATTCAACAATGATGGAAAGACGTCAGCACCAGCACCTGTCGTTAAGGAAGGAGAACGACCACCTATCATATGTTTCAAATGCGGAGGGGAGGGGCACATCAGTCCAAACTGCGCGATGCCGTCCAAAGCATGTTATAATTGTGGAAGAGAAGGTCATTTAGCCCGATTTTGTCGTTTACCGAAGACAAATTCAGCTAGGATGGAGGCACCAAAAGCCGTCCCAGAAAAGTCAAAACCGGTTGTGCAAGGGAGAGCGTTTGTTGTGAACTCCCAGAGAGCAAGGAACCCGAATGAGGTCATCACGGGTAAGCTTATTATAAACTCTAAAGAAGTTTATACTTTATTTGATACCGGTTCAACCCATTCTTTTATTTCTCCTACTTGCGCTCATCGATTAAATTTGATTCCGGAGAAATTAGACTTTGACTTATCTGTGGAAACTCCGTTGGGAGAAACCTTCATTACCTCCACTGTTTATAAGTCTTGTTTGGTTCAAGTTGGTACCCACACATTACCTATCGATCTGATTTCATTAAAAATACTTGCATTTGACGTGATTCTAGGGATTGATTGGTTAACTACTCATTATGCAAAAATTGATTGTTTTCGTAAGGTTGTTAGTTTTCATATTCCTAATCGACCTATTATGCGAATTCAAGCAACCAAACCATTAAAATCAATCGCTGTCATCTCAAGCCATAAAACTATTCGTTTATTGAAAAACGGATGTCAAGCTTTCTTAGCTCATGTCACAGATCTAAACAAAAATACGTCAGCTTTGAATGATATTTCTGTTGTTAATAAATTTCCTGACGTATTTCCCGAAGAACTTCCTGGCCTACCCCCAGAGCGTGAAATTGAATTTTGTATCGACCTTGAACCCGGTACAAAACCCATTTCCAAAGCCCCATATCGAATGGCTCCTATTGAACTTCAGGAGTTAAAGATCCAACTGCAGGAATTGTTAGACATTGGCTTTATTCGTCCTAGTACTTCTCCTTGGGGAGCTCCTGTTCTATTCGTGAAGAAGAAAGATGGAAGTATGCGACTTTGTATTGATTATCGGGAGTTGAATCATGTCACCATCAAAAACAGGTACCCATTGCCACGTATTGATGACCTGTTTGACCAGTTGCAAGGAGCACAATTCTTTTCAAAGATCGATCTTCGTTCTGGATATCATCAGCTGAAGGTTAGAACTGAGGATATTCCAAAGACGGCTTTTAGAACTCGGTACGGGCATTATGAATTTCTAGTCATGTCTTTTGGATTGACTAATGCTCCTGCTGCCTTCATGGATATGATGAGCAGGGTATTCAAGGAATATTTGGATCACTTTGTGGTCGTCTTTATCGATGACATCCTTGTTTATTCCAAAAGCCGTGACGATCATGAGCAACACTTGAGGCTGGTACTCCAAAAGCTTCGTGAATACAAACTTTATGCCAAGTTAAAGAAATGCGAGTTCTGGCTGGAAGAGGTAGCATTCCTTGGGCACGTAGTATCAAGTCGTGGAATATCGGTTGACCCGGCAAAGATTGAAGCTATTCAAAGCTGGGAGCAACCTAAATCAGTGACCGAGGTACGTAGCTTTCTTGGTTTAGCTGGTTATTATCGGAGATTCGTGGAAGGATTTTCTCGAATCGCTACTCCATTAACTCAGCTGACTCGGAAAGATACAAAGTTTGGTTGGAGCGAAGAATGTGAGCAGAGTTTTCAAGAACTCAAGAGGAGACTCATTTCAGCACCTGTTCTAACAATACCATCTGGCTCGGAGGGATTTGTCATCTACAGTGATGCTTCGAGCAAAGGGTTGGGATGTGTTCTCATGCAACATGGAAAAGTCATAGCCTATGCATCAAGACAACTCAAGGAATATGAGAGGAATTATCCTACTCATGATCTAGAGTTGGCAGCTGTTGTCTTTGCACTTAAAATTTGGAGGCATTACTTGTATGGGGAGAAGGTGGAGATCTTTACGGATCATAAAAGCCTCAAATATTTCTTCACTCAAAAGGAACTCAACATGCGACAACGACGTTGGCTTGAACTGTTGAAAGATTATGATCATACCATTCAATACCATCCTGGAAAAGCGAACGTGGTAGCTGACGCATTGAGTAGAAGATCATATGCAAGTACGAGTGCAATATTGTCAACACAAAGGCCCATTTTGTGTGACTTGCAAAGGATGGAGATAGAGTTAAAGACTCCAGGGACCCATGTGATGATGGCGAATATACGAGTAGAACCGACTTTAATCGATAAAGTTAAAGCTGCTCAAGCTACAGACCTGGAGCTGATGCGTATGAAGAAGAAAGTGCAAGAAGGTGCTATATCGGAAGCAAGAATCGATGAAGAAGGAATACTTCGAGTCAACTCCAGACTTTGTGTTCCTAACAACCCTGATTTAAAGTATGAAATCATGATGGAGGCGCACAACACACCGTTTGCAATCCATCCTGGAAGTACCAAAATGTATCATGATCTTCGTCATACATTTTGGTGGAGCAATATGAAGAGAGAGATAGCGTTGTTTATCTCAAGGTGTCTAACTTGTCAACGAGTCAAAGCGGAGCATCAAGTACCAAAAGGTCCATTGCAACCACTTGAAATTCCAGAATGGAAGTGGGAGCACATTACCATGGATTTCGTTACCGGTCTTCCTAGGGTTTCTCAAGGTATTGATGCGATTTGGGTCATTGTTGATAGATTGACCAAGTCTGCTCATTTCTTACCGATACGAGAAACTTATACACTTGAACGTCTTGCTCGTATGTACATAAACGAGATTGTAAGACTGCATGGTATGCCAGTATCCATAGTTTCTGATCGAGACCCAAGATTCACTTCACGATTTTGGGTTAGTTTACAAAAAGCTATGGGCACGGAGTTACGATTTAGTTCAGCATATCATCCTCAGACGGACGGACAATCAGAGAGGACTATTCAAACTCTTGAAGATCTATTAAGACTCTGTGTCTTTGACTTCAAGGGAAGTTGGGACAAGTTCTTACCATTGGTGGAGTTTTCCTACAACAACAGTTATCAAGCAAGTATTGGCATGGCTCCATTCGAAGCATTGTATGGAAGAAAATGTCGTTCTCCAGTATGCTGGGATGAGGTGGGCGAAGCAACGTTGTTGGGACCGGAGTTGGTACGTATGACTACAGAAAAGATTCAAACGATCCGACAACGTATAAAAACCTCACAAGATCGACAAAAGAGTTATGCTGATCTTCATCGAAAGGACGTGGAATTTGATGTAGGAGATCATGTGTTCTTACGTGTTGCTCCATGGAAAGGAGTTACGAGATTTGGAAAGAGAGGAAAGCTAAATCCTCGATTCATCGGTCCATTTTTAATCCTCGATCGAGTAGGAACTGTGGCTTATAGACTCGCTTTACCGCCAAGTATGTCTCGTGTTCATAACGTTTTCCACATATCCATGTTACGCAAATATGTGGAAGACCCGAACCACATTATTGAGTTAGAACCGGACGAAATAGCGGAGGATTTGACGTATGAAGAAGTTCCTGTTCAAATCTTGGATAAGAAGGAACATATTCTACGCTCCAAGGTTATACCTCAAGTTAAAGTTTTGTGGAGAAACCACGATGTTGAGGAAATGACTTGGGAGTTAGAATCAGAAATGAAATCAAGGTATCCTTACCTCTTCGACATACCAGGTACGTACCCTAATTTCGAGGGCGAAATTTCATAAGAAGGGGAGGTTGTAAGACCCCAACTTTTATAAATAAAGATGAATTTTCTATAAATATCATTTTTGAATATTATGGAGTTAATTTGATATAATGTTATAGTTGTGGGTAATATTTATAAATTTTGCAAAGTAAGCAAGTTGTTATAAAATATTCGTTTGGTCGGGGAATATTCTTTTTGTCGGGGAATATTCGTACGACGGCACAATCATTGGTGGACCCCACAACGGAATTATTGTCGGATTGAGAAAACGACAGAATTATCTTTCTATAAAAATAACGGCTGAGGTGTTACCGTTAAAACCGTTAAAACTGTTGAACTACTCGGTAGTAAAAGTACAGTAATACGCGTGGTTGCATAGTAGCACACGGTATTGATTATTGATGCTTACGTGAGAAGTCACTCAGCTATACTCAATTATTGCTACAGTAATTGCTGCATCATATCTCTTAAATTATTGTCATAGTATCATCTGTATAATATGTTATATTATTAAATCAATAATTGAGACGTTGTGGTAAGTTTGGTTATTTTATGGGGGGCCATATGTCATCATCTAAGAGTCTCTTCGTCAATAGTAATTACCGTCGTCAATAGTAATTACCGTCGTCAATAGTATTTACCTTGGTCAATAGTAATTACCTTCGTCAATATTATTTACCTTGGTCAATAGTATTTACCTTGGTCAATAGTAATTACCTTCGTCAATAGTATTTACCTTGGTCAATAGTAATTACTTTCGTCAATAGTAGTTGTCCCTTCAATATTACCAAGAGTCATTTGACCCTTCGTTAAGACCAAGAGTCATTTGACCCTTCGTTAAGACCAAGAGCCACCCTCAGTTTTTCTATAAATAGAGGCCTAGGGCTTCATTATTTTTCACGAATTCATTCAAGCTATAGAGAGAGAAAGTATAGAGAGAATAAGAGAGAGAGAATAAAAGTATTCTGCTACATCACTTTTTCAATATCCAGTTCTTTTAAGGTAGGGAATATTATTTCTTTTATATTCATGAAGAGAACTTCTGTTATTCCATTTGTTATTATTCTGTTGGAATAACCAGTATACGCGGTCTACCCTATACTTGGTGACATTCTTCTATTATTCTGTTGGAACATCCTGTCTGTGTGTTTTACACCGGACCTGGTTCCGTTTATTATTCTGTTGGAACATCCTGTCTGTGTGTTTTACACCGGACCTGGTTCCGTTTTATTATTATTCTGTTGGAATATCCTGTCTGTGTGTTTTACACCGGACCTGGTTCCGTTTATTATTCTGTTGGAACATCCTGTCTGTGTGTTTTACACCGGACCTAGTTCCGTTTTATTATTATTCTGTTGGAATATCCTGTCTGTGTGTTTTACACCGGACCTGGTTCCATTATTTATTATTCTGTCGGAATATCCTGTCTGTGCGTTTACGCCGGACCTGGTTCCATTATTTATTATTCTATTGGAATAACCTGTCTGTGCGGTCTATCGCATGCATGGTGATTTTTTTTGTTATTCCATTCTTTATTGTACTCAGTTGGTTAAGTTTTGACTTCTATACTCCATGAAATTTGTGGAATATCCTTGATAGTTGCGTTTCATCCAGTATCTTTTCAAGAAAATATTCTTCTAAGCATTCTTGAATTTTACTCCACAATGCAGTATCATGTTGACAATTTGGACGTTGTTAATTCCTGGATAAATTAATTCTTGAACTTGTTTTATTGAATTCTTATATCATTGTCATCATCCTCATGTTTATAAAATGTTGAAAGTCATCTGTGGCCTGTATTGCATAGATGGACTTGGTATGATTATGACCAGGGATTATTCGGTATAATCATGACCGTAATGTTACAAATGATGTGGTAAAAGTCCTCATTGGCCCGTAGTGCATTGATGGACAGTTGTTGGCATGATCATGACCATTAATGAATACACGAATATCCTTGGCCGTAGTGCAGGGGTGATTCGATGATGTGGATTATTTTATTAAGCTGAGTCTCAGCGATTACAGTGTTGAAAAACTTTTTAAATCATAAAAGATAGTAGAGTTTATTTTCTACTTGACTCTTTTAATGGATTGCTTGTTCCGCTACAGTTAAACTTGATGTCTATTATATTTTATCAGTTTAACATTGTTGAAGGCTAATGATAATTTATTCTGCATTATCTTAGTCATAATATTTCTTACTGGGCTAGTTGAGCTCACCCTTTCTTTCACTGTTCTCTTCAGGAAATGAGAACGTAGCTGGGACAAGTCGGGGTACGGAGTGATGGTCCGAATGATAGTATTAGTTAGTAGTCCTCACTATTCTATGTAATGGTGTGTTAATAAATGTAATGAGAACTCCTTTTGAGTATGAATACTCTCTAGAAGATAATATTTGTATTCAAACTCACATTTTATGTTTTGTCGTATTGTACACGACAGATGTATTAATCAGTTGTATTTGTATTCTGTACTATGTATCTGACGACCCAAGATGGGTGATGTATACCTAATTTTGGGGGCGTCACAAGAAATATTATATTCGTTTAATATTCGTAATGAATATTATTTTCATTTAATATTCGTATAGGATGTTATTTTTTTCGTAATGGTGTTATTCTTTCAATATTATTATACCGAAATATTGATATGAATTTTATTGTAAAATTTCTAACTTTTTGTGTCGGGGTTACTATTCACGTATACGACATTATTCACAAATACGGCACTATTCACCGAAAAATAAAATTTTCTCTTTTTCGTTCCAAATGTCTTTTATGGTTACTATCTTTGATTGTAACTATATTTTGATCTTTATTTTTGAATTCTACATCACAATTGGTTATTATGGAGTATTATTGAATTTGGATAAACTGAAATACGAATACCTAATATTTATCCTTCTGTCTCACTGGATTCCTTTTCTCTAAAATGTTTTTCATCATCCTCAGTCCTTAATGGTGATACTTGATGAATATCTTTGGACTGTAGTGCAAAGATGAATGATTACCTGATGAATATCTTTGGCCCGTAGTACAAAGATGAACAGGTGTTGAGATGAACATGACCAACTGGTGGTACAAATGAATATCTTTGGCTCGTTGTGCAAAGATGAATATTTGATTCAAGATGTATATTGATTGATTTTACAGGAATAAATTATTGATGATGGACTTTTAAATTCATAGATGATAGTAGATTTTATTCTCTACTTAATTCTTCTAATAAATTATTGTTTTCACTGCAGTTGTTGATCTAAAACTTATTTTCTATTATATTCTATCAGATTTTCCTTGTTGAAGACTAATGATAATTTGTTGTATATTATCTTAGTCATAATATTCTTTACTGGGCTAGTTGAGCTCACCCTTTTCTTTTTTGTTCTATTTTTGTTCTCAGGAGGTGAGAATATAGCAGGAACTAGCCGGGGTATAGAGTGATGGTTCTAGAAAGTTATTTTAGCAGTCCTCACTATTTTTGTAAAATAGTGTATCAATAATTGTAATGAGGACTCTTTTTGAGTTTTAATACTGTCTATTAGACAATATTTGTATTTAAACTCACAGTTTATGTGTTGTCATATTTTGCACGACAATTATAGTAATGAAGTTGTATTTGTTTCTGTACCATGTATTTGTCGACTCAAAATGTGTGATGTATACCTATTTTGGGGGCGTCACAGTTGGTATCAGAGCTTAGGGATATGGTCTCTGGCGGAGATCGGGGAATAGAACTAGGAGGGGAGAGACGAGTAAATCCTTCGCTAGTGTGTCCTACCTAAGTTTATTCATTGGTCGGTCATAAAATAGGGATATTATGTGATATGTTAATTTTTTTAATTAACCCTTATTTTATGGCAGTTTTTAAGAATGGCAGCTGAGAACGTTAACAATGGAGTGTATGAGACTGTGGAACAACCATCAATCACCAACCAAGAGAACGTGCAACAGGAAGGCAATATTCCTCCTGTAAACAACACTATGGAGCAAACGATAAATGATGGAATGTTTAGAAGCTTTTTGCAGTTCATGCAAAATCAGACGAGGGAGACTCGTGTACAAAATATCGGTGGAAATGATATCAACACGCGGTTCATCACAACCAAGCAGTTTAAGGAGTTGGGACCACCAGAATTCTTTGGAAAGCCGGATCCGATCAAGGCAGAAACGTGGGTCAAGAAAATTACCAAGATATTCGATGTCTTGGGATACACGGAGGAACAGAAGGTTCTATTTGCCACCTTTATATTTCGTGGTGAGGTAGATTACTGGTGGGAATTTGTGAATCGTACCCAGCCTGCCGCACTCTATATGTCTTAGGAAACGTTTTAGAAACTGTTCAATGACAAGTACTTTCCTGAATGTATTCGTCATATGAAGGAGGTAGAGTTTATTAGACTGGAACAAAATAACATAACGGTGTCCCAGTACGAGACGAAGCTCGCGGAGTTATCCAGGTTTGCACCTCATTCGGTAGAAAATGAGGAACGTATGACGTGGATGTTTCTGAGAGGTCTAAAACCCGAGATTCGTCAATACCTTATCACTCATAAATTTTCTCTGTGTTCAGATGTTGTCAATAGGGCTCACTTATTAGAGCGAGATAATGAGTATGTTCAACCGAAGGACCACAACCAGGGTCATACCAGTGACATCAGTCATTGGAATAGTGATAACCAGCGAGGAGGGAAAAATACGGACAAAAGCGGTAACCACTCGGGTGGTCATCGTGGCCATGATAGTAGGAGAGGTGAGTCAAGTGGAAATTTCAAGAAGAGAAGATTTAATGATGACGGGAAGACGTCGGCAGCAGCACCAACACCAGCAACAAATTCTAGGGGAGGAGAACGACCGCCAGTTAGATGCTACAGATGCGGAGAGGAGGGACGTATAAGTCCAAACTATTCACAGCCTTCCAAGGTATGTTATAGTTATGGAAAGGAAGGTCATATAGCTCGATTTTGTCCTATAGAGAAATCAAGTCTAGCTGGGATGGTGGCACCAAAGGCGGATACGAACAAAACAAAGTCGGCGATTTCTAGAAGAGCGTTTGTCGTGACTGCCCTAAACGCGAGGAACCCGAACAAAGGTATCACGGGTTAGTTAATTATAAATTCTTGTAAAGTTTATACCTTACTAGATACCGGTTCTACCCATTCTTTTATCTCTCCTGCTTGTGCTCAACGTCTAAACTTGACTCCGGAGAAATTGGAATTTGACTTATCTGTGGGAACTCCGTTAGGAGAAACTTTTATCACATCCACTGTTTATAAATCTTGTTTGATCCAAGTGGGCACAATCACATTATCTGTTGATCTTATCTCTTTAAAGATACTTACGTTTGATGTGATTTTAGGGATTGACTGGTTAACTACTCATCATGCCAAAATTGATTATTTTCGTAAGGTTATTAGTTTTTATTTTCCTAACCAACCTGTTATCCGAATTCAAGCAACCAAACCATTGAAGTCAAATACTTTCATATCAAGCCATAAAGCCATTCGTTTATTGAAAAACGGATGTAAAGTTTTCTTAGCCCATTTCATGGATTTAAACAAAAATACGTCAGATTTGAATGATATATCTGTTGTTAGTGAATTTCCTAATGTATTTCCTGAAGAATTTCCTGGCCTACCCCCAGAGAGTGATATTTAATTTTGTATCGACTTTGAACCCGGTACAAAACCCATTTCTAAAATCTCATATTGAATGGATCCTATTGAACTTCAGGAATTAAAAATCCAACTATAGAAGTTGGTACCTGAGCCTCTATTTGGTGACTTCCTTTATGGAATGCTCCAAAGCCAGACTTTCCGAAGGGGACTCTATATTTGTGTGGTGGTAAAATAATAGATGTCATTGTGACGTGCTATCCAAAATTGGGATATGAATCACAATTGAGAGCAACCGAAGTCGGTGACCAAAGTACGTAGCTTTCTGGGCTTAGCTGGTTATTATCAGAGATTCATGGAAGGATTTTCTCGAATTGCTACTCCGTTAACTTAGCTGACTCAAAAAGATACAAAATTCGTATGGAGCGAGGAATACGAGAAGATTTTCCAAGAGCTCAAGAGGCGACTCATTTCGGCACATGTTCTGACCATATCATCCTGGAAAAGTAAACGTTGTAGCTGACGCATTGAGTAGAGGATCGTATGCGGGTACGAGTGCGATGTTGTTAACACAAAGACCCATTTTGTACGACTTACAAAGGATGGAGATAGAGTTAAAGACTCCATGTACCCACGTGATGATATCAAATATACGAGTAGAACCGACTTTAATCGATAAAGTTAAAGCTGCTCAAGCTACACACTGGATCTGATGAATATAAAGAAGAAGGTGCAAGAAGGCGTTATTCTACAAGTAAGAGTCGATGAAGAGAAGAAAGCTCAAACCTTCGATTTATTTGAAATCCTTGATCGAGTAGGAACCGTGGCCTATAAACTGGCCTTAAAGCTAAGTATGTCGCATGTTCATATTGTTTTCACGTATCGATGTTACGTAAATATGTGGACGACCCAAACTACATTATTCCGTTAGAACCAGACGAGATAACCGAGGATTTAACGTACGAGGAGGTACCTGTCAAGATCTTGGATAGGAAAGAGCATGTCCTACGCACAAAGGTTATACCATAAGTTAAGATTTTGTGGAGGAACCATGCTATGTAGGAAATGACCTGGGAGTTAGAATCGAATATCAAAGCGAGGTATCCTCACCTTTTCGAAATACTAGGTGCGTACGTCAATTTCGAGGATAAAATTTTATAAGGAGGGGAGGTTGTTAAACCCCGAATTTTTTTATATAAATTAAATTAATTTTTCCTCTATTCATTATTCTAAATAAATAAGGTGTTAATTTGATATAATACTTTGGTTATAGGTGAAATGTGCAAATTTTATAAAATAAGCAAGTGGTTGTAAAATATTCATTTTGTCGGGAAATATTCGTTTGGTCGTGGAATATTCTTTTTGTCGGGGAATATTCGTACGACGGCGCAGCCATTTGTGGGCCCCATAACGGAAAATAGTTGGATGAAGAAAACTGACAAAGTATGAGTTTTTATAAATAACGGCGTAATTGTTACCATTAACAATATTGGAATACCTGGTGGTTAAAATACAGTAATACACGTGATTGCACAGTAGCACACGGTATTGCATAATATTTTTAAATTATTGATCCTTACATAAGAAGGCACTACTCAATAATTGTTATAGTAGTTACTGTTCAATATTTTATTTTATTGATTCAATAATTGTTGTGTTAATAGTTTATATTATTGTTGTTTCAATAATTGTCACTACACAGTATTTTTCATTATCAGATCAATAATTCATATTATTTGAATAATATTATTAGATAGCATTATTGGTAATATCTAGAAAGTTCTGTCAATGGGAGGTTTGGTCACCTAATTGCGCTCCAGTAAGGAGAAATCCTTATTGGAGAGCCCCCTCTTTCCTGGGAACGGTCTGGTTGTCATAATTGTGATTCTGTAATATTATTTGTGAATAATTAATTATTGATTTATATGATAAGAAAATATTTATTTGATGTGGATATAAATATTGGATTTATTTATGTGGTTATAAATGAAGGAATTAATGTTGAGGTGTTTTATCAGTATTTTTGTCGGAATGGATGTATTAAAAATCAAATCAGTGTTCTGGAGATATATTGCGTGAGTTATAAATTTTAATCCGACCGTTGGATCGTTGTTATTTTTGGATATGTTATACATATATAAGTTAAGTATATGTCCACAAATTTTGAACCGTTAAAAATGAACGTATGATTTGTTATGAATTTTAAGAGGTGACTGGTTCAGAAATTGTTAAAGTTTCAAAATTTATCATTTTGGTAGAAAATTCTAGAATTGGTGGGTCCCACTTTTGGTTGGTGAGAAATGTGCTCAAATTAAATTTCAAATATGGTGGGTGACAATAGTAGCAGGTAAAGCCATCAGGTAGTAGGTCAAGTCTGCTTCGGCGTGCTAACATTTTTCTATAAATAGAGGGCTACGTTAGAATTGAAAATCACACCAGAAACAAGTTTTCCTTTCTCTCTATATTGTCGAGCGTATTTTTGTGAGTATTTAGATGCTTTAAGAGTTGTTGTTCGGTACAAGCTTCCTTCGGCTTTATATCCGATATTCCGATCAAAAATATCGTTATTTTGAGGTAAGGGGTATTATTTATTTCACATTCTGAAGAGATATTATTTTTCGTATTCGTATGAATATTATTTCTGTTCAATATTCATAAAAAATTTTATTTCGTTTAATATTCGCGAGATATATTATATTCGTTTAATATTCGTAATGAATATTATTTTCGTTTAATATTCGTAAGGGATGCTATTTTTTTCGTAATGATGTTATTCTTTTAATATCATTATACCGAAATATTGATATGAATTTTATTGTGAAATTTTTACCTTTTTGTGTCGGGGTCACTATAAGACCCCGAATTTTATGAAATAAAAGTATTCAATTTTTTTACTATTCAGTAAGTGGTTAAATTGATAAATGTTAAAGTTAAGGGTGATATATGAATTTTTTTTCAAAATACACAAGTGGTTATAAAATATTCATTGTTGTCGGGGAATATTCGTTTGGTCGTGGAATATTCTTTCTGTCGGGGAATATTCGTACGACGACGCAGCCATTTGTGGGTCCCATAACAGAATAACTGTCGAGTGAAGAAAATGACAAATTTGAGTTTTTACAAATAATGGCGTAGTTGTTACCGTTAACATTGTTGGAATACCCGGTGGTTAAAATACAGTAATACGCGTTATTGCACAGTAGCACACGGTATTGCATAGTATTTTTGAAATTATTGATTCTTACGTAAGAAGGCACTACTCCATAATTGTTACAGTAATTACTGTTCAATATTTTATTTTATTGATTCAATAATTGCTACATTGAAATTTTATATTATTGTTGTTCAATAATTGTTACTGCACAGTATTTCCCATTATCAGATCAATAATTCATATTATTTGAATAATATTATTAGATAGCATTATTGGCAATGTCTAGAAAGTTCTGTCTAAGGAGAGGTTTGGTCACCTAATTGCGCGCCAGTAAGGAGAAATTCTTATTGGAAAGCCCCCTCTTTCCTGGGAACGGCCTGGTTGTCATAAATGTGATTCTGTAATATTATTTGTGAATAATTAATTATTGATTCATATGATAAGGAAATATTTATTTTATGTGGATATAAATGAGGGATATATTTTTGTGGTTAAAAATGAAGGAGTTAATGTTGAGGTGTTTTATCTGTATTTTTGTCGGAACGGAGGTATTAAAAATCAAATTAGGGTTTTTAAGATATTTTGCGAGGGTTATAATTTTTAATCCGACCGTTGGATCGTGGTAATATTTGGATATGTTATACATATATAAGTTGAGTATATGTCCACAAATTTTGAACCGTTAAAAATGAACGTATGATTTGTTATGAATTTTACGAGATGACTGGTTCAGAAATTGTTAAATTTTCGGAGTTAATCATTTTGGTGGAAAATTCTAGAATTGGTGGGCCCCACTCTTGGTTGGTGAAGAAATGTGCTGAGATTTTTATTCAAATGTGGTGGGTGGGAATAGTAGCAGGTAAAGCCATCAGGTTGCAGGTTAAATCTGTTTCGGCGTGCTAACATTTTCCTATAAATAGAGGGCTAAGTTAGAATTGAAAATCACACCAGAAACATAAGCTTTCTCTCTTTCTCTCTCTATATTATGAAGCATATTTTGTGATTAATTAGATACTTTGAGAGTTGCTATTTAGTGCAAATTTCCTTCAGCTTTGCATTCCAGTCAGAAATACTGCACTTTTGAGGTAAGGGATAGTAAGGGATAGTAAGGGATTTTAAGGGTTGTTATGTTTTTCAGTTTCGTAATTTTTCTGAACTTCAAAAATTCTGGAAAAATTTGAAATAATATTTTGATGAGTTTTATTGATTGTGTCCAAAAATGGTGATTTTTGGATGTATAGATTAAGAGTTATGAATTTTACGAGAAAAGACTATTTTAAAAGTAACCGCTTATAATTCCTTGTGGTTAACTCCAAAATTGATGAAATTTTTATTGGGAGTACATGAATATGATAGGAGTATACTCTATAAATTTCGGAATTTTTGGATAAAAGTACAATTTTTGATAAATATCTAAATATTCGGCTGTTTTGGCCATATGAAAAATAGTAAATGAGTTTTAAAAATTCTGAGAAAAATATATGTTCAATATGGGACTATATTCTGCTAAATTCTAGAAAATAAATATTTTTGGAACTGATTTGATATTTTTCATGAAAATGGACTAGTTATGAGTAAATAAATTAAATATGTTATGTGAAGTAAGAAAATTGAAAAATAGGATTTTATGGCTTGAGAATCCTATATGAGGTATATGCAGATTTTTGATGAGGGTTTTTGGTTATTGGTGATGAAATCTTATGAGTTTGGCATTTTAGGATGATTAAATATATTATTTAGTAAAGTATAAACAATTAAAATAAATTGTTTATAAGCTTAAGAAATATTATTCTTTCAATATCATTATACCGAAATATTGGTATGTATTTTATTGTGTAATTTCTACCTTTTTGTGTCGAGTTTACTATTTATGAGTTACTATTCATGAGTTACTATTCACGAGTTACTATTTACGACAAAATTGGTTTCTTTTTCTGACCAAATTATAGTTGGTTTATGAATATTACTCTTGAGATTAAATCTATATGTTGATTATATTGATTTTATTATCATATATAACATTTTTATAACCCTAATGATGATATTTCTCTTTGACTTGAGTGTAAAGATGGGTAGATTTTTGGTATGATCATGACTATGGGTTCCCTTTGGCTAGTAGTGCAAAGTTGAATTGTTGACTGATATGATCATGACCATTGAATTTATAATTGAATATCTTTAGCTTAAGTGCAAATGTGAATTGATCAACATGGTTATAATTATTGTTTATATAAATTCTGAAATGATTATATATTTCTTTGAGATATTAATATATTTGGCCTGTAGTGCAAATATGAACTGTTGATGAATATATTTGGCCTGTAGTGCAAATATGAACTGTTGATGAATATATTTGGCCGTTAGTGCAAATATGAACTGTTGAGGAATATCTTTGGCCTGTAGTGCAAAGATGAATTATTGATGAATATCTTTGGCCTGTAGTACAAAGATGAATTATTGATGAATATCTTTGGCCCGTAGTGCAAAGATGGCATGTTGTTGAATATCTTTGGCCAGTAGTGCAAAGATGAACAGATGTTGAGATGAACATGACCAACTGGTGATACAAATGAATATCTTTGGCCGTAGTGCAAAGATGAAGTTATTAGTATGATTATGAACAGGAAATGTGATTTGGTGTAACCATGATCTTTGATGTTTCAGGTAAAGATAGGTGATGAAAATTATCTTCGTCCTGGATGAGAAGAGGAATTTAGAACTACAGTTATGATTATGAGTTATTCATGTGATTGTGGACCAGAATTGTTGATTGATGTTACAGGGATAAAACATTGTTGGTGGATTTTTAACATGGAGAAGATAATAGACTTTATAGTCTATTTGACTCTTCTAATGGATTGCTCGTTCCGCTGCAACTATGGTTGAAATTTTTATCATTTACCATATGTTCTAGATCTCTGATTTATTATTGATGAAGGCTATTGATAATTTAATTATCTTTAGTCATGATATTCTTTACTGAGCTAGTTGCGCTCACCCTTTTGCTTCACAATTCCTTTCAGGTAATAAGAGTGTAGCTGGGTCGAGCGAGGGTAACGGGAAAATAGAACGGTGGTCTCTAGCTGTGGATGTTCTCCCGAAGCAGTATAAAAAAGGTCATTTAGTAGTTTTATTTGGTGAATCCAATAGGGTAAGGTGTACCCAACGTTGGAAGGGTGTTTTGCTACTATCATACAAGATGTCTAACGACATACAACCTCGTGTCATAATAAGACAGGGATGTGCTCATCCACTTGCTGAGTATATATACGAGCACTACCTATATAATCTTGGTGTTTGTTTGAAGTATAATTCTCGATTAAAGACAGTGGAGATAATGATAAGTCAAGAGAAGACTCACCATTGGGAAGAATATGATAGTAATCTTCTCGTTTTTCTTTGGGGTCTATTGGGTCAACCAAGGATAATTCTGTGGCCATATGATATCTATCATAACCTAGACGCATGGCCTCCCATGTACGAAGGTTTCCTTGAGCACTTCCCAAAGATTCTAATTTCTAAAACAATTTTTGACTATACCTTTATGTAAGGTGTCATTGTGAGGTGATGTCCACGGTTGGAACATGAGTCACATTTGGTATATATTTGTATCCAAACTCACAGCATATGTGTTGTTGTATTTTACACGATAATTGTTGTAATAAAGTTGTAGTTATTTTCTGTACCATGTATTTGGCGACTCAGAATAGGTTGGATGGAATGGACCTATTTTGGGGTTGTCACATTTGGTATCAGAGCTTAGGGATATGATCTCTGGCGGAGATCGGGGAATACAACTAGGAAGGGAGAGTTGAGTAAATCCTACGCTAGTGTGGCCTACCTAAGCTTATTTGTTGGTCAGTCATAATATTGGGATATTATGTGATATGTTAATTTGTTTAATTAACCCTTATTTTATGGCAGTATTTGAGAATGGCAGCTGAGAATTCTAACAATGGAGTTAATGAGACTGTAGGGATACCTCTAATCACTAACCGTGATAATGTGATGTCAGACGAAGAAGGAATTAGAGATATCCATGTGGTGAGTGAAGAATTGATAGTTGCACCCGAGATAGTCGCAGAAGTAACAGCTGAGACTGAGGAAGAAGAGGAAGAAGAAGTACCTGAGGAGAGTTTATTAGAGGTATTATAGGATCAAAATGTAGAATTTCAAAATCGTATTCATGAGTTAGAAGAGAAGGCAGAAGAACGACAGGCGGTCGTGGAACAAAAGGATGCAACAATTCAAGCTTGTGTTACCCGATATGTGATGCTTGAACAGAAGCATTCTTTGGCAGAGTATAAGATGATAAAAATGGAATCTGAGCTGAAAGAAGAAAAAACTGAACGAGTGAGAATAAGTGATGCATGGGCAAAAGCCGCACGACATGTGGATATTGTGGAATGAGATGTTCGATCTAAGAAGGCTAAAATAGATGATATGAATTTCTCATTTTGGAAAGCAATTGGGAGAACCCAACATCGAGTTTTGAATTACCCTGTACATAGCGGTCAACCTGAATCCGATATGGATCGAAGATTGATGATTCAGATCATGAATGAGGAGTACGAAGAGGCAGTTGAGGGAGGAATATGTCCTATAGAAAGGTATATTCCAACGGTAATGATGACGTCAAATGCTACTCCAGACAAGTCAAAGCCGAGTAGTTCGAGGGATGGCGGTTGTCATGACTTCCCAACAAATGAGGAACCCAAATGAAGTTATCATGGGAGATGAGCAATGGAGAAATCATGATGATCTGAGAGATAGAATCTGAAATGGAAGCAAGGTATTCTCAACTCTTCGAAATATCAGGTACGTAAATTTCGGGGACGAAATTTCATAAGGAGGGGAGATTATAAGACCCCGAATTTTATGAAATAAAAGTATTCAATTTTTTTACTATTCAGTAAGTGGTTAAATTGATAAATGTTAAAGTTAAGGGTGATATATGAATTTTTTTTCAAAATACACAAGTGGTTATAAAATATTCATTGTTGTCGGGGAATATTCGTTTGGTCGTGGAATATTCTTTCTGTCGGGGAATATTCGTACGACGACGCAGCCATTTGTGGGCCCCATAACAGAATAACTGTCGGGTGAAGAAAACGACAAATTTGAGTTTTTACAAATAACGGCGTAGTTGTTACCGTTAACACTGTTAGAATACCCGGTGGTTAAAATACAGTAATACGCGTTATTGCACAGTAGCACACGGTATTGCATAGTATTTTTGAAATTATTGATTCTTACGTAAGAAGGCACTACTCAATAATTGTTACAGTAATTACTGTTCAATATTTTATTTTATTGATTCAATAATTGCTACATTGAAATTTTATATTATTGTTGTTCAATAATTGTTACTGCACAGTATATCCCATTATCAGATCAATAATTCATATTATTTGAATAATATTATTAGATAGCATTATTGGCAATGTCTAGAAAGTTCTGTCTAAGGAGAGGTTTGGTCACCTAATTGCGCGCCAGTAAGGAGAAATTCTTATTGGAAAGCCTCCTCTTTCCTGGGAACGGCCTGGTTGTCATAAATGTGATTCTGTAATATTATTTGTGAATAATTAATTATTGATTCATATGATAAGGAAATATTTATTTTATGTGGATATAAATGAGGGATATATTTTTGTGGTTAAAAATGAAGGAGTTAATGTTGAGGTGTTTTATCTGTATTTTTGTCGGAACGGAGGTATTGAAAATCAAATTAGGGTTTTTAAGATATTTTGCGAGGGTTATAATTTTTAATCCGACCGTTGGATCGTGGTAATATTTGGATATGTTATACATATATAAGTTGAGTATATGTCCACAAATTTTGAACCGTTAAAAATGAACGTATGATTTGTTATGAATTTTACGAGATGACTGGTTCAGAAATTGTTAAATTTTCGGAGTTAATCATTTTTGTGGAAAATTCTAGAATTGGTGGGCCCCACTCTTGGTTGGTAAAGAAATATGCTGAGATTTTTATTCAAATGTGGTGGGTGGGAATAGTAGCAGGTAAAGCCATCAGGTTGCAGGTTAAGTCTGTTTCGGCGTGCTAACATTTTCCTATAAATAGAGGGCTAAGTTAGAATTGAAAATCACACCAGAAACATAAGCTTTCTCTCTTTCTCTCTCTATATTATGAAGCATATTTTGTGATTAATTAGATACTTTGAGAGTTGCTATTCAGTGCAAGTTTCCTTCAGCTTTGCATTCCAGTCAGAAATACTGCACTTTTGAGGTAAGGGATAGTAAGGGATAGTAAGGGATTTTAAGGGTTGTTATGTTTTTCAGTTTCGTAATTTTTCTGAACTTCAAAAATTCTGGAAAAATTTGAAATAATATTTTGATGAGTTTTATTGATTGTGTCCAAAAATGGTGATTTTTGGATGTATAGATTAAGAGTTATGAATTTTACGAGAAAAGACTATTTTAAAAGTAACCGCTTATAATTCCTTGTGGTTAACTCCAAAATTGATGAAATTTTTATTGGGAGTACATGAATATGATAGGAGTATACTCTATAAATTTCGGAATTTTTGGATAAAAGTACAATTTTTGATAAATATCTAAATATTCGGCTGTTTTGGCCATATGAAAAATAGTAAATGAGTTTTAAAAATTCTGAGAAAAATATATGTTCAATATGGGACTATATTCTGCTAAATTCCAGAAAATAAATATTTTTGGAACTGATTTGATATTTTTCATGAAAATGGACTAGTTATGAGTAAATGAATTAAATATGTTATGTGAAGTAAGAAAATTGAAAAATAGGATTTTATGGCTTGAGAATCCTATATGAGGTATATGCAGATTTTTGATGAGGGTTTTTGGTTATTGGTGATGAAATCTTATGAGTTTGGCATTTTAGGATGATTAAATATATTATTTAGTAAAGTATAAACAATTAAAATAAATTGTTTATAAGCTTAAGAAATATTATTCTTTCAATATCATTATACCGAAATATTGGTATGTATTTTATTGTGTAATTTCTACCTTTTTGTGTCGAGTTTACTATTTATGAGTTACTATTCATGAGTTACTATTCACGAGTTACTATTTACGACAAAATTGGTTTCTTTTTATGACCAAATTATAGTTGGTTTATGAATATTACTCTTGAGATTAAATCTATATGTTGATTATATTGATTTTATTATCATATATAACATTTTTATAACCCTAATGATGATATTTCTCTTTGACTTGAGTGTAAAGATGGGTAGATTTTTGGTATGATCATGACTATGGGTTCCCTTTGGCTAGTAGTGCAAAGTTGAATTGTTGACTGATATGATCATGACCATTGAATTTATAATTGAATATCTTTAGCTTAAGTGCAAAGGTGAATTGATCAACATGGTTATAATTATTGTTTATATAAATTCTGAAATGATTATATATTTCTTTGAGATATTAATATATTTGGCCTGTAGTGCAAATATGAACTGTTGATGAATATATTTGGCCTGTAGTGCAAATATGAACTGTTGATGAATATATTTGGCCGTTAGTGCAAATATGAACTGTTGAGGAATATCTTTGGCCTGTAGTGCAAAGATGAATTATTGATGAATATCTTTGGCCTGTAGTGCAAAGATGAATTATTGATGAATATCTTTGGCCTGTAGTACAAAGATGAATTGTTGATGAATATCTTTGGCCCGTAGTGCAAAGATGGCATGTTGTTGAATATCTTTGACCAGTAGTGCAAAGATGAACAGATGTTGAGATGAACATGACCAACTGGTGATACAAATGAATATCTTTGGCCGTAGTGCAAAGATGAAGTTATTAGTATGATTATGAACAGGAAATGTGATTTGGTGTAACTATGATCTTTGATGTTTCAGGTAAAGATAGGTGATGAAAATTATCTTCGTCCTGGATGAGAAGAGGAATTTAGAACTACAGTTATGATTATGAGTTATTCATGTGATTGTGGACCAGAATTGTTGATTGATGTTACAGGGATAAAACATTGTTGGTGGATTTTTAACATGGAGAAGATAATAGACTTTATAGTCTATTTGACTCTTCTAATGGATTGCTCGTTCCGCTGCAACTATGGTTGAAATTTTTATCATTTACCATATGTTCTAGATCTCTGATTTATTATTGATGAAGGCTATTGATAATTTAATTATCTTTAGTCATGATATTCTTTACTGAGCTAGTTGCGCTCACCCTTTTGCTTCACAATTCCTTTCAGGTAATAAGAGTGTAGCTGGGTCGAGCGAGGGTAACGGGAAAATAGAACGGTGGTCTCTAGCTGTGGATGTTCTCCCGAAGCAGTATAAAAAATGTCATTTAGTAGTTTTATTTGGTGAATCCAATAGGGTAAGGTGTACCCAACGTTGGAAGGGTGTTTTGCTACTATCATACAAGATGTCTAACGACATACAACCTCGTGTCATCATAAGACATGGATGTACTCATCCACTTGCTGAGTATATATACGAGCACTACCTATATAATCTTGGTGTTTGTTTGAAGTATAATTCTCGATTAAAGACAGTGGAGATAATGATAAGTCAAGAGAAGACTCACCATTGGGAAGAATATGATAGTAATCTTCTCGTTTTTCTTTGGGGTCTATTGGGTCAACCAAGGATAATTATGTGGCCATATGATATCTATCATAACCTAGACGCATGGCCTCCCATGTACGAAGGTTTCCTTGAGCACTTCCCAAAGATTCTAATTTCTAAAACAATTTTTGACTATACCTTTATGTAAGGTGTCATTGTGAGGTGATGTCCACGGTTGGAACATGAGTCACATTTGGTATATATTTGTATCCAAACTCACAGCATATGTGTTGTTGTATTTTACACGATAATTGTTGTAATAAAGTTGTAGTTATTTTCTGTACCATGTATTTGGCGACTCAGAATAGGTTGGATGGAATGGACCTATTTTGGGGTTGTCACAGTTACTATTCACGTATACGGTACTATTCACGTATGCGGTACTATTTGTGACGCCCCCAAAATTAGGTATACATCACCCATCTTGGGTCGTTAGATACATAGTACAGAATACAAATACAACTGATTAATACATCTGTCGTGTACAATACGATAAAACATAAACTGTGAGTTTGAATACAAATATTATCTTCTAGAGAGTATTCATACTCAAAAGGAGTCCTCATTACATTTATTAACACACCATTACATAGAATAGTGAGGACTACTAACTAATACTATCATTCGGACCATCACTCTGTACCCCGACTTGTCCCAGCTACGTTCTCATTTCCTGAAGAGAACAGTGAAAGAAAGGGTGAGCTCAACTAGCCCAGTAAGAAATATTATGACTAAGATAATGCAGAATAAATTATCATTAGCCTTCAACAATGTTAAACTGATAAAATATAATAGACATCAAGTTTAACTGTAGCGGAACAAGCAATCCATTAAAAGAGTCAAGTAGAAAATAAACTCTACTATCTTTTATGATTTAAAAAGTTTTTCAACACTGTAATCGCTGAGACTCAGCTTAATAAAATAATCCACATCATCGAATCACCCCTGCACTACGGCCAAGGATATTCGTGTATTCATTAATGGTCATGATCATGCCAACAACTGTCCATCAATGCACTACGGGCCAATGAGGACTTTTACCACATCATTTGTAACATTACGGTCATGATTATACCGAATAATCCCTGGTCATAATCATACCAAGTCCATCTATGCAATACAGGCCACAGATGACTTTCAACATTTTATAAACATGAGGATGATGACAATGATATAAGAATTCAATAAAACAAGTTCAAGAATTAATTTATCCAGGAATTAACAACGTCCAAATTGTCAACATGATACTGCATTGTGGAGTAAAATTCAAGAATGCTTAGAAGAATATTTTCTTGAAAAGATACTGGATGAAACGCAACTATCAAGGATATTCCACAAATTTCATGGAGTATAGAAGTCAAAACTTAACCAACTGAGTACAATAAAGAATGGAATAACAAAAGAAATCACCATGCATGCGATAGACCGCACAGACAGGTTATTCCAATAGAATAATAAATAATGGAACCAGGTCCGGCGTAAACGCACAGACAGGATATTCCGACAGAATAATAAATAATGGAACCAGGTCCGGTGTAAAACACACAGACAGGATATTCCAACAGAATAATAATAAAACGGAACCAGGTCCGGTGTAAAACACACAGACAGGATGTTCCAACAGAATAATAAACGGAACCAGGTCCGGTGTAAAACACACAGACAGGATGTTCCAACAGAATAATAGAAGAATGTCACCAAGTATAGGGTAGACCGCGTATACTGGTTATTCCAACAGAATAATAACAAATGGAATAACAGAAGTTCTCTTCATGAATATAAAAGAAATAATATTCCCTACCTTAAAAGAACTGGATATTGGAAAAGTGATGTAGCAGAATACTTTTATTCTCTCTCTCTTATTCTCTCTATACTTTTCTCTCTATAGCTTGAATGAATTCGTGAAAAATAATGAAGCCCTAGGCCTCTATTTATAGAAAAACTGAGGGTGGCTCTTGGTCTTAACGAAGGGTCAAATGACTCTTGGTCTTAACGAAGGGTCAAATGACTCTTGGTAATATTGAAGGGACAACTACTATTGACGAAAGTAATTACTATTGACCAAGGTAAATACTATTGACGAAGGTAATTACTATTGACCAAGGTAAATACTATTGACCAAGGTAAATACTATTGACGAAGGTAATTACTATTGACTAAGGTAAATACTATTGACGACGGTAATTACTATTGACGAAGAGACTCTTAGATGATGACATATGGCCCCCCATAAAATAACCAAACTTACCACAACGTCTCAATAATATAACATATTATACAGATGATACTATGACAATAATTTAAGAGATATGATGCAGCAATTACTGTAGCAATAATTGAGTATAGCTGAGTGACTTCTCACGTAAGCATCAATAATCAATACCGTGTGCTACTATGCAACCACGCGTATTACTGTACTTTTACTACCGAGTAGTTCAACAGTTTTAACGGTTTTAACGGTAACACCTCAGCCGTTATTTTTATAGAAAGATAATTCTGTCGTTTTCTCAATCCGACAATAATTCCGTTGTGGGGTCCACCAATGATTGTGCCGTCGTACGAATATTTCCCGACAAAAAGAATATTCTCCGACCAAACGAATATTTTATAACAACTTGCTTACTTTGCAAAATTTATAAATATTACCCACAACTATAACATTATATCAAATTAACTCCATAATATTCAAAAATGATATTTATAGAAAATTCATCTTTATTTATAAAAATTGGGGTCTTACAACCTCCCCTTCTTATGAAATTTCGCCCTCGAAATTAGGGTACGTACCTGGTATGTCGAAGAGGTAAGGATACCTTGATTTCATTTCTGATTCTAACTCCCAAGTCATTTCCTCAACATCGTGGTTTTTCCACAAAACTTTAACTTGAGGTATAACCTTGGAGCGTAGAATATGTTCCTTCTTATCCAAGATTTGAACAGGAACTTCTTCATACGTCAAATCCTCCGCTATTTCTTCTAACTCAATAATGTGGTTCGGGTCTTCCACATATTTGCGTAACATGGATATGTGGAAAACGTTATGAACACGAGACATACTTGGCGGTAAAGCGAGTCTATAAGCCACAGTTCCTACTCGATCGAGGATTAAAAATGGACCGATGAATCGAGGATTTAGCTTTCCTCTCTTTCCAAATCTCGTAACTCCTTTCCATGGAGCAACACGTAAGAACACATGATCTCCTACATCAAATTCCACGTCCTTTCGATGAAGATCAGCATAACTCTTTTGTCGATCTTGTGAGGTTTTTATACGTTGTCGGATCGTTTGAATCTTTTCTGTAGTCATACGTACCAACTCCGGTCCCAACAACGTTGCTTCGCCCACCTCATCCCAGCATACTGGAGAACGACATTTTCTTCCATACAATGCTTCGAATGGAGCCATGCCAATACTTGCTTGATAACTGTTGTTGTAGGAAAACTCCACCAATGGTAAGAACTTGTCCCAACTTCCTTTGAAGTCAAAGACACAGAGTCTTAATAGATCTTCAAGAGTTTGAATAGTCCTCTCTGATTGTCCGTCCGTCTGAGGATGATATGCTGAACTAAATCGTAACTCCGTGCCCATAGCTTTTTGTAAACTAACCCAAAATCGTGAAGTGAATCTTGGGTCTCGGTCAGAAACTATGGATACTGGCATACCATGCAGTCTTACAATCTCGTTTATGTACATACGAGCAAGACGTTCAAGTGTATAAGTTTCTCGTATCGGTAAGAAATGAGCAGACTTGGTCAATCTATCAACAATGACCCAAATCGCATCAATACCTTGAGAAACCCTAGGAAGACCGGTAACGAAATCCATGGTAATGTGCTCCCACTTCCATTCTGGAATTTCAAGTGGTTGCAATGGACCTTTTGGTACTTGATGCTCCGCTTTGACTCGTTGACAAGTTAGACACCTTGAAATAAACAACGCTATCTCTCTCTTCATATTGCTCCACCAAAATGTATGACGAAGATCATGATACATTTTGGTACTTCCAGGATGGATTGCAAACGGTGTGTTGTGCGCCTCCATCATGATTTCATACTTTAAATCAGGGTTGTTAGGAACACAAAGTCTGGAGTTGACTCGAAGTATTCCTTCTTCATCGATTCTTGCTTCCGATATAGCACCTTCTTGCACTTTCTTCTTCATACGCATCAGCTCCAGGTCTGTAGCTTGAGCAGCTTTAACTTTATCGATTAAAGTCGGTTCTACTCGTATATTCGCCATCATCACATGGGTCCCTGGAGTCTTCAACTCTATCTCCATCCTTTGCAAGTCACACAAAATGGGCCTTTGCGTTGTTAATATTGCACTTGTACCCGCATATGATCTTCTACTCAATGCGTCAGCTACCACGTTCGCTTTTCCAGGATGGTATTGAATGGTATGATCATAATCTTTCAACAGTTCAAGCCAACGTCGTTGTCGCATGTTGAGTTCCTTTTGAGTGAAGAAATATTTGAGGCTTTTATGATCCGTAAAGATCTCCACTTTCTCCCCATACAAGTAATGCCTCCAAATTTTAAGTGCAAAGACAACAGCTGCCAACTCTAGATCATGAGTAGGATAATTCCTCTCATATTCCTTGAGTTGTCTTGATGCATAGGCTATGACTTTTCCATGTTGCATGAGAACACATCCCAACCCTTTGCTCGAAGCATCACTGTAGATGACAAATCCCTCCGAGCCAGATGGTATTGTTAGAACAGGTGCTGAAATGAGTCTCCTCTTGAGTTCTTGAAAACTCTGCTCACATTCTTCGCTCCAACCAAACTTTGTATCTTTCCGAGTCAGCTGAGTTAATGGAGTAGCGATTCGAGAAAATCCTTCCACGAATCTCCGATAATAACCAGCTAAACCAAGAAAGCTACGTACCTCGGTCACTGATTTAGGTTGCTCCCAGCTTTGAATAGCTTCAATCTTTGCCGGGTCAACCGATATTCCACGACTTGATACTACGTGCCCAAGGAATGCTACCTCCTCCAGCCAGAACTCGCATTTCTTCAACTTGGCATAAAGCTTGTATTCACGAAGCTTTTGGAGTACCAGCCTCAAGTGTTGCTCATGATCTTCACGGCTTTTGGAATAAATAAGGATGTCATCAATAAAGACGACCACAAAGTGATCCAAATATTCCTTGAATACCCGGTTCATCATATCCATGAAGGCAGCAGGAGCATTAGTCAATCCAAAGGACATGACTAGGAATTCATAATGCCCGTACCGAGTTCTAAAAGCCGTCTTTGGAATATCCTCAGTTCTAACCTTCAGCTGATGATATCCAGAACGAAGATCGATCTTTGAAAAGAATTGTGCTCCTTGCAACTGGTCAAACAGGTCATCAATACGTGGCAATGGGTACCTGTTTTTGATGGTGACATGATTCAACTCCCGATAATCAATACAAAGTCGCATACTTCCATCTTTCTTCTTCACGAATAGAACAGGAGCTCCCCAAGGAGAAGTACTAGGACGAATAAAGCCAATGTCTAACAATTCCTGCAGTTGGATCTTTAACTCCTGAAGTTCAATAGGAGCCATTCGATATGGGGCTTTGGAAATGGGTTTTGTACCGGGTTCAAGATCGATACAAAATTCAATTTCACGCTCTGGGGGTAGGCCAGGAAGTTCTTCAGGGAATACGTCAGGGAATTTATTAACAATAGAAATATCATTCAAAACTGACGTATTTTTGTTTAGATCTGTGACATGAGCTAAGAAAGCTTGACATCCGTTTTTCAATAAACGAATAGTTTTATGGCTTGAGATGACAGCGATTGATTTTAATGGTTTGGTTGCTTGAATTCGCATAATAGGTCGATTAGGAATATGAAAACTAACAACCTTACGAAAACAATCAATTTTTGCATAATGAGTAGTTAACCAATCAATCCCTAGAATCACGTCAAATGCAAGTATTTTTAATGAAATCAGATCGATAGGTAATGTGTGGGTACCAACTTGAACCAAACAAGACTTATAAACAGTGGAGGTAATGAAGGTTTCTCCCAACGGAGTTTCCACAGATAAGTCAAAGTCTAATTTCTCCGGAATCAAATTTAATCGATGAGCGCAAGTAGGAGAAATAAAAGAATGGGTTGAACCGGTATCAAATAAAGTATAAACTTCTTTAGAGTTTATAATAAGCTTACCCGTGATGACCTCATTCGGGTTCCTTGCTCTCTGGGAGTTCACAACAAACGCTCTCCCTTGCACAACCGGTTTTGACTTTTCTGGGACGGCTTTTGGTGCCTCCATCCTAGCTGAATTTGTCTTCGGTAAACGACAAAATCGGGCTAAATGACCTTCTCTTCCACAATTATAACATGCTTTGGACGGCATCGCGCAGTTTGGACTGATGTGCCCCTCCCCTCCGCATTTGAAACATATGATAGGTGGTCGTTCTCCTTCCTTAACGACAGGTGCTGGTGCTGACGTCTTTCCATCATTGTTGAATCTCCTCTTCTTGAAATGTCCATTCTTATTGTTTTGGCCCTGATTACCACCGAAGTGGTTACCATTTCTGGCCTGTTGATTCCCTCCACGCTTGTTGTCACCGCTTCGATGACTGCTCTCACTGGTATTATCATTTTGCCGGCTGCTCTCTTTTGGTTGCGTTGTCTCGTTATCGCGCTCCACCAACTGAGCCCTATTCACAACATCTGAATACAAACACAGTTTATGAGAAACAAGATGTTGACGTATCTCCGGCTTCAAACCTCTTAAAAACATCCGCGTCATTCTTTCTTCATTATCCACCAGGTGGGACGCAAACCGGGATAACTCCGCAAATTTTGCCTCGTACTGCGACACGGTCATATTATTCTGCTCCAATTTGATGAACTCCACCTCCTTCATGTGACGAATACTTCGGGAAAGTATTTGTCGTTAAACAGCTCTTGGAACTTCTCCCAGGACATCTTCAGTGCGGCAGGTTGAGTACGCTTTATCGATTCCCACCAGTAATCTGCCTCTCCTCGCAACATAAAGGCGGCAAAGGGAACCTTTTGCTCCTCGGAGCAACCCAAGACATCAAATATCTTGGTGATCTGCTTTATCCATGTTTCAGCTACAAGTGGTTTGGGTTCTCCCTTAAACTCCGGTGGTCCCAGCTCCTTAAACTGTTTAGCGGTGACCGCCTGAGAGTTTCCAGTATTTCCACCTACGTTGTGGACAGGAGCCGCTTTCACCTGTTGTTGCATGAATTGCATAAAGCCTCTGAACATTTGATCATTCATCATTTGGTCAGTGTTGTTGTTTGCATGAGGATTGACACCTTCCTGATGCACATTATCCTGATTATTGATATGTGGTGAATCAACAGTCGTCTGTGCTCCATTGCTATTCTCAACATTCTCAGATGCCATTTTCAGATACTGCCACAAAATAAAAATTAATTGATATGTCATATATTATCCTTATATTATGACCGACCAATTAAATACCATGCAAATAAACTTAGGTATGTCATACTAGCGAAGGAATTCCCCGTCTCTCCCCTCCTAGTTCTATTCTCACATCTTAGCCAGGGATCATATCCCTAAGCTCTGATACCAACTGTGACGCCCCCAAAATTAGGTATACATCACCCATCTTGGGTCGTCAGATACATAGTACAGAATACAAATACAACTGATTAATACATCTGTCGTGTACAATACGACAAAACATAAACTGTGAGTTTGAATACAAATATTATCTTCTAGAGAGTATTCATACTCAAAAGGAGTCCTCATTACATTTATTAACACACCATTACATAGAATAGTGAGGACTACTAACTAATACTATCATTCGGACCATCACTCCGTACCCCGACTTGTCCCAGCTACGTTCTCATTTCCTGAAGAGAACAGTGAAAGAAAGGGTGAGCTCAACTAGCCCAGTAAGAAATATTATGACTAAGATAATGCAGAATAAATTATCATTAGCCTTCAACAATGTTAAACTGATAAAATATAATAGACATCAAGTTTAACTGTAGCGGAACAAGCAATCCATTAAAAGAGTCAAGTAGAAAATAAACTCTACTATCTTTTATGATTTAAAAAGTTTTTCAACACTGTAATCGCTGAGACTCAGCTTAATAAAATAATCCACATCATCGAATCACCCCTGCACTACGGCCAAGGATATTCGTGTATTCATTAATGGTCATGATCATGCCAACAACTGTCATCAATGCACTACGGGCCAATGAGGACTTTTACCACATCATTTGTAACATTACGGTCATGATTATACCGAATAATCCCTGGTCATAATCATACCAAGTCCATCTATGCAATACAGGCCACAGATGACTTTCAACATTTTATAAACATGAGGATGATGACAATGATATAAGAATTCAATAAAACAAGTTCAAGAATTAATTTATCCAGGAATTAACAACGTCCAAATTGTCAACATGATACTGCATTGTGGAGTAAAATTCAAGAATGCTTAGAAGAATATTTTCTTGAAAAGATACTGGATGAAACGCAACTATCAAGGATATTCCACAAATTTCATGGAGTATAGAAGTCAAAACTTAACCAACTGAGTACAATAAAGAATGGAATAACAAAAGAAATCACCATGCATGCGATAGACCGCACAGACAGGTTATTCCAATAGAATAATAAATAATGGAACCAGGTCCGGCGTAAACGCACAGACAGGATATTCCGACAGAATAATAAATAATGGAACCAGGTCCGGTGTAAAACACACAGACAGGATATTCCAACAGAATAATAATAAAACGGAACCAGGTCCGGTGTAAAACACACAGACAGGATGTTCCAACAGAATAATAAATGGAACCAGGTCCGGTGTAAAACACACAGACAGGATGTTCCAACAGAATAATAGAAGAATGTCACCAAGTATAGGGTAGACCGCGTATACTGGTTATTCCAACAGAATAATAACAAATGGAATAACAGAAGTTCTCTTCATGAATATAAAAGAAATAATATTCCCTACCTTAAAAGAACTGGATATTGGAAAAGTGATGTAGCAGAATACTTTTATTCTCTCTCTCTTATTCTCTCTATACTTTCTCTCTCTATGGCTTGAATGAATTCGTGAAAAATAATGAAGCCCTAGGCCTCTATTTATAGAAAAACTGAGGGTGGCTCTTGGTCCTAACGAAGGGTCAAATGACTCTTGGTCTTAACGAAGGGTCAAATGACTCTTGGTAATATTGAAGGGACAACTACTATTGACGAAAGTAATTACTATTGACCAAGGTAAATACTATTGACGAAGGTAATTACTATTGACCAAGGTAAATACTATTGACCAAGGTAAATACTATTGACGAAGGTAATTACTATTGACTAAGGTAAATACTATTGACGACGGTAATTACTATTGACGAAGAGACTCTTAGATGATGACATATGGCCCCCCCATAAAATAACCAAACTTACCACAACGTCTCAATAATATAACATATTATACAGATGATACTATGACAATAATTTAAGAGATATGATGCAGCAATTACTGTAGCAATAATTGAGTATAGCTGAGTGACTTCTCACGTAAGCATCAATAATCAATACCGTGTGCTACTATGCAACCACGCGTATTACTGTACTTTTACTACCGAGTAGTTCAACAGTTTTAACGGTTTTAACGGTAACACCTCAGCCGTTATTTTTATAGAAAGATAATTCTGTCGTTTTCTCAATCCGACAATAATTCCGTTGTGGGGTCCACCAATGATTGTGCCGTCGTACGAATATTCCCCGACAAAAAGAATATTCTCCGACCAAACGAATATTTTATAACAACTTGCTTACTTTGCAAAATTTATAAATATTACCCACAACTATAACATTATATCAAATTAACTCCATAATATTCAAAAATGATATTTATAGAAAATTCATCTTTATTTATAAAAATTGGGGTCTTACACTATTCACGTATGCGGCACTATTCACCAAAAAATAATTTTTTTCTTTTTCATTCCAGATGTCTTTTATGGTTACTATCTTTGATTGTATCCATGTTTTGATCTTTATTTTTGAATTCTACTTCACAATTGGTTATTATGGAGTATTACGGAATTTGGATAAACTGAATTTACGAATCCCTAATATTTATCCTTCTGTCTCACTAGATTCGTTTTCTCTAAAATATTTTTCATCATCCTCAATCCTTAATGGTGATACTTGATGAATATTTTTGGCCTGTAGTGCAAAGATGAATAATTACCTGATGAATATCTTTGGCCCGTAGTGCAAAGATGAACATGTGTTGAGATAAACATGACCAACCGGTAATACAAATGAATATCTTTGGTCCGTAGTGCAAAGATGAATATTTTATTCAAGATGTATATTGATTGATGTTACAAGGATAAAATATTGATGATGGACTTTTAAATTCATAGATGATAGTAGATTTTATTCTCTACTTAACTCTTCTAATGAATTATTATTTTCGCTGCAGTTGTTGATCTAAAATTTGTTGTCTATTATATTCTATCAGATTTTCCCTGTTGAAGACTAATGATAATTTGTTGCATATTATCTTAGTCATAATATTCTTTACTAGGCTAGTTGAGCTCATCCTTTTCCTTTTTATTCTATTTTTCTTCTTAGGAGGTGAGAATATAGCAGGAACTAGCCGGGATATAGAGTGATAGTTCTATAAAGTTGTTTTAGCAGTCCTCACTATTTTTGTGAAATAGTGTATCAATAATTATAATGAGGACTCCTTTTGAGTTTTAATACTGTCTATTAGACAATATTTGTATTTAAACTTACAGTTTATGTGTTGTCGTATTTTGCACGACAATTGTAGCAATGAAGTTGTATTTATTTCTGTACCATGTATTTGGCAACTCAAAATGAGTGATGTATACCTATTTTGGGGGCATCACACAATATATGGATAATGTTAATTGTTGATTAGCTATAACATAACATTAGAAAACTCTAATGTTAGATTTGTAAACCCTAAACCCTAATCGGTAACCATAAACCCTAATTTTTGAACCCTAATGGTGATTATCAAACACTAAGGCTTAAAGTTTAAGAGAAACATATGAAATGACAAAACTACACTTAAAATTATGTGGGAAATTACCAAAATTCCCTTTTAGATGAGAAATGACCAAAATAACCTTTTATTTAACTTTTAAGTAAAAGATATAACCAAATCTTGGTGAGTCACCACTTGATATCTCCCATGTGTTTAAATTAACACCAATCAGCCATTTTTGGCCACCTAGCATCAATTACAACAATGGAAGTCAATGATTAGAAACTTAAAGTAAGAAATATCTTCACTCTATGTTCATAAGCTAGCCAACTCTCTCTCTCTCTCTCTCCCTCTCCTAAGCCCCGAAATTTCTTAAGGAAATCAATCAAAAGTTAAGTGAGATTTATCCTATACACTAACCAAGAACAAATCAAAGGGCAGAAATCAAATTGTGCTCAAGAAGGTATAAACCTTAACCCTAGCTTAGATCTTGTATGCTTAGGTAGATTCTGTGTTTTTATGTTTATATATATGTTATAATATGTTATTTGATGATCTATGTTGATAAACCATGGATCTATAACATTTAAATGCATGAAAATCAAGATTTAACACTACAAGAAATCACACATTTTATGACGAATTTTTTGCCACACAAATTTTTGTCACAATTTGTTAATTAATAATTACGAAATTCATAATCGTCACTAAAACTTTTGCTTTTGTGATGACCTTTAATTTTGTTACTATTAATCATTTATATCGTCACTAATTTACACATTTGGTGACGATTAACAAAATTTCGTTACAAGTTATTTTGGAGGTAGAATTTCGTACCAAAATTTTGGAGGAAAACCTTTTAGTCACATTTTGTAATAATTGATGACAGTATTTATTGTCACATAATATTTCTTTCGATGACAACATAATAGTTTGTCATTAATTATTTGAGTGGATAAGTGACAAAAATGGTTCGTCATAAATTCTTATATTTAGTGACAAAGTACATAATATCGTTACAATTTTAATTGGAGGCAAAAAAATTTTGAAAATTTTTGGAGGGAAATTTTTAAAGACGAAAAAATAATAAGTTATGACAATTTGTATTGTCATAAATGCCAATCTTATATGATGAGATAATAGTGTCACTAATTAGATGTGTGGATAAGCGACAAAAATGGTTCGTCATAAATTCTTATATTTAGTGACAAAGTACGTAATATCGTCACAATTTGATTTGGAGGCAAAAAAATTTAAGAAATTTTGGAGGCAAATTTTGTAAAGATGAAAAATTAATAAATTATGACAATTTTTATTGTCACAAATACCAATTTTATATGATGAGATAATAGTGTGTCACTAATTAGATGAGTGGATACGTGACAACACTTGTTCGTCATAAATCCTTATATTTAGTGACAAAGTATGCAATGACGTAACATTTTTATATGGAGGCAAAAGAATTCCCAAACAAACTTGTATCCAAGCGACGTCACTGGTCTTCCTTTTATCATTGGCAGCCTCCATTTAGTCCAGAACCTCCATTATCAATTTTCAATAATCCCAATTTAAAGGCAAAAATTATTTGACATTTTAGGTATGTTTCTAAATTTTGATTTGAATTGATTAGTAGTTGGTCTAATTTAACAACTACGATTTTGAAATGATTTCATGTCATTGTTGTTGATGGTTGCTATTATTATTGATGATCTTATACACTTTTGATAATCTAAATCACTATTTGGTTTAAATTTTTGACGAATCAACTTCATAGATTTGATTAGTAAGTGTAGTGAATCCACGTCATAGAATGGTTCTGCTTTCTTGAAAATAAATGAGAGTATTGATTTCCCATATCAGGAGACTTAAATTCATAAGGTTGCTCTATAAGTTATGTATGCATTTATAGTGTTAACAAAAGATAATGTAATAGTCCAAATGTTCGGTATATATTAAAATAAGAATTTACTAAAATATTTTTTATATTTTAATATATACTGTACTGAATATGTGATACATAATATGTGACTATGTGTGGTATAATGTGTATTGTGATAAATATGTATATGAATATATTTTTATTGCATAATTTGTTACAAACTAATTTTTTCTCAAAAGAGACGATCAATTAAGAATAATTTTTAATATTAAATTCTAATATTAATTTTTAGAAAATTTTATTTAAGAAAGAGGTATTAAAATAATTTTAATATAGAATTATTGTAATACAACGCATTACTATGGAAAATTGAATTTTCATACAAAGGTGTAAGTAATATATATATTTTGAATATTATGTAAAATAAGCATAATATAATAAATAGTATATATTATATTTGAATATTGTACGTATGGAAGATAATAATTCATATAATGTGATATGAGTTGTTAAGTTAAAATAAAACTTTAACCATGAAAGCTAATTAAGAAATTATTTAGAAATAAAAAAGCAAAACTTAAAGATTAGGAAATGAATTAAATTAAAATCAAATGAGTCCCTAGTTTTTTTTAAACAGCCAAACATGGCCTAACACTTGGTTAAATCCTCCCTCCCAGCCCAACCGTGCACATCTCTCATTGTGTCCTTTTCTATCCCAACTCTCTTTGCTATCCATCAGTTACACGTAAGCAAGGGATTAGAAAACCAATTCAATTTCATTCTATGTTTCGTATCTATTCGACCTTTCACAAAAACAAAACTTGGGTTTTGATTGTTTTTCATCACCGAATCTATGGCTAAGACGCGAGGAGGACACACCTTCATTACAGGTAGAGAGACAATTCATCGAGAGAGGGAATCATCCATGGCACCAAGGGAGAAGCGTCGTCTCAACCGAAATCTTCAAAAGTCCATCCGATTTGGGGGCTTCTTCAAAGGAGATGAAGAGAAAAGGCCAGCCATCAAAGGGTAAAAATCGCATCATAGTGAGAATCTCTGATTCTACTCCTTAAGTTTCTAAAACTCAAGGTAAATCTCTTACTTTTAGATCTCCAAAGTATGCCACTCGTTTCCAAAAATTGATGATCAATAAACTTATTGTGTTTGGTAAACCTGTTGACCCGGTCCTTTTTCACAATATTGGAGTCGATGCTTTGTTTACAAAAAATCGGTTTGTCTACTATGTTATTTCCACCCAAATCTGCTTATAATATGTTGATTAAACATTTTTATGCCAACATGTCTGTTACATCTGATAGGATTCACTCTTTTGTCCAAAATAAAACGATTTTAATCGACTCTACTTTATTAGGTGTTTTATTATATATTCCATGTCCTGGCCTTTCACGTTTTACTCTTAAGGAGCCACTAGAATTTGAAAACTTGTCTATTCTGCAATAAATAAGGGTTGTCAAAGACTGTCCTACTATTGAATTTGTTTTATTGCCAACTGTTCTTGAAACAACACCTCCGAATAGTGTTATTCATAAGCCTAATCTTGTACCTAGAACTAGGGGTAGGTCAGAAATGACCTATCAAGATTTAATTCAGTTAGCACTAATCCTCTCTGAAACCAAGTTTAATTGTGCTTTATTAATGATTCATCACATGGAAAGCTGTATTAAAACAAAATCAAAGTGTTTTCCATATGGTGGTTTTTTTAAACAAAGTATTTGCTCACTATAATGTTTCATTTGGAAATGAAAAGGTTGTTTAGTTAACTAAAGTCATTGATGAACTTGTTTTTGTAAATTCTAAGCTAAAAGTTGGTGCTGATGGTATTCTATCATGGGACATGGAAGAACCAATTTTTGATCCTACTGTTCCTATTGAATCTAATCCACATTCTTATATTTCTGTTCCTATACCAAATCCTGTTCTTGTACCAAATCCTCTTATTTTCCAAAATTCTGAACTTCATCATCTTATTCAAAATATGAAGTCAAAGCTAGAGACCATGCTTGCCTCCATGAACACCTTTTCTGTTACACTAACTTCCTTACCAGATAGGGTACTCCCTGTTGTTGACAAGGTTGACTCTTTAGATGTCCAAATGAAGGCTCTAGACAAGAAGGTTGAGCATTGTTCTAGGTTAACTTAATTTCATGGACTTTAGTTTATTCCAAATGCAACACTTAGTTATCATTCTTTCTTCCTATATATGTATTGTTTGTTTGTATTCAAGGTGTTGGATGTAACGATTGAGAATTTTGTAATTTATTTTAAATATTTATTACGTTAAATAAATATTTTAATTAATTTATTTCTGGAGATAAATAAATATTTGATGAATTGTGATCTAATAATTTAGTTGAGTGTGTATGCTAACTAAATTAATGAATGGTAATTTTATTAGTTGAGGATTTAATTTAATTAAAATAATTAAATTAAATGAATTATTTATTATTTAATGAAATAATTAAATTAAATAAAGTGATGTTTTAGTCTAATTTAATAATTAAATTAGATATATTATAATTTAGTAATCATAAGTATAATTATAATAAAAATTATAATTATCATAATTATAATTGTAAGTTATTTAAATTAGTTCATGTGTGACAAGTAAAACTATATAATATAAATATTATTAAAATAAATTGGATGAGGGGAATTTTGGGTAGCCAAACAAGGCCTTGTGGCCTTTGGTCTAATTTAACTGACATAGACTTTTTGGTTCTTACCTGACGTACGTGGGGGAAGAGGGAGTCAGTTTATATGTTACGCCAATTATCCCTAAGGCTATAGAACACAAAGTTTGGAGAGGAAAAGAGAGAAACACAATGCAAATTGAGAGTTGGAGAAAAGAGGTTTTGAGAAAGGATTGCTATCAACTTTGCTAACATACAATCAAAGGATTTAGGTATAATCTACCCCTAACTCTAATTTTTAGTTTTGTAATTTTCTATTCTCTGAAATTGGGTTTGTGTTGAATTGTTGTAGAAGATGTTGATTATATGTATGTATAGTCTTGTTTAACCTGTTAGTTGTCATCTATAATCTTATGTTAGTAATCAAATTCATAGAAATTGGGTTTGTAGAAGAAAATTGAAATAACAGTGTATGTTCATGTAAATGGCTTGTGTAAGTCCAAAATTTGATGTCTAATATTTGGTATAATCAATAAATTGATGTTAGATTGTGTTAATATGTCAAGAAACGAAAACAACGTAGTTTGAATCGTGTCAATTGGTTAAGAAACGAAGTTTTGGCAATCAAATTTGCTAAAAGTGTTAAACTATGAATAAATTAGAAAAAATGGTATTTTGATCAAAGTTAATTATATGTAATGTTTATGTTGTTAGAATGATGAATTGCATACTTATTGATGTTATTACAAGATTTTAGTTGTTAGTTTTGTGAATTTCTGTGGAATTTGGAGAAATTTTGAGTGTGCTGCGTCACAGGGCTGAAACTACAGTTTCTGTCTGCATACTGGCGCAGCTGCGCCGATACAATAGGTAGAAATGGCGCAGCTGCGCCGTGTGGCCTTCTGAGTTTCTGCAGTAACGCAGCTACGCTGGTGCCAAGGCTTGGGGCAGCGCAGCTGCGCCGTGCCTTGAGTAGAGGCAGTGAGTTTTGATTATTTGTAGACTATAACACAAGGACCTAATCTAGTATGGCATGCATGATAAATATGTTAAAACATAATATAAGATACAATAACAGATAGTTATGTGTGGTGATACCAAAAGGCGAGGATTTTAAGTGATCACTTAAACAAAGTTATGTAATTAATGAAATTGTATCTACAAGAGTTAGAACTGAATGATAAAGCTTATGTTAAGCAATAGTGATATTTCAGATCCGTAAGGGTAGTTAACCAACATGACAAGACATTAAGTTAATGTTATGACTTAAATGGTGGGTTGAACCTATAACGCTAATGTTAATACAACTAATTGGTATTGCAATTTCAATGGTATGTATAGGGTAATTGGCGAACATTATTATACTTGTGTAGCATACACACGAGGAAAGCTCCCAAACTTCATTGTTTTTATAATGAATGCAAGTTTCATAATTTCGTTATCTTATGATTGTTAAGCACGCTTTTTATTACTAATTTATCTTTTTTTCAAGTTCCTAAATTTTATATTAATGCTGAGCAAGCCTGTTGATTCTATCTTGTGTATGATTATGCAAGCTCTTGTAATCTAATTCGTTACATCGAGCGAGTTTCACTTTCCTAATTCTTGTTCTTGTTATTCAAGACATATATTGATTAAATTCATTGATTCAAATGAGGTTTTTCTAACTCTTTTTGATGTAGCACTTTGCATATATATCATGTCTATTTCATTGTATATTGTCAGTATTCGATTTTTGACATAAATATCATTGTTCAATTCTATACTATTGTATTGAACCTTTGAATAGCAAGCAAGTTCTTATTGATTGGATTAATCTGTAATTAAATAGTGTTCTACTTAAATCACTGATAAGCTAGTTCCAAACTAAACTTTCTTTAGTGCGGAAATTCTAAAGTCAAACTGAGATGAACAACCCTAATATAGAGGATTTTGTATGCGTTAGCGTTTAGATGTTTGTGTACAATACATGATACAAAGGGCTGATCCCCTAAGTACGTAAAGAAGAGTCTGTATAGTCTAAACGACTGTTAAGGTTGAGGTAATAATACCTAATTACCGGGAACATAGTTCGTGGTCTTAAGACCCTCAGATATAAATCTTGAACTGTTTTCTATTCTTGACTCGCACAACGAGTTCCATATTATCCAGTAACCATTGTTTTCTCTCAAGTTGTTGCTATTATTATTCTTTATATTAGTAAGCAATTGTTTGTTTTTTGTCGTTTTACCGATCAATATATGCGTGCAAGTATACACGGTCAACAAGTAATAAGGAATAAGTAAAGTATCATTCCCATAAAGAATTAATTAATAAAGTTCACCAAACACTAGCTCATAACCATTTCAGTCTTATTTAAATGATTGCTATGTTATTTTTTATTTAAACTATGAAATTAAATAAGCCTAACTATTCCTAGAGTGAGACTACATAATGAAGACATGAGATCACAATTTCATCTATTGAATCATTTAAATCAGCACACTCCATGTTAAGCCAAATTACTTGCACTAGATTGCTAGTCGAGAACACGAAAGTAAAGTACAGCCATATCTCAATGTACCATACTCATATCATATATAATCCACAATTGATAGAATACACATGAACACCCACATTACCTAAACTACTATATGTCTATGTGATTTACAAATAATTATGGTTTAAGCCCAAATTCTCAAATGACTACAAGCGATGCCTCGATATATGTCTATCCTAAGCACGAATCATACATTCCATCACCATGTAGAACATACAAACACAAGTTATCAAGATCAAATCTAAACCCATACTCCGTATTTCAAGTTCATATAGGTTATCACAGTAATTGATGGCCAATCAACTAAGCAAATAAGCATGAATCTTAATAAACAATCTCATAGCAATCAATAAGGTTAACAATGGAGTATATCAGATTAAACTAAGCATTAGAATCCATTGCAATCCCAAAAAAAGTTTAACTCGTAATTGAATCAACCCCACCAACCACATATTGAATAAACATCATAAAATTACAAATAGGAATCAACGAGAGGTTAAGTGTAGAGAATTGAAATGCAAATCTGTTCTTCTGCTCCAAGATGGAATCTTTGATGTTTTCCAATTGCTTTAAGTCATCAATTTAATCAAATCTAGAAATAACTACTTTACCCTACTATATTCTAATATGGAAATTAAAGAGAAGAAAGCAATATTAGCTACGTCATCCCCCAAGGGGTGGAATCCCCTTTACATCTAATACATGTCTCCTATTTATATAAACCCTCCTTGAACCCTCCTCCAAATTACATTTCAATTGCACTGTTTAGTGAAAAAGTCAGCTCTGGTCAACATCAGAAGTGGTGCGGCCGCGCTGGGAATGGCCTGGAGTTAGGCGCGCCCATGCTCAAGTATCAGATCACATTTTTTTTGGTTCAGGCAATGGCGCGGCCGCGCCTAAAATACACTAGAAATCCGCTCGCCCGCGCCACGGATTTTCTGCTGCAGTGTACTCTGGTAAAACGGCCATAACTTTTGATCTGGGAGGAGTTACGGGGCCTGCCACCTATCAAATCGAAGCTCTCGACGAGCACTACAACTTTCATTCTTTGATAATTGAGAAATAATAGACGGATGAAGGCTGAAATTGGGTTGGAAGTGAGAGCTATGCAATTGGCTACCCAAAACAGTGACGTTCAACGTTCGTTGGTACAAAGGTCATAACTCTTGCATCCGAACTTCGATTGGAATGATTCAAGATATTCCGGAAAGCTAAGAAGAAGCTCTATAACATAATTCAAGTCCCAAGACAAGAACATAAAAGCCCAAATGATGTCCAGATTGCTTTTCCTTGCGTTTTCATACTAATAGTCGCTCACACCGTTCCCAAGCATAAGATCTACAAAATGAACACAAAATGCATGAAAAGTAACTAAGAAACATGAGTATAAGCAACTAATTCAAGTAATAGATACTGAATAAGTAAGTATAAAACCTACTTATCATTTGCTCACTCTTGCAATTAACACTGCAGCTAAAGTTGAAAAAGTTGATGAACCGTCTTCTAGCAAGGGAAAGTGCAAGATGTCCAAGTGTTGATGATTTATGTGAATTTATTTGGATGAATTATGTTATATGACTTAATTTATTTTGAGATGTATTCCGCAGACTTGTGCAATAGTTTAAGGTTAGATTACCTTGGATTTTTTTTATTGATGTAACCCTTTAATGGGGAAGGTTCTTATTTAAGTTATTTAAATTATGTCTTTATCTTTTATTATGGGTAGTTAGATGTAATAGTTTTGGATAGTGAGCACCAAATTCTATGGGAATGCAGTACCCCGAATTTGGGGGTGTCACAGGTTGGTATCAAAGTTTTAGGTTATGAACCTTAGGTGGGGAACCTTAGGAAGTAACCTTCAAGGAGACATAAAATATAGTGGTGTCAAACTCTTATCGAGTTCTAAGGAATGAATTGAGGAAATTCATTAAAAGTTAAACAATAAAAGACATTATGTGCTATGTGTTAATAACTTATGTGCTCGCGCGTATCGAAGAGTGTTACATAATAAATAAACTTAAAAGTATTTTGTTGTCAGGATGTTTAACATTGGAGGATCCAGTCCAGCTAGGGAAATGATACCTCAGGTACCTAGAGATGAGGAACCCCGAGATATCCACGTTGTTCGGGAATAGTTAATTCAGAGGGAGCCTTCTCTATTGGTTGCTGAGGAAGAATAGGAGGATGAGCCTGTGTCTGATCCTGAGGAGATAGAGGAGGAAGAGGATCTTGTGGAGTTTCCACCAAACTCCATATCAGCTGAGATGTATGATGCGTTGTATGATCAAAATATGGAATTATAGGATAATGTTGAGGAGCTGAAGGAGTTAGCTGAGATGCATCAAGCTACTATAGAACAGAAGAATGCGAAGATTCAGGAACTCGACTCACGACTTGGAAACACGGAGTGGGACCTAGTTCATAAAAAAGGTTAACATGAGGATCTGTTGACTGAGAATGAGAAGATGAAGAGTGATGTGGAGAAGTTAAAAGATGACTTGAAGGAGGAGTTAGCTAAGCGTGCGAGGGCAGAAGATGTAAGAACCCGAATTTTTAGAAAATATTTAAATGAAAATTTAGTAAATAAAATTCTTAAAAGCATGAGATGGGTTCGAACAAGAATATAAATGTGTTACGAGGTATATGGTATTGTGTTACATAGGGTAATATGAGCTATGTAATAAGTGATGTTGTGTTTAATAAATATATATCGTTATTATATATTTGTTATAAATTGTAGAAATGAATTAGTAAAGAAGATGAATAGAAATTTATCTATTGATATTAAATAATTTATGTGAAATTATTTTATTATAGTAAGTTGGTGATATTAAATATCTTTGATAATCACCAACTCCTTGAGTATATGTACGAGTAAGTATCAAGTCTAAGGCAGTGCAATCACACTCTTTAATGGTGGATGTATAGGAGCTGAGCTAAACAATTCCTTCAGAGAGTGGAGGTATATATGAATTAGTAATTGATCTAACTCATTGTGAAAGCAGTGGAGACAAGACGGAAACTAATTTTTTGGTTGTTTATGAGAAATCACTCAGTGTACTATATTGAATACCATTAAAGACTCGATGTGTGCTAGGTTTGGACTTGTATATATGTACGTTGACGAGAGAAGAAAATCGATATATCTTTAAATAAATATTGATTAGAGATTTATTGATTAATATTGAAATATGGTTAAATGTATAAATTAAAGAAATTGTGTTGAGACAATCTATAGAAAGGAAAGAGAAATAATTATAGTATATTTCTAATAAAGGATATTAAAATAAATTCTAGCATTTGATTATTTTAATAAAAGGGGGAGTATTATTTTTGATATTACCTTATATAGCTTTGTACAAGGTAATGTGTGTGATTAAGTAATATGGTAAATACATTAAAATATATTTGCTATATAAGTTGATGGAAGCAATTTATCATAATAGAAAATAAACTTATTTTCTATATATAGTGTGTACGTGTGACGTGCATGTAAATTTTTTTATAATACATTGATATTATATAAGAGTAATATATTGAGAAAATAAGTAAATCGTTTTATTATGATTAGTTCCTATATTTAGAGAAAACATGATAAAAACATCGTATGTTATTACGAAATATATAATTTTGAATATAGTAATGTATTTCCAAGAGGGTTAAAGTTATAAAAGAAAACTATGTTATTTTAATTTACTAAATAACTTGAGTTATTATATTACCACGAATGTTATAAAGAATATTTAAATATTTTCATTCACGATATGATGATATATGTGAACCTTGTGATATAATAGTTCGATGTAAATTGAATATGTTATAAATAGTAATGTGGTGGGAGATGAATAAGTAATGAGAATGAGAATAAACATTCATTAAATAATTTAATGATTGAATAATGGAAGGAATTAATTTGTATGTGCAATGATATATATAATATATTAGCTACATCTATATAATATGAAATGAAGTGTGACACCTCAATGGTAACTATATAATATAAGAAATTATATGACAATGTGGAATGAGTCGCATGAGTGACGTAAATGGACCTCTGTGACAATGTGTTATGTGTGGTACATTAATGTGTGCTTTATGAAGGATATTAAATTAAATTAAATAAATAATTGTTGTTAATAATTATTTCAATAATTAAGTATAATTGAAATAATAAAGTTCATGATAATGTGGTGCGACACTACTCAATTAAAATATTATTTGGACTAGTCCAAATGTACATGGAGTATATGATAGGGGAATATATTAGATCCCTAATTTTCATATTATAGGAACAATTGTACATTAAAATTTTATTTTGGGAATTAAAGAAACCAAACTAAACATTATTAACCAAAATGCTGAGGGTATGTGGCTTGTCCCAAAATTAGTGTCCCAACTCATTTAAAATGACGTGTTTAGGCCCAATGGCCTACCCCTCTAATTCTCAAGCTCTGTGTGTAGCAAATGATGATGGTGGGAATGGTTGAAGGGGAGCAGGTATTACTGTTTCACCAAATCTCTAATATCCATCATCTTCTTCTTCTTCCTACTGGATTAGAACTCTGGGGTAATGGCTTGGTATGGGTATTGGATTTTCTATAAAGTGAAACTCTCTTCTTCACCATTTCATTTGCTAAGTTGTCTGATAACTTGCATATAGAGAGTAATGTTGCAATTGAGTGAGGTTGCTGAATTTTTGCTATAATCAGAAGTCTAAGGGACAATGTTTAGTCATTTAAGCTTCATAGAGGTATAATTTCTATATTTTCCCACTCATGTTCATCAATGGCAATTTTTGTTGATTCTTGCTAATTAGATATTGATTGGTTTGGAGAATAGTTGTTAATCGATATATTACCATTATAAACATGTTAGAACCATTATGAAGCATGTTTAGATTTGAATTGCTATGAAAATTCTGAGATGGGTTGTTAAAACTGCCGAAGAAGTCAAGCTCTCTGGTCCGGAAAGGGAGCCGCGCGACCGTGCGTCTCCCTAGTACAAATGAGGCGCGGCCGCGCCCCTCTGCAAAATCAGTTTCTGGTTTCTGTTAGGTACTGTTATGTGCTATCATGTGGTATATCAGTAGAACAAGCATGTACACATAAATAACATATATATATGAGTATCATGACATGACATAAGCATGATAGTATTCATTATTTATGAAGAACTTATAGTTTTTAATATGAACTTTGATACATGTGTAACATGTGTTCTGACCTTGTAAGCGCATTTGTATGACTTAGACATGCATAAGAGTTGGTATTAACTTATAGTATGTGTTCATGAACTTTCATGTCCATGTTAGTCCATACTATGGAAGGAAAATGTATGATTTTAAAATAAAACTTATGGTCTTGGATTTGAACCTTGACGCCTACATATCATGTATATATTCTGATTTTGTGAACGTAATCATATGGCCTATATTGACATGAAAAGCATGCTTAAAGTGTTGAGCACACACTAGCATACATGATTAAAGACTACATTGATTTCAAAAGACGAACTTAGAGTTTTTGGACATATATATAGGATGTCCACATTCCGATCATTTGAGCACGTATAAATGACTTGTATAGGTGCTCTAATATATAAGAGTTGTGGTTACGAGGCACTTGACATGTACTAAGTTACCTTGTTAACTTGGTGCAATTTTTATGAAAAATTTAGAATGTGTAAGATGATAGCATTAAACACTATGTGAGTTATATTATGATCATGCGAGCATGTATATTAAGATTCATTATGCCTATAGACATGTTGACATAAGCATCATGTGATGAAACCTGGATTTCACCTACGCACGCATATTCAAGGAAATGAGATTTTAAAGCATAGACTATGTGATTAAGTATACATGTGTATTATAAGCACGAGCATGCCTACTTAGTATTGTTTAAGCTTGTTATGTAATAACATGACCTTAGTAGTTGACCTTGAAGCATGGACTTGAATTACTTAAGGTATATGAAAGTCCGACATGAAAACCATGTAACTTCGAATTGGATTTAAATGAGCATGCTATTAAAGACTTGTTAGGACTAATATAAGGTTTAAATGCTTATAAACATTGAACCTTTGTTAAAAGAAGTTGTTAAACCTTGTTGATGTGAATAATTCAATATAGAGCTATGTAATTCAAAACTAAATGATTTAAAATGTGAACTTGAAGAAATATTAGAACTTACTTGATGTATGTTTATAGTATGTATCAGAATGCATAATAGGTTAGGACTAGACTGAGCAATGAAAAGCTTAAGTCTGGTTTTGGCAGGGAGTAGCGCGGTCGCGCCACTCCCAAGCTTAAATGCAGCGCGACCGCGCCGTCTTGCAGAGTGACCAAGAGCAGTTTGTTAACTGCATGGTCTTAAGTTATAGTTATGTTGTCCTGAAGGACTACAAGATATGAAACAAGATTGTTGAGATAAATATGATAGTAGAATGAGCTAGTCTCATGGTTATCCTAAGTTCTAGTAAAAATGAAACCTAGTTAGGAAACACTTTGTTCTTATATTAAGAGTGTATGAAATGTATGACGGATGTGTATGAATTCATAATTATACGAATGTGTATGAATACACGAAGTGCAGATAATGATACGCAGTTAAGTTGAAGTTGATAAACTACGAATCAAGCAAATCTTTCAGCTCCTATTTGATATATGAATTTGATAACTGTTAGTTGAGCTATATTATGCTATGAGAATGTTGATGTATATATATGAAATGCATATGAGATATGTATGAAATTGAAAGTTGATCTTTGATGATATACTTGTGGAGTAAATGTCTATGCCTATTATGCGAGAAGTAACATGCGTAGTAAACATTAATTGATTATGAATGCATGAACTGAGTAGGCTATTATATGCTATGTGATGTATGAAAACTATTTGAATTGTTGGGCTGTCGAGCTCACCCTTGCAAATAACCACTTTTGCAGGTTAAGGACACACGGTAAAGGTTACATGCTACTTGATTGATAAAGTTCAATCACATCTGTAACAACCCGATATTTTCTATATAATTAAATCAGGAATTTTGCGTATAATTTTTTTTATTTTGAAAGATGAGGATTTGTACAAGATAAGGAGTATGCATTTATGTGATAAATAAAAATATATTTATTACATGAATTATTTTAAATCTTTTTATTTTAGAATTATTGATTATTATAAATTATCTTCTTATAATAATTAATTTTATAGTAGAAGTGTTTTTATTAATTATTTTCCATGAAAATATAATTATATATTATTTTAGTAATATATGAAAAAGATTATTAGAATTATTATAATAATTAAACTATTTTATTATATGAATTTATGCTATATTTATTAAGTTAATTATTTTAACTTAATTAATAATGTTAAGTATAAAGAATAAATCAGATATTGAATTCAAACCCTAATTATGGATTTTTATCAATGAATAAGAATAATAATATAATATTAATTATATTTTGATTTTTCAGTGCTATGGATATGTACTGTATATGTGTGGACTGATAATGGTTGTTCAATTATGTAGTATCATGACCAAACCATAGCATTAATTTCTTTCACCCTATTGTGAAATTCAAATGGAAAATTCGAGAATGTGTTATGTGATTCATGATAATTATAATTATTAATAATCAAGAAAAACCCTAATTATAAATTAAAACCCTAATTTTTAACATTAGGAACTTTAAATAATAATTAACTAGTTGATAAATGGAAACCCTAATTTAAAACTCGACTATGTGCTCGAGACTGTTATATAACTGTGTTACATGATATATGTGTGTATTATATAATTTTATGATTAATTGGGTTAACCCTAATTAATATTTAGAAACCATAATTTATAAAAATTTGAAAACCCTAGTTCATGCATATAAACCCTAATTCAAGAGTCGAATGCAAGCTTAAGACTGTTATGTAATCATGATAATATGTGTAGTGACCGATATTAAAGATATTAACCATAATTAGGGAGAATCTTAATTATTTTCAAAACCCTAAATTTTTTAAAAGGTTTAAATCCTTATTAGTTTTTTTTTCTAAATTATAAACCCTAAAATTGCTAATTGTAAACCCTATTTGCTAATTAAACAAGCTTAATGTTAATTAGTGAACTTTAAACCCTAATATTCATATATGATGTAATTAGTAAACCTAATCTAATTGGGGGTTTATAAATTGTATTTTTAGAAACTAATTTCATTTTATTAGAAACTAAATTTTGTATAAACCCTAACTAGAAATCCTCCAAATTTAATGTGCTAACCCCTAGGGTTAAACCCCTAAGGGTTTGTCAAATGACCTAAGTGCCATTAAATTGGTAAGACAAATGACTGTATTGCCCCTCTTGCATAATTGATAGGTAACTTGTATTTTTGGACAACACTTTAGTTGTTGAGCTAATCTAACAACTCCATGTGATATTAAATGACAGCAACTCAGCCATTTCAGCAGCCAATTCATGCATCTAGCTTTGTATATAAGAGTTAGAGAGAGAGAGAAAGTCCTCATTTTGCTCATTTCTTTCCAAAGCTCTCACCAACTCTCTCTCACTAAAAACCCACAAAAATATTAAGGTATATCAGTCTGTTAGACAAGCCCTACCATTTCCCTTAACAGATCAGTAGCTCAGAATCCAGAAATTATCCAAGAAAGGTATAAACTTAAACTGAAAATTTTTATCTTGTAAGCTATGTTGGATTTGGTGTTTAAGTGTTAAAGTATGTTGTATGGAGTCTAGTTAAGTGATATGGGTTGCTAGATGTTAGATCCATAAGATCTAGAGGCTCGGATTTGAAGTTTTTCAAAATCTAGAAAAAATTTATTTCGTGTTCTGACAAGGAATGTCAGAGGTTATAAATCGTTTTCTGTTTATGTTTTTGGTTGTTTTAATGTTTGTATTTGAAGTATGTTAGGAGATTTTTAATCTGGAATTGGATTCATGCATAAATCATGTGTACATCACAAGTTATTAGTGGTCAAATGTCGTTGATCGGCCATGACCAAACTGATCTGGGTAACCCAGATTGTTACCCAGAAACGCCTGACAAGATTTTCTGTGGCTCTGATCTTGCTTCTGGTTGATGTTTTGTTCTTGTTGTTGTAATAAACTTGTAGCCCGATAAATGGACTTTATATCTATACCCTTATAACTCTTAAACAATCAACTGAGCAAGCGTAGTAGATGGTCAAACTAGGCCATTCGGCCATGACCTTGAGTTTCTGGAATTTCCAGAAACCATAAGAACAGGCCTTCTGACAGGCTTTGACCGAATAATAACTTATCATTGTGTTGTTAAACTGTGATGGTAATATATAAATGTTCTATGACATGCGTACTAGCGATTCAGACCTTAAGAACACAAATTGAATTAACAGGACATGATTAAAATTAAGCCTCAAAGGATGCACTCGACAATCTGGGTTTTTGGGTAACACAGAAAAACCCAGATTGTGTCTGACAAGTAGTTTGAATCATTATATCTTACATTTGTGTTATGATGTGAACCTGTTGATGGCTAGACCCTGTAGTCTTGTTCGAGTATTACAAGATCTGACCACGATCAAGCCCAGAAACCTAATGGTTTAAGATCTACGAATGGTCAAAGTCAAGGCCTTGAACACTGACTGTCAGTGTTCTTGAGCCTCAAGAACACCTATCGCGACTGAAATGTGTCGCTATAGCCTATAGTGACGGTTTCTTTTATTTTTATTTTTTGAATTTCCGAAAAATGATTAAAAATAGAAAATAAATTTAAAAAATTATAAAAATGGTTTTAAAAATTATTTTAAACTATGAAAAATAACCTTTAATTATTTGGGACACTTTTCATTAATATTTATAATTATTTGAATATTAATGATATTTAATTTATTTAATTAGTATATTAAATAAACTAGAGAAAAATGATTTTAATGTTATAAAAATTATTTTAAATAAGAATAAAGTGTTTTAAAATATTTTTGAGTTATAAATGTAACTTTTAATATTTTGTGATGAATTTCATTAATTAATTAATATTAATGGTAATTAAAGTTATTTAATAAATGTATTAAATAAATTATGAAAAATAGAATTAATGATTTAAAAATGACTTAAAGTGTTTAAAAATATTTTAAGTTATAAAATATAACTTTTGATATTTTATCATAAAAAATATTAATTATTTAATATTACTGACATTAGATTTATTTAATAATTATATTAAATAAATTAGTTTAAAAATGATTTTAATATTAGAAAAATTATTTTAAGTGAAAATAAATAGTTTAAAAATATTCTAAGTTATAAAGTATAACTTTCAATATTTAAAGGTAAATTTCATTAATTATTTATTATTAATGATATTACAATTCTTTAATAATTATATTAAATAAATTAGTTTTAAAATGATTTTAATATTATAAAAATCATTTACAATGAAAATAAAGTATTTAAAGATATTTTAAGTTATAAATTATAACTTTTGATATTTAAAGATAAATTTCATTAATAATTTAATATGAAATGATATTAGGGTTATTTAATAATAATATTAAGTAAATAATTTAAAAATGGTTTTATGGATTTAAAAATCATTTAAAAGGGATTAAGAATATTTTAAGTTATAATTAATGTCTTTTAATATTTTGATAAATAATACATTAATACTTTAATATTAATGATAATTATTTAAAAATGATTTTTATTCTTTAAAAATCATTTAAGGGTAATATTAATACTTTAAAAATATTTTGAGTTATTATAAATAACTTTAATATTTTGGAAATGGTTTCAGTAACAGTTTAATATTAATTAAATTTTAATGATAATGAAATTATTTAATATTTAAATTATTTAATAATGATTCCGGTATTTGAAAATTTATGATAAATTATAATAAATGTTTAAAAATTACTATAAGTCATTTAAAAATAATATGACTGATATTTACATTATTAAAGATATAGAATAGAGTTGTAAACTCGATAATTAGCAGATAAAGTCATCGGTACACCAAATTGACTTTAAAATTTATCCGGACTTAGATAGTTTGTCGGTATGAATATTTGTTTGTGGTTCAATGACTGTTGAGTGTGTGTGACAAGGTGATTGAGTTATGTGTTGACTGCAATAAGCAGTGCTATGTGTTATAGTATGTTATTCTAATCTAACGAATGATTTTATTAATGATAGGTCGTGAGATAAAAGATAAAACTAAGTTACGTATTGTAAGCAGCAGACCAGGCAAGCATACTACCTGTGCATTTTCTTTATGCAATGGACATGAGTAAGAAGTTTCAGATTTATATTATAATTGTACTAGATTATTAACCCTATTGTCGTATATATTATATCCGATCATTGTTTATCAACATGATATTATATTATATAACTCATATATATTCTGTTCGTTAATTTCTAAATATGGTTATACAAGTGACCTCACTTAGATAATCATTGTATTTAATCGCATGTTGATATATATATATATATATATATATATATATATATATATATATATATATATATATATAAGTCGTCTAAGCTATTTGACCCAGCTAAACACAGATTCAGAAATATCGTTGAATAAGTTAAAACCTTTTTGTATCCAATCAAATTATTTTGGTTCGGATTCCAGGCTAAGTATGAACATCCCGATCAAGGAAAAAATTTTATGCGCCCAAGGTGGACAGAGTGAACGATAATATCATTCTTGTATGTAGTATTGATCAATACAGGGCACATGGGAAGTACAACCTCGCGCCTGTAAGTTATGCCGGTTTGTAGATGAAGTTCTTTTAAACCTTATCGATAATTTAAAACAATGTTCATAGTATGTCACCTAATCCCCATTCATAGTCAATACGTAGTTTCAAAAATTTGAGATAGAAGTGTTATGTTATTATTATCGGTTCAGTTTACTTCACAACTATTGATTGTTTGTAGAAGTGATGTACAAAGAAAATATTTAATTCTTTCAGCTAAATATATTTATAATTGATATTACTTGCTGGGCACTCAAATGCTCATCCTTACTTAATTTAAATGTTTTCAGCCAATCGAGATCAACTTGAAGGGTCATGCAGAAACAAAGGAAAAGGAAAGCAAACATAATAAGATTTTTGGTATTCTATGTAATAGTATGACTTTATTAAGACAATGATAACTATTAAGTATCATGTAATTGAATGTTTAAAGGTCGCGTACCTGCGAGTAGACTCTAATGCATATGTAAATTTAGTTTGATATTCATATTATTGTTATTATTATTATTATTATTCCGCTCATAGAAATGATATCGTAAAGTACCGAGTTCGGGTTTTAAGTACCTGAGTTTGGGGGCTTCACAACATCAAAGGAGATTGATTTGTTTAATTATATATATGCTCTTGAACCATGTTTAGGTTCTAGTAGATATACTTGATAGTAGTTACGATGTGTAATACATGTTAGCTTGTAAAGTTGTACTAGGTGATACATAGAGAAATTCGAAACGAGATATAAAGGTTTATACGGAAATAGAATGAAGTGAATCATAGAATAATTTGATTCAGGGATTTGTAATTGATTCAAGTTAATAAATCAATAAAAGATATATTTTCAAAGGAGATTGAAAAAGTTTAAATTATTTCGCATATTTATATAACATCGAATGTGATGTGATACAGGAATAGTAAATGACCAAGATTAGAAACTTATAAAAGTTTGGGGTCATTGTGCAGATCCTGGAAATGAAATGAATTTTTATTCTAAATTGTAATAAGTAAAGTTTTATTCATTAAGTTATGAATGAACAATATAAATAGTTTGACGATAGTAGTATCGTGGCGGACCAGATCTGAGGTTCGAAGGGACCCGGATTTGGGGGTGTTACAGGTTGGTATCAGAGCTGTAGGTTATAAACTTAGGTAAGTGTATCTTAGGCTATGATCTGAGAGAGATAGAAAGATAAAGATTTAAAATATGTATAAGTGAAGATTCAAAGAAGAATCTTGAAGTATCTAAGAGAATGAGAATTCAGGAGTTTCCTAACTCTGATAATAAAAATGTTAAGATGGTGTTTATATGACAATGATAATAAGAATGAACTCGGATGGAGTTTTGTTAATAATAGGGAAAGAACCCTAAGGTAAATTGATGATCACGACGTGATCTGATTGAGTTGTGAAGTGATAAATAGTCTATAACGACTAAGTGTGTATAGCTTGATGTTATAAGAGAATGTACTATGAAATGGTACGATGTGAACTCATGAGGAGTTGTATGTGATAAGATACGAAGAAGTCGTATCGAGCAAAGAGTAAGTTAAGAGTGAGATTGAGTTAAGTGGGATTTCAGTTGAGGACTCATGTGGGAGCTGAGTTGTACAAACCTTTGTGTGGACGGAGGCTTTGTGCTCATGCTTGGTTCCTCACAATGATAATCAATGGAATGTCGGTGTCGCGCTATCGATATACTTATGGTGAGGAGGTGATTCTTTTCTCATATCATATTTGATAGATGGAGACTATTAAGATTAAGTTAGAAAATATTAAGATTAGGCGCGAGTTCTTAAACCTCATACTTATGGTAAGTTCGGGACTCGTAATCATATGAAGTGTTTTTTGAACCCCTCAGCGAATGGACGCCTATGGTTTGACTAGGATAAGTTCTTAAACTCATATGATTGTATCAAGTTCCTGAACTTCCAAAGTATGGTAGGTTTGATGAACTATATCGGGTATATATATGTTATGAATTAAGAGATTTTGGTATAGTAAAGATTAAAGTTGATAGAGAAGCGTGGATTTTCTAAATCTTCTAGCTCTGCTAGATTTTCAAAAATTTATTGACTTCGTGCTAGTGTTTGCACTCTATTTTCTTGAGAAAAATGTTGGGTCAAGTGACTGAACCAATGAGTTTTAAAAACAACATCGTTATTCTTATGTATATGCTAATTGTCTAGGCTAAGACAAAAAAGATTTGAGAATTTTCAAAATATATTTCTGACCATTTACATCATTTGATATGGTGTAAAAATGGTAAACGATGGAGTCATCAATGCAGTCGAACCTAGTGTTGGTTGTGATCGAAAGATCGTCAGCCCACTATTGTATGATGTAATATGACAAAGTCACCTAATGGCGGAATCCTCAACGTACTACTAATCTGGTACGGTATCATGACGTCATAAAATGATTTTTGGTTTTCTTTCGAATTATGAAAAGTTGACTAAATTATTTCAATTGATGTCTGAACTATTGATAAGAGTCAAAGCTATTTGATTCGGCTAGACGACTGTTGAAAAGTGATTATAGAATTCAAGCATTCTTGTGTATTTGTGCCAAGCCAGATTGCTCTGGTGCGGATTCAGTTGTTGAAAAGCTGAGGTGAACAACCCTATAAGGGGACATGTATTAGGGGACAATGGTTCCGAGCGTAACGCATGTAGTCGTTACAAAATACTACGTTGCGGCCCAACGCAGTGGTACAATAGGCTGGCCACCTAGTATACGTGTGGAGGGTGTTTTCAGTCTTTGTGATAGATAAACACTCTGGTTTGTAGTATGGATAATTGTGTTGAAGCACTAGTTCACGGTCTTGTGACCCCTCAGCATAAAATTGGAATCTGAGTTATTCATACTACTTTTCGATTATTGAAATGTCGTGGAAGATTCTTATTCTTTTGTGTGATGAAAGTAGTAAGTAGAATGTTCCTTAGAAAGAAGAACGTGGTAGAATGCAAGGGAGCAAGTTATAATAAAACTTCCGAAAAGAGAATGGATAAAATTATTCAAAAGAATATGTAATATTTAGAATAGCATCGGGTAGAGGAGGTTTCGGTGATTCCGAGGACGGAATCCTTATAAGGGGAGAGGATGTAAGAACCCAAATTTTAAAAAAATATTTAAATGAGAATTTAGTAAATAAAATTCTTAAAAGCACGAGATGGGTTCGAACAAGAATATAAATGTGTTTCGAGGTATGTGGTATTGTGTTACATAGGGTAATATGAGCTATGTAATAAGTGATGTTGTGTTTAATAAATATATATCGTTATTATGTATTTGTTATAAATTGTAGAAATGAATTAGTAAAGAAGATGAGTAGGAATTTATCTATTGATATTAAATAATTTATGTGAAATTATTTTATCATGGTAAGTTAGTGATATTAAATATCTATGATAATCATCAATTCCTTGAGCATATGTATGAGTAAGTATCAAGTCTAAGGCAGTGCAATCACACTCTTTAATGGTGGATGTATAGGAGCTGGGCTAAACAATTCCTTCAGAGAGCGGAGGTATATACGAATTAGTAATTGATCTAACTCACTGAGAAAGCAGTGTAGACGAGACGAAAACTAATTTGTTGGTTATTTGTGGAAAACCACTCAGTGTACTATATTGAATACCATTAAAAACTCGATGTGTGCTAGGTTTGGACTTGTATATATGTACGTTGTTGACGAGATAAGAAAATCGATATATCTTTAGATAAATATTGATTAGAGATTTATTGATTAATATTGAAATATGATTAAATGTATAGATTAAAGAAACTGTGTTGAGACAATCTATAGAAAGGAAAGAGAAACAATTATAGTATATTTCTAATAAAGGATATTAAAATAAATTCTAGCATTTGATTATTTTAATAAAAGGGGGAATATTATTTTTGATATTACCTTATATAGCTTTGTACAAGGTAATGTGTGTGATTAAGTACTATGGTAAATATATTAAAACATATTTGCTATATAAGTTGATGGAAGCAATTTATCATAATAGAAAATAAACTTATTTTCTATATATAGTGTGTACGTGTGACGTGCATGTAAATATTTTAATAATACATTGATATTATATAAGAGTAATATATTGAGAAAATGAGTAAATCGTTTTATTATGATTAGTTCCCATATTTAGAGAAAACATGATAAAAACATCGTATTTTATGACGAAATATATAATTTTGATTATAGTAATGTATTTCCAAGAGGGTTAAAGTTATAAAAGAAAACTTAGTTATTTTAATTTACTAAATAACTTGAGTTATTATATTACCACGAATGTTATAAAGAATATTTAAATATTTCCATTCACGATATGATGATATATATGAACATTGTGATATAATAGTTCGATGTAAATTGAACATGTTATAAATAGTAATATGATGGGCGATGAATAAGTAATGAGAATGAGAGTAAACATTCATTAAATAATTTAATGAATGAATAATGGAAGGAATTAATTTGTATGTGCAATGATATATATTATACAGTAGTTACATCAATATAATATGAAATGAAGTGTGACACCTCAATGGTAACTATATAAAATAAGAAACTATATGGCAAAGTGGAATGAGTCGCATGAGTTACATAAATGGACCTCTGTGATAATGTGTTATGTGTGGTACATTAATGAGTACTTTATGAAGGATATTAAATTAAATTAAATAAATAATTGTTGTTAATAATTATTTCAAGAATTAAGTATAATTGAAATAATAAAGTTCATGATAATGTGGTGTGACACTACTCAATTAAAATATTATTTGGACTAGTCCAAATGTACATAGAGTATATCATAGGGGAATATAATAGATCCCTAATTTTTATATTATAGTAACACTTGTACATTAAAATTTCATTTTGGAAATTAAAGAAACCAAACTAAACAATATTAACCAAAATGCTGAGGGTATGTGGCTTGTCCCAAAATTAGTGTCCCAACTCATTTAAAATGACGTGTTTAGGCCAATGGCCTACCCCTCTAATTCTCAAGCTCTGTGTGTAGCAAATGATGATGGTGGGAATGGTTGAAGGGGAGCAGGTATTACTGTTTCACCAAATCTCTAATATCCATCATCTTCTTCTTCTTCCTACTGGATTAGAACTCTGGGGTAATGGCTTGGTATGGGTATTGGATTTTCTATAAATTGAAACTCTTTTTTTCACCATTTCATTTGCTAAGTTGTCTGATAACTTGCATATAGAGAGAGTAATGTTGCAATTGAGTGAGGTTGCTGAATTTGTGCTATAATCAGAAGTCTAAGGGACAATGTTTAGTCATTTAAGCTTCATAGAGGTATAATTTCTATATTTTCCCACTCATGTTCATCAATGGTAATTTTTGTTGATTCTTGCTAATTAGATGTTGATTGGTTTTGAGAATAGTTGTTAATCGATATATAACCATTATAAACATGTTAGAACCATTATGAAGCATGTTTAGATTCGAATTGCTGTGAAAATTCTGTGATGGGTTGTTAAAACTGTCGAAGCAGTCAAGCTCTCTAGTCTGGAAAGGGAGCTGTGTGGCCGCGCGTCTCCCTAGTACAAATGGGGGGCGACCGCGCCCCTCTGCAAAATTAGTTTCTGGTTTTTGTTAGGTACTGCTATGTGCTAGCATGTGGTATATCATTAGAACAAGCATGTACACATAAATAACATGTATATATGAGTATCATGACATGACATAAGCATGATAGTATACATTATTTATGAAGAACTTATAGTTTTTAATATGAACTTTGATACATGTGTAACATGTTTTCTGACCTTGTAAGCGCATTTGTATGACTTAGACATGCATAAGAGTTGGTATTAACTTATAGTATGTGTTCATGAACTTTCATGGCCATGTTAGTCCATACTATGGAAGGAAAACGTATAATTTTAAAATAAAACTTATGGTCTTGGATTTGAACCTGGACGCCTACATAACATGTAACGACCCCAAAATTCATACAATTTAATTCTCGATTTTAGTCGTTAATAATGCATTCAACCTCTAATTTCACATCATTAAATGATAATTGAAACTTGCGAATAATTAAAATTTTCTATTACGAACTATCCTTGTTCCCAAAACCTTCAACCTTTACATCTAAATATCTCAGAATCAATTTAATACTACTATAGTTTACATCGCGAAACGATATTACAATTCAACATTAATACATCATTTGGAACCTTAAACATGGTTCAAATAATAATAACACAACCAAAGTGTATAAATCCTCAAGTACCACATCGGATTCATATCTTTCAGGTAACACATAACTTTACCTTGAAATCTTGACCTGCAAAAATGGTTATTTGCAAGGTTGAGCTCGATAGCCCAACAAAATCTAACAGTTTTCATGCATCACGTAGCATATAATAACATGCTCAATATACATCTCTTAAACATTGGACTATCATAACATACAGACTACAATTCACATAACAAGTATAAAGATTGAGTTCCTTACTCAATCAACATGCTTTACTCAATCAATGAAGTCATAAGTTGACTTTAACGTTTCATGCTTTCAACATAATTATAACACATCATGTTATTTGCAATAAAGACTTAAAATAGTTAATCAATATATTCACGTACAAAATAGGAACTGAAAGACTTGCCTTGATCGTTGTTTACCAATAACAGTTTAACAGCTTACAATTATCTGCACTTCAAGTGCCCTACACAATTATATAATCAAACACATCAACTATTAGTCACATAGCCATGCATAGTAGTTATAATGTAAACTTTACTCTACATCTCAAAATTCTTCCTATTATCAATACACAATGTTCAATTTGATTGTGTTAACTTTTAACTTATATCTCACTATATTTTATACTCGAAGTTCATTTAAGTGCTTAAGTCTTGCTATGAATTATTATTGGTTTTATATTAACCCTATTCCATATCTTATAATATTCATTTCAGAATCACAAGTGTATAATTCACAACACTTATTCATTGTTCATTAAGTTTCTTAAATCATAGATATCATTTTCATAACTTACTAACTTAACATTTTAGAGTTACTAACCACATGATACTATTCTGTTTTAACCTTCTCATTACACGTTTGATACATTAACATAACATTAAGCTAAGTTACAATGAATGTCCAAAGTCTGCAGAAGTAGCGGGTTTCACTGTCTGTGATTGACTACTGGTGTGGCCGCGCCAGTATTACCTTAGGTTACCGCGCGCCCGCGCCAAAAATCGCGCGCCCGCGCTACGCACCAGTTTTAGTTTTGCAGAATGTGTTTTCGGCACTGTTCTTAAGCCAACTAACACGAATTTCACCCACAAAATAGTGAAATTAACCTATACAATAAATATAAAACTATTATAAACATGATTGCTAACATATTCATCAACATAGAACAATTTAACATCAACTAAAACTAGTTTAATTTCTCAAATTTTAAGTTTTCATATTAAAACTCATTTTTTGGCATCTCCCACGAAAATTAACAATGTGATTTCAATTCTTGTCCAAATTACTTCGTTCAAATTATGTTATGCTTGTTTCTTAATGAACTAGCATAATCAAGTCTCAATTCACGCATTAACATACAAATTGACTATCAACATTGGTACTTACATGAGCTATATGAAAAATATACTGTCATTTACTTTTCTTCCTTTTTTAGAACGAAATTGGCATACCATTCTTATTTAAACACAACCTCTAACCATCATAACCACATATTCACAAGTAACCCATTGTATAGCAACAATTCAACAAATTTACAATTCACAGAATATATAAAAGTTTGCCGTAAATTCATATATATATATATATATATATATATATATATATATAATTGAGATTATGGAAAATTACCTTCAATTAGCTTGCACAACCTTGCTAAACACAGAAGTTGTTGTGAAATTCTTAGGTTTCTCTCAAATTCTCTCTCAAGTTTCACTGAATACTCTGTTTCTCAGAATAACAAATGGCCAAAAAACCCAACTGCAAAACCTTATGCGTAAATAAAAAAAATAAAATAAAACTGATATGGCCTTAATTCATATATTAAGTATACCAGTTAATACCTATAATATATATGTTATATTATATTTATTAATTTATATATTTTATTATAAACTAAAAATTAAAAACCTAAAAGCCATAAGGCTCCATTTGGCAAAACTCTTTAAAATTCAAGACTTAATATACTTAAGCCTTGTTTGGGTAAACTCAATTAAAACTACTTTAATTTATTTTAATACTCCTTATAATATAGTTATTTGTCACACTATATTTAATTAAGTTTTCATACTTAATTAATGAATTTAAATAACAATTTATTAAATAAATCATTTAATCACATAACTCAATACGAATAATTAACCATTAAATTGAAATATCAATATAATAATAATTTTCTTAACTCATTAATTATTTATTTAACAAATAATTAACCAAATAAAATTAAATCAATTAACAAATATTTATTTAACGATAAACACATCAATTAAATATTTATATAATTCAATAAATATTTAATATTACAGTTAAAATTCTGGAATGTTACATCATTCCCCCCTTACAAGGATTTTGTCATCAGAATCACAATTCATATAATCAAATCGTTACATTCTTCCTCCTTACAAGGATTCTGTCCCCAGAATCAAAGGCATAGATTAAACAAATAACTCAGTGTACTATTAAACCTCACTTTCCTAATATATGAATATATATTTCTCTTCACACCAGATCACATACTTCAAAATATACAGCCCATACATATACATACTCAAATTCAAAATATCTCATAATAAGAATTTTAATTATTAAATTCCTATTTTAATAACTTCTAAAAATTCGGGTTGTCACATCTCCTTCCCTCCTTATAAGGATTCCGTCCTCGGAATCGCCGAAACCCTACCTTACTCAGGTTTTCATCAAATCTCTTCGTTGAATAACTTCAACACTTTACCTTAATATAGGTTTTATATTTCCTACCCCCACCATTCTTGATAAAAATTCTAGTGATTTTTATTTCAAAACCTTTTACTTAGACTCAATTTTAATTTGAGTATTATATATTCTTTAACCCATTAATTTTCTTTTCTAAGGATCGATATACAAACACTCGGGATATTACATTCACCCATTCTTCTAAGAATTTCGTCCTCGAAATTTTATTTATTAATCCTCATTCATTCAATCTATCAAAATAGATTTTACGTTAATACTTTATTCATTCATTGGGCTCTATAACTACTTTCTCCTCACAAAGATCTTTCTACAATTATTAAACTTTTCTATTAAAAGTTTTACATTATTCTTTGATAACTCATCAACTTCTCATTTCAAATTTTCTTTTCTCACTTATTCAATATATTTATCACTCTGTGTCGCATTCTACGACTTACTTCTTTCTAAAGAATATCATCCTTACTACATTTGCCTTTTAGAATAGCAAGAATCTTTCACAATTGTTCAATAATTGGGAAGCAGTATGAATAACTCCGGAATTTAAAAGATTCCAAATCATGCTGAGGGGTCACAAGACCTTGAACTTTATTCTCGGTTTACTAGTGCTTCAACTCAATTCTTCACACTGCAAACCAGAGTGTTTATCAATCACAAAGACTGAAAACTCCCTCCACACGTACACTAGGTGGCCAGCCTATTATACCACTACGTTGGGCCGCAACATAGTGTTTTGTAACGACTATATGCGTTACGCTCGGAACCATTGTCCCCGAAAACATGTCCCCCTTATAGGGTTGTTCACCTCAGCTTTTCAACATCTGAATCCGTACCAAAACAATTTGGTTTGGCATTACTTTTCAATAAATGCTTGAATTTCATGAACATCTTTCAATAATCGTCTAGCTGAATCAAATAGCATGGACTTCTAAAATAATTCGAACATCAATCGAAATATACTTATACACACACACACACAGATATATATATATATATATATATATATATATATATATATATATATATATATATATATATATATATATATTTGATGAGTGAGTTTTATACCCATGAATTGAATGCATTTGAGCTTAATCTTTTGGATGTTTTTAAGTGTTTGTGTCTATTTATGCATGTTTTACGTTGTTTTGTAGGAATTGGGACAAAGGTTACTTGGACCGATGTTTGGGGTTGCTAGATTCGCGTTTTCGGCTTGCTATTTACACAATAGTCACTTCAGATCGAATTTGAGTATTGTTCCGGACCTTATTTTGGAAAACTTAAAGAATGAAAGTTATAGATCTACGTCTCCTCTTTCCGGAACATCTTGAATCATCGAAATCGGTGTTTGGACGAAAAAGTTATGACCATTTTTCCAAAGGACGTCGGAGCAGAAAATTTCCAGAATTGAGTCCAGCGCCGGGGCGCCCAAATCAAGTCAATTTTCAGCACCGGGGCGCTAGGGGGTAGAATCCCAGCGCCATGCCCAGCGCTGGGGCCCTGGGGAAGAGTCTGGTCAGGCTTGGACACGTTTTGGGGCGAATTTTGACACCTTTTTGACTCCAAATTGGATTGGGTTTGTTCCTAAACTAAAAATTAGACTTGTAACCTATAAATACATGATGTAAGGCATAAAATAAGGGGGAATTACATAGATTAGATTAGAGATACACTTCATTAAATTAGACATTAACCCTAGTTCTTATTAGTTTTGGAGATTGAAGCAACTTGGAGATTATTGAAGATCAAGAGCAGGAGCAAGAGGGGAGCATCAGATTTGCTGACAACAGATTATATTCTCTTTTCTTATCATACTTTTATCTTTTAATGTCTATTCAGTTGTGGATTCTTGATTTTCATTCATTAATTATGAACTAACTCTTTCATTAAGATTTCAATTGAACCTTTTATGTCTATAAATTAGTTATTTGATTTATTCTAATTATTTATGTCAAAGTGAATTGTTTATTTTGTCTTGAGCTTATTGATTAATTATCTGATCAGTAATTACATTGTTACTCTAGAAGGAATTGAAAGAGGAATTCTAGGGTTAGAACTGGACATGATAACATGTGACTTAGTTATTTACATGGTGAATAATTAGGCTTGTAAATTGAATGGAAATATCTGTTCACCACATGTAACACATAAGGAATTGGAATTGAAGGAGTTTAATTTAATTGTTTTACATAGGAATATAGCAAGATTAATCTGGATTAAATAAAAGTCAATTGATCACTTGGAAAAAGACTTTTGGCATTTGAGAATTCATGTTAATAATTCAGTAGGCATAATAATTGGGATAATTGGAAAATTAGTTTATAGTTCATAATTGGGGATATTGTAGTCTTAACCTTTATTTATTTGAATTCATTTATAAAGCAATTCAGTTTAATTAGTTAATTGAGTTTTTTTAATTAGAAAAATCACGATTTGAGATTGTTTAAATAAAATTAGTTTGGTTAAGAATTAGTATTTGGTGATTTTTATTAAATAATTCCTCGTGGGAACAATACTCTACTTTTACTTTATTACTTGTTGACCGTGTATACTTGCACGTATAATTTGATTGTGAAATCGATCAACATGTTTTTGGCGCCGCTGCTAGGGAATTAGTTTAATAATTTTGCCAATATTAATTTTTATCAAATTAGTTTTAATTTAAACGTTTTTTTTATTATTTTCTTTAATTCTCTTTCTATTTTTTTTCTTTCTTGCTTTTCAGTTACCATGGCGGAATTTAATTATCAATGGCCGTATACAAGGATGACTCAGCCAAGGGGAGCGGAGATTGACAGACTCGAGAAACTTTCTGCATTGTTAGCACAGATTGAGACACTTTCGAGGATGTTTGAAGCTTTTGAAGCTCAACGTCGTCAAAGTGTGGTGGTTACTTGTGATTATTGTGCTGGAAATCATATGAGTCATCAATGCACTATCAGTTTCGAGCCGGTACAGTATAGTGGTGATTACCCCAATAATTATGTCTATCCCAACAACTATCATCAGGATTGAGGGTATCACCCGAATTTTTCATGGAGTAACAATCAAGCTTCAGCTCAAGCACCTAGACAACAAAACACATCCGGATTTCAAAATCAGACTCAACAACAACCGGAGAGGAAATCAAGTTTGAAAGAAGCCTTAGAAAAATTCATTAGAGCTTCTGATAAAAGGAACAAGGAACAAGACAAAAAAATGAATCAAATAGAGCTGAATATGCAAAGCCAAAGTGCGTCGATCAAGAATCTGGAAAATCAATTGGGGCAGATAGCACATGCGTTGAACAACCATACTCAATACACTTGGCTCTATAACATGGATGACGAGACTGATGATGAGCCCGAACCAAATCTGCAACCGAATGTGCCAAATGATATATATGTTGAAAGAGAGGAAACAATTGGGAACCAACAAAAGGAGATCGACGAAGATCTAACTTTGAGTACCAACGAAGATGAGCCAATTTTGATAGTGTCTCATGTACCTTCTCCACCAAATTTCAAGAATCCGGGCAGTTTTGCAAAATCATGTCCAATTGGCAGTCATGTCATAGGCAAAGCTCTTTGTGACATAAGAGCTAATACAACTGTGGAGTCATGGTGGGTTGAAAAGGAGAAGATAGAGGAAGAGCCCATTGTGTTTGCCAAGCTTTCATGCCATAATTTGATCACAAACACAATGGGGAAAGCACCTAGTGGTTTGCCGTACTTAATGGGGATCCTATCTAAAAAGATCATGCTAGGTGACTTAAACTTAATGGTCATTACAATTGGAAACCTCCCAAAAGAGACATTATTAATGATGGATGGAGGGTTCCTCAATTTTCGTAGGGGAATTGGATAGAGAATTGAAGAAGTCAGGCTGAGACTATAAAACAAGCGCTTATTGAGAGGCAACCCAAGTTTAATTTTTAATTTTTAGTTTTTATTAGGTTTTATATTAGTAGTTTTAAATTTTTATTTATTTATTATTTAATAAAATTGCTTCTATCATGGTTTACAGGTTATTCAAGTCTAATTCAAGTGTGTGCCCAATTTGTTTCATGTGCCTAGCCTATTCTCCAAACTTAGCGGACAAGGAGGAAGATTGTTAAATTTTCAGGGAAGTCATCTGCTTTAATTTTTTTCTATTTTAGTCATTGAAGACAATGTCTAGTTTAAGTTTGGGGGCATTTTAGTGTCGTATTGCATGTAGTTAGTTATCTTCATGGTAGTTCATTTTTTTTGTGTTAGCGTTGTGTTTTTTTTGTTGCATATAATATATGGTAGTTATTTGCACATTCATATATGTGTTGCATTAGTATGTGTTCATGTAGTATAATTGCAAAAAAAAATTATTTTAATATTTTTATTTTGCATGAATCCGTATGATCGGTTAGTGTGGTCTTAGCTCGGCCTATGATAAGATTGGTATTAATTGTTAACTTGAAAAGTGTTGATAATTGATGATGAGTTCTAATTTTAATCATGATGATAATCTGAGCCTGTCTTAAACTTATGTAACCGGTTAGCACTTAAAGTTTAACTGTTTTAATCTACTTGGTTCAAGGGTTTCATAATTTGTTTCTGAGGGAAAATCTTGGTTAAAATTTAAGAAAATTAGTGAACTGGCGGTAAAGGTTAGAATGACGTAAAAGCTTGATTTTGGGGGAATCTATGGGATATATATATACACAAAAAGAAAATGAAAAAAAGAAATGATGAAAAGAAAAAAAAATAGAAAATCCAGAAAAAGAAAAAAAATGAATAAACACCGTGGCATGCTTGTCTAGTTTTGTAGCCTTTGTTACTTGAGTAAGTAAGCCCGAGGGGATTGTCTTTACACCTAGCGCCCTAAGGTCTTAATGGCTTGGGAGTCGTTGGTCGAAAGTTCATTAAGGTAGCACTGAAAAGCCTAAGGGAATAAGACATTGCACAGCCATGACGAAAAAAAATGAAAAAAAAAACACGAGAAAGAGCAAAAATGCCCTTGTGGTTGAATAAAAGTATAGATAAATCTTGTATTTACCTTAGACTTGGTAATTGCTTAGTTTTAATTGGAGTTGTCATGTTCACAAAAGTAATTGAATTGGAACTGAAATTTTCCTTCTAAGAAGTTTGTTATGCGATTTTCTTGAACTGTGGTTGGTTAGAATGGTTAACAAACACACACACACAACATGAGTAATGACTGGTTTGGATTGACTAATTGGTTAGAGTTATGGACTTTGATTTGATCGGATAAATTGTTTGAGTATCATTGGTATCTTTGAGGCCTGTTGCTATATATCATACTGATTTATTACTGGGTTCGTAGGTATAATAGGAAGTAGATCATGCATATGCATTCATGTAGTTGAGTTCGGTTGTTTATTTTTAGTTCTTTTGTGTTTTTGCTTGAGGACAAGTAAATGTTTAAGTTTGGGGGTATTTGATGAGTGAGTTTTATACCCATGAATTGAGTGCATTTGAGCTTAATCTTTTGAATGTTTTTAAGTGTTTGTGTCTATTCATGCATGTTTTACGTTGTTTTGTAGGAATTGGGACAAAAGTTACTTGGATCGACGTTTGGGGTTGCTAGATTCGCGTTTTTGGCTTGCTATTTACATAGCAATCACTTCAGAGCCAATTTGAGTATTTCTCTGTACCTTATTTCGAAAAACTTAAAGAATGAAATTTGTATATCTACGTCTCCCCTTTCCGGAACATCTTGAATCATAGAAATCGGAGTTCGGATGAAGAAGTTATGGCCATTTTCCCAAAGGACGTCGAAGTAGAAAATTTCCAAAATTGAGTCCAGCGCCGGGGCACCCAAATCAAGTCTATTTGCAGCGCCGGGGCGCTAGGGGGCAGAATCCCAGCGCCATGCCCAGCGCTGGGGCGTTGGGAAAGAGTCTGGTAAGGCTTGGACGCGTTTTGGGGCGAATTTTGACACATTTTTGACTCCAAATTGGATTGGGTTTGTTCTTAAGCTAAAAATTGGACTTGTAATACATTAGATTAGAGATAGAATCCATTAGATTAGACATTAAACCTAGCTCTTATTAGTTTTGGAGATTGAAGCAACTTGAAAATCATTAAAGATCAAGAGCAGGAGCATGAGGGGAGTATCAGATTTGCTGACAACAGATTCTATTCTTTTTTTTTATCATACTTTTATCTTTTAATGTCTATTCAGTTGTGGATTCTTGATTTTAATTCATTAATTATGAACTAACTCTTTCATTAAGATTTTAATTGAACCTTTTATGTCTATAAATTAGTTATTTGATTTATTCTAATTATTTATGTCAAAGTGAATTGTTTATCTTGTCTTGAGCTTATTGATTAATTATCTGATCAATAATTACCTTGTTACTCTAGAAGGAATTGAAAGAGGAATTCTAGGGTTAGAACTGGGCATGATAACATGTGACTTAGTTATTTGCATAGTGCATAATTAGGTTTGTGAATTGAATGGAAATATATGTTCACCGCATGTAACACATAAGGAATTGGAATTGAAGGAGTTTAATTCAATTGTTTTGCATATGAATATAGCAAGATTAATCTGGATTAAATATAAGTCAATTGATCACTTGGAAAATGACTTTTAACATTTGAGAATTCATGTTAACAATTCAGTAGGCATAATAATTGGGATAATTGGATAATTAATTTATAGTTCATAATTAGGGATATTGTAGTCTTAACCTTTATTTATTTGAATTCATTTATAAAGCAATTCAGTTTAATTAGTTAATTGAGTTTTCTTAATTAGAAAAATCACGATTTGAGATTGTTTAAATAAAATTAGTTTGGTTAAGAATTTGTATTTCATGATTTTTATTAAATAATTCCTCGTGGGAACGATACTCTACTTTCATTTTATTACTTGTTCACCGTGTATTCTTGCACGTATATTTTGATTGTGAAATCGATCAACAATATTCTCACATCTTAAAGAAATCTCAAAAATCTTTTTATGACGTCATGATACCGCACTGTATTTACAGTCCGTTTGAAGACTACGTCATTCGGTGATTTAATCATACTACATCATACCATAGTAGGTTGACGATCATTAGATCACATCCAACACTAAGTAATACTGCATTGATGACTCCATCATTTTTATCATCTTTGCACCAGGTTCCATGATACATTGATGATATAAAAATACATTTTGATATATTTCAAATCTTTTTTGTCTAGCCGAAGCAATTAGCATAGACATACGAATAATAGCACTGTTTTAAAAATTCTATGGTTCACTAGTGTGATCCAACAATTTTTAAAAATCACAAGTACAACCATAGCCACGAAGTCAATAAATTTCGAAAATCTAGCGAAGCTAGAAGATTTGAAAAACCTATGCTTCCATCATCAACTCTACTTTCTATAATGATCCATTGCTTAATAAGTCTATCTATTCCTATCATCCTCAATACTCTATTCACACTTAATTATACTCCAGTTCATCAAACTTACCGCACATTGGAAGTTCAGGACTTACCACAATAATATGAGTTTAAGAACTTATCCTAGTCAGACCATAGGCGTCCATTCGCTGAGGGGTTCAAAATATACCATATTATCATGAGTCACGAACTTACCATATGCATTAGTTTTAAGAACCGCACCTAATCCTAATATTATCTGACTAATCTTAATAGTTTCTAACTATCAAATATACACATGGGAAAAGAATCACCTTTTCACCATATATACATTGATAGCGCGACACCAACATTCCAATGATTATCAATGTGATAAACTGAGCGTAAGCACAAAACCCTCGCCCATACAAAGATTTGTACAACTCAGTCATCACCTGAGTCCTCAATTAAAATCCCACCTAACTCTATCTTACTCTTAACGTGCTCTTTGTTCGATACGAGTTCCTCGTATCATATCATTTATAACCCCTCGCGAGTTTATCTTGTATTATTTTAGAGTACAACATCTTCATAGCATCATGCTATAATTATTCAAACATTACAGACCATCTTTCTTTTATAACTTAAACAGATCACGTCGTAATCTAATTCTACAATCATCTCCCTTTAAATTCTTTTCTTAACTAGTGATGGTTTTGTTTTACGATCCCCTTTCTTTCCTTTTATTTACGACATTATTCGTTATCTTTGCTATTGGAGTTAGGGTACTCCCATTTCATTTCTTTATATCTTTTCGAGATTCTTCTTTGAATCTTCTTGTTTATGTAACAATTCCTGCTTCATTTATATTGTTCAACATTTTAATAGAGTTCCACATTTTCATCATACGTATCCATTTTCTATATTTGGTACACATCGAGTCTCTAATAGTTTCAATATAGTACGCTGAGTGGTTTCCCACAAATAACCAACAAACTAGGTTCCGAGTTGCTAGTTCGTATATACCTCCGCTCTATAAAGGAATCGTTTAGCCTAGATACCATACATCAACTACTAAAGAGTACAACTGTACCATACTTAACTATAACTTTTTATTCTTAACTTCCTTACCAATCTCTTCTTATAGACATTGTCTATTTATTATAACCTTACATCCTTATTATTAGAGTTGGGTAACCCCATATTCATACTCCTTATAATTCTGCGAGATTCTTCTTTGAATCCTTTCACGCATGTTTTAATCCGTACTTTAAAAATTTCTTAAATTACTTCTTATTGTTCAAATTCTATTTGAGCTAATTATTTCATTATCTTCACCTTCCTTCCCCTAAGGTTATAGCCTACGGTATTCCTACCTAAGGTTTCTAACCTATCAGCTTTGATACCAACTGTAACGACCCCAAAATTCATATAATTTAATTCTCGATTTCAGTCGTTAATAATACATTCAACCTATAATTTCACATCATTAAATGATAATACAACCATTGAAACTTGTGGAATAATTAAAATTTTCTATTACAAACTATCCTTGTTCCCAAAATCTTCAACCTTTACATCTAAATATCTCAGAATCAATTTAATACTACAATAGTTTACATCGCGAAACGATATTACAATTTAACATTAATATATCATTCGGAACCTTGAACATGGTTTAAATAATAATAACACAACTAAAGTGTATAAATTCTCAAGTACCACATCAGATTCATATCTTTCAGGTAACACATAACTTTACCTTGAAATCTTGACCTGCAAAAATGGTAATTTGCAAGGTTGAGCTCGACAGCCCAGCAAAATCTAACAGTTTCATGCATCACGTAGCATATAATAACATGCTCAACATACATCTCTTAAATATTGGACTATCATAAAATACAAACTACAGTTCACATAATAAGTATAAAGATTGAGTTCCTTACTCAATCAGCATGCATTACTCAATCAACGTAGTCATAAGTTGACTTTAACGTTTAATGCTTTCAACATAATTATAACACATCATGTTATTTGCAATAAAGACTTAAAATAATCATCAAATTCACGTAGCAAATAGGAACTGAAAGACTTGCCTTGATCGTTGTTTACCAATAACAGTTTAACATCTTACAATTATCTGCACTTCACGTGCCCTACACAATTATATAATCATACACATCAACTATTAGTTACATAGCCATGCATAGTAGTTGTAATGTAAACTTTACTCTATATCTCATAATTCTTCCTATTATCAATACACAATGTTTAATTTGATTGTGTTAACTTTTAACTTATATCTCACTATATTTCATACTCGAAGTTCATTCAAGTGCTTAAGTCTTGCTATGAATCATTAATGGTTTTATATTAACCTTATTCCATATCTTATAATATTCATTTTAGAATCACAAGTGTACAATTCACAACACTTATTCATTGTTTATTAAGTTTCTTAAATCATACATATCATTTTCACAACTTACTAACTAAACATTTTAGAGTTACTAACCACATGATACTATTCTATTTTAACCTTGTCATTACACGTTTGACACATTAACATAACATCAAGCTAAGTTACAATGAATGTCCAAAGTCTGCAGAAGTAGCAGACTTCACTGTCTGTGATTGACTACTGGCGCGGCCGCGCCAGTATTACCTTAGGTTACCACGTGCCCGCGTTACGCACCAGTTTCAGTTTTACATAATGTATTTTTGGCACTATTCTTAAGCCAACTAACACGAATTTTACCCACAAAATAGTGAAATTAACCTATACAATAAATATAAAACTATCATAAACATGATTGCTAACATATTCATCAACATAGAACAATTTAACATCAACTAAAACTAGTAAAATTTCTCAAATTTCAAGTTTTCATATAAAAACTCATTTTTTGACATCTCTCACGAAAATTAACACTGTGATTTCAATTCTTGTCCAAATTACTTCGTTCAAATTACGTTATGCTTGTTTCTTAATGAACTAGCATAATCAAGTCTCAATTCATACATTAACATACAAGTTGACTATCAACATTGGTACTTACATGAGCCATATGAAAAATATATTATCATTTACTTTTCTTCCTTTTTACAACGAAATTGGCACACCATTCTTATTTAAACACAACCTCTAATCATCATAACCACATATATTCACAAGTAACCCATTGTATAACAACAATTCAAGAAATTTACAATTCACAGAATATATAAAAGTTTGTCGTAAATTCATATGTGTGTGTGTATATATATATATATATATATATATATAATATTGAAATTATGGAAAATTACGTTTAATTAGCTTGCACAACCTTACTAAAAACAGAAGTTATTGTGAAATTCTTAGGTTTCTCTCAAATTCTCTCTCAAGTTTCACTGAATACTCTGTTTCTCAGAATAACAAATGGCCAAAAACTCAACTGCAAAACCTTATGCGTAAATAAAAAAAAATAAAATTGATATGGCCTTAATTCATATATTAAGTATATCAGTTAATACCTATAACTTATATGTTATATTATATTTATTATTTAATTTATTTTATTATAAACTACAAATTAAAAACCGAAAAGTCATAAGTCTCCGTTTAGGAAAACTCTTTAAAATTAAAGACTTAATATACTTAAGCCTTGTTTGGGTAAACTCAATTAAAACTACTTTAATTTATTTTAATACTCCTTATAATTTAGTTATTTTTCACATTATATTTAATTAAGTTTTCATACTTAATTAATTAATTCAAATAACAATTTATTAAATAAATTATTTAATCACATAACTCAATACGAATAATTAACCATCAAATTGAAATATCAATATAATAATAATTTCCTTAACTCATTAATTATTTATTTAACAAATAATTAACCAAATAAAATTAAATAAATTAAACAAATATATATTCAACGATAAACACATCTATTAAATATTTATATAATTTAATAAATATTTAATATTACAATTAAAATTCTGGAATGTTACATAGCATGTATATATTCTGATTTTATGAACGTAGTCATATGGCCTATATTGACATGAAAGGCATGCTTAAAGTGTTGAGCATGTAACGACCCCGAATTTTATACAATTTAATTCTCGACTTCGGTCGTTAATAATACATTCAACCTCTAATTTTATATCATTAAACGATAATACAACCATTAAAATTTGCAGAATAATTAAAATTTTCTATTACAAACTATCCTCGTTCCCAAAACCTTCAACCTTTACATCTAAATATCTCAGAATCATTTTAATACTACAATAGTTTACATCGCAAAACGATATTACAATTCAACATTATTACATTATTCAGAACCTTAAATATGGTTCAAATAATAATAACACAACCAAAGTGTATAAATCTTCAAGTATCACATCTGATTCATGTCTTTCAAGTAATACATAACTTTACCTTGAATCTTGAACCTGCAAAAGTGGTTATTTGCAAGGTTGAGCTCGATAGCCCAGTAAAATCTAACAGTTTTCATGCATCACATAGCACATAATAACATACTCAACATATAACAGACATGCTACAGTTCATATAACAAGTATAAAGATTGTGTCCTTACTCAATCAACATGCTTTAATCAATCAACATAGTTATAAATTGACTTTAACATTTCATACTTTCAACATATATATAACACATCATGCTCTTTGCAATAAAGATTAGAAACAGTTAATCATCAAATTCACATAGCAAATAGGAACTGAAAGACTTGCCTTGATCGTTGTTTACCAACTACGACTTAACTGCTTAACGTTTATCTGCACTTCGTGTATTCCTACACAGTTATATAATCATGGATTTGCATCCATTAGCCATATATTTTATACATTCTTAATATAATAGTAACGTTACATTGTTTTCTAATTAGGTTTGTAAAACCTTAATTTCACTTTCTCATCATACTTTTAGAATTTCTAGGCATATATAAGTATACCTTAACCATCCATACTTGACATCAAATAGGTTGTGATCTATTTTCAAGTTCACATTCAAATTACTTAGCTCCATAATGATTTATTTCAATCAATAAGGCTTAACAACTTTCTTTAACAAGATTTGATGTTATAAGCTTTTAAACCATATATTAGTACTAATAAGCCTCTAATAACATGCTCACATATATCTATCTCATTTATATGGACATATCATAGTTCATACTTTTAAAACATGCTTAATAACTTATGTCATGTTTGACTAGTTGAGTGCACATATCATTCATGTTTTAATACTTAGTTTACAAAAGATAATGGAGTTTGTCTTCGAAATCATTTTATCATTAATGATGTAGTATAGCACATATAAGACAAATTTTAAAAACTCTTATCATAAGTAACTACGTCATGAAAACGTCTTCTCAGGTTCAAAATCTACCTCATGTAGCATTTATGCACCTTAGTTCTATTATATGATGTTTCTCTTGAAAACTTTTCTAACACAAGGTCTAACAAGTTTTATCATGAACAAGACACTATAAACACCATATCATGCTCATTTATATTTGAACTCAATCATGTATATAAACCACTAAGTTCATAACTTATAGAACATAAGTTTCCACAAGGTATGCTTTTTTTTTGTTTTTTTTTTCAAAATCTTTAAGTTTCTTTTCAAAACACATGCTAAGTCATGCCAATGATTTCTATTATGAGCAAGGAAATTTTATATGTCATGTATTATATCATGCATTTTCATGTTACATCACTTAGAATAACATATTCCATCGTCGGGAGCACTATACTTGTGTATGTACTCTATCGACGCCCTCCGATCGCCTCTAAATACGTAATAGTCACAAAGATGACTATTTTGACCCTTCCTAAAAACCTCAAATTAAATATCTTAAAGAACAAAAGTTGTAGGTCTATTCGTCCTCGTTTCGGATCATCTTGAATCTCCTCAATCGGAATTCGTATGAAAAAGTTATGGCTATTTTAGTAAAGCATGTCCTGCCAGATTTTTTTCCCAAAATTGGCTAGGCAGACTACACCCCCCCACCGGGGCGGGGGTTGTTACACTAGGACAGCCCGCTGGGGTGGGGGTCCCTTCTGTTAGTTCGTGAATTTTGATCCCAAACACTACAGAAAGCCAAATTAGGCCTACAAACTCCTTTCTAACAACTATACCAACCTACCCAATGTGTAATATGTTTACAGAAACATAAACTAATGTTTCTAACACATTTCTAATCACATAAACAACATAAACATCAAGGTTACAACCTTTAAATTTCACTATTTCTCTTATTTCTTCTTCTTTTGACATTCATAGCGAAATTCTTCACTGCGAATTCGTTTTACATCCGTTCTGACTCATTCAACTTGGGTTGTTTTCATTTTTCAACATACGAACAATATCTATCATCAATTTCAGATTCTATCCATCAATTTTGACTCCAACATAAGTTAAAATATACATATGCCATCAAAACCCAAGTTTTTCATCTTTAACATATTCTTATGATTTGATTACTCTAGAAGCAATTAAAGAGACTATATATATTAGATTATACACTTATACACATATATATACAACATCTCTTGAAATCACCCAACCAAAATAGTTTTTTAAGTGAATAACTTGAGAAACTATAAATTAGAATTTTAGAACTAGATGAATACCTTTGATTCTAGAAGATGATAGCTACCCTTTGATTGTCAAGCTTCTTTCCCACAATTCCTTTCTCAAAAAATCTCTCTAGAATTCTCTCAATTCTATCTCAATTTTTCTTCTTCTCTGTTCTTCCTCTCTATTCTAATCTTACGTACTAAAATTATAACATAAATAATAATATAGGTATTAAGTATATAATATAAATATATCTATAACTGACATCAGTTATTTTTATTTTTGAAAACTCAAAATCCCTAAGGCTTGTTTGGCTAACTACTTTAAAATTAACCAATTAATCCTTATTTCTTGTTTGGCAAAACTGAATTAACCTCCCTCAACTTATTTTAATAACTCCTTTATAATATAGTTTATGGTCATACTTTATTTAATCAAAATCTAATATTCAATTTAATTAAATCTAAAAACAATTACCATCAAATATATTCATATTCATTCACCATTTTAATTAAGTGAATTACTCTCATTATTTATGAAATTTTAATGCATACCAATTTCATTGCCATAAAGCATAATAATTGAATTATATTATTTCATAATATAATTTTCAACTTAATTAAATTAACTAATATTATTCAGTTAATTACCTTCCCGTAACAATCTCATTTAATTTCTTTAATAGTTAAATTAACTATTAAACCTTATTTTCCAAACATATACAACTTTTTTATATTCACACTCAGTCTCTTCATGCTAAATCACATATTTCAAGATAAATTACAAATATATATACTTACCCACACTCAAAACACATAATTCAAAATATATACATTTCATAATAAGAATTTTAATTATTAAATTCTTATTTTAATAACTTAAAAAAATTCGGGTTGTCACAGAGCACACACTAGCATACATGATTAAAGACTACATTGATTTCAAAAGACAAACTTAGAGTTTTTGGACGTATATATAGGATGTCCACATTCCGATCATTTGAGCACATATAAATGACTTGTATAGGTGCTCTAATACATAAGAGTCGTGGTTACTAGGCACTTGACATGTACTAAGTTACCTTGTTGACTTGGTGCAATTTTTATGAAAAATTTAGAATGTGTAAGATGATAGCATCAAACACTTTGTAAATTACATTATGATCATGCGAGCATGTATATTAAGATTCATTATGACTATAGACATGTTGACATAAGCATCATGTGATGAAACATGGATTTCACCTACGCACGCATATTTAAGGAAATGAATTTCTAAAGCATAGACTATGTGATTAAGTATACATGTGTATTATAAGCACGAGCATGCCTACTTAGTATTGTTTAAGCTTGTTATGTGATAGCATAACCTTAGTAGTTGACCTTGAAGCATGGACGTAAATTACTTAAGGTATATGAAAGTCCGACATGAAAACCATGTAACTTCGAATTGGATTTGAATGAGCATGCTATTAAAGACTTGTTAGTACTAATATAAGGTTTAAAAGATTATAAACATTGAACCTTTGTTAAAAGAAGTTGTTAAACCTTTGTTAAAAGAAGTTGTTAAACCTTGTTGATGTGAATAATTCAACATAGAGCTATGTAATTCAAATCTAAATGATTTGAAATGTGAACTTGAAGAAATATCAAAACCTACTTGATGTATGTTTATAGTATGTATCAGAATATATAGTAGGTTAGGACTAGACTGAGCAATGAAAAGCTCAAGTCTGGTTTTGGCAGGGAGTAGCGCGGCCGTGCCATTCCCAAGCTTAAATGCAGCGCGGGCGCGCCGTCCTGCAGAGTGACCAAGAGCAGTTTGTTAACTGAATGGTCTTAAGTTATGGTTATGTTGTCCTGAAGGACTACAAGATATGAAACAAGATTGTTGAGATAAATATGATATTAGAATGAGCTAGTCTCATGGTTATCTTAAGTTCAAGTAAAAATGAAACCTAGTTAGGAAACACTAGTTGTTCTTATATTAAGAGTGTATGAAATGTATGACTGATGGGTATGAATTCATGATTATACGAATGTGTAGGAATACACGAAGTGCAGATAATGATACGCAGTTAAATTGTAGTTGATAAACTACGAATCAGGCAAGTCTTTCAGTTCCTATTTGATATATGAATTTGATAACTGTTAGTTGAGCTATATTATGCTATGAGAATGTTGATGTATATATATGAAATGCATATGAGATATGTATGAAATTGAAAGTTGATCTTTGATGATATGCTTGTAGAGTAAATGTCTATGCCTATTATGCGAGAAGTAACATGCGTAGTAAATATTAATTGATTATGAATGCATGAACTGAGTAGGCTATTATATGTTATGTGATGTATGAAAACTGTTAGAATAGCTGGGTTGTCGAGCTCACCCTTGCAAATAACCACTTTTGCAAGTTAAGGACACACAGTAAAGGTTACGTGCTACTTGATTGATAAAGTTCAATCACATCAAATGAGATTGATTTGTTTAATTAAATATATGCTCTTGAACCATGTTTAGGTTCTAGTAGATATACTTGATAGTAGTTACGATGTGTAATACATGTTAGCTTGTAAGGTTGTACTAGGTGATACATAGAGAAATTCGAAACGAGATGTAAAGGTTTATACGGAAATAGAATGAAGTGAATCATAAAATAATTTGATTCAGGGATTTGTAATTGATTCAAGTTAATAAATCAATAAAAGATATATTTTCAAAGGAGATTGAAAAAGTTTAAATTATTCCACATATTTATATAACATCGAATGCGATGTGATACAGGAATAGTAAATGACCAAGATTAGAAACTTATAAAAGTTTGGGGTTATTGTGCAGATCTTGGAAATGGAATGAATTTATATTCTAAATTGTAATAAGTAAAGTTTTATTCATTAAGTTATGAATGAACAATATAAATAGTTTGACGATAGTAGTATCGTGGCGGACAGGATCCGAGGTTCGAAGGGACCCAGATTTGGAGGCGTCACAGAAGACGCTTGGATGAAGGCGACTAAGCATGCAAACCGTGCTAAAGCTAAGGTCCAAATGAAGAAAGCTAAGATAAACGAAATAGATCATGCCTTTCATTCTACGATTGATAGGGCCTAGGATCGAGTCTTTTATTACCCACCTCAATTTGAAGACTCGCTGTGGTTCGTGATGGATCGTAGGAAGGCGTATCGTATTATAGAGGAAGAGCATAGAGAAGCCTCTCGACGTCTTAATATGCCCAGATAGAAAGAATAAGAATAATAATGATATGTGGTTAAGTATGTGGATAAATAAACTGTAAATCCCTTATTTTGAGATAAATAAAGGGGTAGTATAAGTATGTAATCCTAAAACTTGTCTAGTTCAGGAAAGTGGATGTTGATAGCAAATATGATATCCTTACTATGTTATGAAAAGTTTTTAATGAATAAAAATATCAAAGTTTATTGAAATGTTATATGTTAAGCTTTAATCTTAGAATGTTAAAAGTTAAACTTCAAATATTCAAGAAGTTGAGTAATGAACTAATAAACGTATATTTTAACAAAAAATGCCTCCTAAAAGAAGACAACCACGCCAACAACCACCTCTTGAGGGGTCTACTAATAATAATAACAAGGCCAACGCTAACCCGGTTCAGTAGTTGATGACTTTGTTGACGGGAGCACTTGCGAATCAACCGCAAGCTCAAGCTACGACTTTTAAGGACTTCAAAGTAGTTGGACCACCAGTGTTTCAAGGGTCTATGAATCCAGTTGAAGTCCAAACCTGGATCATGGAAATGGAGAAGGTGTTCGACATTGCCAGAGTCAACAAAGATCAAAAGGCCGTTTTTACAACGTTTATGCTAAAGTTTGAAGCCAGTTATTGGTGGCAGGTGAATAAGGTTCGTGGGGGACAGGGAATAGTAGCATGGGATAGGTTCAAAGAAATATTTTTTGAAATGTACTTTCTGACTAGTTCTCGAAATCAATTGGAAGTTCATCTTTTGGAGCTAAAGCAAGGAACCATGACTGTGCCAGAGTATGTTGCAAAGTTTAATGAGTTGGCAAGGTTTACCACTTATCAAGTTAATACCGATGAGTGTAAGGCAAGAAGGTTTGAACAAGGATTGAAGCCTTGACTTTATAGCAAGGTCTCAATGTTCCAGTTAAACACGTTTGTAGCAATATTGGAAAAGTTAATTATCGCATAAGGTGGAAGCGATGCCTTAACAAAGTATTACCAAGAGCAGAAGAAGAAAAAGAATGAGAATGAAAACAGGGCTAGTGGAAGCAATTGTGGAAATAACAGCCAGAAGAGGAAGTGGAGTGAGAATTCGAATATGGGAGGACAGCAAGGAAGTCAATAAAAGAAGAAGTTTAAAGCTTGTGCTACTTGCGAGAAGAACCACACTGGGGTGTGTTTGAAGGGAAAGCGAGTGTATTTTAACTGTGGCCAGGAAGGTCACATTGCATCAAAATGTTTTAGCCCAAAGAAGGGAGCATGTTTCACATGCGGGTCGAAGGATCACATGGCTCATGATTGCCCTAAAAAGATAGCGGGAAGTGCAAGTGGAGGAAAGGGAAACAACAATGGAAGTACTTTAACTATCACTGGACCAACACAATCAAGCTGACCTACTGCGAGAACTTTTAATATGACCGTGCAGGATGCTGTGCAGTCAGAGGATGTGGTGTCAGGTATCATTCTGATTAATCGTATTAATGCTTATGTGCTATTTGATTCGGGTGCTACTTGTTCATTTATATCCGATGATTTTGCTCAGAACTTAGATTTGCCTCAGGAAGAATTAGATTTCCCTTTAAGCATAGAAATTATGAACAATGAAGTGATTCCTATTAGATTTATATACAAGAATTGTAGAGTGGTTGTAAAGGGTTACAAGATGATGGTAGATTTGATACCAATTAAACTTAGGAAATTTGATTTTATACTGGGAATGGATTGGTTATTTAATTATGGGGTAGTAATTAATTGCCAAAACAAGTGTGTTAACCTTATAACTCCGTCAAAGGTAGTGTTTTATGGCAATAAGTCACCTCGATAAGCAAGTTGTCTGACCGTGATGCAAGCCAAGAAATTATTGAGACAAGAATGTGTAGGATACTTAGCCTACATAGTCGATACACAAAAGAAGACTGCAAAGTTGGAAGAGATACCGATCATTAGAAATTTTGCAGACGTATTTCTAGACGATTTACTTGGACTACCACCGGATCACGAAATTAAGTTCGTGATTAATTTAGTACCAGGAATGGCCAAAATATTTAAAGCCCCATATAGAATGGCCCCAGTGGAGATAAAAGAGTTGATGGTACAGTTGCAAGAATTACTCGACAAGAAGTATATCCAGCCGAGTGTATCGCCATGGGGAGCACCGGTATTGTTTGTTAAGAAGAAAGATGGATCGATGTGACTCTGCATTGATTATCGAGAATTGAATAAGGTCACGATTAAAAATAAGTATCCATTACCAAGAATCGATGACTTGTTTGATCAACTGAAGGGAGCGAAATATTTTTCAAAGATAGACTTGAGGAGTGGTTATCATCAGCTGAAGGTGAGGCCAGAGGATGTACCGAAGACGACATTCAGAACTCGGTATGGTCATTACGAGTTTCTGGTTATGTCATTTGGTTTAACCAATGCACCTGCGGCGTTCATGGATTTGATGAACAGGGTGTTTAAACCATTCTTAGATAAATTTTTTGGTGGTGTTTATCGATGATATATTGGTGTATTCCAAAACCAAGGAGGAACATGTTGAACACTTAAGAGTGACGTTGGAGACATTGAGAAAAGAGAAGTTGTACGCTAAATTCTTAAAATATGAGTTTTGGTTGGAACGTGTACAGTTTCTCGGACACGTTATTGATAAGGACAAAATTTCGGTAGATCCATCAAAAGTGGAAGCTGTAATAAACTGGGATCAGCCGAAGACACCATCAGAAGTATGGAGTTTCTTGGGATTGGCAGATTACTATAGGCGTTTTATTCAAGAATTTTCCAAGATCGCAACTCCGTTGACGAATTTAACTAGAAAGGCGGTTAAGTTTGTTTGGATGGAGAAGTGCGAGAAAAGTTTTCAAGAATTAAAGAAGAGGTTGAGTTCGACACCTATGTTGTCATTGCCTGATGATATAGAGAATTTTGTGGTGTACAGTGACGCGTCGCATAAAGGACTAGGCTATGTGCTTATGCAAAATGGCAAAGTTATTGCGTATACATCAAGACAATTAAAAGATTATGAGAAAGGGTATCCGACTCATGACTCAGATTTGGCTGCGGTGGTGTTTGCTCTAAAAATTTTGAGACATTATCTTTATGGAGAGAGGTGTGAAATATATATAGGCCATAAAAGTCTGAAGTATATCTTTATAAAAAAGGATTTGAATATGCGACAAAGAAGATGGTTGGAGTTGATTAAAGACTACGACTGCGAGATTTTCTACCATCCCGAAAAGGCAAATGTTGTTGCTGATGCCTTAAGTAGAAAGGAACAGGAGAAATTAATGATATTTATTGCTCAGGAAAAGCTAGTATCAGAAATGGAAAAGATGGAGTTGGAAATAAATTATCTGACAGAATCAGACGAAAAATTATTCTAGATGGGAAATAGTTCAACGTTGGTAGATAAGGTGAAGAATGCACAACTTCAGTATTAGAACTGTGAAGAGATAAGAAGAAAAGTATCTAAAGGTGAGGAAAATAAGTTTAAAGTTGATTCGGAAGGGTTACTTCGATTCGAAGGGAGAATTTGGGTTCCACCAGTACCGAAAGTTAAAGAGGAAATTCTAAGTGAAGCTCATAACTCAAGATATTCGATTCACCCTGGAAGTACGAAAATGTACCAGGATCTTAGACATCATTTCTGGTGGTCGAATATAAAGAAGGACGTGGCTGAGTGTGTGGCGAAATGCTTAACGTGTCTGAAAGTTAAAGCTGAACATCAAAGGCCAAGCGGAGTATTGCAACCGTTGGAGATGCCAGAATGGAAATGGGAACATATCACAATGGATTTTGTGGTAGGTCTTCCAACAACTCATCAAGGTTACGACACCATCTGGGTGATTATCGATCGATTGTCGAAGTTGGCACATTTTTTGCCAATCAAGATTAGATTTAACTTAGATCGGTTAGCAAAACTGTACGTGAAGGAAATTATTTCAAGACACGGTGTCCCTGTGTCCATTGTATCAGACAGAGATCCACATTTCACATCAAATTTTTGGAAACGACTACAAGAATGTTTGGGAACGCTGTTGAGAATGAGCACATCGTATCATCCTTAAACCGGCAGACAGAGTGAGAGAACCATCCAGACACTAGAGGATATGCTTAGAGCAGGTATCGTGGATTTTAAGGGAAATTGGGATAACCATCTACCATTAGTTGAATTTGCCTATAATAATAGTTATCATGCGAGTATTGGCATGCTGCCTTACGAAGCATTGTACGGTCGGAAGTGCAGAACTCCATTATGCTGGGATGTGGTAGGTGAACATCAGCTATTGGGTCCAGAGTTGGTACAACAAACTGTTGAAATCATCAAGGTGATTCGAGCAAGATTGATAGCCGCACAAGACAGACAGAAGAAACATGTCGATCAACATCGATAGAATCGGGAATTCGACGTCTGTAGTTTTATTTTCTTGAAAGTGTCTCCCTAGAAGGGAAAAATTCGGTTTGGCAAAAAGGAAAAATTAAGCCCTATGTTTATAGGACATTTTGAAGTGCTACAACGAGTTGGTGAAGTGGCATAAGAGGTAGCTTTACCTCCGAAATTAGGACATATTCATAACATTTTCCATATTTCGGTATTAAGGCCATATAAGCTTGATTATAAGCATGTTATAGAATATGAGCCAGTGCAGTTTGAGAAAGACTTGTCATATGAAGAAGTCCATGTTCAAATTATTAACACGAAAGAGCAAGTACTAAGAAATAAAGTGATACCTTCTGTTAATGTAATCTGGAGAAACCACAACGCTGAAGAAGCTACGTGGGAACTTGAAGATGTTATAAAAAGGAATTATCCTCAGTTATTTGCTTAATCTTGTATAACAATTCTGGGCAGAATTCTGTTAAGGAGGGAAGAATGTGACGAATGAACTTATCGAGTAGTGATTTTGGGGACAGAATCTTTTTAAGGAGGGAAGGATGTAACGATTGAGAATTTTGTAATTTATTTTAAATATTTATTGAATTAAATAAATATTTTAATTAATTTATTTATGGAGATAAATAAATATTTGATGAATAGTGATGTAATAATTTAGTTGAGTGTGTATGCTAACTAAATTAATGAATTGTAATTTTATTATTTGAGAATTTAATTTAATGAAAATAATTAAATTAAATAAATTATTTAATATTTAATGAAATAATTAAATTAAATAAAGTGATGTTCTAGTCTAATTTAATAATTAAATTAGATATATTATAATTTATTAATCATAAGTATAATTATAATAAAAATTATAATAATTATAATTATAATTGTAAGTTATTTAAATTAGTTCATGTGTGACAAGTAAAACTATATAATATAAATATTATTAAAATAAATTGGAAGAGGGGAATTTTGGGTAGCCAAACAAGGCCTTGTGGCCTAATTTAACTGACGTAGACTTTTTGGTTCTTACCTGACTTGCGTGGGGGAAGAGTGAGTCAGTTTATATGTTATGCCTATTATCCCTAAGGCTAGAGTACACAGAGTTTAGAGAGGAAGAGAGGGAAACACAGTGAGAATTGAGAGTTGGAGAAGAAGGGCTTTGGGAAAGGATTGCTATCAACTTTGCTAACATACAATTAAAGGATTTAGGTATAATTTACCCCTAACTCTAATTTTTAGTTTTGTAATTTTCTATTCTCTAAAATTGGGTTTGTGTTGAATTGTAGTAGAAGATGTTGATTATATGTATGTATAGTTTTGTTTAACCTGATAGTTGTGTATAATTGTATGTTAGTAATCAAATTCTTAGAAATTGGGTTTGTAGAAGAAGATTGAAATAACAGTGTATGCTCATGTAAATAGCTTGTGTAAGTCCAAATATTGATGTCCAATATTTGGTATAATCTGTAAATTATTGTTAGATTGTGTTAATATGTCAAGAAACGAAAACAACGTAGTTTAAATCGTGTCAATTGGTTAAGAAACGAAGTTTTGGTAATCGAATTTGCTAAAAGTGTTAAACAATGAAGAAATTAGAAAAAAAAATGGGATTTTGATCCTTAAAAGTTAATTATATGTAATGTTTATGTTGTTAGAATGATGAATTGCATGCTTATGGATGTTATTACAAGATTTTAGTTGTTAGTTTTGAGAAATTCTGTGGAATTCGGAGAAATTTAGAGTGTACTTTGTAGCAGGCCTGCAACTACAGTTTCTATCTGTGTACTGGCGCAGCTGCGCCGATATAACAGGAAGAAATGGCGCAGCTGCGGCGTGTGGCCTTTTGAGTTTCTGCAGCAGCGCTGCTGCGCCGGTGCCAAGGCTTAGGGCAGCGCAGCTGTGCCGTGCCCTGGGCAGAGGCAGTGAGTTCTGATTATTTGTAGATTATAAAACAAGGACCTAATCTAGTGTGGCATGCATGATAAAGATGTTAAAACATAATATAAGATATAATAACAGATAGTTGTGTGTGGTGATTCCAAAAAGTGAGGATTTTAAGGGATCACTCAAACAAAGTTATGTAATGAATGAAATTGTATTTACAAGAGTTAGAAGTGAATGATAAAGCTTATGTTAAGCAATAGTGATATTTCAGATCCGTAAGGGTGGTTAACCAACATGACTAGACATTAAGTTAAGGTTATGACTTAAATGGTGGGTTGAACCTATAAAGCTAATGTTAATACAACTAATTGGTATTGTAATTTCAATGGTATATGTAGGGTAATTGGCAAACATTATTATACTTGTGTAGCTTACACACAAGGCAAGTTCCCTAACTTCATATTTTTTATAATGAATGCAAGTTTCATAATTCCGTTATCTTATGATTGTTATGCAAACTTTTTATTACTAATTTATCATTTTTGCAAGTTCCTAAATCTTATATTAAAGTTGAGCAAGCCTGTTAATTCTATCTTGTGTATGATTATGCAAGCTCTTGTAATCTAATTCGTTACATCGAGCGAGTTTCACTTCCCTAATTCTTTTTCTTGTTATTGTTATTCAAAACATATACTGTTTAAATTCATTGATTCAAACGAGTTTTTCCTAACTCTTTTGTATGTAGCACTTTGAATATATACCATGTCTATTTCATTGTATATTGTCAGTATTCGATTTTTGACTTAAATAAATCCGTGCCCATAGCTTTCTGCAAACTAACCCAAAATAGTGAAGTAAATCTTTGGTCACGATCCGAAACTATGGATATTGGCATGCCATGCAAGCTCACAATCTCATTCGCGTACATACGAGCAAGACGTTCAAGGGAATAAGTCTCCCGTATCGGCAAGAAATGAGCAGACTTGGTTAATCTATCTACAATAACCCAATTCGCATCTATGCCTTGAGAAACCTTGGGAAGATCCGTAACGAAATCCATGGTAATGTGTTCCCACTTCTATTTTGAAATCTCAAGTGGTTGCAATGGACCCTTTGGTACTTGATACTTCTCCTTTACACGTTGATAAGTTAAACACCTCGAGATAAACTCCGCGATCTCTCTCTTCATATTGCTCCACCAAAATGTATGTCGAAGATCATGATACATTTTGGTACTCCCAGGATGGATTGCAAATAGTGTGTTGTGCGCCTTCATCATGATTTTAAACTTTAAATTATGGTTATTAGGAACACAAAGTCTGAAGTTGACTCGAAGTATTCCTTCTTCATCGATTCTTACTTCTGGAATAGCACATTCTTGAACTTTTTTCTTCATACGCATCAGCTCCAGGTCCGTAGCTTGAGAAGCTTTAACTTTATCGATTAAAGTCGGTTCTACTCGTATATTTGATATTGTCACGTGGGTACTTGGAGCCTTTAACTCTATCTCCATCCTTTGTAAGTCTTACAAAATGGGCCTTTGCATTGACAATATCACACTCATACCCGTATATGATCTTCTACTCAATGTGTCAGCTACTACGTTCGCTTTTCCAGGATGGTATTGAATGGTATGATTGTAATCTTTCAATTGCTCGAGCCAACGTCGTTGCGGCATGTTGAGCTCTTTTTGGGTGAAGAAATATTTGAGGCTCTTATGATCCGTATAAATCTCCCCTTTCTCTCCATACAGGTAGTATCTCCAGATTTTCAATGCGAAAACAATTGCTGCCAACTCCAGATCATGAGTAGGATAATTCTACTCATATTCTTTGAGTTGTCGCGAGGCATAGGCTATGACTGTCCCATGTTGCATGAGAACACATCCTAACCCTTTGCCTGAAGCATCGCTGTAGATAACAAATCCATCCGAACCAGATGGTATTGTCAGAACAGGTGCCGAAATGAGTCTCCTCTTGAGCTCTTGGAAACTCTTCTCGCATTCCTCGCTCCATACAAATTTTGTATTTTTTCAAGTTAGCTGAATTAAAGGAGTAGTGACTCAAGAAAATCTTTTCACGAATCTCTGATAGTAACCAGCTAAGCCCAAAAAGCTACGTACTTCAGTCACCGACTTAAATTGCTCCTAACTTTGTATTACTTCAATTTTCGTCGGGTCGACAGATACTCTATGTTTTAACACCACGTGCCCTCAAGCCAGAACTCGCATTTCTTCAGCTTAGCATATAGCTTATTATCACGAAGTCTTTGAAGTACTAGCTTCAAATGGTGCTCATGATATTCACGACTTTTGAAATAGATGAGGATGTTATCAATAAAGACAACAACGAACTGATCCAAATATTCCTTGAACACACGGTTCATCATATCCATGAAAGCAGCATGAGCATTAGTCAATCCAAAAGACATGACTAAGAATTCATAATGCCCGTACCGAGTTCTGAAGGCAGTCTTTAGAATATCCTCAGTTTTAATTTTCAGCTAATGATATCCAGAACGAAGATCGATCTTTGAAAAGAATTATGCTCCTTGTAACTAGTCGAACAAGTCATCAATGCGAGGTAGCGGATACTTATTCTTGATTGTGACATAGTTCAATTCTCGATAGTTAATGCAAAGTCGCATACTCCCATCTTTCTTCTTTACGAATAAAACAGGAGCACCCCAAAGAGATGTATTAGGATAAATGAAACCTATGTCTAACAACTCCTGTAGTTGGACCTTTAGCTCCTGAAGTTTAATAGGAGCCATTCGATATGCAGTTTTAGAAATGGGTTTTATACCAGGTTCAAGGTCAATAAAGAATTTAACTTCACGTTCTGGTGGTAGACCGGGAAGTTCTTCAGGAAATTCACTAACAACAGAAATTGTATTCAAATCTGACGTATTTTTGTTCAAGTCCATGACATGGGCTAAGAAAGCTTGACACCCGTTTTTTAATAAATGAATGGCTTTATGGCTTGATATGACAGTGATTGATTTTAGTGGTTTGGTTGCTTGAATTCGCATAACAGGTTGGTTAGGAATATAAAAACTAACAACGTTACGAAAATAATCAATTTTAGCATGATGAGTGGTTAACCAATCAATCCCTAAAATCACATCAAATGCAAGTATTTTCAATAAAATAAGATTGGCAGGTAATGTGATGGTTCCAACTTGAATCAAGCATGATTTATAACCAGTAGATGTAATGAAAGTTTCTCCTAACGGAGTCTCAACAAATAAATCAAAGTCTAATTTCTCCGGAGTCAAGTTCAAATGTTGAGCACGAGTAGAAGAGATAAAAGAATGGGTAGAACAGGTATCTAGTAAGGTATAAACTTTGCAAGAGTTTATGATTGGCTTATCCGTGATCACCTCGTTCGGTTTCCTCGCGTTTCGGGCAGTCACGACAAACGCTCTTCCAGGAACCACCGACTTTGTCTTGTCCGGGACAGCCTTTAGAGTCACCATTCCCGCTGGACTTGGTTTCGCTACAAGACAATCTCTAGCTATATAACCTTCCTTTCCATAGTTATAACACACCTTAAATTGTTGTGGGCAGTTTGGGCTGATGTGTCCCTCTTTCCCGCATTTATAACATACGACCGGTGATCGTTCTCCTCCCCAAGAAACAGTTGATGTTGGTGCTGACGTCTTCACGTTGTCATTATTTTACCTTCTCTTTTTGAAATCTCCCCCCGACTCGCTTCTTCTACTATCATGGCCACGATTACCACCAGAGTGGTTACCTCTTTTGTTCGGATATTTTCTTCCCCGTTGGTTGTCATTGTTCCGATGACTACTGCCACTAGTATGACCTTGGTTATGATCCCTCAGTTGAACATACTCATTATCTCGCTCTAATAATTGAGCCATGTTCACAACATCTAAATATAGAGAAAATTTGTGAGAAATAAGATATTGTCGAATTTCGGGTTTCTGACCTCTCAGAAACATCAGCGTCATACGTTCCTCATTCTTTACCAAATGAGGTGTAAACCTGGATAAGTCTGCGAACTTAGCCTCGTACTGGGACACAGTCATGTTGTTCTGTTCCAGTCTAATAAACTCTACCTCCTTTATATGATGAATACTTTCAGGAAAGTACTTGTCATTGAACAGTTTATAAAACGTTTCCCAAGACATGTTGAGTGCGGCAGGCTGGGTACGCTTCACAGATTTCCACCAGTAATCTACCTCACCACGGAACATAAAGGTGGTGAATGGAACCTTTTGTTCTTCCGTGCATCCCAAGATATCAAATATCTTGGTAATTTGCTTAACCTACGTTTTTGCCTTGATCGGATCTAGCTTTCCCAAAAATTCTGGTGGTCCCAACTCTTTGAACTGCTTGGCTATGACAAGCAGTGCGTTGCTATTATTTCCACTCGTATTTTGTACACGAGTCTCCCTTGTTTGATTTTGCATGAACTGCAAAAAGCTTCTAAACATCACATCATTCATCGTTTGATCGGTGGTGTTGTTTACAAGAGGAACATTGCCGTCCTGTTGGACGTTCTCCTAGTTGGTGATTAAAGGTGTCTCCACGGTCTCATTCACTCCATTGTTAACATTCTCAAATACTACCATAAACAAGGGTTAATTAAAGAAATTAGCATGCCACATATTATCCCTATATTCTGACCGACCAATTAAATACCAAATAAGCTTAGGTAGGACACACTAGCAAAGGATTTACTCGTCTCTCCCCTCCTAGTTCTATTCTCCGATCTCCGCCAGAGACCATATCCCTAAGCTCTGATACCAACTGTGACGCCCCCAAAATAGGTATACATCACCCATTCTGAGTCGCCAAATACATGGTATAGAAATCAAATACAAACTTCTTTTATACAATACGACAAAACATAGGTGAGAGTTTTTACATGAATATTGTCTAATAGACAGTATTCAAACTCAAAAAGGAGTCATCATTACAATATTGATACACTATTTTACAAAATAGTGAGGACTGCTAAAACAACTATCTGGACCCATCACTCTACACCCCGACTAGTTCCTGCTATATTGTCGCCTTCTGAGAAGAAAAATGGAACAAAAAGGAAAAGGGTGAGCTCAACTAGCCCAGTAAAGAATATTTTGACCAAGATAATGAATAATAAATTATCGTAAGCCTTCAACAAATCAGATAAAATATAATGGACAACAAGTTTTAGATCAATATTCATAGCGGAAATAACAATTCATTAGAAGAGTTAAGTAGAGAATGAAGTCTACTATCTTCTATGATTTACAAGTCCATCATCAATATTTTATCCTGTAACATCAATCAATATACATTCTGAACTAAATATTCATCTTTACACTACGGGCCAAAGATATTCATTTGTATCACCAGTTGGTCATGTTCATCTCAACACCTGTTCATCTTTGCACTACATGCCAAATATATTCATCACGTAATCATTCATCTTTACACTACACGCCAAAGATATTCATCAAGTATCACCATTTAAGACTGAGGATGATGAATAATATTTTAAAGAAACGAATCTAGTTAGATTAAGGGACAAAGATTAGGGATTCGTACTTTAGATAATCTAAGTCCAAAAATACTCCATAATAAACCATAATAGAGTAAAATTCAAGAATGAAGATCAAAACATGGATACAATAAAAGATAGCAACCATAATAGACATCTTGGATAAAGAAGAGAAAATTTCATTTTTCTGTGAATAGTGTCGTATTCGTGAATAGTAACCCCGACACGAAAATGTAGAAATTTCATAAGTCAAATCATACTTCGTGAATAGTACTCGTGAATAGTACCGTATACGTGAATAGTGTTGTATACGTGAATAGTAACCCTGGCACGAAAATATTAAAATTTCATAATAAAATTCATATCAATATTTTGGCATAATAATATTGAAGGAAATAACATCATTTATGAAGAAAATAACATCTCTTACCTCAAAAGAATAGTACTTCTAGCTGAAATATCGGATATAACGCTGAAGAAAACTTGTACTGAATAGAAACTCTCAAAGTATCTAAATACTCACAAAAGTACGCTCGATATTATAGAGAGAGAAATCTTCTTATCCTGGTGTGATTTTTAATTATAACTAAGCAACCTATTTATAGAAAAATGCCATAACGCCAAAGCAGACTTAACATGCTACCTGATGGCTTTACCTGCTGCTATTCACGCATACCACCATTTAAAAAATTCTCAGCACACCAACAAGGAAAAGAGTGGGGCCCACCCATTCTAAAAAATTTCTAAAAATGTTTTAAATTTAAACAATATTTAAAAACTTCAATAATTCATAATAAATAACCCTTTTATCAGAAAAATATGAATTTTATGTCCATTCTATAAGAAATTTAATTCTCTACAACTTTGTAGAAGAAAGTTTTCTCAAATTTCAAACAAAAAATGACCGAAATCCACATACGGATGATTTTAATACATTCATTCCGACAAAATACTAATAAAACATCTCAACATTAATTCCTTCATTTATATCCACATAAAATAAATATTTCCGTATCATATAAATTAATAATTAATTATTTACAAATAATATTACAGAATCACAATAATGACAACCAGGTCGTTCCCAAGAAAGAGGGGTCTTTCTGATAAGGATTTCTCCTTACTAGCGCGCAATTAGGTGACCAAACCCCTTTCTTAGACAGAACTTCGTTAGACATTGCCAATAATACTATCTAATAATATTATTCAAATAATATGAATTATTGATCAGATAATGGGAAATATTGTGCAGTGACAATTATCTAATTAACAATAATATAAAATATCAACGTAGCAATTATTGAATCAATAAAATAAAATATTGAATAGTAATTACTGTAGCAATTATTGAGTAGTGCCTTCTTACGTAGGAATCAATAATTCAAAAATACAGTGCAATACCGTGTGCTACTATGCAACCACGTGTATTACTGTACTTTAACTATCGGGTATTCTAATAGTGTTAACGGTAATAACTACGCCGTTATTTATAAAAAAACTCAAACTTGTCATTTTCTTCATCCGACCATTTTCCGTTATGGGGCCCACAAATGGCTGTGCCGTCGTACGAATATTCCCTAACAATAAGAATATTTCACAACCAAACGAATATTCCCCTACAACAATGAATATTTTATAACCACTTGCTTATTTTGCAAAATTTACACATTTCACCCATAATCAAAGCGTTATATCAAATTAACACCTTATTATTCAAAATAATAATTAGAGAAAATTTAATTTTTTTTTATAAAAAGTTGGGGTCTTACAATGATATAACAAGGGTGAGCAACAAGTTTTCCTAGCAAGTTTAAGTTCAAAGAAAGATATATCATGATTGAAAGAATAAATAATAAGCTGACAAACTTTCAACAAAATAATAATTGTGAATGAACATGAATCAATTTTCATGACTGAATGACCTAGACAATAAAAATGAATGACCAATAATGAACATGAACAACTATAACTGAACCAAATGGTAATGAAGGTGATCAGCCTTTCATACCTGATGAATATATACAACATGCGCAATGTGCGAATCAACAAATCATAGACGTGATGTAATCAACAATAATTAACCACTAGTTAAAAGTATAGGAACTTGCCTGCACCGTCAATTAGCGTTACACAACCTATTTTAGCTTCATCTGAAAGACTTAATATTGATAATATCGATCTTCCAATTAGAATAATATCATCACATATACTACTATTAATTACAGTCATTATACAACTTAAACACTTATCACATAATCAAATATTAGATTACTCCTTAAAACATCATTAGTATTATCGTCCTTTGATAATTCTTTAATCACTATATCACATACATTATGATTTAACACTTTAATCTTATTTATTAAAAGTTCTTCTTTAAAATCTAATAAGTTAAATACTAATCTAGCAACCTGGATTATACAAACATACTAATCCAGCAACCCAGATTGCAATCAAGTAAACTGGATTCCAAATCCAGCAATCAGATGGCCAATCCAGCAAACTGGATTCTAATTCCAGCAATTAGATTGTAATCCAGCAAGCTAAATTCAACATATTTTCAATTCAGTAAACTGCTTTCCAATCCAGTAAACTGGATTCAACAGATTTTCAATCCAGCAAGCCTGAAATCATTAATTTTTCAATCCAGTAAGCTGGATTCATTTTCTTTTTTCACAAAAATACCAAATGAATTTTTTATTTTTCTATCCTTTGTCACACACACACACACACACACACACACATATATATATATATATATATATATATATATATATATATATATATATATATATATATATTTCTTATAGAAAAAAAAATTCCATAATTTTTCAACTCCCTTTAGTATTTTTCAAAAATCATTTTTAGTTCGTAGCTTAAGAAATTAGCCCTATCATGTTTAACTCCATAAATTCTCATATCGTGACATAATCTTATACATTTTAACGTGAGCCTCTAGTTTAAATTCGTGGCCATCGGAGTTATAGAAATCCGGTTATAGTCATTTTGTCAGAAAATCCTAAAAATTGAAATGGTTATAACTTGGTCATTTTAATTCGGAATGAGCTCATTTTTGGACAGGAGCTACTTTATAACATATAATTTCATGTCCCAAAAGGGCGGAATTAATTACATTAATTAATTTACCGAAATATCCCTTACAAATTCTAAAACAGTAGGCTTTTAATATTTTTCACTTTTTCTTACTTTGCTAAAAACAGTCCATACGAAACTCTGCAACTCCTTTTTCAATGATTCCACTTGGAGATGTTAGAAAACTCATAATATTATTATCCTAAATTTTCCAAAATACATAAAAATTTATGGTTTATAAACTAGAAAAATTACTTTTCTTTTCTTTTGATTTCCAAACAATTAATATGGGTATATCTTAACATAAAACACTCATTAACAAGTAGATACATAGTTTTTGAGTTTATAAACATAGATTCATGTTTTGATTTATAATAATAAAAAATACATAAACAAAAGGTATTTATACCTTTGGTTCCCATGCACTCCTTCTTCTTCCTTTTCCATGAATGACCTCTTCTCTCTCTCATAGGGCTACCACCCCTCACCACCATCTCCACCATGGCTGTCGTTCCCCCTCACTCTCTCTCTTTAGTTCTTTTAGTTTAACTAAGAGATAGGATAGATTTTCTTTATTAAATATAGATATATGATTAATATCTACAATCATTCTCCTTTCCCCTCCTCAAAATATCCGGCCATGTGACCATTCTATTTCCCACCACATTCTCTATTTCTCCTTAATAATCATTACATTAGTATGTGCGTGATTAGCAAGCAAAGTGGCACTTTATTGAATTTGACACCTAGCTTAATTTTGTAAATATCTTGTGCAACATGTGGAGCTTGGAATGATGACATGATCCCCCCTTTTCTCCAACACATTTTGCCGGCCAAGTGGCCTATTTCTCCTCCATGCTTTATTTTGTTTTTTTTTGGTTATTTAGTATACTAAATGTCCATAATGCCCTCTCTTCAATTGGGCTAAGCTTGGGCTTTGAATTAAATTCTTTTGGGCTTCCAAATTAATTCTTTGGGCCATGTAAATTAACACAGTCCAACACTTTTTAATATTATCTTTCCCTAATTATTTAATTAGAGTTTTCATTCACTCATTTGTAATTTAAATCCTTACTTATGCACATTTAATTTCTTAACCCAATTAGGCTTGCTATAATTAGGTTATAAAATTAATTAATTAAGATGTATAAAATAAATCCATTAGGATTAGTATATATTTTAAATACTATTATTCTCTTATACCATAACCATTAAGTTATTAAAATTTTCATTCCTAATATATAATTAGGCTACCTTAGATTCTTTTAATTGTTTATATAATAAACAAATAAAAACAAACACATAATATTCATATTCATTTACTCACATATTTTCAAAGTAATTATCATTATCATTTCTCTTGCTAAAATGTATAGCACATCACTATATATATATATATATATATATATATATATATATATATATATATATATATATATATATACACACACACACACACACACACACACACACATTCATTTAATACTTATAATATCTCTTAATTGAAATTTATTTCCTTAATAAATTTTCCACATTCATAATCTATTTTTTTCTTTTCAAAATTTCAATAATTTCCATAATTAATTCACATAAATTTGAAGGTAATATAATATCTTATTCTTAACATACTTCCAACTATAATTTCATTCTAGGTTTTGAATTTTGAAAACCTTATTATCTCAATTCTATTCAAATAGTAAACCATATAGGTTTTTCTTTTAAAATTTTTAAATCATTCATCTATTTCCACTCTAGGTTTTATTCTTTAACCTTTATTCAATCTTTTAAGATTTTATAAATTCTCGGGTTATCACATAGACACCCTTAGACTTCCATGAAACACAGTTACCGTTACTTTTTCATTCCCTATGCATTTAATGTGTGTGTGTGTGTGTGTTGAAAGCTTTTGTTTTGATAAAATATTTAGTGCTTTATTTGAAAGTAGAAGTTCATTTTTTTCATTTAAAGAATATGAAAGTGAGGTTTTGAAAACTGGTTTTCAAACCCTTTTGCCACATAAGAATTGAGGTCCTTTGATACTTCCATTTTAACTGGATTCGGGTTGATTTAATTTTATTGAGATGCGAAGCATCTTTGACAGTAAATTAAAACTATTTACAAGTGTCGGGCTCCTTGTGGGCATGAAAGCCATCAAAGTAAGCCCGAGCACCACATACCACGATTTTCACTATTTTACAGGCTTAAATTCGGATAACCGTTTTAAGGCCCAAGAATTACATATACAATGGGTTGCATGCTGGTTGTACAACTTAAACAAGTCCATCATGGGAACCGAGTTTTAGATTCATTGATTAAATCTTTACCCGAAAGGTTCCTAGGGTCACATTACATTATTTAAAAGCTTGCATGAAATATATATTGCAACAAAATAGATATAACCTACAACCTTTACTCGAATAAGTGATTTATCGGTTAAATCCTTATATACGAGTAAATGAGCTTCTCGTTTCCTCTAGATACATATCTAGTGTAGACACTAGAAATTTTACATTCCTGTTACTAATCATGCAGGAGGGCAGAATCGTCTTTTATCTTCTAAAGACAACCCTGGAAGTCAAATCATTAAATTCAAGCCTTGGAGATAGCTCCGGGAGATCAAATCGACCCCCGAAGACAACCCCTGGAGATCAAGTCAAATCCCGATGACAACCCCGAGATATCAAAACCAAACCCCCGGAGACAACCCCGGGAGATCAAATCTAACTCTGGAGACAACCAGGGGAGATCAAGCCAAACCCCAGTGACAACCTCGAGAAATTAAGTCTAATCCAAGAGACAACCCCAAGAGATCAAACCATCCTCAGAGACAACCCTGAGGACTGTCAAGAGTCACCGACAGTCCAATTTTAGAGACAACCCTAAGAAAAGACGGCTACAACTGTATCAAGCCTGAAACCAACTCGGGAGGGAAAAAATTAATAATTTTGCCAAATCAACATCAATTTAGCCCAAATCACTCCAAAAGAAGTCATGCAAAACCATAACATTAATCCCGAGTGAAAATAACATAAGACAGGTCAACGAATGGACTGTAAAGACTCGAAGATCTGGTCATGGACCCATATTCTCAAATTAAGAAAATGTCAAATCCCATGTCATTATGTAACTCTCGTCAAGGGCTTTCCGGAAAGATATATCACGCCTCCATCGGATTCCCGGATTGAAAGTTATGAAAGTTTGAGCGGACAGCGCGTTAGCCCGAGTGCACGTACTTCGAGACAACAGGATCCACGGGGCCCAGGGCCCACCTGGGCAGTTGCAGGTAGACCCGCGACTACTTTGGTCTATAAATAGACCCCCTCATCAGCCAAAAAAAAGGAAAAAGAGAGAAAATCTGTCCATTTTAGGCCTTAACCCCTCCTATAGTGTTCCAAACTTCAATATTTTTCTTTCTAAACACTTGTATACATATATTCTACAACATATCAAATATTAACCAGTGGAAACCAAGTTTTCAAGCTCCAAAAGCGGTTTAAAGCCTTCTTTGTAGCACACTGTAAGATTTTTTTAGATTTAAAGTTTTCTTATACTATATATATATATATATATATATATATATATATATATATATATATATATATATATATATATATATATATATATTATAATTGTTTATTGCGCTTAATATATGTTTTAACTGCTTATTCAATGTAAATCCGTAATATGTAAATTTGTGGACTAGATTTATCTAAATCTAGCCATATCTAACTTTTAACCGGTTCAAAAGTTGTAAAACTGGAACAGTTGATCTATAATGGCTAAGATTTATTTAAATCTAGTTTTCTTTCTAGTTTTTCTTGTAAATATTAAGCAACCATGTGAGCCTAGGAGCCACGGGATCGACGATCTAGCTGACGGATCTATATTTGGTTCCCATGGTGGATCTTTTTCAGTTGTACAACTAGCTTGTAAATTCTATTTATGGTGCTTGGACATCCTTCGATGGTTTTCATGCTCATAAGGAGCCTGGCACCTATATGTATATTATTTTGTCGAAGATGCTTCACATCTCAAAAATAAAATCAAATCAAGTTGAATACGGAATAAAATGGAAATATCAATTGCCTCAATTACTATGTGAGCATAAGGGTTTGAAAACCTGTTTTCCAAACATCAATGCTAGATATATTGCTTAAAATTGAACTTTTATATAAATCAAACACTTTGTATATATGTGTAAACGAGGCATAACACTACTTCCAAAGAATACACTTAGGCCCAATTAACACACACACACACACACTTCAGATAAATTAGGGAATTGAAAAGACACGGTAACAGTGTTTTCATGGAAGTCGGGGGGTGCCTAATACCTCCCCCTAGATTAGTCAAGCCCCCGAACTCTATAAATCTCGGTTTCCAAGGCTTGTTAGATAGAGTCCAACAATTTGGCCTTTGTGTAAACCTTTTTAAATTCGGGTGAGTTTGTATAATAATTTCAAAACTACCAATTGGCGACTTTGAATTTTCAAATCATCGACATTTTGTGTCGGACTCTTTTCAAACTCGCCCTTTCAAATAAAACTCAACACATAAAGAACATAAAGGGTAAAGAGAGGAATTCCAAATAAAGGAGGAAATTTTTTTCGACATTGACAGGTGGCAATTCTGTTGGGGACAGTAGAGGGCTTAAGCTGCATTTCAAACTTTTCAAAAACCCTTATTATCTGCTTGTGTATGAATGTTGTCTTTACATTGAATGGATGTAAATGAATGCTTTATTTACCGCACCTTAGTGCCTCACAAATCCTCTACATGTTGTATTAGTGCTTCGCACAATGTCATCATTTCATACGGTGAGACATGATGTATGTGAATGTATGTTGTGTGATTCCTCCACCAGGAGGCAAACCCGTCGGTGTTTGATTATTGGACTCAACGAAGAATAATCCTGCGAGGCTCAGGAAAGGCACCACTCAGATCCGCTCCAATTGAAAGATCGGATTAACTTCCCATCTAGTAAATTGTGATGATCTGAGGCCCTTCACGCCGAAAAGGTGCTAGAGTAGCGTAAGAAAGGTTAGCCTCTGATAAACCAAACACGAAGGGGAATATCTTCACGCCTTTCCCTTTCAATTCCATGTAAAATTCTGATTTAATGTAAATTACGATTCCATGTAAATATAAAAGAATGATGTAAATATACCTTCCATTGCCTATCAAAAACTATCATGATATCCTATCATCAAAACAACTGACATCTGTTTTGCAGGAAAACATTAAAACCCCCTAAAACAAACCATTGCATAGCATGCAGACTATTAATGGTTACCAAGACTAAACTATATAATCTTTTTGTAGGGAAACAATTGGTCTCGTTACCTGTTCAAAGTACAAAAAGGCACTAAGCCCACCTTCAGACAGGGCTGCAAGTCCCCAACCTGAATCTACTCATGTTTCTCGATAGGAGTTCGAGGGACTAAGAAATCAGATAGCAGAATTAGCTGTCTTTTTGAAAGAACAAAACAAAAAGACTCAGGGTCAACAAATACCCACTCAAACAGAAACCACTACACAAGGAGGAAGTCAGGGTTCTGGCAAGAAAGAAAAGGAAGTACAGATACCTGAATCTCCAGTCCATGAACAATTTAACAAAACCCCTGAAATCACCAATCTTGAAGAAGATCAGGAAACTAGTGATATTTGAAAGAAATTCAACAAATGGAAGAAACCATCCGGTCAATTAGAGGAACTGGAGAGTATGAAAACATGACTTATTTTGACCTTTGCATCTTTCCTGGGGTTTATTACCCAGACAAGTTCAACTAATTTTGAAAAATATGACGTATTGGGAGATCCTTACACTCATTCAAAAGTGTTCATTGGAGAACTCGAATCCTATGCTAAGGATGAAAAATTGAGAATGCAGTTATTTCAGAAAAGTATGACTGGAGAGGCCAGAGCATGGTTTGCCAGATTGGACAATTCCAAAATCCATAGCTGGGAAGAACTATCTCATGCTTTTCTCAACCAATACAATTTCAAATCACAACTGGCTCCAGGTAGGTACCAAATTACTAAAGTCAAAAAGTAGAATACTGAGTCATTCAGAGAGTATTCCCAAAGATGGAGACGTCTGGCTGCTCAAGTAATCTCATCAATGACAGAAATTGAGATGGTAATAACCTTCATCGACATACAAGAAGCTTCGTTCTATGAGAGGGTCCTAGCAGGCATAGGAAAACCATTCTCATAAATGATTAAAGACAGAGAGACGGCTGAGATGGGGTTAAAGTCTGGGAAGATTAAAGACCTCACTACTTTAAAAGTCGTGGCTGAACACATTCAAGCTAGAAATTATGGGAATAACCCTCGGAGGGTTAAAAAGAAAGAAGAGGATGTATCCTTGGTGCTGCAAGGACAAACTCAGAAGGGCAATCAAAATTTTCCCATTAAAAGGAAAAATTATTCTCCTTTTCAAGCATCTACACAACCCTCAAATCATCCATTGCAAAAAGTTAGAGAGGTTAGGCGTCAAAGATTTTTCACACCCTTAGGGGACTCATTGAATAATATATTCAAGCTTCTGACAGCACAGAAGAAAATTGTCCAACTCCTTCCTTCAGCCAATCCAAGTGCAAAGAATTTTGATACAAGTAAGAAATGTGCTTATCATTCTGGATCTCTGGGATATGATACCTAATATTGCTGGTCTCTCAAACACAAAATCCAGGATCTGATAGACAATAATGAGATCGTGGTAATAAAACCAGAACAACCATATGTGCAAGATAACCCTCTCCCTCAACACAAGGTAGAGAATATCAATATGATCAGCAGAGGGAGTAGAGAAAATTCCAATTACCTTAAATATTTAGCTGATTCTCCCCAAACTAGTAAAGATAATTCTGATAAGTGGGATTATTCAGAATTTCAGTTTATGATAGAGTAAGAAATGAAGTCTATCAAGGAACGAGTTGATCAACTAACATAACTAGTGATACATCAACACCAAGGAACTCGATAGTTGATCAGTCAAGGGCATACAAGTTTCCTCTCCCTTATAACAAGGAATCAACAACAAGTCCAAGAGAATGAAACTTTAGAAGAAAAACTTGCAAGGAAAGCAAGATCCCAGGCTCGTCGGGACTATATAGACCAAAGAAAGTTCACTCCTTTGGGTCAACTAATGGAAGAAATCTTGCAGATATTGATCGATGAAGAGAAGATCATAACACTGTTACCCCCAATTAATCTAAATTTCAAAAGATTTGATACTACCGGGGTTTTACAATACCACTCCAATACTCGAGGTCATATCACTAAAAGTTGTTGGGCGCTTCGTCATCTAATCCAGGATGTGATTGACAACGGTGACCTGTAAGTGGAAAATAATGATACTGTATTACCTGAAGAAGAGAAGTTATTCCCTCTAGGAACACAAAGATGGAGGGAAACTATAGCAGTCATATCCACTGAAGGAGATTTATCTGTAACACCTCTTATAATCCAAGGAATGAAGCTCAAAGGAGTAAAGAACCCTTTGAAGGTGGCTGCACCAGAACCGTTGGTGTTGCCCTTTAGGCCACAGTATCCCATTATTAGCCTGAAAAGAGTCCCATGGAATTATAGGGAAGATGAGGGATCAACTTTAAATCAAACTGTTGCTATATTAAAAGAAAACTCGTTGTACCTACCTCAGTGAGTAATGAAGCCAGTTATCAAATTCAAGGGGAAAGTGCCCGAGGAGAAAGTTGAAGAATTCCTTTTCAAAATGGGGCATAATGAAGCCAAAGTGGTACAAAGTTTGAAACAAGCACCTCAACAGATATCCATTCTGGACTTGGTATTGTCCTCTGAATATCATCGCAAGGTCTTAGTGAAAGTACTGGAAGAAGCTTACCTGCCAAAGATGGTGGACACTAAAAAGTTTCATCATTTGGTAAATCACATTTTCAACAGCAATGTGATATCTTTCACTAATGATGACATACCACTCGAAGGGATGGGTCATTGTAAGTCATTGCACATAGTAGTGATGTCTTCAGGATATGTGGTCGGAGGTGTGTTGATAGATGGAGGATCTTCCTTGAACATCTTTCCCTATGCCACATTAGAAAGAATGAAGATCAATCATTCGAAGCAGCCACATAGTCATAAGAGCCTTTGATGGATCTCGACGAAATGCTAAAGGAGAAATTAAACTGCCAGTAGAGATCGGTCCACGTACCTTTTAAATATCCTTTCAAGTGCTAAACATTACCACATGATATAATTTATTATTGGGAAGGCCATGGATCCATATGGCAGAAGCAATTCCATCCACCCTTCATCAATAGGTTAAATAAATCATCAATGGCAATCTGGTAACTGTCAATGCTGAACTAGAATATCTTGTCCATGTGCAAAGCGATATGCCTCTAATCAGTCTCAATGTGGGAGTTGAGCCTGTTAGTTTTTAAGCCCTTGAGGTGAGAAACACTCAATATCAACCTATCGGGACCCCAGCTTTAAAGCCTAGAGTTTCCACCGAAGTAATGTCGGCAAGTCAAAAAATGATATCCTTAGGTTTTCAGTATGGACAAGGGTTAGAGAAGAATCAGCAAGGAATTAGAAGTCTAGTTCAAATTCCTAGCAAGACAAGGAAGGCTGGATTAGGCTATTCCTCTGGATCAGATCATCGACATCTGGACAAATATCTGCCAGTTCCTTCTTCTACAATTTTGCTTCCAAATCTTATAGATGTAGGATTTGTAAAGACTAAGGAAAATTCCTATTTCTGTGGCGGGTATACTGATTCCTAGGCCCAAGCCGGCTAGTAGAAAAGAAGTCCCAATTTCGGATCAAAAAAGTGAGGAAAAGAATCAGAAACAAGCAAGAAGTGAGAAACCGGTTATCAAAGATGTACTTTTTGGTGCATACTGAGGGTACGAACGAGGATAACTCAGATGATGATTGTTCAGAAAATCAAATCCTGACCCCTTGCATTAATAGGGATAAGGAGAACCAGTTAAAGGAAAAAACTGACCCTGATATGAATTTAATCATAATCATCATCAAAGAGGAGGAGGACATCAACTATCCCTTCATCACAGCTGTCCACAATGATTTGACCTTAGGCAGCTGGAGTAGCACTCCTTGCATCTGCTGAAAAGGGTAAAAGAGCATAAAGTCCATCTTCTCTAAAGTGTAGATATTATGGATTGCTTACTTTTATTGCACAGTACCAAAAGTTACTTTTGTCATGCTTTTGCTACATTTTTTATGATCAAACAATCTCATATATTAAGTGAAAGCATTTTGTTTTCAGGACTCCAGAGTTGGGTTTGTCTAGCCTTGCTAATGGAATGCCAAATCTCTACAAGGACTACAACTTTGATGTAGAGTTGGACTTTGACTTGATGGGAATTGAGTAAGAAGAGATAAAGGACTATGAAATGCCTAAGGAGATCAAAGAATTGGTCGAAGACAAGCCCAAACCAAACCTTGATCAAACCACCTCGGTCAATATCAAACTTTAGAAATCCCCAAAGAAATCTAGATAGGCATAAACCTTACCCCAAGCCAAAGAAAAGACCTGGTTGCTATACTAACCCAGTTCTAGGATGTGTTTACATAGTCACATGAGGAAATAATCGGTTTGTCTACTGATATTATCATTCATCGCCTGCCCATTAAAGAATGATTCAAGCCAGTCAAACAGAAGCTCAGGCGATTGAAACCTGAGTGCAGTTTGAAAGTCAAAGAAGAAATCGTTAAACAATTCAAAGCTGACATCATCATGGTGTCAACCTACCCTGAGTGGTTATCCAATATAGTTTCTGTGCCTAAGCCCGAAGGGAAGGTATAAGTATGCATAGATTATTGGGATTTGAACAAAGCTTATCTCAAGGACAATTTCCCAGTACCTTTTATCGACATACTAATAGACAACATGGCTCAGTATGTCATGTATTCTTTTGTTGACTGCTTCGTCGAGTACCATCAAATTATGGTTGCTGAAGAGGACTAGGATAAAATTGCCTTCACCACTCTCTAGGGAACCTTTTGTTACAGATGTTTATCTTTCGGCCTTATCAATGCCGGTGCCACCTATCAGCGAGCCATGATGGCTCTTTTCCATGATTTGATGCTCAAAGAAATAGAGGACTATGTTGACATCATCATAAAATCCCTGAAGAAAGATGACCATATCGACCATCTCAAAAGCTTTTCAACCAATTGCACAAATACAACTTGAAGCTGAATTCGGCCAAGTGTGCCTTCGGTGTCAAGTTAGGTAAGTTACTGGGATTTCTAGTAAGCCATAGAGGCATTAAACTGGATCCCGCCAAAATTAAAGCCATCACTGAGATGCCCGTGCCCCGAACAGAAAAAGGAAATACGGGGATTTCTCGGGAGAATCATTTTCATCAGCAGATTTATTTCTCAACTCACAGCAACGTCTGAGCCCATCTTTAAGCTATTAAGGAAAAATTGCTCCAAGTGGAATAAAGAGTGTTAAAAATCTTTCTTTTCCATCAAAAAGAAATTGGTCAAAGCTCCCATCTTGGTACCTCCAAGGGACAATGTTCCCATATTTATGTACCTATCAATCAATGACAATGCTATAGGTTGCATGCTGGGACAAAAAGACGACACATGCAAGGAAAGAGCTATCTATTATCTCAATAAAAGATTCAGTAGCAGTGAACAGGAGTACATTTTGATTGAAAGACCTGTTGTACATTAGCATGGGTCGCTATGAGGTTATAACATTATCTTCATGGGCACACAACCTATCTCGTATCCCGCATGGATCCTTTGAAGTATGTATTCAACAAACCCATATTGAATTACCGACAATCTTAATGGCAATTGATCCTCCAACAATTTGACATCATCTATATGACTTAAAAGTTCATCAAAGGTCAATAAATTGCAGATCAATTGGCCGAAGCACCATCAGGGAATTTTGAACCCTTGGAAACGTATTTCTCGGATGAAAGAATAATGACAATTCAACAAATTCATCAGGAAAATACAGTTCGATCTTGGAAATTATATTTTGATGGAGTCGTAAACCTTGAAGGTGCCGATGTAAGACCCCAACTTTTATGAATAAAGGTGAATTTTTTATAAATATCCTTTTTGAATATTATGGAGTGAATTTGATATAATGTTATAGTTGTGAGTAATATTTATAAATTTTATAAAGTACGCAAATTGTTATATAATATTCGATTGGTCGGGGAATATTCGTTTTAACAGGAAATATTCGTACGACGGCACAATCATTGGTGGACCCCACAACGGAATAATTGTCGGATTGAGAAAACGACAAAAATATCTTTTTATAAAATAACGGCGAAGGTTTTATCGTTAACTGTTGAAATACCTGGTGGTTAAAATATAGTAATACGCGTTGTTGCACAGTAGTACACGGTATTGCACAGTATTTTTGAATTATTAATTCTTATATAATAATGCACTACTCAATAATTGTTACAGTAATTACTGTTTAATATTTTATTTTATTGATTCAATAATTGTTGCGTTGATATTTTATATTATTATTGTTTCAATAATTGTCACTGCACAGTATTTTCTATTATCAGATCAATAATTCATATTATTTGAATAACATTATTAGATAGCATTATTGACAATGTCTAGAAAGTTCTGTCAAGAAGAGGTTTGGTCACCTAATTGCGCGCCAGTAAGGAGAAATCCTTATCAGAAAGCCCCCTATTTCCTAGGAACGGCCTAATTGTCATTATTGTGATTCTGTAATATTATTTATGAATAATTAATTATTGATTTATATGATAAGAAAATATTTATTTTATGTGGACATAAATGACGGATAGGAAAATATTTATTTTATGTGGTTAAAAATGAAGGATTTAATGTTGAGGTGTTTTATCAGTATTTTGTCGGATTGGAAGTATTAAAAAATCAAATCGGTGTTTTTAAAGCTCTATTATGTGAGTTATAATTTTGATCCGACCGTTGGATCGTTGCGATTTCTGGATATGTTATGCATATATAATTTGAGTATATGTCCACAAATTTTGAACCGTTAAAAATTAACATATGATTTGTTAAGAATTTTTTGAGGAATTGAAAATCACCCGTTTGTGGATTTTGGATATTTTTTGTTTAGAAATTGGAAAAACTTAAACTTACAAAGTTGTAGAGAATTAAATTTTCTATGGAATAGACATGAGATTTGAATTTTCTGATAAAAGGGCTATTTATTATGAATTTCTGAAGTTCAAAAAATAGAATGATTTTTATTAAAATTGGGTGGGACCCACTTTGTTTTTTTGAACATGTGGGCTGCTATTTTTTCAGAATTGGCAGGCTTAGATGGCTGGTCTTGGATGGTTGGTGCGTAGAAGAAACGAAATGATATATTATTATTTTATTATTTTAGTCTCCTTTGGCGTTCTAGCATTTTCCTATAAATAGGCGCTTAGGTTAGAATTAAAAATCACACCAGAAACAAGTTTTCTTTTTCTCTATATTATCGAGCGTATTTTTGTGAGTATTTAGATACTTTGAGAGTTGCTATTCAGTGCAAGTTTTCTTCAGTTTTACATCCGATATTCCGATCAGAACTACTGTTATTTTGAGGTAAGGGATGTTATTTTTGTTCAATATTCGCTTGAAATAATATTTTCTTCCATACTCTGTAGTATGTAAGTAATATTATTTCATTTTAGATTTCAAATTCTATACTCGTTTTGTTAAAATTTTGGCTTCTATACTCTATGAAATTAGTAGAATATCCTTGATATTTGCGCTTCATCCAGTATCTTTTCATGAAAATATTATTCTGAGCATTCTTGATAAGTTTTAATTTTTTCATGCCAGAGTACTATTCACGGGGTTACTATTCCTGAAGTACTATTCACAGGATACTACTCACTCGAGTACTATTCACCCGGGGTACTACTCATGATAAAAATTGATTCGTTTTTGGTCCAAATTATTTTTGATACAATATTATTCTTGAATTTTACTCCACAAAGCAGTATCATGTTGACAATTTGGACGTTATTGATTTCTTGATAAATTAAATTATAAATCTTTAAAAATTTATCCTTGAACTTGTTTTATTGAATTCTTATATCATTGTCATCATCCTCATATTTATATTCTGTTGAAAGTCATCTGTGGCATGTAGTGCATAGATGGACTTGATATGATTATGACTAGGGATTATTCGGTATAATCATGACTGTAATGTTACAAATGATGTGGTAAAAGTCCTCATTGGCCCGTAGTGCAGTGATGGACAGTTGTTGGCATGATCATGACCATTGATGAATACACGAATATCCTTGGCCCGTAGTGCATGGATTATTTGTGGTCATGATACTAATGAATATCCTTGGCCGTAGTGCAGGGATGATGTGGATTATTTATTAAGCTGAGTCTCAGCGATAAAAGTGATGAAAAACCTTTTAAATCATAGAAGATAGGAGATTTTATTTTCTATTTAACTCTTCTAATGGATTGCTTGTTCCGCTGCAGTTAAACTTGATATATGTTATATTTTATCAGTTTAACACTGTTGAAGACTAACGATAAATTATTCTGCATTATCTTAGTCATAATATTTCTTACTGGGCTAGTTGAGTTCGCCCTTTTGCTTTCATTGTCCTCTTCAAGAAATGAGAACGTAGCCGGGACTAGTCGGGGAACGGAGTGACGGTCTAGATGATAGCATTAGTAGTCTTCACTATTCTATGAAATAGTGTGATAATAATTGTATTGAGGACTCCATTTGAGTTGAATATTATCTAGAAGATAATATTTGTTTTAAAACTCTCAGTTTATGTTTTGTCGAATTTTACACGACAGTTGTATTATTAAGTTGTATTTAAATTTTGTATCATGTATTTGGTGACTCAAGATGGGTTATGTATACCTATTTTAGGGGCATCACAGTTGGTATCAAATCTTAGGGATATGATCCATGGCTGAGTTGTGACACAAGAACTTGGAGGGGAGAAACGGGGAATTTCTTTGCTAGTAGAAACCTACCTAAGTTTATTTGGTATTTAATTGGTCGGTCAGAGTATAGGAATAATATGTTGCATGTCAATTAATGTAATAACCAAGAATTTCTGTGGTACATTGTAAATAAGTATTAAATAATCGATAATATCTTATGGATGATGAAGTGATTATGTGGATAATATGAGATAATATTTAAAGGAAGTCTCACTAATAAGTTATATAAGTTAGTGAACTAACCTAAGTATTTTAATAAACTAGAAAATAGATTTAAGGTGTTAAACCCTAACTAAGTACTCTATAAACTTGAATAAGACAAGTCTAATTGGGTTATGTAAGTTAATTAACATTATTGATTGATGTGAATGTGTAAATATCAATAACAATGAGTAATAGTTCATGTGATTATATGGTTAATATTGCTAAGGATGGCAAATAGTCTAAATAAGCTCAATAATTTATTTAAGCATTGGACTTTTAGATAATTTGATTGTTAAGCTAGCCCAATATTAAATTTAATGGGCAAGTATGCTAGTAGCACAACTATTTAATTGTGGAGGCACAAGTTCATTTTAATTTGTAAGCTAAACTAGTTAATTTCAAGCCCAAAAGAATTAAATGATTGGCCCAATCCTAGCCCAATTAAAGAGGGGCATTATGGTTATGTAATTTAGCAAATGTAGCAATTAAAAATAAAGTAAAGATGAGGATTTAAGGGGGGAGGGATCCGGCCATGTATTGGAAGAAAAGGGGCATGTGACTTATGTCTTCTTTTTCTTCATTTGGTCACCAACAACCTTAGGTGTCACTCCATGACTTAGCCACCCTATTTGGAAAAGATTGCAAGTTATATGAAGAGAGAAGGGAAGAGATATGATAATCAATAATGTGTAGATATACTAATATATCTATAGATTTTTTTTCCGAACACTTAACCCATATTCTCTTTTATCTCATTACTAGTTAACCAAGCAAAAAGCAAAAACATAAGAGAAAAAGAGGGAGAGAGTTCGGTGGGAGCAAGAGGGAGAGAGAAGGAGAGAGTTGAGGTATAGAAAATCCTAGAAGCAAGAGAGGAGGGTGTGGTCTTTTATGCATCCTAAATTTATTAATTACTTTGGGAGATATAGAAGAAGTGCTCATAGATCAAGGTATAAACTTTAAACTTGTGGATTTCTTTTTATTTTGTTTGATTTTGGTTAGTTAAGGCTTATGATCTTGATGCTTAAAACCCTCTATCTACATGTTTTATATGATTTTATGTATGGTTCTAACATATTTGAGAGTTAGAAAGTAAATCAAAAGGATAGGAAAGAAACTAGTGTTGTTTTGTTAGAAACTCTAGTTTTTTTTTTAACTTCCTTTGATCGACTACCATTTTTGATCTACACCTTCTTTTTGTGATCCGTAAAAGGGAGGTACTAGATATTTAATTTAAGTACTAAACCCAAGTGGTAGCACTCAAAAATGTTGAGTACACAAGTGGTAGAAACTGTTTTAGCAAAAATAGTTGTCTTTTTGAAAGAAAAACAAACTGTTTTTGGACAGTCAATGCTAGGGGCATTTTTGTCATTTTTCTGACATTTAAAAATTCTGGAAAACTTTGGGAGAGTAGTATGATGAGTTATCTTTCAAACCCAAGTGGAATCACCTAAAAAGGAGTTGTACATTTCCGTATGGACTGATTTTAGCAAAGTAGGTAAAAGCTGAAAATCACGAAAACAAGCTGCGAAAGAAATTGCAAGGGCAGTTTCAGCCACTTAAATTATGGAATAAATTCCGGCCTTTTGGGAAATGAAAATATATGGTATAAGGTAGCTCTTGTCCAAAAATGACCTCATTCTGACTTAAATTGAGCAAGTTATGGCCATTTCAATATTTAGGTTTTTCGAACGAAAATCGCTATAACCGGAGTTCTATAACTCCAATGGCCACGAAATTTAAACTGGAGGGTCACGTTAACATGTATAACATTATACAAAGAGATGGGAATTTTTGGAGTTAAGCGTGATGGGGCTAATTTCTTAAGCTACGTACTAAAAATAATTTTTGGAAAAATACTAAAAGAAATTGAAAAATTACGGAAAAATACTTTTTGTGTATGAAATATATGTATATATGTTTGGCCAAAGGATAGAAAAATAATAAGTTGATTTGGTATTTTCGTAAAGGAGATATGGAATCCAGCTTGCTGGATTGGAGGATTTAGAGTCCAGGCTTGCTGAATTGAAGGATTTAGAATCCAAGCTTGCTGGATTGGAAGTTTGTTGAATCAAGTTTGCTGGATTAGCCAATCCAGATGGTTGGATTGCATGTTTGTATAATCTAGACTATGATGTTAGTATTCAGCTTATTAGATTATAAGGAAGAGCTAATAAAAGGAAAAGATTAAGTGTTAAATCATAAGGAATATGATAAAGTAATTAAATTATTATCAAAGAATGATAATAATAAATATGTTTTCAGGTAATTGATTATGTGGTTATGTGTTAACTAAATTGCTGATAGAGTAATTGTATTATGATATAAAGTATTATATGCTGATTGTAAGATAAATCTTAACAATGATAGGTCTTTACAATAAAGAGATTAAATTAAATTGTGTAGCAGTAGATCGCAGTAAAGGCAAGTTCTCTAACTCAAACTTGAGTTATTACTTTCAAAGCATGTTAGTGAATAATTATTGTTGATTATTCACATCTATATTGATTATTGATACTCGCACTAAGTGCAATTAAATTCCTGTTCTATTATTATTGAACTGTGAATTAGATAAAGTTCTTTTATTCATGATTTGTTTAAGATATGGATCTATGCTAATTGTATCAGCTAGATCAAGTATGTTTAAATTTGTTAAATCAAATATGTTGTTCAACGTTGTTCTTCACCAATTGATTTGGTAAGAACTCAAGACTGAGAAAAAGAACAAGTTGATTAAAGCATTATTGAAAAACAATTATTGCTCGTATATTAAGTGTTTATGCATAATACACCGAGTATGAAAGGATGATCCCCTTGATTACCAAAACTTATTAAAAGGACCAGTTTAAATACTGACAACCTTAGCATATGTTCATGGTCATTATGACCACTCAGTATCTGTTATTCAATTGTTCGAATATTCAGTTATCAAGACTTAATTCATGTTCTTTTACAATTAATTTATATTGTTGAACATTGAACGATAAATTTCTTGCTAATCATGATATATCTTCTTTGTACTTAAACTTGTTAAGCAAATTAGTTGCTTACTCTTGCTATATCATGACATTTATTTCATCTAAGCCAGAGAGTTCAAGTAAGAAGGACAAGGGCAAGGGAAAGGTCCAAGAATAGTTATTATAAATGTTTAAGTATCATGAAATACTATGTTTGATGCTTATGTAAAACTTTTGTGTTACTTTATGTAACTTAAGTAAGGTATGTTTATGTTAAGGTAATAGACCTTGGGGTATTGTATAAGACTTTATTATAACGAACAACGTATGTTTATTATTCCGCAATAGTATATAGAATGCTTATGTTGATGATGGATAGTGAGCACCAAGCCCAGGGTTGAGAACTCGAATTTGGGGGCGTCATAGATTGGTATCAGAGCTGTAGGTTATAAACTTTAGGATGCGAAACTTAGGTTATAACCTTAGAAGAAAACTTGTATAGAGTATGTTAAGAGATGAATTAAGGAAATTCATCGAGTATGAGTTGTACATAATAAAATATTGTTTAATTTTATCAATGAATATATTTTATTGTGATACTGATGTTGTGTTTGTTTGGTTATAGAATGCCTGAGGAAGGTCAAGGTAGCCATACAGTTGAGCAAGAGTCGTTAGGTCCAGTAGAGGATCATGCTGGTAGTGACGAGCGTGACGAGGATGTGATCGAGGTATTGTTTGAAAATAACATGGCGCTGGAGAATAGAGTGACAGAGTTAGAGCAGGAGAATGCCACTCATCAGTTTACTGAAACTCAATATAAGGAACTGGCATATCAAGCTCAGAACGAGCTTGTTGAGATGAAGATACAGTTGCAGGAGCAGACGACCTTGGCTACTCATATAGTTGCCAAGAATGCTGAGCTGAGAGAGATATTAGAGCAAGAGCAGAATAAGTTTGCGATATTGACTATTGAACATCAGGCGTTACACCTGAGATTTGACTTAGAGATCGCTGACAGGATTCGAGTTGAGGATGCTTGGGTATGAGCAGCGAGAAGAGTGGATCAGTTAGAGGTTGAGGCAGAGGTTGGACGGGTTATGATAGAGTCCTTGGGATGGGCTTTAATGTAGCATATACTGGTCCCCAAGTAGGAGTGAGGAGATCCTTTGAGATAGGCGAGTCAAGTCGAGCTGTTAGACGTCGACTTATGGATGGACTCTTTCCACTAGAGCAGGAACAATCAGGCGCACCCTCTCCAGACGCGCAGTGATAGTTTAATAGCTTTCTATTGTTTATAGATGCAGTATTACCCCTTTTGATTATTAAGGTTGTATGTTTGATGTAAACCCCATCTTATGTGAATAGGGAGTATGTCTTTTGGTAGATCCCATCTTTTGATGTTTAAAAATGGGATAGTTAACGTTTATAAAAATATGCCAAGTATGTAAATGTATGACGCTAAAATTTGGTATATGAATATAAATGCATTATTATAATTACATGTTGGATCAAATAGAAAAGTATTAAGAATTAAAATGAGAAGTTGTCTGTTTGAAAAATCAGTAAATCGAATATGTTAATTTAGCAAGCTGAATGTGTTATTCAGCAAGCTGGATATGTTAATTCAGCAAGCTGAATGTGTAATTCAGTAAGCTGAATATATGAATTTAGTAAGACGAATATGTTAATTCAGCAAGTTGAATTCGCTAATACAATATTATGATGATATGATTGTTAGAGTTTAAATTACATGTTATATTTTAAACACTTAGAAGATATATCATATAATTAAACTCGATGTAATAAATTAAGGTTTTGTTTAATCAGATAATGCCGCCAAGACGTCAAAATCGTAACCAAAGGGAGGAACGTTCTGTGAACAATGAAGGGAATCAAGATGACCCAATGCAGAACTTCGCTGATATGATAGCTCAAGCTATGCAAACTCGTACACCTGCAGCAAGGGGGGAAAACGAATAATAGATTGGCAAATTTTAAAGATTTTAAAGCTGTAGGACCACCAGAATTCAGCAGAACTACGGACCCCATAGCAGCTCAAACATGGGTGAAAGAGATGGAAAAGGCCTTTATCATTGCTAGGGTAGTCGAAGAGTAAAAGACGGCTTTTGCTACCTACTTAATGAAAGGAGAGGCTAACTATTGGTGGGAGATGAACCAAGCTAGAGCCGGAATAGAGGTAGTGGCATGGACCAGGTTTAAGGAGTTATTCTTAGAAAGTTATATCTCGGAGGCCATGCAAGCCAGAATGGAAGTGCAGTTTCTTGAATTAAAGCAAGAAAACATGTCAGTTGCCGAATATGCAGCAAAATTCAATGAGTTAGCCAGATTCACACCTCATCAGGTGGATACAGAACTACGAAAGGCACGTAGGTTTGAAAATGGGTTGAGGCCGTGGATTCATAGTAAAGTTGCAGTGTTACAAATTTCTACATTCTCAACACTGTTAGAAAAAGCCATCATTGCAGAAGGTAGTAGTGAGGCAGTTTCTAGATTCAACCAAGAGAAGAATATGAAGAAGATTGAAGGCGGTCATCAGGGTGCGAGCAGTGGTGGCAGTAACAACAAGAAACGTAAGTGGAACAACAGTGGCAATGAATCAAGAACACAACAAGGGAATACTCAGCAGAAGAAGGCAACATGTTCAAAGTGTGGGAAGAATCACTCTGGAGAGTGTATGAAAGGGAAAAACGGTTGTTATAATTGTGGTCAAGAAGGACATATTTCACCAAATTGTCCTAAGCCGAAGAAAGGTGGTTGTTTTTCTTGTGGAGGAACGGGGCACCGATTCAAGGATTGTCCATTGAAGAAGAGTACAGATGGAGGAAGTGGAAACATAAGCAATTCAACAAAGTTAACTATTGGAGGGCCAACGCAGCAGAGCAAGCCGACAGCCCGAACGTTCAACATGACTGTGCAAGACGTAGTTGCATCAAAGGAGGTGGTGTTAGGTATTATTCCGATCAATAATATAAATGCCTATGTATTATTTGATTCGGGAGCTACTTGTTTTTTGTGTCTGATGAATTTGCAAGAAGATTAAACTTACCATTTGAAAAGTTAAAGAACCCAATGAATATAGAAGTTGCAAACAAAGAAGTGATTCCTGTAGAGTTTATCCATAACAACTGTGGTGTGGATATAAGGGGACATAAGTTAAGCGTGAATTTAATTCCGATACGCTTAGGAGAATTTGATGTTATCTTAGGGATGGATTGGTTGTTTAACCGTGAGGCAGTTATAGATTGCCAGAAAAGACATACGGCTTAAGACACCAAATAAGTCTAAGGTTTTATTTTATGGTAGCAAGTCGCCAAGGCAAACAAGTTGTCTGACGATGATGCAGGCCAGGAGAATGTTACGAAAAGGCTGTGAAGGTTATTTGGCTCATGTAGTGGATACACGGGTTGTGAATTCGGACATGGGGCAGATACCTATAGTTAATGAGTTTGGGGATGTCTTTCTAGAAGAACTTTCGGGAATTCCTCCAGACAGAGAAATAGAGTTTGTGATTGATTTAGTACCGGGGACAGCGCCGATATCGAAAGCGCCGTATCGAATGGATGCGGTAGAAATGAAAGAGTTGATGATCCAGCTACAAGAGTTGTTAGATAAGAAGTACATCCAACCTAGTGTATCTCCGTGGGGAGCACCGGTGTTGTTTATAAAGAAGAAGGATGGTTCGATGAGGTTGTGTATGGATTATAGAGAATTGAATAAGGTGACAATCAAGAAAAAATATCCGTTACCAAGAATAGACGATCTGTTTGATCAACTTAAGGGAGCGAGATGTTTTTCGAAGATTGACCTGAGAACTGGTTATCATCAATTGGAGGTGAGAACAGAAGATGTACCAAAGACATCATTTAGAACTCGTTACGATCATTATGAGTTCTTAGTGATGTCGTTTGGACTGACGAATGAGCCAGCAGCTTTTATGGACTTAATGAACAGAGTATTTAAACCGTATTTGGATAAATTTGTGGTGGTGTTCATTGATGACATTTTGGTGTATTCGAAGACTAAAGAGGAGCATGCCGAACATCTACGAATTGTGTTAGAAACCTTAAGAAAAGAGAAGTTATATGCTAAATTTTCAAAGTGTGAGTTCTGGTTGAAGAGAGTTCAATTTTTGGGACATGTCATCGACAACAAGGGAATTTCTGTTGATCTAGCAAAAGTAGAAGCGGTGAAAAATTGGGGACAACCGAAAACACCGACAGAGATTAGAAGTTTCTTGGGATTGGCAGGATATTACCGAAGGTTTATTCAGGATTTCTCGAAGATAGCGACGCCATTAACTAATCTGACAAAGAAGACTGTTAAGTATGTATGGACGGAAAAGTGTGAACAAAGTTTTCAAGAATTGAAGAAGCGACTAAGTGAAGCACCTGTGTTATCTTTACCAGATAGTACGGGAGGTTTTACAGTGTATAGTAACGCATCACACAAAGAACTAGGTTGCGTATTAATTCAGAATGGTAAACTCATTGCGTACGCGTCACGACAGTTAAAAGACTATGAGAAGGGATACCCTACCCATGACCTTGAATTGGCTGTGGTAGTATTTGCCTTTAAGATTTGGAGACATTATCTCTACGGAGGAAAGTGTGAGATATACACAGATCATAAGAGTCTGAAGTACATATTTACACAGAAGGAATTAAATATGAGGTAAAGGAGATGGTTAGAATTGATCAAGGACTATGATTGTGATATTCTATATCATCCGGGAAAGGCTAATGTGACGCCCCCAAAATAGGTATACATCACCCATTCTGAGTCGCCAAATACATGGTACAGAAACAAATACAACTTTATTATAATAATTGTCGTGCAAAATACGACAACACAAATACTGTGAGTTTAAATACAAATATTATCTTCTAGACAATATCCACACTCAAATAAGTCATCATTACAATTATTGAAACACTATTTTACAAAATAGTGAGGACTGCTAACACAACTGACTGGAAGCATCACTCCACACCCCGACTAGTTCCCGCTATATTCTCGCCTCCTGAAAAAAATAGAACAAAAAGGAAAAGGTTGAGCTCAACTAGCCCAGTAAAGAATATTACGACTAAGATAATATACAACAAATTATCGTTAGTCTTCAACAGGGAAAAATCTGATAAAATATAATAGACAACAAGTTTTAGATCAATAACTGCAGCGGAAACAGCAAACCATTAGAAGAGTCAAGTAGAGAATGAATTCTACTATCTTCTAAGATTTAAAAGTCCATCAACGACACTTTATCTCTGTAACATCAATCAACAATCATCTTTAATCAAATATTCATCTTTGCACTACAGGCCAAAGATATTCATTTGTAACACCAGTTGGTCATGTTCATCTCAACACCTGTTCATCTTTGCACTACGGGCCAAAGATATTCATCAGTTAATCATTTATCTTTACACTACAGCCCAAAGATATTCAGTAATATCATCATTTAGGACTGAGGATGATAAAAAATTATCTTAAAGAAAACGAATCCAATGAGACAGAAGGGCAAATATTAGGGATTCGTATTATAGTTTATCCAAGTACAATAATACTCCATAATAACCAATTGTGAAGAAGAATTCAAAAAAAATAAAGATCAAAACATGGATACAATCAAAGATAGTAACCATAATAGACATCTTGGACAAAAAAAATTTATTTTTCGGTGAATAGTGTCGTATTCGTGAATAGTTCCGTATACGTGAATAGTAACCCCAACACAAAAAGTTCTAAATTTAATAAAAAGTTTATATCAATATTTCAGCATAATGATATTGAAGAAAATAATATCATTTAAGAAGAAAATAATATCCCTTACCTCAAACGAACAGTACTTCTGATCAGAATATTGTATATGAGACTGAATGAAACTTGTGCTGAATAGCAACTCTCAAAGTATCAAAATACTCACAAAATACGCTCAATAATATAGAGAGAGAAAGAGAGAAAACTTATGAATTCTAGTGTGATTTTCAATTCTAACTTAGCCCTCTATTTATAAAAAAATGTTAGCACGCCGAAGCAGACTTGACCTGCAACCTGATGGCTTTACCTGCTACTATTCTCACCTACCACATTTGAATAAAAATTTCAGCACATTTCTCACCAACCAAAAGTGGGGCCCACCAATTCTAAAATTTTCCACCAAAATGATAAATTCTGAAACTTCAACAATTTATGAACCAGTCATCTCTTAAAATTCATAACAAATCATATGTTCATTTTTAACGGTTCAAAATTTATGGACATATACTCAACTTATATGTGTATAACATATCCAAAAATCACAACGATCCAACGGTCGGATTAAAAATTATAACCCCCACAATATATCTCAAAAACCCTGATTAATTTTTAATACCTCAATTCCGATAAAAATACTGATAAAACACCTCAACCTTAACTCCTTCATTTTTAACCACCAAATATATCCAACATTTATATTCGAATAAAATAAATATTTCCTTATCATATGAATCAATAATTAATTATTCACAATTAATATTACATAATCACATTTATGACAACCAGGCCGTTCCTAGGAAAGAGGGGGCTTTTCAACAAGGATTTCTCCTTACTGGCGCGCAATTAGATGACCAAACCTCTCCTTAGACAGAACTTTCTAGATATTGCCAATAATGTTATCTAATAATATTATTCAAATAATATGAATTATTAATTTGATAATGGGAAATACTGTGCAGTGACAATTACTAAAATAACAATAATATAAAATATCAATGCAGCAATTATTGAATTAATAAAATAAAATATTGAACAGTAACTACTGTAACAATTATTGAGTAGTGCCTTCCTTCGTAAGAATTAATAATTCAAAAATACTGTGCAATCCGTGTGCTACTGTGCAACCACGCGTATTACTGTATTTTAACCACAGGGTATTCCAACAGTGTTAACGGTAACAACTACGCCGTTATTTATAAAAACTCAATTTTTATCGTTATCTTCATCCAATCGTTTTCTGTTATGGGGCCCATAAATAGCTGCGCCGTCGTACGAATATTCCCCGACAAAAAGAATATTCTACGACCAAACGAATATTCTTATTTTACAAAATTTGCACATTTCACCCATAACCAAAGTATTATATCAAATTAACACCTTATTATTCACAATAATATTTAGAAAAAATTTGATTTTATTCATTAATAAGTTGGGGTCTTACAGCTAATGTAGTGGCAGATGCTTTAAGCAGGAAGAGCCAAGAAAAATTGTTTGTATTAACAGAACAGGAAGAATTAGTAAGAGAAATGGAGAAAATGGAGTTGGAGGTGAAAAATTCGAAGGATCCGGCTAAATTAATAGAAATGGAAGCAAGTCCGACTTTATTAGACAAGGTGAAAGAATCACAAGGGAATGATGAAGAATGCGGTAACATAAAGAAGCGGTTGCTGAAGGCGAAGAGCTGAAATATAAGATTTACGGCACTAGATTGCTGAGATTTGAAGGAAGAATTTGGATACCTGCAGTACCAGAGTTAAAAGAAGAGATTCTACAAGAAGCGCACAATACGAGATATTCGATACACCCAGGAAGCACGAAGATGTATCAAGATTTGCGTCAACATTATTGGTGGCCAAACATGAAGAGAGAAGTTACTGAATGCGTCAGCCGCTATTTAACTTGTCAAAGAGTCAAGGCAGAGCATCAGCGACCAAGTGGACTATTATAGCCGTTGGAAATTTTGGAATGGAAATGGGAGCACGTCACGATGGATTTTGTGGTAGGACTTCCAGCGACACAGAAGGGTTATGACACTATATGGGTGATTGTCGACCGTCTTACAAAGTCAGCACACTTTTTGCCGACCAAGATTAGGTATAATTTGGATCAGCTAGCAAAATTTTATATCAAGGAAATTATTTCGAGACATGGAGTGCCAGTATCAATCGTGTCTGATAGAAATCCGCGCTTCACATCAAACTTTTGGAGGAGTCTTCAACAAAGAATGGGGACACAATTAAGATTGAGTACTGCGTATCATCCACAGACAGATGGGCAAAGCGAGAGAACGATTCAAACATTAGAAGACATGCTCAGAGCCTGTGTGATGGATTTCAAGGGAAGCTGGGAAGATCATCTTCCATTGGTGGAGTTTGCGTATAATAATAGTTATCATGCAAGCATTGGAATGCCGCCGTATGAAGCCTTGTATGGGAGAAAGTGCAGAACGCCCTTATGTTGGGACGAGGTAGGTGAAAGAAGATTGTTGGGGCCCAAATTGGTGCAGCAGACTGTGGACATCATCAAAGTGATAAGAGCTCGACTGGTAGCAGCTCAGGATCGACAAAAGAAGTACGCAGATATTCATCGCAAGAAAAGAGATTTTGAAGTAGGAAGCTACGCATTTCTGAAGGTATCTCCTTGGAAAGGAAAGATAAAATTTGGGAAGAAAGGAAAATTGAGTCCAAGGTTTATTGGACCGTTCGAAATACTGAAGAAGATAGGGGAAGTAGCGTATGAGGTAGCTCTACCTCCTGAACTGGAACATGTTCATAATGTGTTTCATGTATCAGTGTTACATCCGTACAAGCCAGATTACAAACATGTGATATCTTACGAGCCGATTCAAGTCGAGAAGGACTTATCTTACGAGGAGATTCCTATAGAAATTTTGGATAAAAAGAGCAAAAATTGAGGAATAAGGCTATACATTCTGTCAAAGTGCTCTGGAGGAACCACAATGTTGAAGAAGCTACGTGGGAACTCGAGGAAAAGATGAGGAAAGAGTTTCCCAATCTTTTTGAGTAACCTTAATGAAATTCCGAGGACGGAATTCTTATAAGGAGGGGAGAATGTAATAACCAAGAATTTTTGTGGTACATTGTAAATAAGTATTAAATAATCGATAATATCTTATGGATGATGAAGTGATTATGTGGATAATATGAGATAATATTTAAAGGAAGTCTCACTAATAAGTTATATAAGTTAGTGAACTAATCTAAGTATTTTAATAATCTATAAAATAGATTTAAGGTGTTAAACCCTAACTAAGTACTCTATAAACATGAATAAGACAAGTCTAATTGGGTTATGTAAGTTAATTAACATTATTGATTGATGTGAATGCGTAAATATCAATAATAATGAGTAATAGTTCATGTGATTATATGGTTAATATTACTAAGGATGGCAAGTAGTCTAAACAAACCCAATAATTTATTTAAGCATTGAACTTTTAGATAATTTGATTGTTAAGCTAGCCCAATATTAAATTTAATGGGCAAGTATGCTAGTAGCACAACTATTTAATTGTGGAGGCACAAGTTCATTTTAATTTGTAAGCTAAACTAGTTAATTTCAAGCCCAAAAGAATTAAATGATTGGCCCAATCCTAGCCCAATTAAAGATGGGCATTATGGTCATGTAATTTAGCAAATGTAGCAATTAAAAATAAAGTAAAGATGAGGATTTAAGGGGGGAGGGATCCGGCCATGTATTGGAAGAAAAGGGGCATGTGACTTATGTCTTCTTTTTCTTCATTTGGTCACCAACTACCTTAGGTGTCACTCCATGACTTAGCCACCCTATTTGGCAAAGATTGCAAGTTATATGGAGAGAGAAGGGAAGAGATATGATAATCAATAATGTGTAGATATACTAATATATCTATAGATTTTTTTTCCAAACACTTAACCCATATTCTCTTTCATCTCATTACTAGTTAACCAAGCAAAAAGCAAAAACATAAGAGAAAAAAAGGGAGAGAGTTCGGTGGGAGCAAGAGGGAGAGAGAAGGAGAGAGTTGAGGTATAGAAAATCCTATGAGCAAGAGAGGAAGGTGTGGTCTTTTATGTATCCTAAATTTATTAATTACTTTGGGAGATATAGAAGAAGTGCTCAAAGATCAAGGTATAAACTTTAAACTTGTGGATTTCTTTTTATTTTGTTTGATTTTGGTTAGTTAAGGCTTATGATCTTGATGCTTAAAACCCTCTATCTACATGTTTTATATGATTTCATGTATGGTTCTAACATATTTGGGTGTTAGAAAGTAAATCAAAAGGATAGGAAAGAAACTAGTGTTGTTTTGTTAGAAACTCTAGTTTTTTTTTCACTTCCTTTGATCGACTACCATTTTTGATCTACACCTTCTTTTTGTGATCCGTAAAAGGGAGGTGCTAGATATGTAAGTTAAGTACTAAACCCAAGTTGTAGCACTCAAAAATGTTGAGTACACAAGTGGTAGCAACTGTTTTAGCAAAAATAGTTTTGTCTTTTAAAAGAAAAATAAACTATTTTTGGACAGTCAATGCTAGGGGCATTTTTGCCATTTTTTTGACATTTAAAAATTCTGGAAATTTAGGGAGAGTAGTATGATGAGTTATCTTTCAAACCCAAGTGGAATCACCTAAAAAGGAGTTGTACATTTCCGTATGGACTTACTTTAGCAAAGTAGGTAATCACGAAAACAAGCTGTGAAAGAAATTGCAAAGGCAGTTTTGGTCACTTAAATTATGAAATAAATTCCGGCCTTTTGGGAAATGAAAATATCATTATAACCGAAGTTCTATAACTCCGATGGCCACGAAATTTAAACTGGAGGGTCACGTTAATATGTATAACATTATGCCAAGAGATGGGAATTTTTGGAGTTAAGCGTGATGGGGCTAATTTCTTAAGCTACGTACTAAAAATAATTTTTGGAAAAATACTAAAAAAATTGAAAAATTACGAAAAATACTTTTTGTGTATGAAATATATGTATATATGTTTAGCCAAAGGATTAAAAAATAATAAGTTGATTTGGTATTTTCGTAAAGGAGATATGGAATCCAGCTTGCTGGATTGAAGGATTTAGAGTCCAGGCTTGCTGGATTGAAGGATTTAGAATCCAGGCTTGCTAGATTGGAAGTTTGTTGAATCCAGTTTGCTGGATTAGCCAATCCAGGTGGTTGGATTGTATGTTTGAATAATCTAGACTATGATGTTAGTATTCAGCTTACTAGATTATAAGGAAGAGCTAATAAAAGGAAAAGATTAAGTGTTAAATCATAAGGAATATGATAAAGTAATTAAATTATTATCAAAGAATGATAATAATAAAATGTTTTCAGGTAATTGATTATGTGGTTATGTGTTAACTAAATTGCTGATGGAGTAATTGTATTATGATATAAAGTATTATATGCTGATTGTAAGATCAATCTTAACAATGATAGGTCTTTACAATAAAGAGATTAAATTAAATTATGTAGCAGTAGATCGCAGTAAAGGCAAGTTCTCTAACTCAAACTTGAGTTATTATTTTCAAAGCATGTTAGTGAATAATTATTATTGATTATTCACATCTATATTGATTATTGATACTCGCACTAAGTGCAATTAAATTCCTGTTCTATTATTATTGAACTGTGAATTAGATAAAGTTCTTTTATTCATGAACTGTTTAAGATATGGATCTATGCTAATTGTATCAGCTAGATCAAGTATGTTTAAATTTGTTAAATCAAATATGTTGTTCAACGTTGTTCTTCACCAATTGATTTGGTAAGAACTCAAGACTGAGAAAAACAACAAGTTGATTAAAGCATTATTGAAAAACAATTATTGCTCGTATATTAAGTGTTTATGCATAATACACCGAGTATGAAAGGATGATCCCCTTGATTACCAAAACTTATTAAAAGGACCAGTTTAAATACTGACAACCTTAGCATATGTTCATGGTCATTATGACCACTCAGTATATGTTATTCAATTGTTCGAATATTCAGTTATCAAGACTTAATTCATGTTCTTTTACAATTAATTTCTATTGTTGAACATTGAACGATAAATTTCTTGCTAATCATGATATATCTTCTTTGTACTTAAACTTGTTAAGCAAATTAGTTGCTTACTCTTGCTATATCATGACATTTATTTTAGCTAAGCCAGAGAGTTCAAGTAAGAAGGACAAGGGCAAGGGAAAGGTCCAAGAATAGTTATTATAAATGTTTAAGTATCATGAAATATTATATTTGATGCTTATGTAAACCTTTTATGTTACTTTATGTAACTTAAGTAAGGTATGTTTATGTTAAGGTAATTGACCTTGGGGTATTGTATAAGACTTTATTATAATGAACAACGTATGTTTATTATTCCGCAATAGTATATAGAATTCTTATGTTGATGATGGATAGTGAGCACCAAGCCCGGGGTTGAGAACTCGAATTTGGGGGCGTCACAATTAACCTTTATTTTGTGGCAGTATTTGCAAATGATATCTGAGAATGTTGAGAATAGCAATGGAGCGCAGGAGACCGTTGAGTCTCCACAGATCAACAATCAGGATAATGTGCATCAGGAAGGCAACAATCCTCATGCAAATAACAACACTAACCAAATGATGAGCGATGGAATGTTCAGAGGTTTTTTGCAATTCATGCAACATTAGGAAAGAGAGACTCCTATCCGAAATACAGGTGGAAACACTGGCAACTCTCAGATGGTCACTACTAAACTGCTCAAGGAGCTGGGACCACCATAGTTTTTTGGAGAGCCAAAAACACTTAAGGCGGAGATGTGAATAAAGCAGATCAACAAGATATTTGATGTCTTGGGATGCTCCGAGCAGCAAAAGGTTCCCTTTGCCACCTTCATGTTGCGGGCAGAAGCAGATTACTGGTGAGAATCTATAAAGCGTACTCAACATGCCGCACTTAAGATGTCTTGGGAGAAGTTCCAAGAACTGTCCAACGACAAGTACTTTCCCAAAAGTATTCGTCACATGAAGGAGGTAGAGTTCATCAAGCTAGAGCAGAACAATATGAATATGTCACAGTACGAAGCTAAGTTTGTCGAGTTGTCCCGGTTTGCGTCCCACTTGGTTGATAATGAGGAGAGAATGACGCGGATGTTTCTAAGAGGTTTAAAACCTGACATACGGCAATACCTAATTTCTCATAAAATGCGCTTGTATTCAGATGTTATGAATAGGGCTCAGTTATTAGAACGTGATAATGAGCCAACCCAACCAAGAGAGAGCAGTCGGCAAAATGATAATACCAGTGGTAGCAGTCATCGAAGCGGTGACAACAAACGTGGAGGGAATCAACATGCCAGAAATAGTAACCACTTCGGTGGTAATCATGGCCAAGACAATAAGAGTGGATATTTTAAGAAGAGGAGATTCAACAATGATGGGAAGACGTCAGCACCTGCACCCGTTGTTAAGGAAGGAGAACGACCACCTATCATATGCTTCAAATGCGGAGGGGAGGGACACATCAGTCCAAACTACGTGATGCAGTCCAAAGCGTGTTATAATTATAGAAGAGAAGGTCACCTAGCCCAATTTTGTCGTGCACCGAAGATAAGTCCAGCTGGGATGGAGGCACCAAAGGCGGTTCCAAAAAAGTCAAAACTGGTAGTTCAAGGGAGAGCATTTGTCGTGACCTCCCACAAAGCAAGGAACCCGAATGAGGTCATCACGGGTAAGCTTATCATAAACTCTAGCGAAGTCTATACTATATTTGATTCTGTTTCTACCCATTCTTTTATTTCTCCTACTTGCGTTCAACGTTTAAATTTGACTCCAGAGAAATTAGACTTTAACTTATCTGTTGAAACTCCGTTGGGAGAAACCTTCATTACAACCACGGTTTATAAATCTTGTTTAGTTCAAATCGGTACCCTCACATTACCTGTCGATCATATTTCATTGAAAATACTTGCATTTGACGTAATTCTAGGGATTGATTGGTTAACTACTCATCATGCAAAAATTGATTATTTTCGTAAGGTTATTAGCTTTCATATTCCTAACCAACCTATTATGCGAATTCAAAAAACCAAACCATTAAAATCAATCACTGTCATCTCAAGCTATAAAGCTATTCGTTTATTAAAAAACGGATGTCAAGCTTTCTTAGCTTATGTCACGGATTTAAACAAAAATACGTTAGTTTTGAATGATATTTCTACTGTTAATAAATTTCCTGACGTATTCCCTGAAGAACTTCCTGGTCTACCCCCAGACCGAGAAATTGTATCGACCTTGAACCTGGTACAAAACCCATTTCCAAAGCCCCATATCGAATGGCTCCTATTGAACTTCAGGAGTTAAAGACCCAATTGCAGGAATTATTAGACATTGATTTCATTCGTCCTAGTACATCTCCTTGGGGTGCTCCTGTTCTATTCGTGAAGAAGAAAGATGGGAGTATGCGACTTTATATTGATTATCGGGAGTTGAATCATGTCACCATCAAGAATAGGTACCCATTACCACGTATTGATGACCTATTTAACTAGTTGCAAGGCGTCAAATTCTTTTCAAAAATCGATCTTCGTTCCAGATATCATCAGTTAAAGATTAGAACCGATGACATTCCAAAGACGGCTTTGAGAACTCGGTACGGGCATTATGAATTCCTAGTCATGTCTTTTGGATTGACTAATGCTCTTGCTGCCTTCATGAATATCATGAACCGAGTATTCAAGGAATATTTGGATCACTTTGTGGTCGTCTTTATTGATGACATCCTCATATATTCCAAAAGCCATGAAGATCATGAGCAACACTTGAGGCTGATACTCCAAAAACTTCGTGAAAATAAGCTTTATGTCAAGTTGAAGAAATGCGAGTTCTGGCTGGAGGAAGTAGCATTCCTTGGGCACGTAGTATCAAGTCATGGAATATCTATTGACCCGGCAAAGATTGAAGCTGTTCAAAGCTGGGAGCAACCTAAATCAGTGACCGAAGTACGTAGCTTTCTCGACTTAACTGGTTATTATCAGAGATTCGTAGAAGGGTTTTCTTGAATCGCTACTCCATTAACTCAGCTGACTCGAAAAGATACAAAATTTGGTTGGAGCGTGGAAGTGAGAAAAGTTTTCAAGAACTCAATAGGAGACTCATTTCAGTACCTGTTTTGACAATACCATCAGGCTCAGAGGGATTTGTCATCTACAGTGATGTTTTGGGCAAAGGGTTAGGATGTGTTCTCATGCAACATGGGAAAGTCATAGCCTATGCCTCTCGGCAACTCAAAGAATATGAGAGGAATTATCTTACTCATGATCTAGAGTTGGCAGCTGTTGTCTTCGCACTTAAAATTTGGAGGCATTACTTGTATGGGGAGAAAGTGGAGATCTTTACGGATCATAAAAGCCTCAAATATTTCTTCACCCAAAAGGAACTCAATATGCGGCAACGACGTTGGCTTGAACTGTTGAAATATTATGATCATAACATTCAATACCATCCTGGTAAAGCGAACGTAGTAGCTGACGCATTGAGTAGAAGATCATATGCGGGTACAAGTACAATATTGTCAACACAAAGGCCTATTTTATATAACTTGCAAAGGATGGAGATAGAGTTAAAGACTCCAGGAACCCATGTGATGATAGCGAATATACGAGTAGAACCGACTTTAATCGATAAAGTTAAAGCTGCTCAAGCTACAGACCTGGAGCTAATGCGTATGAGGAAGAAAGTGCAAGAAGGTGCTATGCCGAAAGCAAGAATCGATGAAGAAGGAATACTTCGAGTCAACTCCAGACTTTGTGTTCCTAACGAACCTGATTTAAAGTATAAAATCATGATGGAGGCGCACAACACACCGTTTGCAATCCATCCTGGGAGTACCAAAATGTATCATGATCTTTGACATATATTTTGGTGGAGTAATATGAAGAGAGAGATCGCGGAGTTTATCTCAAAGTGTCTAACTTGTCAACGAGTCAAGGCGGAGCATCAAGTACCAAAAAGTCCATTGTAACCACTTGAAATTCTAGAATAAAAGTGGGAGCACATTACCATGGATTTCGTTACTGGTCTTCCCAAGGTTTCTCAATGCATAGATACAATTTGGGTCATTATTGATTGATTGACCAAGTCTGCTCACTTCTTACCTATACAAGAAACTTATACACTTGAACGTCTTGCTGGTATGTACATAAATGAGATTGTAAGATTGCATGGTATGCCAATATCCATAGTTTCTGATCAAGACCCAAGATTCACTTCAAGATTTTGGGTTAGTTTGCAAAAAGCTATGGGGGCAAATTTACGATTTAGTTCGGCTTATCATCCTTAAACGGACGGGCAGTCAGAGAGGACTATTCAAACTCTTGAAGATCTATTAAGACTCTGTGTCCTTGACTTTAAGGGAAGTTGGGACAAGTTCTTACCATTGGTGAAGTTTTCCTACAACAACGGTTATCAAGCAAGTATTGGCATGGCTCCATTCGAGGTGTTGTATGGAAGAAAGTGTCGTTCTCCAGTATACTGGGATGAGGTGGGTGAAGCAACATTGTTGGGACCAGAGTTGGTACGTATGACTACAAAAAATATTCAAACGATCTGACAACGTATAAAAACCTCGCAAGATCGACAAAAGAGTTAAGTTGATCTTCATCGAAAGGACGTAGAATTCAATATTGGAGAACATGTGTTGTTACGTGTTGCTCCATGGAAAGAATTTATGTGATTTGGAATGAGAGGAAAGCTCAATCCTCGATTCATTGGCCCATTTTTAATCCTCGAACGAGTAGGAACTGTGGCCTGTAGACTCACCTTACCGCCAAGTATGTCTCGTGTTCATAATGTTTTTCACATATCTATGTTACGTAAATATGTGAAAGACCGAACCACATTATTGAGTTAGAACCGGATGAAATAGCGAAAGATTTAACGTATGAAGAGGTTCTTGTTAAAATCTTGGATAAGAAGGAGCATATTTTACGCTCCAAGGTTATACCTCAAGTCAAAGTTTTGTGGAGAAACCACGATGTTGAGGAAATGACCTGGGAGTTAGAATCTGAAATAAAATTAAGGTATCCTTACCTCTTCGACATACCATGTACGTACCCTAATTTCGAGGGTGAAATTTCATAAGAAGAGGAGGTTGTAAGACCCCAATTTTTATGAATAAAGATGAATTTTCTATAAATATAATTTTTGAATATTATGGAGTGAATTTGATATAATGTTATAGTTGTATGTAATATTTATAAATTTTGCAAAGTACGCAAGTTGTTATATAATATTCGATTGGTCGGGGAATATTCGTTTTAACAGGGAATATTCGTACAACGGCACAATCATTGGTGGACCCCACAACAGAATTATTATCGGATTGAGAAAACGACAAAAATATCTTTTTATAAAATAATGACGAAGGTTTTACCGTTAACTGTTGGAATACCTGGTGGTTAAAATATAGTAATACACGTTGTTACACAGTAACAAACGGTATTGCACAATATTTTTGAATTATTAATTCTTACGTAAGAAGGCACTACTCAATAATTGTTACAGTAATTACTGTTCAATATTTTATTTTATTGATTCAATAATTGCTGCGTTGATATTTTATATTATTGTTTTTTCAATAATTATCACTGCACAGTATTTTCCATTATCAGATTAATAATTCATATTATTTGAATAATATTATTAGATAGCATTATTGGCAATGTCTAGAAAGTTCTGTCAATGATAGGTTTGGTCACCTAATTGCGCCAGTAAGGAGAAAACCTTATCGAAAAGCCCACTCTTTCCTGGGAACGACCTGGTTGTCATTATTGTGATTCTATAATATTATTTGTGAATAATTAATTATTGATTTATATGATAAGAAAATATTTATTTTATGTGGACATAAACGATGGATAGAAAAATATTTATTTTATGTGGTTATAAATGAAGGATTTAATGTTGAGGTATTTTATCAATATTTTGTCGGATTGAAAGTATTAAAAAATCAAATCGGTGTTCTTAAAGCTCTATTATGTGAGTTATAATTTTGATCCGACCGTTGGATCGTTCTGATTTCTGGATATGTTATGCATATATAATTTGAGTATATGTCCACAAATTTTGAACCGTTAAAAATTAACGTATGATTTGTTATGAATTTTATGATGTATTGAAAATCATCCGTTTGTGGATTTCGTATATTTTTTGTTTAGAATTTGGAAAAACTTAAACTTACAAAGTTGTAGAGAATTAAATTTCCTATGGAATAGACATGAGATTTGAATTTTCTGATAAAAGGGCTATTTATTATGAATTTCTGAAGTTCAGAAAATAGAATGATTTTTATTAAAATTGGGTGGGACCCACTTTGTTTTTTTTGAACATGTGGGCTGCTATTTTTTTCAGAATTGGCAGGCTTAGATGGCTGGTCTTGGATGGTTGGTGCGTAGAAGAAACGAAATGATATATTATTATTTTAGTCTCCTTTGGTGTTCTAGCATTCTCCTATAAATAGGCGCTTAGGTTAGAATTGAAAATCACATCAGAAACAAGTTTTCTTTCTCTCTATATTACGAGCGTATTTTTGTGAGTATTTAGATACTTTGAGAGTTGCTATTCAGTGCAAGTTTTCTTCGGCTTTACATCCGATATTCCGATCAGAACTACTGTTATTTTGAGGTAAGGAATGTTATTTTTGTTTAATATTCGCTTGAAATAATATTTTCTTCCATACTCTGTAGTATGTAAATAATATTATTTCGTTTCAGATTTCGAATTCTATACTCGTTTTGTTAAAATTTTGGCTTCTATACTCCATGAAATTAGTAGAATATCCTTGATATTTGCGCTTCATGCAGTATCTTTTTATGGAAATATTATTCTGAGCATTCTTGATAAATTTTAACTTTTTCATGTCGGAGTACTATTCATGGGGTTACTATTCCCGAAGTACTATTTACGGGATACTATTCACTCGAGTATTATTCACCCGGGGTACTATTCATGATAAAAATTGATTCATTTTTGGTCCAAATTATTTTTGGTACAATATTATTCTTGAATTTTACTCCACAAAGCAGTATCTTGTTGACAATTTGGACGTTATTGATTTCTGGATAAATTAAATTATAAATCTTTAATAATTTATCCTTGAGCTTGTTTTATTGAATTCTTATATCATTGTCATCATCCTCATGTTTATATTCTGTTGAAAGTCATATGTGGCCTGTAGTGCATAGATGGACTTGGTATGATTATGACTAGGAATTATTCGGTATAATCATGACCGTAATGTTATAAATGATGTGGTAAAAGTCCTCATTGGCCCGTAGTGCAGTGATAGATAGTTGTTGGCATGAGCATGACCATTGATGAATACACGAATATTGGCCCGTAGTGCATGGATAATTTGTTGTCGTGATACTAATGAATATCCTTGGCCGTAGTGCAGGGATGACGTGGATTATTTATTAAGCTGAGTCTCAGCGATAAAAGTGATGAAAAACCTTTTAAATCATAGAAGATAGTGGATTTTATTCTCTACTTTACTCTTCTAATGGATTGCTTGTTCCGCTGTAGTTAAACTTGATGTATGTTATATTTTATCATTTTAACACTGTTGAAGAATAACGATAAATTATTCTGCATTATCTTAGTCATAATATTTCTTAATGGACTAGTTGAGCTCACCCTTTTGCTTTCATTGTCCTCTTCAGGAAATGAGAACGTAGCCGGGACTAGTCGGGAAATGGAGTGACGGTCCAGATGATAGCATTAGTAGTCCTTACTATTCTATGAAATAGTGTGATAATAATTGTATTGAGGACTCCATTTGAGTTGAATACTGTCTAGAAGAAAATATTTGTTTTAAAACTCTCAGTTTATGTTTTATCGTATTTTACACGACGGTTGTATTATTAAGTTGTATTTGAATTTTATACCATGTATTTGGCGACTCAAGATGGGTGATGTATACCTATTTTGGGGGCGTCACAGCCGAAGTAGGGGCAATCCTGGTATATATTTCAGGAGAACAGTATCTCGTTGTTATCAAATTGTAGTTTGTCAATACCAACAACATAGCTAAGTATGAAGGCAGTATAATGGGATTAAAACTGGCCCAATCCATGGATATCAAATGGTTAGCTGTCTTTGGAGATTCCGAGCTAGTCATCAAGCAAACCACTTGGGCATATCACACCAAAGAATTACATTTTCTTCCTTACTATCGGCAAGTTATCAAGATGACTATGGAGTTCGAAGAAATATCCTTCATCCACATCCCTTCGAAATAGGAATGATTTCGCGGATGCACTAGCAACCCCGGCTTCCTTGATCAATAAATCTAAAAGGGGAGGAATCCCATATATCAAATTTATAAGTCAAAAGGCACCAACCTATGGACATTACATTGGAGAAGTATCAGATGAACTGCCTCCCATCAAATAGCCTTGGTATCATGACATCAAAGAATATCTTCGGGATAGATCTACGCCTGCTGGGACAAGTTAAACTGAAAGAAAGCGGATCCATAAAATGACCTTAAAATTCTACCTAAGTGGAGACGCACTTTACAGAAGGGATGTGGGAATAGGACTTCTAAGATGCCTAGACAATGACCAAGTCCAAAGACTCATGGATGAAGTCCATGGTGGAGTATGTGGTCCACACATGAGTGGTCCTTTACTTGCCAAAAAGATATTAAGAACATGATATTATTAGATTTCTCTCAAAGCTGACTGTGATGATCACGTTAGGAGGTGTTATCAATGCCAAATTCATGGAAATGTCATCCACACTCCTCCAAATGAACTATATAATATATGAGCTCACCATGACCCTTTTTCATATGGGGGATGGACGTGATTGGGCCAATTGAGCCCAAAGCCAGAAATAGTCATCAGTTTATCTCCACCATGATCGATTACTTCACCAAATGGGTAGAAACGACCTCTTTTCCCAAAGTCACTAAAGAGGTAATCATTGGTTTCATTAAAAATAATGTCATCTGTCGATATGGACAACTAGAGGTGGTCGTATCGGACAATGCCAAGAATCTAAACAACCAGATGATGGAGTAGTTACGCAGTAAATTCCACATCAAACATCTTAACTCCATCATTAATCACCCCAAGATGAATGGTGATGTTGAAGTAGCCAATAAGAACATCAAAAAGATCATGCAAAAAATGTCCGCCAATCACAAGGGATGGCCTAACTTGTTGCCTCTGACATTGCTAGCCTATAGAACATCAATGCACACTTCTACTGGGCTACCCCTTACTCACTGGTCTATGACATGGAAGCAATGCCCCCCATAGAGGTAGAAATGGAGTCATTAAGAGTGTTGATCGATGCTCAAATGGAGGAAGACCAGTGGTTGCAAGATTGGCTGTAAGAACCCAAATTTTTTAGAAAATATTAAAATAAGAATTTAGTAGGTAGAATTCTTAAAGCATGAGATGGGTTCAAACAAGAATATATATGTGTTACGAGGTATATGGTATTGTGTTACATAGGGTAAAATGAGCTATGTTATAAGTGATGTTGTGTTTAATAAATATATATCGTTATTATATATTTGTTATAAATTGTAGAGATGAATTAATATGAAGATGGATAAAATTTATCTATTGATGTTAAATAATTTATGTGAAATTATTTTATAATAGTAAGTTGGTGACATTAAATATCTTTGATAATCACCAATTTCTTGAGTATTTGTACGAGTAAGTATCAAGTCTAAGGCAGTGCAACCGTAATCTTTAATGGTGGATGTATAGGAGCTGGGCTAAATAATTCCTTCAAATAGCGGAGGTATATACAAATTAGTAACCGATCTAACTTACTATAAAAACAGTGTAGACGAGACAGAAACTAATTTGTTGGTTGTTTGTGAGAAACCACTCATTGTACTATATTGAATACTATTAAAGACTCGATGCGTGCTAGGTTTAGACTTGTATATATGTACGTTGTTGACGAGAGAAGAAAATCAATATACCTTTAAATTGGTTAGAGAATTATTAAGTAATTTGATACACGGCGAGAAGTAAGGATTAATGTGACAACCTAGAAATTCGGTTTGTTCAGAATTTAAGTTTAAAGAATTAGTTATTAATAAAATAAATTTTTAGTAATACTATTATGTGCTATGTGTTTATTAATCGTTCTATAACCTAGGATAATTATAAGTCGGGAGGATTCTGGCTACGAGCTAGACTGAATGAGTAAAAATTTTCAAGGCGAAAATAAAAAATTTTCGGGAACAAAAATATTTCCGGGAAAAAAGACGAAATAAGCACTATTCACCAAACGAAACCTAAGGGTTAGGATTTGAATAACCTAAGCCTTTTTGAGAGTTGGATATGTCGAAATGACATTCCGTCGAAAAGATTTGACGATAATATATCGTAAAAAGTTAAGTAAGCTGATAAAAGTTTTTCTCGAAAAACGTGTAAAAATTGGATGAAATAAAAATGACGAAAAGTATTGTTATGTACTTTTCATTCGTTTAGCTACGTTAGGGGAAAACGTGAAGGAAAACGTTTAACGTCAAAAAGTGTTTTTCAATTTTTTGGAGTTCCAAAGAATAAGTAAAAGTTAGACTGTAGAGGAAAGACGAAATATTCAAAAATATTTGAATTCCGAGAATCGCAGTTTTTAAAACTGTCGGACGAAACCCGAAAAGACGAAACCACGAAACTTCCAAGGGAAGTTTTGTGAATAGTAAGGAGGTGTATTGAGGAGGTGGGAATAATATGGAGGTATGAATAGTAAAGAGGTTCGGGGGGCGAAATGACTATTTTGCCTCTAGCCTTGGTTTTCTATAAATAGGAAGCTTAATTCAATTATTTAGGATTTTTGAAAATCCTACAACTTGAGAGAGAGAGAGAGAGAGAGGGTTCAGATGGGAGGAAGAAGAGGAAAGGAAGAGGAAAAGCTTGCTCGTGAGCAATCTTTGTCCAACAGAAAGAGATTAAAGGAGAAATGTAATCCGAAACATAATCTCTTATAATTTTTCTTTAAATTTTTATGTTTAAAAACATAACTTAATGTAGATAAGAAGTAGATAAGGTTAGAGATGATTTCATATGGTTGAAATCATGAGAAAAGAAGAAATAAGAAATTTGAAGTTTTGTAAATAAATTTCTCAAGTATAAGATTCGTAATGAATTAAAACGATCCGAGTGGATTATATGAATGAGTAGGTGAAATAAGTAAGGAATAATATTCTATAACATCAAATTCCAATAAAAAGTGAAATCGTAATCCAAAATATCGATTAAAAATGAAGAACGAAGGAAGAACACGAACAACACGCGAAGAACACGAAGAACGTTATTGATGGACAAATTTAAAACCATCGTAAGATAATTGTTGTTGATGGATAAGTTTAAAACCATCGCATATAAGTTAATTGCTTATTGCTTGGTTAGGAATGGTAGAAACGTTCATGAAGAACGGATTAAAACTTAGCTATAACGAAGTTATGGCAAAAATTTTGTAAAAGACGAACAAGAATTAATAAGTTAGTAAATGAACCCCGAGAGTGTAGGGTTTAATAAGAATGTAAGAGAACGTAGAAAACGTGAGTCATGGGCTCAAGAACAAACGAGTTCCGAGTTCGGATGATCGAATTACGGACGAACGAACGAAGAGCGTTAAAAACGTAAAAAGAACGAAGAGTGAAGATCAAGCCAATTGAATGGAATGTTAACAGATTCAGAACAAAGTTCTATCTAAGGGGTATTGAAGTACGTAAGATAACGAAGAGAATGGCTTTAGAACGACCTCGTTCTGAGTTATAACAAAGGAGTTATGAGATTAGGAAGTACGCGTCTCAAACTTGATTCAAGACTAAGAAAATTTTCTAGGTTTCTTGCTCGGTGCCGCAGCGCCAGCTGAGCCTTGGGAGGCAACGCCACAGCGCTAGCCCAGGATGCCATGCACTATTAACTAGCACCGCAGCGCGAGAGTTAGTGAAGGACTAAGCGCTGCAGCGCCAGGCCAGGGAGGTAGTTGCTGAAGACTCGCGTCGTAAGAATGAGCTTTTAAGTGCTCAATTACTGGGGGATGTGCAAGAAAGAAGTATGAAAATGTAGTTCACATAACGTAACACTTAAACAAGTGATTTAAACCTTTAATGAAGATTGAACAGAAAGATTAAACGAGATTAAAAGACGACGAATGTAAACGCGGGTTACGTAACCGATATACAGGGACCGTAGTCGCGATAAACGAACGTGAGAGATTGCTATAATTGTGATTCCTTAAATGTTGAGTGACAAGGGTGATGTATAACATTCTAATATTATGATGTCATTATGAGAGTTAAAGTGTAAAGCGTTTAAATGCTATTGCGATGAATGATCGGTCTTAGCATACAACGAACAGTATGGCTTCGACATTAAGAAAGAATAATGAACATGGGATTCATGGGTTGAATAACGATTGAATGCAATTGAAACCTTAAGTAAACGTTGAATGAGAGATTAAGAGACGGGCAACGTAAACGTCGAATACGTAAACGATCTTCGTGAATCGTATTCGCGTCGGATGAACGTTCTAAGTGTACAATGGTTATATGACTTAGACGTTGGCGAAGGTAGTAAGTAAGATATAATTTACCAAGGAAAGCCGTAACGAATGGTAATGAGATTAATGAAAGTCCGAGGGTGAGTCAGATAGAGAATGTTATAATGAAGTAAGCGTTAAACACTTTAGCAGACGTGAGGGTTGAGGGTACGCGAATATTAAATGGGCAGAACCTACACCCCGTGAATGGTTTGACCGTAAGATAATGAAGACAAGTGTGTATAATGTAACGAAGCCGAGTTAATAATTATAACTTGGATAACATTCCGAATCGAATGAACCGAACGTTGTAAGATATGAATAAGTTTTTATAAAATGTTTGACGCTATGACCTCATAGTATTGACATTGAATGATCGTTCCGAGTATACAAAAGACTGTATGACTTAGATGATAAAGAATGAATCCTAAGGTATGGCATTTAATTGCCAGAAAGCCGTAAGGAATAAGAAATTGACTTAACGAATGTTATAGTTAATGGTTCGGATAAGTTATAATAAGTTAGGTTGTGGTACAATCGTAACCTTTGATGGTTGACATATGGGAGCTGGGCTAAATAATTCCTTCAGAGAACGAAGGTATATACGAAACTGGAAACCGATATAACTCACTGTTATGGGAAGTGTAGATGAGACGAGAACTTGTTTGTTGGTTGTTTATGGGAAACCACTCAGAGTACCATATGGACTACTAGCAGAGACGCGATGTGTACTGAGTCCTAAAAAAGTTATGCGAAGAAGATAAGAATGTAAATCATCTAAGATGATGATAGTATGAGTAAGACATCTCCGTATGTCATGAAGCCGTAAATCGATAATGAAAGTTGGTAGCGTAAACTTAGGTTACAAGTACGCGAACCCTAAGAAGTAAAGTTAAGTAAACCAATACGTAAGTTAAGTATATGACTAATTGGTGTACGTGTTATTTCCTTATGTGTTTTATAGGGATTCGAGTGAGCAGTTCAGCATAAGATGTAACTGTGCATAAGGCAAGTTTCCTAACTTCATTCATATTCTAAATGAATGTTAGTTTCTTAAACTTCTCAGATGTTGAAATTGATAAGTTTTGTCTATTATGCGAATGTGTGATATTTGTACAAGGTGGTAGAACGTATGAGGCCTTGTGCCACAATGTGAACACTTCGGTGTTTTTATGATATGTACTATTCTATGATTGAGTTGTTCAATACAAGTATGTTATGTTTATACATGAACCATTATTGTTAAGTCTGTGCTAATGATTCTAGCTAGACATGATATGTATAGAAAAAGGTAGAAGACTGAAAGTAATTCCAAGATTATGTGATGAATGTTTTAAAATGATAGGAATTGAGATTATTCCTATAGTTCAAGCTGCTTCATAATCTTTGTTCGGTTATTGAAGTCTTAAAAGAATGTTTAAATTCTTGAAGTTGTTTGTTCAACTGCTATGACTTGTTGGGCAATTGAATGCTCACACTTGCTTTAGATAAAAATATTTTTAGCGAACGATGTTAGAAAAAACTTAAGGATCCCGTAAAGATCAAGCTGATCGGTATCCAGACGAAGTGCCATTCAGTATGTGAATGTGTGTGAAGGTCAAGAGAAGACTTGTAATGAAGAATAGTTAATTGAATTATAGATTAGTTTAATGAACGGTTATGTATCCTTGGTGGCGGATAAAAGTCACTCGTATAAGACGTAAAGAATAATGTAATTATCATTATTTGTAATGAACGAAGTTATAAGGTAATAGAACCTGGGATTTGAGAATATATGTTGTTATATTTAACTATATAATTATATATGTTTGGAAGGAGATGGAATCGTGACGTACGGAATCCGGGTGTGAAAATAGACCAGATTTTGGGGCGTTACAATTAAAGGAATGTATGTATGTGTTATATTCGAGTTTTGTGTTATTGGTGGTATGAAACCGTAAAGGAGATGTATAGTTGGTTAAACTAATAAGGGAAATAGAGTTTTAAAACTCGAAGTGTGATCCTTAAATTGTTAAGGAAAATAGTAACCGATGATGTGGAATTAAAGAGGGGATTAATGTTAAACTAGTTAACATTTAAGGAGGATATAATACCCGAGAATTTTCACATCTTATTAAATGAATATATTAATGGAATAAATATTTATTGAATATAAATGTTAATGTATTGTAAGTTGAGTAATTAAATTGATTCGCATTGGATTAGTACGAATTAAGAAGTTTGGAAATGTGATGAGCATTTGTGAAGTACCTTGTGTGGCATAACGTGAACCGAGGAAATTCACTAAGCAAGTTAAAAGAGAACTAGGAAGAATATCTGTATATGATTATGTGATTCTATATAAGGAGTGAATACACTCTTAAATTAGTAATATCACTCATGTAGAAGCTAATTCATGTCGTGTAAAACTAGTATGGTGATGGAGGTTGATACTGGCTTGAAGCTAAACCAGTTTGGCACTGTCAGGGTACGGCGCAGCTACGCCCTCCCAGCAGTACAAACTGGCACAGCTGTGCCAGTGGTCAGTTGGAGAAACTTGGTTTTCTTCAATAAAATGAAATGGAACACTAATGTGATATGTGTGATGTGACGCCCCCAAATTCGGGTTACCTGACCCCCGAGTTTGGTGCTCACGATCCATAAAATAATTAATATCTAACTACCCATCCATTAATGAATAAAATATTACACCACATTAACTGATATAGTTAATACATTCGTCCCAGGTTATCTAACCTTCATATTTACAAACATACACTTTAGATATACAAAAAAAGTTTACAAAACAATATAGTAATAATAATATTCATTAAACTATTCCAGCAACAGGCCTTTGCCTTTGTTCTTGTCAGCACCTCCAGCCACTTCGTTCTTAGCTGAAATATTTTATTTAGCAAGGGTGAGCAACAATTTGTCCCGCAAGTTAAGACATACAATGAATGTATAAGAATTAAGAATAACATACTACCTATTCTGATAGAATGACACCAAAGTTCGGGGAACTTTGAAATAGCTGAATAAATCTCTAATTACTAACAAGCCTTCTCGAAATCTATGTAACACCATAATTTGATAATGAAAGAGTGCAACGCTTTCAAAGTTTCTACGATATTCTATTGAATAAACAAGAATCAATTCTACGCAATAACAAAGTGAAATGTTTTCTAGATTTATGTTGAGCGATCCATTGGATCCAGAACTTCTCTTCTCGGGTATCTATCAAAGATTTACTTTGATATATACGCAGGTGTATCAGATAATCATAAAGATTAAATCATACCCCTCTGTAAGTATAACAAGTGATCAGCTTTATTATACCCTATATCATGCATAATAGTTAAAATGCGTGCAATAGCCGAATATACGATCAAATATGTTCCTTTTATATAAAAGGTTGTTCTTCTCAGTCTTTGAATCAAAATTTGATTTAACAACGAAATACAATGATTTCAATATCTAATCACTTCTCTTCTCATATCAAACCTATCAAGTTTTCTTTTTCGATCTAGCCGAAACAACTGGCATTGATATATCAATAATAATTGAATTCTCTTCTCTTCTCTTCTCTTCTCGAGCCTATCAAGTTCTAACAAGTGTTCGTCTAGCCAAAACAATTAGCTAAGACATGTTTCAATACGATTAATAATTAGACAGAATTTAACTGTACTATTTAAAATCAATAATAGCTTCTACAGTTGTGAATATCTAACAACAGTTATTCTACAAGTATATTCTCAAAATCACTAATTCAATTTAAATTAATAAACATGCACTAACTACGAATAATCAATAATAATTCTCAGACGTGGTCTAATCAACAATAATTAACCACCATAATATTTAAAAAGTATAACTCAAGGTTGAGTTAAGAAAACTTGCCTTCCGCGTTGATTACTGCTACACAATATACTTATCTGCGTTCGTAAGACCTATAATCAATAATATCGGTCTCACAATTAGCACACTATAATTTATAACACATAACACTGTAATTCACAATCAATCTTTCTCCTAGACACATTACCACATAGCCACATCAGTGTTTATAACCTATATAAATAATTATTAAGTCTAACTATTTCGGTCTGGTTGGACTTCGGTCTATTCTCGGTGTTCTGGTCACCCTATCCGACAATTAACACAGTTATTTTCAAGTAAATTCGGTTTCAAAGCTTTAATATTACATTAGATAAGTCAATCATCGTTTATAATATTTTTCGGAAGCTTTTAATAATTTATAACCAATTATTATAATTTATAATAATTTTTCAAACACCGTAATCATTTTTAAATGATTTAAATACCAAATAAAACCATCATCATTAATTTTTAATAATATTAAAATATTAATGACATACTTGTCAAAATATTAAAGTTATTTATAATAACTTCAAAAACTTTTAAATTATCAATATTCTACTCAAATAATTTTTAAAGTAATTAAAAACATTTTTAAACCATCACCATTAATATCTAAATATTAATGAAATTATTGTCCAAATATTAAAAGTCATTAATTATAACTTAAAATATTTTTAAATCATTTTTTTTATTTTTAAATGATTTTTAAATCAATAAAACTATTTTTAATTCATTTATTTAATATAATAATTAAATAAATCTAATATCATTAATATTAATTTATTAATGAGAATTCTCCAAAAATATTGAAAATTATATTTTATAATTTAAAATATTTTTTAACACTTTATTCTCATTTAAAATGATTTTTAAAATATTAAAATCGTTTTTAACTCATTTATTTTATATAATAATTAAATAAATCTAATATCATTAATATTAAATTATTAATGAAAATTCTCTAAAAATATTAAAAGTTACATTTTATGACTCAAAATATTTTTAAACACTTTATTCTTATTTAAAAAGATTTTTATCAAATTAAAATTATTTTTCTCTAATTTATTTAATATACTAATTAAATAAATTAAATACCTTTAATATTTAAATAATTATAAATATTAAATAAAAATATTTCAATTGGTCAAAAATTATTTTTTATAATTTAAAATAATTTTTAAAACCATTTTTAATAATTTTTATAATTAATTTTCTATTTTTAAGTATTTTCCAGAAAATTAGAAAATAAAATAAATAGAAACCGTCGCTAAAGCCTATAGCGACATTTATATGTCGTCTTAGTTGTTCTTGAGCCTCAAGAACACTGTTAAACCATTTTCAAGGTACTCAGTTTGACGACAGTTTAATCTCGGTTTTTGCATGTTCTGTCCAACCTAAAAGTCAAATCTTGTAGTGTTTATGTCACTCTACAAATTACAATACTTAGTTGGGTCATACTACACCATATCATGAATATCAAGCCATGCAAAGTCACTGTCAGACTTAATCTGGATTTTCTGGGTAAACCAGAAACCCAGACAGTCGCGAGGTACCACTTGGTAGTTCAATTTTAGCTTAGTTCTGGTCATTAATTAGGTGTGTTATTAGTCCAAACCTGTAATACATATGTCAAGGAACGTATATACATCACCAGATCATTCCAACAACAACAGAATTACAATTTATCACTCGATCAAAGGCTTTCAGAAATAATGCTTATACCGTTTCTGGGTTTTCTAGAAACTACCATCGTGATCGATAAGCCTAGTTTGACCGTCCACTATGTTCGATCAGTTGTTTATTTAAAGGATTTAAAGCCACCAATATACAGTACATATACCAGGCTACAAACAGGTTACAAAAACATCAACAAACAACATTATTACTGACAGATCAAAGCATTTGAAAGTGTTGTCAGACGTTGTTTTCAAATTTCTGGGTTGCCCAGATTATACTCGGTCATGGTCGGTCAACCGACTTTGACCGATTATAACTTTAAATCTAGACGTTCAACGACTATGATTTCACTTGCAGAATAAAGACCTAATACCAGACTAGCAATCCAAAACATCAAACAACAAAAATCATAAATACACAAAGATCTACAGCCACTGACATTCGGTTGTCAGACCACAAACCATGTTCTTGGCAGTTTTGAAAATCATAACTTTTAAAGCATTTTGATGCTATGGATCCATGTTATATCAACATATATCACCATAAAACATCATTTAACACTGTTTTAAACACATAAACACAGAATTTTTCTTAGCATAAAAGATCAAACTCAAGTTAGGAATTTATACCTTCTTGCTTAATCTTTGATTCTTGCTCTTCTTAACTGATCTTAGTGATCTAAGGGCTGTGTTAGGGACTGAGTAGAATTTTGGATGTGTAGAGAGAGAGAGAGAGAGAGAGTTGTGGGAGAGTTAGATATCTAACAGGCCAAATACATGCACTTTCTCTCTCTTTGATTTCTTATATAATGTGATGTGTTGCTAGATCTGATGTTAGCCGTCAATACCAGGCTGATTTGCTGAGATTTTCAAGTCACAAAGTCAAAATAGTTGGTCACCTACTAAAGTCTTGGCAATTTTTTACAAGTTAACTTACTAAAGTATTCAAAAAGGGTACTTTGGTCATTTTCCTTATATATTTATTGGCTTGATTGTCAATTGCCCAAACCCTTAGGGTTTAACCTTAAGGTTCTAACCCTTAGGTTTTAAAATATTAGTTTCCAAGATTTTCAATTTAGGGTTTTGAAAATAGGAAATTAAGATAATTAAAAATATAATTAGTGATTCCTAAATACATTAAATGTTATCAACCACCTTAAGACTTATTTAATTAGGATTAAGGTTCCTAATTAGGGTTAGGATTCCCGAATTTAAAATTTGGGTTTTCTGGCTTTCGATTAGAGTTTCTAACGGTACGTTAGGGTTTCTATTCCGGAGATTAAGGGTTTTTAATCTCTTATTAGGGTTTATTAATTTTAAGCATTATCCGATCAATCATTGATCAATATTTCAATACAGTACAAACACGTACTCAACAATATAATTATTTTAATTATATTTTCTATTGAATCCCTATCCGTAACTAGGGTTAGGGTTTCTAAATTTGTTAAGCACAACTCTACTCTTATTTCTCAGTCAATACATAAATTGTCTAAGTCTCACAGCTCGTATCACAGATACACCACACAATATTGATAATTAATATTAATATTAATAAAAAAAAATTATTCATAAAATTTGAATTATTCGAAATTCCGGGTTACTACATTCACCCCTCCTTAAAAGGATTCCGTCCTCAAAATCACCACTTTCTTATTCTCTACAATCTTTTAAAGTTGTATCATCAATTAATTTTTATCAACACAATATTAATTTGTGTTTCAAATTCTAACTTGTGACTTGAATCTATAAAAGAAAACAGTAAACAGAAATACCTGACTCATAATACTCGCGTAATTTAAGTATTAAGCTAAATCGTTATCGGTCGCTTCTTCATGGGCAGCTGCTACATTTGGAACTATCATGCTAAAAGTGAATTATGTTTGTCTTCCCTGCTGAGCTGATTCTTTAATCGCCAGGGTTTTGCTACTGGGTCCCTTGTTAGCACTTCCCCTCTCTACATTTCTCTTTGGACAATTTTGGACCAGATGATCGGTCGATCCACACGTAAAACAACCTTGTACCTTCTTCGGATTGGGACAATTGGGTGACAGGTGTCCCTCTTGACCACAGTTATAACAGACTCTTTGTTTCTTCAAACAAACTCCTTGATGATGCTTCCCGCAAACTACACATAGCGCACCTTTCTTCCTAATCTCTTCTGGATTATTTCCTGAATTAACATCACCATCCCTCTTACGTTTATTAAGATCACTACGTCCACTACTCTCTATCATATTATTTCCTTCAGCCTCCTTTTTTTGTTCTTGCCTATTCGTTAATACAGCTTCAATTTCTCCCTCAGCGATAATGGTTTTTTCTAATAAAGTTGAAAATGAATTAATTTGCAACACATCTAATTTCTCGAGTACCAACGATTTCAATCCGTTCCTAAAACATCGTGTTTTAAGCTCCTCAATGCCCACTCGATGTGGAGCAAATTTAGCTAACTCGTTGAACTTGACAAAATATTCTATCACTGTCATATTCTTTTGCTTCAGATTCACAAATTATTCTTGCATATTTCCCTTTAGACCTCCCTTCCTTGGCGGCATTATCTGATAAAAATCTTACATTAATTCTCCTTTTCTACGCAGATTCTTATTAATAACATAATAAGAATTAAAAATTTCTCATATAATTGCATATTTATTCAAATAGCACACAGTACACCTAGCACTTAACACACATATATAGCACTATCCCTTTTTAAATAATATCAGGATTAACAACACAACTTTAAACAAAAGTTATAATTCTCTGACTTTAAATAAAAAAAAATCATAATTCTCCATTCACACACAACTATTCCCAGTTCATCAAACTTATCACACCTAGGGGTTCAGAAACTTTCCACAATTATATGAGTTTATGAACTTATCCTAGTCAGACCTTTGACATCCATTCGCTGAGGGGTTCAAAACTTCTCATATAATTATGAGTCATGAACTTACCATAAGTATGAGTTTTAAGAACTCACAAATTAATCTTAATCTTATATTCATAAAGAAAATAAAGATTTTATTCATACAAACATATATATTTACATATGTTCAAACATCGTTCTTAATATTACAACCGTTAATATCATACACTATCAAAAGATACTATCGCTAATACTTAAGCGGTCTACCTTCCACTCCCTTCACCATTCTTCTTCTTACCAGGACATTTGTTGAATCCATGACCCATTCTTCCACATGAAAAACACTTCCTCATATTTGGCTTAGGATAATGTTGGGAAACATGTCCTTCTTGCTTACAATTGAAGCACACATTCTTCCACATCATGCATTCTCCCAAGTGAGTCTTTCCACACTTGTTATAGACCTTTTTCTTATTCGGGTTTGAATTTTCAGAGTTATCACTGTCGTGATCCCTCTTTCTCTTATTCTTGCACTTCTGCTTAATTATTCCTTCAGACAATCCACCACCTTCAGTCTTCATCTTATCCACCTACGCCTTCAACTCATTCCTTTCTTCAGTCATTTCACGTAACGCTCGCTCCGTCTTCCATAACTCCTCCAAGAGAAATACTTTACTCTAGAGTTCCTGGACTTCTGCAGATACTTGATCTTGTTCTCAAACTTTAGTCTTATTCTCTTTCTCCACCTTAGCTTCTTCGAACTCTGCCTCCTCATCACCACTTAGATACATCTCGAGATAATCATCACGATCACTCTCGAGATTGATCATAGGTTCATCTTTTTTTAACCTCTTCAACTGACTCGCTTTGCGCTGGCACCTAGGCCATTGGCAATGGTGCGACAGCCGCTGGCATCTCCATACTCATCTTATCTTCTCCCGACATCCTACAATCAGTTTAAATAACTTGATTAATACTCCTCCATTATGAACTTCTCACACTATGTGTTCACATATCTCACTATCGAATCCCTCACTTAGTACTCTGCATGAGTATTCTAGATTTCTCTTATGGTTATAATCTTAGGGTTCCCCCCCCCCCACTTAAGATTTATAACCTATAGCTCTGCTACCAACTTGTGACGCCTTGGTCACTACAGCTTTGATACCAACCTGTGATGCCCCCAAATCCGGGTTACCTGACCCCCGAGTTTGGTGCTCACGATCCACAAAATAATTAACATCTAACCACCTATCCATTGCTGAATAAAATATTACACCACATTAACTGATATAGTTAATACATTCGTCCCAAATTATCTAACCTTCATATTATAAACATACCCTTTAGATATACAAAAAGGGTTTACAAAATAACATAGTAATAATAATATTCATTAAACTATTCCAGCAACATGCCTTTGCCTTTGTTCTTCTCAGCACCTCCAGCCACTTCGTTCCTAGCTGAAATATTTTATTTAGCAAGGGTGAGCAATAATTTGCCCCGCAAGTTAAGACATACAATGAATGTATAAGTATCAAGAATAACATACTATCTATTCCGATAGAATGACACCAAAGTTCGGGAAACTTTAAAATAGCTGAACAAATCTCTAATTACTAACAAGCCTTCTCGAAATCAATGTAACACCATAATTTGATAATGAAAGAGTGCAACGCTTTTAAAGTTTCTACGATATTCTATTGAATAAACAAGAATCAATTCTACGTAAAAACAAAGTGGAATGTTTTTTAGATTTATGCTAAGCGATCCATTGGATCTAGAACTTCTCTTCTCGGGTATCTATCAAAGATTTACTTTGATATATACGCAGGTGTATCAGATAACCATAAAGATTAAATTATACCCCTCTGTAAGTATAACAAGTGATCAGCTTTATTATACCATGTACTATGCATAATGCTTAAAACGCGCGCAATAACCGAATATACGACCAAATATGTTCCCTTTATATAAAAGGTTGTTCTTCTCAGTCCTTGAATCAGAATTTGATTTAACAACGAAATACAATGATTTCAATATCTAATCACTTCTATTCTCTAATCAAACCTATCATGTTTTCTTTTTCGATCTAGCCGAAACAACTAGCATTCGTCTATCAATAATAATTGAATTCTCTTCTCTTCTCTTCTCTTCTCTTCTCGAACCTATCAAGTTCTAACAAGTGTTCGTCTAGTCAAAACAATTAGCTAAGACATGTTTCAATACGATTAAATAATATATAGAATTTAACTGTACTTTTTAAAATCAATAATAGCTTTTACAGATGTGAATATCCAACACCAGTTATTCTACAAGTATATTCTCAGAATCACTAATTCAATTTAAATTAATAAACATGTACTAACTACGAATAATCAATAATAATTCTCAGACGTGATCTAATCAACAATAATTAACCACCATAATATTTAAAAAGTATAGCTCAAGGTTGAGTTAAGGAAACTTGCCTTCCGCGTTGATTACTGCTATACAATATACTTATCTTTGTTCGTAAGACCTATAATCAATAATATCGGTCTCACAATTAGCACACTATAATTTATAACACATAACACTGTAATTCACAATCAATCCTTCTCCTAGACACATTACTACATAGCCACATCAGTGTTTATAACCTATATAAACAATTATTAAGTCTAACTATTTCGGTCTGGTTGGACTTCGGTCTATTCTCGGTGTTCTGGTCACCCTATCCGACAATTAACACAGTTATTGTCAAGTAAATTCGGTTTCAAAGCTTCAATATTACATTAGATAGGTCAATCATCGTTTATAATATTTTTCGGAAGCTTTTAATAATTTATAAACAATTATTATAATTTATAATAATTTTTCAAACACCGTAATCATTTTTAAATGATTTAAATACCAAATAAAACCATCATCATTAATTTTTAATAATATTAAAATATTAATGACATACTTGTCAAAATATTAAAGTTATTTATAATAACTTCAAATACTTTTAAATCATCAATATTCTACTCAAATGATTTTTAAAGTAATTTAAATTATTTTTAAACCATCACCATTAATATCTAAATATTAATGAAACTATTATCCAAATATTAAAAGTCATTAATTATAACTTAAAATATTTTTAAATCATTTTTTTCATTTTAAAATGATTTTTAAATCAATAATATCATTTTTAATTCATTTATTTAATACAATAATTAAATAAATCTAACATCATTAATATTAATTTATTAATGAGAATTCTCCAAAAATATTGAAAATTATATTTTATAATTCAAAATATTTTCTAACACTTTATTCTCATTTAAAATAATTTTTAAAATATTAAAATCATTTTTAACTCATTTAATTAATAAAATAATTAAATAAATCTAATATCATTAATATTAAATTATTAATGAAAATTCTCTAAAAATATTAAAATTTACATTTTATAACTCAAAATATTTTTAAACACTTTATTTTTATTTAAAAAGACTTTTATCAAATTAAAATCATTTTTCGCTAATTTATTTAATATACTAATTAAATAAATTAAATACCTTTAATATTTAAATAATTATAAATATTAAAGAAAAATATTTCAATTGGTCAAAAATATTTTTTATAATTTAAAATAATTTTTAAAACTATTTTTAATAATTTTTATAATTTATTTTCTATTTTTAAGTATTTTCCAGAAAATCAGAAAATAAAATAAATAGAAATCGTCGCTAAAGCCTATAGCGACACTTATCTGTCGTCTTAGGTGTTCTTGAGCCTCAAGAACACTGTCAAACCATTTTCAAGGTACTCAGTTTGACCACAGTTTAATCTCGGTTTTTGCATGTTCTGTCCAACCTAAAAGTCAGATCTTGTAGTGTTTATGTCACTCTACAAATTACAATACTTAGTTGGGTCATACTACACCATATAATGAAGATCAAGCCATGCAAAGTCACTGTCAGACTTAATCTGGGTTTTCTGGGTAAACCAGAAACCCAGACAGACGCGAGGTACCACTTTGTGGTTCAATTTTAGCTTAGTTCTGGTCATTAATTAGGTGTGTTATTAGTCCAAACCATTAATACATATGTCAAGGAACGTATATACATCACCAGATCATTCCAACAACAACAGAATTACAATTTATCACTCGGTCAAAGGCTTTTAGAAATAATGCTTATACCGTTTTTGGGTTTTCTAGAAACTACCATCGTGATCGATAAGCCTAGTTTGACCGTCCACTATGTTCGATCAGTTGCATGTTTAAAGGATTTAAAGCCACCAATATACAGTACATATACCAGGCTACAAACAGGTTACAAAAACATCAACAAACCACATTATTACTGACAGATCAAAGCATTTGAAAGTGTTGTCAGACGCTGTTTTCAAATTTCTGGGTTGCCCAGATTATACTCGGTCGTGGTCGGTCAACCGACTTTGACCGATTATAACTTGAAATCTAGACGTTCAACGACTATGATTTGACTTGCAGAATAAAGACCTCATACCAAACTACCAATCCAAAATATCAAACAACAAAAATCATAAATACACAAAGATCTACAGCCACTGACATTCGGTTGTCAGACCACAAACCATGTTTTTGGCAGTTTTGAAAATCATCACTTTTAAAGCATTTTGATGCTATGGATCCATGTTATATCAACATATATCACCATAAAACATCATCTAACACTGTTTTAAACACATAAACACGGAATTTTTTTTAGCATGAAAGATCAAACTCAAGTTAGGAATTTATACCTTATAGCTTAATCTTTGATTCTTGCTCTTCTTAACTGATCTTAGTGATCTAAGGGATGTGTTAGGGACTGGTTAACTTGTGAATTTCGGATATGTAGAGAGAGAGAGAGAGAGTTATGGGAGAGTTAGATATCTAATAGGCCAAATACATGCACTTTCTCTCTCTTTGATTTCTTATATAATGTGATATGTTGCTAGATCTGATGTGACAACCCCAAAACAGGTCCATTCCATCCAACCTATTCTGAGTCGTCAAATACATGGTACAGAAAATAACTACAACTCTATTACAATAATTGTCGTACAAAATACAACAACACATATGCTGTGAGTTTGAATACAAATATATACCAAATGTGACTCATGTTCCAACCGTGGACATCACCTCACAATAACACCTTACATAAAGGTATAGTCAAAAACTGTTTTAGAAATTAGAATCTTTGGGAAGTGCTCAAGGAAAACTTCGTACATGGGAGGCCATGCGTCTAGGTTATGGTAGACATCATATGGCCACAGAATTATCTTTGGTTGACCCAATAGACCCCAAAGAAAAATGAGAAGGTTACTATCATATTCTTCCCAACAGTGAGTCTTCTCTTGACTTATCATTATCTCCACTGTCTCTAATTGAGAATTATACTTCAAACAAACACCAAGATTATATAGGTAGTGCTCGTATATATACTCAGCAAGTGGATGAGCACATCCCTGTCTTATGATGACACGAGGTTGTATGTCGTTAGACATCTTGTATGATAGTGACAAACCACCCTTCCAACGTTGGGTACCCCTTACCCTATTGGATTCACCAAATAAAACTACTAAATGAACTTTTCTATACTGCTTCGGGAGAACATCCACAGCTAGAGACCACCGTTCTATTTTTCCGTTACCCTCGCTCGACCCAGCTACACTCTTATTACCTGAAAGGAGTTGTGAAGCAAAAGGGTGAGCACAACTAGCTCAGTAAAGAATATCATGACTAAAGATAAATAAATTATCAATAGTCTTCATCAATAATAAATCAGAGATTTAGAACATATGGTAGATGATAAAAAAATTTCAACCATAGTTGCAGCGGAACATGCAATCCATTAGAAGAGTCAAATAGACCATAAAGTCCATTATCTCTTCCATGTTAAAAATCCACCAACAATGTTATATCCATGTAACATCACTCAACAGTTCCTTTCCACAATCATATGAATAACTCATTATCATAATTGTGACTATAAATTTTTCTTCGCACCCAGGACGAAGAATATTTTCATCACCTGTCTTTACCTGAAACATCAAAGATCATGGTTATACCAAATCACAATTCCTGTTTATAATCATACTAACAAATCCATCTTTGCACTACGGGCCAAAGATATTCATCAACAAACCATCTTTGCACCGTAGTGCAAAAGATATTCATCAACAAACCATCTTTGCACTATGGGCCAAAGATATTCAACAACAGTTCATCTTTGCACTACAGGCCAAAGATATTCATCAACAGGCCATCTTTGCACTACATGCCAAAGATATTCATCAACAATTCATATTTGCACTACAGGCCAAATATATTCATATCTCAAAGAAATATATAATCATTTCAGAATTTATATAAACAATAATTATAACCATGTTGATCAATTCACCTTTACACTTAAGCTTAAGATATTCAATTATAAATTCAATGGTCATGATCATACCAGTCACAATTCAAATTTGCACTACAAGCCAAAGAGAACCCTAGTCATGATCATACCAATAATCTACCCATCTTTACACTCCAGTGAAAGAGAATTTCAACATCAGGGTTATAAAAATGTTACATATGATGATAAAAATAATATGATCAACATATAGTTTTAATCTCAAGAGTAATATTCGTAACTCATGAATAGTAATCCCGACACAAAAGATAGAAATTCTACAATAAAATTCATACCAATATTTCGGTATAATGATATTGAAAGAATAACATTACTTAAATTTATAAACAATTTATTTTAATTATTTACACTTTACTAATTAATGCATTTAATCATCATAAAATACCAACTCTTACAATTTCATCATCAATAACCAAAACCCTCATCAAAAATCTGCATATACCTCATATAGGATTCTCAAGCCATAAAATCCTATTTTCCAATTTTCTTTCTTCACAAAACATATTTAATTCATTTACTCATAACTAGACCATTTTCATGAAAAATACCAAATCAGTTCCAAAAATATTTCTTTTCTGGGATTTAGCATAATATAGTCCCATAGTGAACATATATTTTTCTCAGAATTTTTAAAAGTCATTTACTATTTTTCATATGGCCAAAATAGCCGAATATTTAGACATTTATCAAAAATTGTACTTTTGTCTAAAAATTCTGAAATTTACGGAGTATACTTCTATCATATACATGTACTCCCAATAAAAAAATTCATCAATTTTGGAGTTAACCACAAGGAATTATAAGCTGTTACTTCTAAAATAGTCTTTTCTCATAAAATTCAAAACTCTCAATCTATACATCCAAAAATCACCATTTTTGGACACAATCAAGAAAACTCATCAAAATATCATTTCAAATTTTTCCAGAATTTTTGAAGATCAAAAAAATTACGAAACTGAAAATCATAACAACCCTTAAAATCCCTTAATATCCCTTACCTCAAAAGAGCAGTACTTCTGACTGGATATCGGATATGATGCTGAAGGAAACTTGCACTGATGAATAGCAACTCACCAAGTATCTAAAAACTAACAAAATATGCTTCATAATATAGAGAGAGAAAGAGAGAAAACTTGTTTCTGGTGTGATTTTCAATTCTAACTTAGCCCTCTATTTATAGGAAAATTTTGGTAGGTTTGACCTGCAACCTGATGGCTTTACCTGCTACTATTTCCACCCACCACATTTGAAATATAATTCAGCACATTTCTTCACCAACCACAAGTGGGGCCCACCAATTCTAGAATTTTTCACCAAAATGATAAACTCCGAAAATTCAACAATTTCTGAACCAGTCATCTCGTAAAATTCATAATAAATCATACGTTCATTTTTAACGGTTCAAAATTTGTGGGCATATACTCAACTTATATATGTATAACATATCCAAAAATTACCACGATCCAACGGTCGGATTAAAAATTATAACCCCCGCAAAATATCTCAAAAACCCTGATTTTTAATACCTCCATTCCGACAAAAATACGGATAAAAACCTCAACATTAACTCCTTCATTTTTAACCACAAAAATATATCCCTCGTTTATATCCACATAAAATAAATATTTCCCTATCATATGAATCAATAATTAATTATTCACAAATAATAATACAGAATCACATTTATGACAACCAGGCCGTTCCCAGGAAAGAGGGGGCTTTCCAATAAGGATTTCTCCTTACTGGCGCGCAATTAGATGACCAAACCTCTCCTTAGACAGAACTTTCTAGACATTGCCAATAATGCTATCTAATATTACTATTCAAATAATATGAATTATTGATCTGATAATGGGAAATACTGTGCAGCAACAACAACAATAATACAAAATTTCAACGTAGCAATTATTGAATCAATAAAATAAAATATTGAACAGTAACTACTGTAACAATTATTGAGTAGTGCCTTCTTACGTAAGAATCAATAATTTCAAAAATACTATGCAATACCGTGTGCTACTGTGCAATAACGCGTATTACTGTATTTTAACCACCGGGTATTCCAACAGTGTTAACGGTAACAACTACGCCGTTATTTGTAAAAACTCAAATTTGTCGTTTTCTTCACCCGACAGTTATTCGTTATGGGGCCCACAAATAGCTACGCCGTCGTACGAATATTCCCCGATAGAAAGAATATTCCACGACCAAACGAATATTCCCCGACAACAATGATTATTTTATAACCACTTGCTTATTTTGAAAAAAAATCATATTTCACTCATAACTTTACACTTTTATCAATTTAACCATTTACTGAATAGTAATTATAAGAAAAATTGAATACCTTTATTTCATAAAATTCGGGGTCTTACAATCTCCCCTCCTTATGAAATTTCGTCCCCGAAATTTACGTACCTGGTAATTCAAGGAGTTGAGAATACCTTGCTTTCATTTCAGATTCCATCTTCCCTGTCATCATGATTTTTCTATTGCTCATCTCCTGTATTTCAGATATCATTCTAGAATACAGCTTCAAAAACAAAGGTTAATTTAACAAATTAACATATCACATCATATCCCAATAGTATGACTGACCAACAAATAAGCTTAGGTAGGACACACTAGCGAAGGATTTACTCGTCTCTTCCCTCCTAGTTGTATTCCCCGATCTCCGCCAGAGATCATATCCCTAAGCTCTGATACCACCTGTGACAACCCCAAAACAGGTCCATTCCATCCAACCCATTCTGAGTCGTCAAATACATGGTACAGAAAATAACTACAACTCTATTACAACAATTGTCGTACAAAATACAACAACACATATGCTGTGAGTTTGAATACAAATATATACCAAATGTGACTCATGTTCCAACCGTGGACATCACCTTACAATAACACCTTACATAAAGGTATAGTCAAAAACTGTTTTAGAAATTAGAATCTTTGGGAAGTGCTCAAGGAAAACTTCGTACATGGGAGGCCATGCGTCTAGGTTATGATAGATATCATATGGCCACAGAATTATCTTTGGTTGACCCAATAGACCCCAAAGAAAAATGAGAAGGTTACTATCATATTCTTCCCAACAGTGAGTCTTCTCTTGACTTATCATTATCTCCACTGTCTCTAATTGAGAATTATACTTCAAACAAACACCAAGATTATATAGGTAGTGCTCGTATATATACTCAGCAAGTGGATGAGCATATCCCTGTCTTATGATGACACGAGGTTGTATGTCGTTAGACATCTTGTATGATAGTGACAAACCACCCTTCCAACGTTGGGTACCCCTTACCCTATTGGATTCACCAAATAAAACTACTAAATGAACTTTTCTATACTGCTTCGGGAGAACATCCACAGCTAGAGACCACCGTTCTATTTTTCCGTTACCCTCGCTCGACCCAGCTACACTCTTATTACCTGAAAGGAGTTGTGAAGCAAAAGGGTGAGCACAACTAGCTCAGTAAAGAATATCATGACTAAAGATAAATAAATTATCAATAGTCTTCATCAATAATAAATCAGAGATTTAGAACATATGGTAGATGATAAAAAAAATTCAACCATAGTTGCAGCGGAACATGCAATCCATTAGAAGAGTCAAATAGACCATAAAGTCCATTATCTCTTCCATGTTAAAAATCCACCAACAATGTTATATCCATGTAACATCACTCAACAGTTCCTTTCCACAATCATATGAATAACTCATTATCATAATTGTGACTATAAATTTTTCTTCGCACCCAGGACGAAGAATATTTTCATCACCTGTCTTTACCTGAAACATCAAAGATCATGGTTATACCAAATCACAATTCCTGTTTATAATCATACTAACAAATCCATCTTTGCACTACGGGCCAAAGATATTCATCAACAAACCATCTTTGCACCGTAGTGCAAAAGATATTCATCAACAAACCATCTTTGCACTACGGGCCAAAGATATTCAACAACAGTTCATCTTTGCACTACAGGCCAAAGATATTCATCAACAGGCCATCTTTGCACTACATGCCAAAGATATTCATCAACAATTCATATTTGCACTACAGGCCAAATATATTCATATCTCAAAGAAATATATAATCATTTCAGAATTTATATAAACAATAATTATAACCATGTTGATCAATTCACCTTTACACTTAAGCTTAAGATATTCAATTATAAATTCAATGGTCATGATCATACCAGTCACAATTCAAATTTGCACTACAGGCCAAAGAGAACCCTAGTCATGATCATACCAATAATCTACCCATCTTTACACTCCAGTGAAAGAGAATTTCAACATCAGGGTTATAAAAATGTTACATATGATGATAAAAATAATATGATCAACATATAGTTTTAATCTCAAGAGTAATATTCGTAACTCATGAATAGTAATCCCGACACAAAAGATAGAAATTCTACAATAAAATTCATACCAATATTTCGGTATAATGATATTGAAAGAATAACATTACTTAAATTTATAAACAATTTATTTTAATTATTTACACTTTACTAATTAATGCATTTAATCATCATAAAATGCTAACTCTTACAATTTCATCATCAATAACCAAAACCCTCATCAAAAATCTGCATATACCTCATATAGGATTCTCAAGCCATAAAATCCTATTTTTCAATTTTCTTTCTTCACAAAACATATTTAATTCATTTACTCATAACTAGACCATTTTCATGAAAAATACCAAATCAGTTCCAAAAATATTTCTTTTCTGGGATTTAGCATAATATAGTCTCATAGTGAACATATATTTTTCTCAGAATTTTTAAAAGTCATTTACTATTTTTCATATGGCCAAAATAGCCGAATATTTAGACATTTATCAAAAATTGTACTTTTGTCTAAAAATTCTGAAATTTACAGAGTATACTTCTATCATATACATGTACTCCCAATAAAAAAATTCATCAATTTTGGAGTTAACCACAAGGAATTATAAGCTGTTACTTCTAAAATAGTCTTTTCTCATAAAATTCATAACTCTCAATCTATACATCCAAAAATCACCATTTTTGGACACAATCAAGAAAACTCATCAAAATATCATTTCAAATTTTTCCAGAATTTTTGAAAATCAAAAAAATTACGAAACTGAAAATCATAACAACCCTTAAAATCCCTTAATATCCCTTACCTCAAAAGAGCAGTACTTCTGACTGGATATCGGATATGATGCTGAAGGAAACTTGCACTGATGAATAGCAACTCACCAAGTATCTAAAAACTAACAAAATATGCTTCATAATATAGAGAGAGAAAGAGAGAAAACTTGTTTCTGGTGTGATTTTCAATTCTAACTTAGCCCTCTATTTATAGGAAAATTTTGGTAGGTTTGACCTGCAACCTGATGGCTTTACCTGCTACTATTTCCACCCAGCACATTTGAAATATAATTCAGCACATTTTTTCACCAACCACAAGTGGGGCCCACCAATTCTAGAATTTTCCACCAAAATGATAAACTCCGAAAATTCAACAATTTCTGAACCAGTCATCTCGTAAAATTCATAATAAATCATACGTTCATTTTTAACGGTTCAAAATTTGTGGGCATATACTCAACTTATATATGTATAACATATCCAAAAATTACCACGATCCAACGGTCGGATTAAAAATTATAACCCCCGCAAAATATCTCAAAAACCCTGATTTTTAATACCTCCATTCCGACAAAAATACGGATAAAAACCTCAACATTAACTCCTTCATTTTTAACCACAAAAATATATCCCTCGTTTATATCCACATAAAATAAATATTTCCCTATCATATGAATCAATAATTAATTATTCACAAATAATATTACAGAATCACATTTATGACAACCAGGCCGTTCCCAGGAAAGAGGGGGCTTTCCAATAAGGATTTCTCCTTACTGGCGCGCAATTAGATGACCAAACCTCTCCTTAGACAGAACTTTCTAGACATTGCCAATAATGCTATCTAATATTACTATTCAAATAATATGAATTATTGATCTGATAATGGGAAATACTGTGCAGCAACAACAACAATAATACAAAATTTTAACGTATCAATTATTGAATCAATAAAATAAAATATTGAACAGTAACTACTGTAACAATTATTGAGTAGTGCCTTCTTACGTAAGAATCAATAATTTCAAAAATACTATGCAATACCGTGTGCTACTGTGCAATAACGCGTATTACTGTATTTTAACCACCGGGTATTCCAACAGTGTTAACGGTAACAACTACGCCGTTATTTGTAAAAACTTAAATTTGTCGTTTTCTTCACCCGACAGTTATTCGTTATGGGGCCCACAAATAGCTGCGCCGTCGTACGAATATTCCCCGACAGAAAGAATATTCCACGACCAAACGAATATTCCCCGACAACAATGATTATTTTATAACCACTTGCTTATTTTGAAAAAAAATCATATTTCACTCATAACTTTAAACTTTTATCAATTTAACCATTTACTGAATAGTAATTATAAGAAAAATTGAATACCTTTATTTCATAAAATTCGGGGTCTTACATCTGATGTTGGCTATCAATACTAGGCTGATTTGCTAAGATTTTCAAGTTACAAAGTCAAATTAGTTGGCCACCTACTAAAGTCTTGGCAATTTTTTAGAAGTTAACTTACTAAAATATTTAAAAAGGGTACTTTGGTCATTCTCCTTATATATTTAATGGCTTGATTGTTAATTGCCCAAACCCTTAGGGTTTAACCCTAAGGTTCTAACCCTTAGGTTTTAAAATATTAGTTTTCAAGATTTTCAATTTAGGGTTTTGAAAATAGGAAATTAAGATAATTAAAAATATAATTAGTGATTCCTAATTACATTAAATGTTATCAACCACCTTAAGACTTATTTAATTAGGATTAGGGTTCTTAATTAGGGTTTAGGATTTTCGAATTTAAAATTAGGATTTTCCAGCTTTCGATTAGGGTTTCTAATCCAGATATTAGGGTTTATTAATTTTAAGCCTTATCCGATCAATCATTGATCAATATTTTAATACAGTACAAATACGTATTCAACAATATAATTATTTTAATTATATTTTCTATCGAATTCTTATCCGTAACTAGGGTTAGGGTTTCTAAATCTGTTAAGCACAACTCTACTCTTATTTCTCAGTCAATACACAAATTGACTAAGTCTCACAGCTCGTATCACAGATACACCGCACAATATTGATAATTAATATTAATATTAATAAAAAAAATTATTCGTAAAATTCGAATTATTCAAAATCCCGGGTTACTACATATGACATTAATAAACCATTGGATAAAAGTACGTTATGTTGATATTAATCAACGAAGGAATTATTAAGTGAATGATTAATTTATATTAATTATTATAGAGATTAATAATACGTTAATCAATGAGAAATAGATTAATTAATATTATTGTTAATTAATGAATAAATAATTTATCTATTTGACATAAAACAAATAAGTAAGTTATTAATATAATAAGATTATATTGACTGTTATATGCAAGTGTGCAATAATTAAATATATTATATATATGGAATACACCTACATTATATAGTGTAGTACGACACTTATGTGCCTATACTATATATAGTAACCATATATTAAGATTTAATGAAACTATATAAATACATCATGAAATGTGTATGTGACAATATGTATATGGATATATAGTAAAATAATATACCATGAGCATATTGTAAACTAGTATTTTAATAAAGTATACCAGTGTGATAAAATGTACATGGATTATATGTATGTTACATTTTCATATCACATCTACTACCTTGAAATATTAATTATGTAAATCATATTGTCACATTATGTTATAACCCATGTATAGATGATATGTGTATACAATATACCATAAGAATAGGGTTTGTGTATAAGTGTATAACCTATGTTTTGCAAGATTGCTGAGATTTTTCTCTCTTATCCCAAATTGAGTGTCACAAAGTACATGAATAGTGACTTGAAGCTAAAACACGTATTTTCCAAAAGGCTATGGAATAGGTGATGATTGAAAGGCTAATGGTTGGTGGTGGGTTGTTAAACTACTCTTGATTAACTAATGTATTGTTCCATTACACCATGAACCCAACCTTAGTGTAATGCCAATGTCTAGTCCAAGCTTCTTCTGTAAATATAAGCTCTATTTTCAGTTTTTGTGATTGCTAGAAGTTGTTTGATAGTCTAATTGGAGAGTATAAGTTTTTGAGCTACTATAGAAGCATACTCAGAGTGTAGGAAGTCCAATTCAAGCTCAAGAAGGTATAAATCTTAACTATGTTCTTGAAATGGGTCTAGTTTAGTTCTTAAAAATTTTTGAATTCAGATGTCAATTGATATGAATTAACATGTTATAATGTGTTTAAGAAGTTTACTAACATGTATGAACTCTTTAATAATGGTTTGGAACATGTTTGGATCATTGGAAATCAAGTTAGTAGTTACTCTACAAAACAGAGTATACTTATTGCTTCTGAACTCGACGTGGCGCAGCTATGCCCTGTTTGTACTAGGGTGTAGTGCAGCTGCGCCGTACCTCAAAACCAGTTGATGGATTCTGTCATGCTAGGTTATTGCTAATATAGTATTATAACTTGTATATACATGAGAAATAGGTATGACATGTGTTACAAAGTTTCCTTATGAGTTATGAAGTGTCCAACATAATTTAGTAGACGATCTTTAACAAAAACTTAAGGTTTTAGAGACAAACCTTGTGGAAACTTTTGTTTACAAGTTCTGAACTTAATGGTTCATATACATGATTTCTTTCAGAGAGGAATAAGCAAGATATGGTGTTATAATGTCCTTGTCATGATCAAACTTGTTAGTTTTATGTTAGAAAATGTTTTAAAGGAAAAAGCTTGATAAATATGCATGAATGTTACATGTTATACATTCTGATCTTGGAAAGAGGATATCATAACTTATTTACTTATGATAAGAGTTTTAAAGTTGTCTTGTAGGTATTAAATTAACATCGTTCGAGTTTAAAATGATTTCAAAGGTAAACTTGAACATGTTTTCAAACTTTAGTTGCATTATATATGAGTGCTTAGATGTTAAAGGTTAAGATGCCATGTTTATATACTGACTTAAAAGCATATTGGTATGATTTAGAAATGCATGAATAGCCCGTTAACTTTATATCATTCATAAGGAAGCATGAACGTGTTGGACTTATTAGTAAGCTTTACTAATGAAAATACGAACTTTGAACGTGAATACTTTGAGAGTTAGAACCTGACATTTATGAACATGTTTGATGATACTTTTAGGGTTGCTAATGTATCATACATATATTCCTACGATGTTAAGAGTTATGAAATCAAGTTAAAACTAAATAAAGCATGTTTTCAAAATAATAACTAGAATAGTTGCATGTATGTAATATGAATACTCACAAGCATGCCTAAAATGAGTTTTATGACCACCTTATGTGTTTAGAAAGCAAGAATATTAGACTTTGTGGTTTCATGACCATGAATGGCCTTACCTTGTCGAAATGTTTAACTTAGAACTATATTATAAAAGGGGAAAATCTTTATTGACTTGAAAAGTATGAAAAGACCTTTAACATGACAAAATATATTATGTGTGAATGTTGTGCTCATGCCGGACAGAAACCTCAAGGCAACAGCTAAGTCTTGGCTTGGCCAAAGGGATACGCAGCTGCGTCGGCCCTAGGCTTAGCCATGGCGCAGCTGCGCCATCTAGTAGTTATGAATAAGTTCTACTTTTAATCTGAAGTTCAAGGCATGATTATATGATTACTTTGAATTGTAATATGTGACCACTATGCTATGTAATGTGTAGTAAGCATGCTATATGATAGAGATGAATGTTAATTAGGACTTTCAAATGTTAAAGTCCAAAGGAACGTTTTCATGATATAAAGCAAAGATACGTTGTTTGAATTTGTGATCTGATTTGTGCTATGAAAATATAGGATAGGTGATGTGGTATGAAGTTACAACTAAGTTAGACGTTTATGTGTATGTTTGAACTTACCTATATAAGTTTTAAATGTGTCAAACACATAGCGAGTTAAGTGTGTGATAGATATATATGAATGTTGATGTCAAGTACGAATGGTTAAGGTATACCTATACATACCTAGCTATTCTAAGAGTATGATGAGAAAGTGAAATGTAGGTTTTACGAACCTAGTTAGGAAACAATGTAGCATTTTTATTATATTAAGAATGTATGAAATATATGGCTAATGGATGTAAATCCATGATTATATAACTGTGTAGGAATACATATAATGCAGATAAGCTTTAAGCACTTAAGTCGCAGTTGATAAACTACGAATAAGGTAAGTCTTTCAGTTCCTATTTGTTATATGAATTCGATAACTGTTGGTTAAACTATATTATGCAATGAAAATTTTGATGTGTGTGTGTGTGTGTGTGTGTGTATATATATATATATATATATATATATATATATATATATGAAATGCATATGAGATATGTATGAAAGTTGAAAGTTGATCTTTGATGATATTCTTGTGAAGTAAATCTCTATGTCTGTTATGTTAGAAGTAACATGCGTAGTAAATATTATTTGATTATGAATGCATGAACTGAGTATGTTATTATATGCTATGTGATGCATGAAAACTGTTAGAATTGTTGGGCTGTCGAGCTCACCCTTGCAAATAACCACTTTTGCAGGTTAAGGACTCATAGTAAAGTTACGTGCTACTTGATTGATAAAGTTCAATAACATCGAAGGAGATTGATTTATTTATTTAATATATGCTCTTGAACCGTGTTTAGGTTCTAGGAGATGTACATGATAGTAGTATATAATGTGTAATACATGTTAAGTTGTACTATGTGATACATAGAGAAGTTCGAATCGAGATGTAAAGATTTATACAGCAATTCAAATAGAATGAATCATAACATAATTTGATTCAAGGATATATAATTAATTCAAGTTAAGATATCAATAAAAGATTTATTTTTAAAGGAGATTGAAAAAGTTTAAATTATTCTGCATATTTTTATAACATCAAATATGATGTAAGATAGGAATAGTAAATGACCAAGATTTGAAACTTATAAAAGTTTAGGGTCATTGTACAAATCCTGGAAATGGAAAGAATTTATATTCTAAATTGTAATAAGCAAAGTTATATTCATTAAGTTAAGAATAAAAGATATAAATAGTTTGACGATAGTAGTATCGTGGCGGACCTAATCCGAGGTTTGAAGGAATCTAGATTTGGGGGCGTCACAGGTTGGTATCAAAGTCGTAGGTTATAAACTTTAGGTAAGTGTGCCTTAGGCTATAACCTGAGAGAGAGAGAAAGATAAAGATTAAAATATATAAGCAAGGATTCAAAGAAAAATCTTGAAGTATCTAAGAGAATGAGAATTCAAGAGTTTCCTAACTCCGGTAATAATATGTTAAGATGTTGTCTATAAGATGAAGATGACAAAGAGAATAAGAATGAACTCGAGTGGAGTTTTGTTGATAATAGGGAAAGAACAGTAAGGTAAATTGATGATCACGACGTGGTCGGAATGAGCTCTGAAGTGATAAATAATCTGTAACGACTAAGTGTGTATAACTTGATGTTATAAGAGAATGTACTATGAAATGCACGGTACGATATGAACTAATGAGGAGTTGTGTATGATGAGATACTAAGAATTTGTATCGAGCAAAGAGCAAGTTAAGTATGAGATAGAGTTAGGTGGGATTTCAATTGAGGACCCATGTCAGCAGCTAAGTTGTATGATTCCTTGTTATGGGTGGGGAATTGTACTTGGTGTAAAAATCACCTAGTTTCTAGCACTGATATTTATTGAAATGTATGTGTCGCGCTATTTGCTATATACTTGTTAAGAAGGTGATTCTTTTCTCATGCATATAACAGATAGATAGGTTATAGTTAGAGAATATAAGGTTAAGTTGCGAGTTCTTAAAACTCATACTTATGGTACGTTTGTGACTCATAATTATATGAAATATTTTTGAACCCCTCAGCGAATGGACGCCTATGGTTTGACTAGGGTAAGTTATTAAACTCATATGATTATGGCAAGTTCCTGGATTTCCAATGTGTGGTAAGTTTTGTAACACCCGAGAAAATTAGATTTATATGAGAATTAAATTTTTATTTAATTATATGGATTAAATGAATTTAATTAATTATTTATGGGAGTAAGCTAATTGAATGTCGTTCTATAACCTAGAAACGTCGGAACGTTATAGTATTTTGGCTACGTGATAGAATTAAAGTGTTTGAATTTCCAAGATGAAAATAAAAGCTTTTCGAGAATTTTTTTTGAAAAATACTATTCACGCATTTCTGCTCAGGAATTATTTTTGAATTTCTGAGAAATACATAACGATAGAATATCTAGATGAGATGGAATAACTAATAATATTTCAGTTATGGCAAATGCAGTTTTTTACCTGCGGACTTAAAACCTAACGGTTAGGGAAAGTGATTTTCGAGAAGGAATTGAAATGTGTATAATGAATTAAAGTGATGATCGTATAATACGTAAGTATTAAACGAGGTAATGAATACGAGTATGATATGAGGTATTATACGAGTATGTAAGAATAATGGTATATCGTATATGATGAATAAGTATACGAGTTAGAGTACGAGATTAATACGTAGATTATACGTTAAAAGGCTTTAAGCCCTATGTAATGGACTTATAGGATTGTGTAGAAAATTGTAATGTCCAATTGGGATAATAATAAAGCCCAATACGAATTAATGTTAAAGCCCAAATGTTTGTAATGTTAAGTTCAATGTAAATTAATGAACAAGCCCAAGTGTTTGTTTAATTGCAAGCCCAATGTATAAGTTAGGTTAATTAAACCTTAAGCCCAAACTATTAATCCAATGGATTAGGAGGATCCATGGGGAAACCCATGATCACATGGGTGATCATGGTGGCCAAGAAACAAGTGTGATGAGCAAGTAGACTTAAGGGTTAAGGAAAGGATAAGTTAAGTAAACTTAAATGCTAAATAAAGTGCTTATAAGTAATGGGCAAGTAAACTTAATGCCTATGTAATAGTGGTGATGAGCAAGCAATAGATAAGTATTGTGATGGCCAAGTAATTAATTTGGTGAGCAAGTAAACTTAGGGTTTAAGTAATGAATAATATGGAGGTTTATTAAGGAGGTGGGATTGGCTTTTGACCATTATACCCTAATCTAGCAACTCCTATAAATAGCAATCTTTGGATTTCGTTTAACATTTGTTCAAAAACACCAACAACTTAGAGCTTATTGGTTAGAGAGAAAAAGCTACAAAAGCTAGAAAGTTAGACTTTGTAATCCAAGAAGGAAGAAGAAGGATTAGCAAGAGAACTTCAAGGGTAAGCAATCCTAAACCATGATTCTTCATCTCTTTAATTGATAGAGAAGTGAGTAGTGGTAGAACTAGTATGCTAAGGAATGATAAGAATGAGTAATCTAAGGAATTAAGTCGTAATAAGTCGTGAATAAGCATTTTGTTCATAGATAAGTTATGAACCAAGGAAGAACTTATAGGAACTTGTCATATGTTAATAATAATGAGGTTGGTATGATAAGAAGAAGCAAGGATGGTGGTTAAAAGATTTAAGCCATGATAAATCATGAGAAATAAAAATTATAAGTAGTTTATACTTTTATAAGTTATAAACTCACAAAGAATAGGCAATAACTTATCATGTATATAAGTTAATGAGATGAGTAGGTTAAGATGTTAATATGATGGATAGAGTCCATTTGAAATGATGAACAAATCAAAAGAAACGAAGTTATGGCGGAATTCACACGATTAGACGATAATCGTCGAATTCGTGAAAATCTCGGAATGGAAGTCGAATTTTGATATTGAGTTCAGAAACATTGGTTTTCAATGGAGTATAGTCTTATTTGGCATTCTAGAGTTGCGGACTCAAAAATGACCGAATTCTGACTTAGAACGAAGAAACGAGCGTTGAACGTTCACGAACGTTTATCGTTTTCATTAAAATGAACTAAAAGGTGAATTTTGAGTTAACGGATTTGAAATTGTATAATTCTTACATGAACATGTAGAGTAGGTAATTTGTGAACTAACGGCATTTGAATGAGTCAATTTGGACATATAACGAAGAAGTTATGAGCCCGGGAATCTCACATAAAAAATTTTTGTCAAAAATTTCCTGGTGCTGAGTACTGGTGCCGCAGAGCCAGTCAAGGCCAAGTATGTGGCGCCGCAGCTCCAAGAATGCCATAAGTTACTGAAGTCTCGTGCCGAAGCGCGACAGTTAGCACTACGACTCGCGCCGCAACGCCAAGTCTGAACCGTAGCCACCTATGCATGGCGCCGCAGCGCGACATAAAGAAGGGAAGCTGGCGCCGCAACGCCGTCACTAGAATGTAGATAGAGAAGAAAGGTTTTGAATGTAAAGTGACAAAGAAGCGTATTAAGAGTGAATTAAATTCTTAATCAACATAATGTAACATCATTTAGGATGTATAACCTTAAGTAATACATTAGAGGTTAAAAGAAAGAATAATTAAACGAAGAACGTGAAGGGTAATTAAGTAAACTGTGAATGGTATTCAACGTTGATACTTCACCAATGACGATCGAGTAACGGTTTAATAATGTAAGATCGTTAGTAAGCCGTGAGGAAGGATGATTAAATTAAAACGTGTTGTATTAATGAAATAATTTCAGTTAAGTTATAGAAGAGAAAGAAGTTGGTAAGAACGATGTAAAAAAATGACGGCAAGCCGAAACCAATAATAACAAGTCTAATACATGATTAGATTGAGAAGAATGGTAAGATTCATTAGGAACCATGTATGTTCATTCATGACCTAATGAGGTATATTATGTGGTTATGTGTTGTAGAGACCGTAAAGAATGAAAGGAAAAGTTATTATACTGTAGCAGACGCTGAAGGCAAGTTTTTCTTATCGCTTGTTTAACCTTCGTGTTAGCCAGGTTTTCAGTGATTCATGTTATGAGACGCATGAATGGTTTTAAAGAAAGGGTCGATGCCAGTTTTAACTCGGCTAGACTAATCTTGAAGAGTTAATTTATTTCATTACAAGTTTTTCAATATAGAATTGATAATGCTATCCTACGCCAATTATTTGGTACGAATTCAAAGTAAGTCTGAATATGAATAAACAAATGTATTTTACATCGATTATTCAATGGGCACACGAGGTTGCCAAAACTTAAACATATATACGTTTAAAGGATATAGTGTTGATCAACATAGAGTACTATAGGTTGATCACCTAGACGTGCTTGTAAGCTATGCCAAACTTACGGACTTAGTGCCGAGATGTCCTTTTCAAAGAAATTATGAAATGCTCATGGTCTTGGACCAAAATTGATGTTTTACTGAATATTTTCATTGTAAAATGTTTTGAAGGAAAAGAAGTGCTATTTTGAATTATCGATAGTACTTCATAACTATTGTTCAGTTATTGAAGATATACGGTTCCTATGTTTCAAGCATGTCGTTTAAATGAAATTGTTGTACTTGCTGAGCTTGTTATGCTCATTATTGCTTGAACCATATGAATGTAGCTAAGACTGAATGGACCAAAGGATCCAACAAGGATAAAGGGAAAGCTAAGGCGAACCCGTAGATTACCTATGTAATAGTATAGGTTTGTAATGATAATATTTGATATTATGACAAGAATAAATGTCACGGTTATAAAGAACCTGGGGAATGGTAATATTGTTTTGGAATAAGGCATATTCGTTCTTTTGAGGCATTTCAATTGAATGTTTATGTGAAATGTAGCACCGTGTAGCACCATCTGTCGGGTTGGAAGATACCCGGATTTAGGGGCGTCAAAGGTTGGTATCAAAGCATTAGGTTATAAAACTTAAGGGGGGAAGAACCTTAGGCTAATAACCTCGTTAAGGAAGGAAAAGTCCGAAGGAAGTAAACTCGAGCTTTACTTAAGTTGAATGAGTTAATAAGGTATTGAGGAAACTCGGTACCGAAAGATTTAAAAGATGGAAATTAATCCTAAATAAATTAAATTTGATTTGTGCTTATACTATTGTGTGTTATGTACTAATCAACATGTTATGTGTTATTGTAAGATGTCGATCGATAGCTTGATGTATAGAGATATACACGCGGTGAGCGAAGAAACTATGAACAGAGTAGAACCTGTACCTATGCCAGTGGCAGAGGTACCATTAGTGATTCTAGAGGAGTCGGAGCCAGATGAGTATTTTTCTGAGGAAGACTACTCCGAGGGAGATGTAGCTTTGACATCATACCTCGATATGATGGTTGATGGAGATGAAGAAATAGAGGTAACATCGGTTAATACAGTGGTACCTACACAAGAGCCATCACCTCCAGATGCAATGAGAGCATTGTAACTAGCAGTGTTGAACAGGAATGTGCAATTGAGTACAGTTGTGCAGGATAAAAGTGAAGAGATTAATTATCTCCATGAAGCTAAGGTGTCTGCTGAAGCAGATTTTGAGTCAGAGCATGATAAGCAGGTGCTTATGACAGAGCAGGCTAGGGACTATAAGGAAGAGGCCGATGAGCTTCGTAAGAAACTGATTAAGAGAGACCAGAAGATAGCACGGATGTCTTACATCCATAAGAGTGCTCATGAGAATTTTAAGATGAAAGTTGCTTGTTATTCCATTGAGTTGGGACAAACTTGACATACGATTAGTCGGGATACTGTAGTGATGATTGCGAATGAGAAACATGAGGATGCTGTTATGCATTATTAGAAGTCTAGAGTTATAAATATGTGTGTAGTGACGTAAAACCCTCTTTTGTATAAAAGGGTAGTCTTTTTGTAAATCCCAACTTTTGTGAAATTCAATTGCGGGATAGAAATGTAATAGCTTTTGAATATGAAAGCAAATTATAAATAGTTTCAAACTATGAAGAAGCATATGAATATAATGAAGTTTTCATTTAATATGCTTTGTCATGGTATGAGTTATTATTGTGGAATAATAATAAAGTAAGTAAATAGATAATAATGAAATTTTATTTCTTTAATCAGAAAATGCTGCCAAGGAGAAGACAACGTAATTAGGGGGCTGAGTCCCATAACAATAATCAAGGGGGTCAAAATAACCCTATGCAAGAGTTCGTTAATTTATTAACGACTGCATTTAATCAAACCGGGGGTAAAGTAACCGCGGGACCTAGGGTAGCCAGAACGACTACCTTTAAAGAATTTAAAAGTGTAGGTCCGCCAGAATGGCGGACCCAATAGAGGCCCAGACATGGGTGAAAGAAATAGAAAAGGCATTTGTTATTACAAACATAGCTGAGGTGCAAAAGACTTCTTTTGCGACCTATATGATGAAGGGAGAAGCCAACTTTTGGTGTGAGGCTCACCAGGGTAGGGCTAGAACAGATGGGGTAATGTGAGAACATTTCAAGAAGGTTTTCTTCGAGAATTATTTCCCTACAAGCATGCAAGGGTGGATGGAGATTAAGTTTTTAGAACTTAAACTAGGGGACATGATGGTTCCCCAGTACGCGGCCAAATTCAATGAATTAGCAAGGTTTTCTCCACACCAAGTGGACACTGAGGAGAGGAAGGTTCGTAGGTTTGAGCAGGGCCTGAAACCCTGACTCTATAGTAGGATTTCTGTGTTCCAGAGTGCTTCCTATGGGACCATTCTAGAAAAGGCGATTATAGAGGAGGGTGGTAGTGAGTGTGATGACCTGAAAATTTGGATCGTCCAGAATTTAAGTTTAAAGAATTAGTAATTAATAAAATGAATTTTTATTAATACTATTATGTGCTATGTGTTTATTAATCATTCCATAACCTAGGATGATTATAAGTCGGGAGGATTCTGGCTACGAGCTAGATTGAACAAATAAGAATTTTCAAGACAAAAATAAAATTTTTTCGGGAACAAAAATATTTTCGGGGAAAAAGATGAAATAAGCACTATTTATCCGTTTCTGCTTGGAGATTTAGTTTGAATTTCCGAGAAACAAGTAATGATAGAATTTTAAGACGTGATGGAATATTCAATAATATTTCAGTTATGGCAAAAATAAAGTTTTCGCCTGCGGACTTAAAATCTAAGGGTTAGAAAAAGTGAGTTCCGAGAATTTAATGATTTCGTATAATAATTAGGTTATTATGCGTGAGAAATACGAGTATGATACTAGTTATTATACGAGTATAGTAAGAAGATTATTACGACGTATAATACGAATATCGTATGAACTATATACGAAGAGATGAGCAAGTAAACTTAAGGGCTAAGTAAGAGATAAGTTATGTGATGACTAAGTAAACTTAAGGGCTGAGTAAAAGATAAGTTATGTGATGACTAAGTAAACTTAATAGCTAAGTAAAGTGTTTATACTTAATGGCTAAGCAAGAGATAAGTTATGTAATGACCAAGTAGATTTAATGGCTAAGTAAATGTGGAGGCCAAGTAAACTTGGTGCTTAAAACTTGAATAGTAAGGAGGTTTTGGGGGGAAATGACTAAAATACCCTTATCCTTTGTTTTCTATAAATAGGAAGCTTAGTTCATTGTTTTGAGATTTTAAAAATCCTACACTATGAGAGAGAGAGAGAGAGAGTTCAGATGGGAGAAAGAAGAGGAAGAGGAAGAGGAAAAGATTGCTCGTGAGTAATCTTTGTCCGACGGAAAGACATTAAAGGAGAAAGGTAATCCGAAACATAATCTCTTATAATTTTTCTTTAAGTTTTTATGTTTAAAAACATAACTTAATGAAGATAAGAAGTAGATAAGGTTAGAGATGATTTCATATGGTTGAAATCATGAGAAAAGAAGAAATAAGAAATTTGAAGTTTAGTAAATAAATTTCTTAAGGAAGTATAAGATTTATAATAAATTAGAATGATCCGAGTGGATTATATGAATGAGTAGGTGAAATAAGTAAGGAATGATATTCTATAACATCAAATTCCAATAAAAAGTGAAATTGTAATCCAAAATATCGATTAAAATAAAGAACGAACGAAGAACACGCGAAGAACATGAAGAACGTTGTTGATGGACAAATTTAAAACCATCATAGGATAATTATTGTTGATGGACAAGTTTAAAACCATCGTGTATAAGCTAGTTGATTATTTCTTGGTTAGGAACGGTAGAAACATTCATGAAGAACGGATTAAACTTAGTTATAACGAAGTTATGGCGAAAATTTCGTAAAAGACAAATGAGAACTAGAAAGTTAGTAAATGAACCCGAACATGTAGGGTTTCATAAGGAAGTAAAATAACATAGAAACCGTGAGTCGTGGACTCAAGAACAAACGAGTTCTGTGTTCGGATGATCGAATTACGGACGAACTAATGAAGAACGTTAAAAGCGTAAAAATGAACGAAGGGTGAAGGTCAAGCCAATCGAATGGCACATTAACGGATTCAAAATGAAGTTCTGTCTAAGGGGTATTGAAGTACGTAAGATAAGGAAGAGAATGGCTTTGGAATGACCTCGTTTCGAGTTATAATGAAGGAGTTATGAGATCGGGAAATAAGCTTCTCAAATTGGATTTAACACTTCGAGAAATATACTCCGTCATGTTGTTTTGTTCCAGTCTAATAAACTCTACCTCCTTCATATGACGAATACTTTCAGGAAAGTACTTGTCATTAAACAGTTTCTGAAACGTTTCCCAAGATATGTTGAGTGCGTCAGGCTGGGTACGCTTCACAGACTCCCACCAGTAGTCTGCCTCACCGTGGAACATAAAGGTGGCGAATGGAACCTTCTGTTCCTCCGTGCATCCCAAGACATCGAATATCTTGGTAATTTTCTTGACTCATGTTTTCGCCATGATCGGATCCGACTTTTGCTTAAATTCTGGTGGTCCCAACTCTTTGAACTGCTTGGCTGTGACAAGTCGCGCATTGCTAGCATTTTCACCCGTATTTTGCGCACGAGTCTCCCTCGTCTGGTTTTGCATGAACTGCAAAAAACTTCTAAACATTCCATCATTCATCATTTGTTCGGTAGTGTTGTTTATAGGAGGAATATTGCCTTCCTGTTGCACGTTCCCCTGGGTGATGATCAAAGGTGTCTCCACGGTCTGATTCACTCTATTATTAACGTTCTCAGCTGTCATTCTAAAATACTGCCATAAAACAAGGGTTAATAGTCATGTCATATATTATCCCTATACTCTGACCGACCAAATAAATACCAAATAAACTTAGTCAGCTTATACTAGCGAAGGAATTTCCCGTCTCTCTCCTACTAGTTCTTGTCTCACATCTCAGCCAGTGATCATATCCCTAAGCTCTGATACCAACTGTGACTCATGTCCCAACTGTGGACAGCACCTCACAGTGATACCTATCAGTTTGCCACCGCAGAACGGCGTCCCCTATGAAGAGTCTGGCTTCGGTGCATCCCCCATCAACAGGAAGTCACCAGATAGAGGCTCGGGGCTCTTTACTTATGGCTCTGATACCAACTGTGACGCCCCCAAAACAGGTATACATCACCCATTCTAAGTCTCCAAATACATGGTACAAAAATAAATATAACCTCAGTAATACAATTGTCGTGCAAAATACGACAACACATATACTGTGAGTTTGAATACAAATAGAGAGTATAAAAACTCAAAATGAGTCCTCATTACAATTATTGATACACTATTTTACAAAAATAGTGAGGACTGCTAAACAACTATCTAGAACCGTCACTCCATACCCCGGCTAGTTCCTGCTATACTATCTCCTCCTGAGATGAAAATGGAACAAAAAGGGTGAGCTCAACTAGCCCAGTAAGAAATATTATGACTAAGATAATATACAACAAATTATCGTTAGTCTTCAACAAGGAAAATCTGATAAAATATAATAGACAACAAGTTTTAGATCAACAACTGCAACGGAAACAGCAATCCATTAGAAGAGTCAAGTAGAGAAAGAATTCTATTATCTTCTAAGATTTAAAAGTCCATCATCAAAATTTTATCCCTGTAACATCAATCAATATACATCTTGAATCAAATATTCATCTTTGCACTATAAGCCAAAGATATTCATTTGTATCACCAGTTGGTCATGTTCATCTCAACACCTATTCATCTTTACACTACAGGCCAAAGATATTCATCAGGTAATCATACATCTTTGCACTACAGGCCAAAAATATTCAGTAGTATCATCATTTAGGACTGAGGATGATAAAAAATATTTTAAAAATAACGAATCCAGTTAGATAAAAGAACAAATATTAGGGATTCGTATTACAGTTTATCCAAGTTCAATAATACTCTATAATAACCAATTTTGAAGCAGAATTCAAAAATAAAGATCAAAACATGGATACAATCAAAGATAGTAACCATAATAGACAACTTGGACAAAAAGAAGAAAATTTCATTTTTCGGAGAATAGTGTCGTATTCGTGAATAGTGCCGTATACGTAAATAGTAACGTATCCGTGAATAGTAATCCCGACACAAAAAATTCTAAATTTGATAAAAAGTTCATACCAACATTTCGATATAATGATATTGAAGAAAATATCATTTTAAGAAGAATATAACACCTCTTACCTCAAAATATCAGTACTTCTGATCGAAATATCGGTATAAGGCTGAAGGAAACTTGCACTGATGAATAGAAACTCATAAATTATCTAAATACTCACAAAATACACTCAATAATCTAGAGAGAGAAAGAGAGAAAACTTGTTTCTGGTGTGATTTTCAATTCTAACTTAGCCCTCTATTTATAGGAAAATGTTAGCACGCCGAAGCAGACTTAACCTGCAACCTGATGGCTTTACCTGCTACTATTTCTACCCACCACATTTGAATAAAAATCTCAGCACATTTTTACCAACCAAAAGTGGGGTCCACCAATTCTAGAATTTTCTACCAAAATGATAAATTCTAAAACTTCAACAATTTCTAAACTAGTCATCTCTTAAAATTTATAACAAATCATACGTTCATTTTTAATGGTTCAAAATTTGTGGATATATACTCAACTTATATATGTATAACATATCCAAAAATCACAACGATCCAACGGTCGGATTAAAAATTATAATCCCCGCAATATATCTCAAAAATCCTGATTGATTTTTAATACCTCCATTTCGACAAAAATACAAATAAAACACCTCAACATTAACTCCTTCATTTTTAACCACAAAATATATCCAACATTTATATTCACATAAAATAAATATTTCCTTATCATATGAATCAATAATTAATTATTCACAATTAATATTACAGAATCACATTTATGACAACCAGGCCGTTCCCAGGAAAGAGGGGGCTTTCCAATAAGGATTTCTCCTTACTGGCGCGCAATTAGGTGACCAAACCTCTCCTTAGACAGAACTTTCTAGACATTGTCAATAATGCTATCTAATAATATTATTCAAATAATATGAATTATTGATCTAATAATGGAAAATACTGTGCAGTGACAATTATTGAAACAACAATAATATAAAATATCAATGCAGTAATTATTGAATCAATAAAATAAAATATTTAACAGTAACTATTGTAACAATTATTGAGTAGTGTCTTCCTTCATAAGAATCAATAATTTAAAAATACTGTGCAATCCGTGTGCTACTGTGCAACCACGCGTATTACTGTATTTTAATCACCGGGTATTCCAACAGTGTTAACGGTAACAACTACGCCGTTATTTATAAAATCTCAATTTTTGTCGTTATTTTCATCCAACCGTTTTCCGTTATGGGGCCCACAAATAGCTGCGCCGTCGTACGAATATTCTCCGACAGAAATAATATTCCACGACCAAACGAATATTCCCCGACAAAATGAATATTTTATAACCACTTGTTTATTTTATAAAATTTGCACATTTCACTCATATATAACCAAAATATTATATCAAATTAACATCTTATTATTCACAATAATAATTAAAAAAAATTTAATTTTATTCATTAATAAGTTGGGGTCTTACAGTCTGATCAGTGGTGTTGTTCACAAGTGGAACATTATCGGCCTGTTGCACGTTCTCCTCATTGGTGAGCAAAGGTGTCTCAACTGTCTCATTTACTCCACCGTTAACATTTTCAGTTGCCATTCTCAATTACTGCCATAAAACAAGGGTTAACTAAAGAAATTAACATATCACATAATATCCCTATATTCTGACCAACCAACAAATAAGCTTAGATAGGACATACTAGCGAAGAATTTACTTGTCTTTTTTCTCCTAGTTCTATTCCCCGATCTCTGTCAGTGACTATATCCCTAAGCTCTGATACCAACTGTGACGCCCCCAAAATAGGTTCATTCCACCCAACCCATTCTGAGTCGCCAAATATATGGTACTGAAAACAACTACAACTTTATTATTACAATTGTCGTGCAAAATACGACAACACATATACTATGAGTTTAAATATAAATATTGTCATCTAGACAGTATTCAAACTCAAATGTAGTCCTCATTATAATTATTGATACACTATTTTACAAAATAGTTAATACTACTAAAACAACTGTCTTGAACCATCATTGCATACCCCGACTAGTACCCGCTACATTCTCGCCTTCTGAGAAGACAAATAGAACAAAAAGGAAAAGGGTGAGCTCAACTAGCCCAGTAAAAAATATTATGACTAAGATAATATAGAACAAATTATCGTTAGTCCTCAACAGAAAAAAATCTGATAGAATACAATAGACAATAAGTTTTAGATCAACAACTGCAACGAAAACAACAATTCATTAGAAGAGTTAAGTAGAGAATGAAATCTACTATCATCTATGAATTTAAAAGTCCATCATTGATATTTTATCACTGTAACATCAATTAATATACATCTTGAATCAAATAGTCATCTTTGCACTACAGGCCAAAGATATTAATCAGTCGGTCATGTTCATCTCAATACCTGTTCATCTTTGCACTACGAGTCAAAGATATTCATCAAAAAATCATTCATCTTTGCACTACAGGCCAAAGATATTCAGTAATATCATCATTTAGGACTGAGGATGATAAAAAATATATTTTAAAGAAAACGAATACAATGAGACAAAAGAACAAATATTAAGGATTCGTACTTCGGTTTATCGATGTTCAAAAATACTCCATAATAACTATTGTGGAGCAGAATTCAAAAATTAAGATCAAAATATAGATCCAATCAAAGATAGGAATCATAACAGACAATCTTGGACACATAAAAGAAAATTTAATTTTTTCTGTGAATAGTGTCGTATTCATGAATAGTGCCGCATACGTGAATAGTGTCGTATACGTGAATAGTAACTCCGACACCAAAAGGTAAAAATTTTACAAGAAAAATTATCATGCTTCATGAATAGTAACTCGTGAATAGTAACTCATGAATAGTAACCCCGACATTAAAAGATAAGAATTTCACAAGAAAAATCTTACCAATATTTCGGTATAATGATATTGAAAGAAATAATATCATTTATAAAAAAAATAACATCCCTTACCTCAAAAGAATAATACTTCTGGCTGGAATATCAGATATAATACTGAAAGAAACTTGCACCGTATAGCAACACGCAAGATATCAAAATACTCACAAGAATACGCTCGATAATATAGAGAGAAAAGATTTTAGTTTCTGGTGTGATTTTCAATTCTAACCTAAGCACCCTATTTATAGGAAAATGCTTAGAACACCAAAGCAGAAAATTTAATAATATATATATATATATATATATATATATATATATATATATATATATATATATATATATAAAATTTTCAAGCCCACCTTAGACAACTGATCTCAGCTCATTATGCACATGTTAGTGTAGCCCACAAAACAAAAAAAAATGTTTTTCTTAATAAACATAATTAAAACTTCTAAAAATTAATTATTTCGGAACTTCAGAACTTCAATAATTCATAATAAATAGCCATTTTGTCAGAAAAATTCGAACTTATGCCTTTTTCATAGGAAATTCTATTCTCTACAACTTTGTAGACGAAAAATTTTTCAAATTCCAAACAAAAATTGACCGAAATCCATAAACGGTGATTTTACATACTATAATCAAATTTCAGTCAAAAAATGGGGTCCACAAAGTTTTAAATATTTTTAGTAACAAAAACACTCTTCCTCCTCATTTATTCATATATCCAACATTCATTGTAAAAATATCATCATTATTATATTATTATAATATAATAATATATTTAAATAATTTTTTATCAGAAAAAGATAAAATATTAATTTTCAACAATTGTCACAATAAAAAATTTTCTCCATCTATATCCACATACAATGAATATTTTTCTCATCATATAAATCAATAATTAATTATTCATAAATAATATTACAGAATCACAATACTGACAACCAGACAGTTCACAGGAAAGAGGAGCTTTCTAATAAGGATTTTTCCTTACTAGCGCGTAATTAGATGACCAAACCTCTCCTTAGACAGAACTTTCGAGACGTTGTCAATATTGCTATCTAATAATATTATTCAAATAATATGAATTATTGATCCGATAATGAAAATACTGTGTAGTGACAATTATTGAAATAACAATAATATAAAATATCAACGTAGCAATTATGGAATCAATAAAATAAAATATTGAACAGTAACTACTGTAACAATTATTGAGTAGTGCTTTCTTATGTAAGAATCAATAATTGGTGCAATGTCGTGTACTACTGTACAACAACGCGTATTACTGTTTTTTAACCACCGGGTATTTCAACAGTATTAACGGTAACAACTACGCCGTTATTTATAAATAACTTATACTTGTTGTTATCTTCATCCAATCGCTTTCCGTTATGGGGCCCACACAAGGCTGCGCCGTCGTACGAATATTCCCCGACAGTAAGAATATTCCACGACCAACCGAATATTCTCCGACAATAATGAATATTTTATAACCACTTGCTTATTTAAAAATATTTGCGCATTTGTACTCATAATTAACCACATTAATCAAATAAACCCTTACTATTTTAAAATAATAAATAAAGGAAATTTTATTTTATTAAAAAAAAAATTTGGGGTCTTACAGAGGTGAACTATGTTGATTGGATAAAATAATCCAATCTAGTAGCGTAAATATTCGCTAGATATGATTGATGCGTTATGCATGACGTAAGAGTACGATAGGCTAATCAACTGAAATACTAGCAACGGTAGTTTACCTTCTTTGTGATTGTAAACATACCTAGTAATTTACTGTTTTGCGATATAAATATCGTTAAAACTACGTGTTCATGGTTATATGACCCCTCAGCATGATTTGAAAAGTTTTAACTCAGACTGAAGTAATGGAAGATTATGATGATAGCAAAGCTCCTCATAGTAGGATACAATATGTACTCATTAAATTGAGCATGAAATCAAGTAACGGTTAATTTGAAAACCTAGTTTTGATGAATAAAAAGAGTGGTGATTAGTATGCTGTAATTTCAAGGACAAAATTCTTAGAAGAAGGGGTGAATGAGATAACCCAAAAATTCATAAAATCTTGAATGATTAGAATAAAGGTTAAATAATAAAACCTAGAAGAGAATTTGAGGATTTATTTAAAAAAATTTAAGAAGAACCTATATGATTTGCTATTTGAATGAGAATAGAGAAAATATGTGTTACAAAATTCCGAAAGCCTATAAATGAATCAATATGTACTTGAAGGAATATCAAGAATAAGGTATTACGATACCTGCAAATTCGATGTGAGCTGAATAGTCTAAGAAATGTTATATAAGTACATATTAAAATTTTATTAAGGAGATAAGATTTTACATGAAGAGTTGCTATGAGGTTAAACGAAGATGAGTATATGTATAGAAATATATATACTTAGTAAGGTGCTATATATATTTTAGCAAGAGGAATAATGAATTAAGTTAATGATATAGGGATCAAGATAAAACTATGTTAGTAATTAACATAGCTTAAACATTTGCCTTGACTGGCAAATAAGAATTTGAATAAGTATGAAGTCGTTAGTTAATACGATTAATAATAAGAATAGAGTAATTTAAAATTCAAAATTTGAGTTAGAGATATAATTTTGAAGCACGGACTGCTCGGTTGCGTCCGAAACATCAAATTTAGTCAGAAACGACAATAAACACAAAATGTGTAATGGTTGACTTTTTGGTCAAAGTCAACAGTTGACTTTTTTTTGGAAAAAAGTCAAAATTAGTGTGAGAAGTGAAATATGTTATGATTATGTGAATTATGTATATGATTAAATAAATATACATTATATAATGTAAATACAATTATTTTGTATATAAAAGTGAATTAAGAATTAAATTATACACTACACCAAAAATGGCCTCTAGTGAAGGACAAATCCTTCACAAGACATATTATATCACTCACAAGTGATTTATTGCGAAGAAATATTTCCTTCACACGATTGCTTGCATTAGACCTCTTCGCAATTGGATATCCTTCGCTAAATAGTAACTAAATATTTTTTGTGAATGATATATTGTGAATAACTTTTTTATTCACAAATTGTATTTGGTAATGAAATTTTGTTATCTAGTGAAATATTGATTTTATTCACAAATAATATTTTAAGGACTATTTGAAATTAGTGAATAACTTGATTCTCTCACAAATAATATATTGTGAAAAACAAATTTATTTAACGAGAGAAAATTATCCTTCACTAATTATAAATTGAGAATGTACATATCATCAAATTAGTGAAAAAATAATCCTTCATTGATTACTAACTAATTAACTAAAAAAAATTTTAGTGAGAGAAATAATTCTTCATTAATGTCAATTTCTCAAGTAAAATCATTCACAAATTATAAATTTATAAATAAAAAATTAATTGATAAATAATCAAAATTCATTGCAACTCACTAGCAAAATTTGCAAATCAGCAATATATGCAAAAGGCTACAAAAAAGGCAACATCCAAGGTCTAAAAGAGCAAAGGGTCAAAGTGTCAAGTGCCAACAATGGATACATAATTACAGAATCCAGGGATTTAGGATATCGCCCATTAATAGAGAAGGGTCACAACAAAAGCGAGATGGGAATAATATATACAAACTAGTGTCAAGCATATCATTCTAACAAACCAGATGGAAACGGCCACAAGCCTTCAACAAAAGAACATTGAATTGCACACTTTATCCTGCAACCGTGGCAACTGGGGGACGGGTACAGCCCTAGCAGATGTCCACCATGACTTGAGGATGTTTCTGACATGTCCTCAAACTTCATAAATTGGCCCATCTGAGTGGCTGCCAAGTGAGCATAGCAGATTGGAGCAACTGTACATTGAAAGTGAAAGAGATAAGATACCAAAATGAATAGAACAAAATATCAAAAACATTGCAATTAATAATTTTACAATCTTGCAAGAGATCTTGCAACCCAAAAAATAAATAAATCAGTTATCCAAGGAACTATTTACCAAGGAACTGTTTACGTTAGGATTTTTATGATCACTCTACACCATCTACATAAGCAATGTGAAGCATCACTCTTGTCGGAAAATGAATATCACCTACAGAAATTGCAGTTGTGCTTCTCTGGTACCTACAGAAACAGTTATCTGGATTGTTAATAATTGTTTAAGCATAGCAAACGAATTAATCATGATGGTTTAAATAACTTAGAGAACACTTACACGTAAGAAAGAGAATGGACAAGGTCCTGAAGATCATCTGCTGAGAAACCAACCTCGTCCAATAGAACATGGTAATGTGTGGGTCTTGTGGTGCCCTATTGAGTAAAGATGAATCAGTCAACAGCTCAACATATTGGCAAGCTCAAGGAAAATATCTAACGTATACATGTAGAATACAAAGATACTTGATAATGCATGAGATTGAGAAATAAATAGAATTTTTGGAAGATGGAAGCTCGCATCCAAAAGACCATCAAAACCCCAGCATGGTTCACAGTTTAAGAAGTACAAGGAAATGAAGAAATCCAAAAGCCCATACAAAAGACGTAAAAAGGGATCCAAGGCCTATTACTGTCTGTTAAGGAAGGCCATTACCTGGTATTCACTTTTGCTACATCATTGATACACCAACAAAGAAATTCCTAGTCCATCACAAATAAAAAGAATAACTAACACAAATGTGTTCAATTATTACAAACTTTTAAATTATTTTGTTGATAGAAATCAATCCTAACTTCGCTACATTAAAAAGCTAAATCCAATGAGACTAGGAAGTTATTAAAACAGAATGGCGAGAATGTGATTCTTTCTTGTCCTAGGTACCAAGTTTTGCCAAAGAAAATGTATTATATCTAAAAGAGTGGGCATTGCATAATGACTTTCTGTAAAGCTAACATATACTATCTGCATCAGATGGTAATACGATGATGAGAGCAAATGATCACATATTGTGCATCCCCCCAACTTCCACAGTAAAATATTCTTTATCTTGAAGAGCAAAATTAATATATATGGCAGACCAAAAAACTATGTCAACAAGTTAAGATTCTAAATTGAAATCATACCTATCAAAAAAAAGATTCTAAATTGAATTCATTCCTGATATTATGGACCAACCTGATTATACTCTAACAGGTCTTCATAAATTGGCAACCTGATTTCTCAGCAAGAACCCCACAAGTGAAGTAATCCCCAGCAGTGATATCATAAAGCCTAACTCTGCTAGGAGCCGGAGTACTCCCCTCAATAAGATAGCCCCAACATACCTCCTCACGATTGTAGCTCTTAACTCCACAAGCATAGAACTTTCCACAACTGACATCATTGGATCACTTCAGACAAGCATCCAAAATTTATTTATTTTTAATAGGTTTTAGGCATGCACCATTTTATGTTGCTCCTGTCATTTGGAATCAGACTTGGACAAGTCTTTGGAAACTTTGCAGAGTGTAGACCCCCGCATAGATATTTTTTTGCAGAAATAACTGCTCCCATAGCTGATCATATGTTCTTACTTCCCAACCTTGATAACCTAATTATTTTACCATTATACCACGATGACCAACATTAAAATCAAGGAACGAATAAGGTACTGGCTTTGAGCAGAAGAAAGTTCGATAATCTTGTCTATAGAACCTAAAAAATATGAATTGCTAACTATAACTTATTTCTGCAAAATTTTCAGGAATTAAGAGATTAAATATATTCTCAAATTTTTGTAGAAAGCATCAAAAGTATCAATTTAACAACTAACAAGACAAGACGGCTTAATTGGGCCGACGAATCCAAACAAACAAACAGAAAAGAGAGAAAATAAATTCAATGAAAAATTGAAGCTTTTGGAAAACATAAAATTGACAAAAGGGGCAAAATTAATTCTTTGCCGAACAAAAAAAATTTCAGAATGAAAAGAAACACTCTGCATTAATTCTTTTCAGGTTCAGAGCAAAGCAAACCTTTTTTGCTTCCAATATGTAACTAGATATAACTAATATTTGATTTCATATGTATCGGGGGAGAGAGAGAACCTGCAGAGGCCGTCAAGGAGTTCCTGAGGAGGGAGATCATCGTTCTTCAATGGAGCGCTTGGAAGATGGTTAGAGCCCTCTATTCACCGTTCAATTTAGGGCTTGATTTTTAAAGATCTAGGGCTTGAAGCTGTAGCCAAAGAGGGGAAAGAGGGAGCTAAGCTAAGATATGGATTTCGGTAGAAGACCTGGGCAGAATTTTCAATCACCTACAAAAATAAATACAAAACAATAAAATAATTGCGCCAAATAAAACCCACAAATTATAGTACTAAAATAAAATTACTTCTAACAAAATAGTGACTAGTTATCTCTCTCTTGCAAAAAAATCCATTTTTTAATGACATATTGTGAAGGGAAAAATATTTCATTAATACTAAATTTATCTTCACAAATTCTAATTAAAAGAGCATTAGATATTATTTTCTATTTCAATTTTGCGAAAGAAAAAACTAATTTGGAAAGGATATTTTTTTTTGATAATAATAACTTTTCATTACTAATTTTTCTCTATCAATATTCTCTCCTTAAATTGTTTTAATATGAAGGAATTAATTTCTTTGCAAATTTTCCTTCACAATAACCCGATATTCTTGTGTAGTGAATTTTGCGGAGGAAAAAATATAATTTGTGAAGGACATTTCTTTCACTAATAACTATATTGTCACTATAATTTTTTCCATCACTGTTCCTTCGCTAGAAAACTACTCATGTTAGGGAATGAATTCCATCACAAAATTACTAGAGGCCATTTTTGGTGTAGTGATATAACCTAATATATATATTAGGTATGATAATTGAATAACCTAAGAGGTTATAATATGGGAGAATATTAGTATATAAATATATATACTAACATTAAGAAATTTATTTTATATATCTCAAATAATTAATTTTATAACTAAATCTAATTGGACTATGAAATTAAAAAGGCATAACTAAGGAATTTATTTTTAAGTGTGAGAAATAAAAACCCTAAGTAAATGATTAGGGTAAAATAGAATTAAAAGTATTGGACTATAATAATATCATAGCCCAATAATTTATTTAGAGTTCAAATGAATTAAGATTTAATGGACTAATGAGATTATATTAAATTGTAGCCCAATTATTTATTTAAGCAATGAATTTGTGACTAATTGATTTAAGGGTGATTAAATTATTAATTTAACCCAATATATTATGTGTGGGACAAGTATTATAATGACCCAATTAAATTTTGGGTGAAAATTCAAATTTATTTTGTTAGTAAGCAAAATAATAAAAAAAAATGGCAAGTCCAATGGAATTAATTAAAAGCCCAAAGCTTAGCCCATTTGTGATGGACCTTTTAATCATTAGTGTGTTTAATATAAAACAAAACTTGATGAGATAAGGAGGCTATGTGGTCGAATGGGATAAGGAGAAGAAATGGGAGAAGAATGTGATGAGTATACTTACTTTATTAGGTAAGTACTTTTTAGGTGTCATTTATTTTAATGGGCCAACACTTTAGAGGTTGCTTGCAAGTTACATATTGTATAATGAGAGAGAGAAAAGCAAGATATGGATAGAAATGCTATGATTCTAATCACTTTAATTTTTGCTAGCAAACTTGGTAATTCATGTGTGTTCTCATTTTTTTTTCTAACGTAAATATAGAGAGAGAAAATGAGAGGGGGCGACAACCCTTCATGGGAAAAGGAGAGAAGAATCTCCATGGTAGAAAAGAAAAAGAATAAGAAAAAATATAAAAAGGTATAAAATTATTATTTTTCCTCTAAGCTTTCTTCCTTTATTTTTTTTGTAATTTGATGAAAATGGGGTTTTTGATTTGGAAGTTCAAACCCCTATAATCTATGTGTTTTTCATGGATTCAAGTATAGATTTACCCATATTGGGTGTTAATTTGATTGGAAATCAAAAGAAAAGAAAATTAATTTTTCTAGTTTTGAAAACCCTAACTTTTAGGTGCTTTGAAAATCCATCGTTTTTGATCCATGCATTCTTTTCTCGATCCGTCGAAGAGAGGTGATAGATATATGTGTTGACTAGTAAACCCAAGTGGTATAACTCAAAAATCACGTTTCTAAAAGTTGTGGTGTTGATTTTGGTGATAACAGTCCCGTTTTCTTAAAACTATTTTGGATCAGTCTGAAACGAGGGTAATTTCGTCCACTTTTTGTGCTTTAAAAATTCTGAAAAAATTGGGAGTGTTAATATCAGAAGATATAAAGGTTGTGTAAAAATTTGAGAGTTTTTGGCCATACGGTTTGAGAGTTATAGATTTTACGGTGAATGACTATTTTTATGAAGCCACCCCAATAACTCTGTGTGTGTAAGTTCAAAAATTATAAAATTTGTACTGAAAGTACATGTGTATAACAGGAACATACTGTAAACATTTCAGAATTTTTAGAGTTAATCTCGATTTATGAAAAATCTGAGAATATTTGGCTATTATGGACTATTTAAATATAGTAAATAGATTTTAAAAATTCTGGAAAAAATATATGTTCAATATGGAACTATATTCTGTTAAATCTCAGAAAAGAAATATTTTTGGGACCGATTTGGTATTTTTCATCTAAATGATGATAAATGGATAAATTGATTTAATTACATATATGATGTCCAAAAATATGAAAAATACAATTTATGACCTGAGACCCTTGTGCATGGCTTATGCAGATTTTTGATGAAGTTTTGGGTCGGGTGTGAAGTGTTGTGATGTTTATGGCATTTTAGAATGTTTAATGAGTTAATTAAGAAAAGGAAAACAATTGAACTAAATTGTTTATTAATGTGATTAATGACTTAAATTATTGTTATATGGCTAATAATATTGGATTAATATATTATTAGTAATATTTGACTAGAATGTTATTAAAAGGTTAATAACCATAGCGTAAAATATTATTACCTAATTAATAATATTCGACTAGAGATTAAAATAAGAGATTTATGTTATTTTTCAATATAATTGTTGAATTTGGTATTCAATGAACTATATTATGCTTGTAATAGACTAAAATGAGAATTCAGGGTCCTGAATTGGATTTTGAATTGCTAAAATGGTTTTAGTCTACTAAAATATTTTGTGGTCTGCTGAAATAGTAATTTCAGGATGTTGAAATGTAATCTGGTTTACTGAAATGATATTTTAGTTTACTGAATGGTTATCTAGCTTACTAAGATAGCCTATAAAGGGAAAACTTATAAGTATAAGTTATAAGTGATGAAAAGATTATCAAAGTATAATGATAATACTAAGACTAAGGTGTAATGTCTAATACTTAACTTTGTGAGTAAATGTTAGACAAGTTAATATAAGATGATGAGATTATAAGTAAGTAAATGAATATGGTGGTAATATTATCTAATATTTGACTATGTGATTAAGTGTTAGATAGTATTATGAAATAAGGTATGATATGCTAATTGAAAGATCAATCTTATACCTGATAGGTCTTTTCAATAAAGAGAATAAATTAAATTGTGTAGCGATAATCGACTATGCAGGCAAGTTTCCTTAACTAAAACTCGAGTTATATTTTAAAGCATGTTAGTGAGTGATTATTGATGATTATTCACGTCTAAACTGATTATTGATTCGCACTTAGTGCATGTTGCATATATTCATCAGGTATGAAAGGCTGATCACCTTCATTACCATAAGGTTCAGTTAAATTGTTCATGGTCATTGTTGACCTTCAAACATTATTGATTCGGTCATTCAATTATTGACATCTTGATTCATGTTCATTCACAATTATTAAATTGTTGAAAACTTGAAAGCTTATTATTCTTGCAATCATGATATATCTTTATTGAATTTAAACTTACTGGACAAAGTAGTTGTTCACCCTTGCTATATCATGATACTAAATTTCAGATAAAGGCGAAGGCTTGAAGAAGGACCGAGACAAAAGCAAAATACAGTAATAGATTGTTATATGAATAACTATTTAGTTATCTTATTGTAAACCTTTATAATTTTGAAGGTACGTATTCAGTTAAGGTTAATAAACCTGAGAAACTGTTATAGAATTATGTAAAATAAACAATGTATGTTTAATTGATCCGCATTAGATGATAGAATATGTATGATGATGTAGTACCGTAACGTACTAAGTCTGAGATTCTAGCGACCCGGATTTGGGGGCGTCACAGTGAAAACCAATCAACCACTACGAAGTACCTCCATGGGGGATTAGAAAATATAACTAAAGCAATAAAACGATCAACCGCCTCGAAGTAAACTCCAAGCGAGACAAAATATAAATAAAGCTGTAAAAGGTCACGAAGTAAACTCCAGGCCTGACAGAAATGTAAATATATATATATATATATATATATATATATATATATATATATATATATATGTTATTGCTATCAAACTCTGTTTGATTGAGCCTGGATTTCACATCCGGTGCGTTTACCACGAATTAACGAAACGAGCCTGGATCGATATATGTCTAGTGTGTTTATTGGTTATATATATATATATATATATATATATATATATATATATATATATATATATATATATATATATAAAAGCAGTAAACGCTCCGGATGTAAATCCAGGCTCATCAAATAAAGTTCGACAACAGTTTATATATAAAAGCAAATAAACGCTCTGGACTTGAGTCTAGGCTCAATCGAGGCATAACTCGATAATTCTAGTCCATATATATAAATATATATATATATATATAAAAAGAAATAAAAGCCACAGACAGAAGTTCGAGCATACACAAGCAACACGAATCTTAACGTGCAGAACTGTGTGTGCCAGTAGTGGAAAAAAGCTTTAGAAAGTGTAAGAAGGCTTACAATGGACTTCCAAAGAAGACTTCAATAGCTTTAAATGGATGAATACTTGGCTCCCGCTAGTAAAAATATAACAATATAGAAGCTCACAAGTGTTTAAAATGAGAAAGTACTTAGTTTATAGTGTGTACATAGCAAATTGGACATGGCTTCCTCGCCTTTTCTCACTGTAAAATGGCTGCCCCAAGCCCTCTATTTATAGAGGGGGGAGCCGCAGGTGTACCTGTGGTAGCCGCAGATGCACCTGCAGCTGCCCGGGCTTGCCCCAGACTTTGCGGGTCCCGTCGTCTCAAAGTACGTGCACGCATGCAATGTGTTGTCTGCTCAAACTTTCAGAAAATCAATTCGGGCATCTAATCGAGGTGTATAAGACCTTTTTCAGCATGCTTTTGTCGAGAGCTACACAATGACATGGGATTAGAGGTTGTACGAAGTCAGAAAGATGGGACCATGCCCTTGGTCTTCAAGCTTCAAATTCTATCCGGTGTGCTGTCTTATGTTGTAGTCACTCGGGATTGTAGCTCTTTGGTTCTTATTGGACATTGTTGTGTAGAATGTATGTTTAAATGTTGTTGAGATGGCACAATGTGGGATTGAGATGGCAAATGATGGTTTTTCCCCTCACCGGGGTTATCTCCGGTTTGAGCTGTTTTAGTAGTCGTTGCTCATGGTTATATCTGAGATTGGGCTACTGCATGTGTTGACCGTCCTCAGGGTTGTCTCTGAGGTGTGCCTGACTTCCCAAGGTTATCTCCGAGCTTGGGGAATGAATGCCTCGAGGTTATCGCCGAGTGTTGAAGCTGATCGCATGAGTTGGAATGAGCATCTCCGGGGTTATCTCCGAAACTGCAACGGGACTCCTAGGGGTTATCTTCGAGGTTGATACTATCTTTCCTGGTGTTGTTTCTAGGACTGATACTGAGTATCTTGGGATTATCTCCGAGATGAAACGGTCTTTTCTGGTGTGATTTCCAGTATTTAAATTGCATTCCTCGGGGTTATCTCTGAGGTTAAAACTGAAACTCCCGGTGTTATTTCTGGGACTGAGCTGGATGTCTCGGGGTTATCTCTGAGATGGTAATAACTGAATATCCCAGGGTTGTCTCTAGAATTGAACTGAGCTGTCTTCCAGGGTTATCCTTGAAAGACGATTCTGCCCTCTTGCAATGTTAGTAACAGGTATGCAGAAAATTTTGAGTGTCTATAAATCGATGTGGCTCTGCATTGATTATCGAGAATTAAATAAGGTCACGATTAAAAATAAGTGTCCGTTACCAAGAATTGATGACCTGTTCGATCAACTGAAGGGAATAAGATATTTCTCAAAGATAGACTTGAGGAGTGGTTATCATCAGTTGAAGGTGAAGCCAGAAGATGTACCAAAAATAGCGTTCAGAACTCGGTATGGTCATTACAAGTTTCTGGTTATGTCATTTGGTTTAACCAATGCACCTGTAGCGTTCATGGATTTGATGAACAGGGTGTTTAAACAATTCTTAGACAAATTTGTGGAGGTGTTTATCGATGATATTTTGGTGTATTCCAAAACCAAGGAGGAATATGTTGAACACTAAAGATTGACATTGGAGACATTGAGGAGAGAGAAGTTATACGCTAAATTCTCAAAGTGTGTGTTTTGGTTGGAACATGTACAGTTTCTCGGGAACATTATTGATAAGGACGGAATTTTGATAGATCCATCAAAAGTGGAAGCTGTAATAAACTGGGATCAGTCGAAGACACTGTCAGAAGTAAGGAGTTTCTTAGGATTGGTAGGTTACTAAAGACGTTTTATTCAACTTCGTTGACGAATTTAACTAGGAAGGCGGTTAAGTTTGTTTGGATAGAGAAGTGTGAGGAAAGTTTTTGAGAATTAATGAAGAGGTTGAGTTCAGCACCTGTGTTGTCATTGCATGATGATACAGGGAATTTTGTGGTGTATAGTAACGCATCGCATAAAGGACTAGGTTGTGTGCTTATGCAGAACGACAGAGTCATTGCGTATGCATTACGCCAATAAAAAGATTATGAGAAAGGATATCCGACTCATGATTTAGAGTTGGATGCGGTGGTGTTTTCCCTGAAGATTTGGAGACATTATCTTTATAGAGAGAGGTGTGAGATATATACCGACCATAGAAGTTTGAAGTATATCTTTACACAGAAAGATTTGAATATGCGATAAAGAATATGGTTGGAGTTTATTAAAGACTATGACTGTGAGATTTTCTATCATCCCGGAATGGCGAATGTTATAGCTGATGCTTTAAGTAAGAAGGGACGGGATGAGTTAATGATGTTGACAGCTCAGGAGAAGCTAGCATCGGAAATGGCTAAGATGGAGTTGGAAATTAAATATCCAAAAGAATTAGACGAAAAATTGTTCCAGATGGGAAACAGTTCAACGTTGGTAGATAAGGTGAAGAATGCACAACTTTAGGATGAGAACTGTGAAGAGATAAGAAGAAAAGTATCTAAAGGTGAGGAAGTTATTGGGTCCAGAATTTGGGTTTCGCTAGTATGCGAGTATTGGCATGCCGCCTTACGAAGCGTTATATGACAGGAAATGCAGAACTCCATTATACTGGGATGAGGTAGGTGAACGTCAGCTATTGGGTCCAGAATTGGTGCAACAAACTGTCGAGATCATCAAGGTGATTCGAGCAAGATTGATAGTTTCACAGGATAGACAGAAGAAATATGTTGATTAACACCGAAAAAATCGAGAATTCGATGTTGGTAGTTATGTTTTCTTGAAAGTATCTCCTTAGAAGGGGAAAATTCGATTTGCCAAAAAGGGGAAATTAAGCCCTATGTTTATAGGACCTTTTGAAGTGCTTCGACGAGTTGGTGAAGTGGCGTACGAGGTAGCTTTACGTTCGAAATTGGAGCATATTCATAAAATTTTTTATGTCTCGGTATTAAGACCATATAAGCCTGATTATTAACATATTATAGAATATGAGCCGTTACAGTTTGAGAAAGACTTAACATATGAAGAAGTCCTTGTTCAAATTATCGACAGGAAAGAGCAAGTACTAAGGAATAAAGTGATACCTTCTGTTAAGGTAATCTGGAGGAACCACAATGCTAAAGAAGCTACGTGGGAACTTGAAGTTATGATGAGGAATTATCCTCAGTTATTTGCTTAATCTTGTATAATGATTATGGGGACAGAATCTTGTTAAGGAGACAAGAATGTTACGAATGAATTTATCGAGTCGTGATTCTAGGGATAGAATCCTTTTAAGGAGGGAAAGATGTTACGATTGAGAATTTTATAATTTATTTTAAATATTTATTGAATTATATAAATATTTTGATTAATTTATTTATGGAGATAAATAAATATTTGATGAATTGTGATGTAATAATTTAGTTGAGTGTGTATGCTAACTAAATTAATGAATGGTAATTTTATTATTTGAGGATTTAATTTAATGAAAATAATTAAATTAAATAAATTGTTTAATATTTAAGAAAATAATAAATTAGATAAAGTAATGTTTAAGTCTAATTTAATAATTAAAATTAGATATATAATTATTTATTAATGATAAGTATAATTATAATAAAAATTAAAATTATTATAGTTATAATTATAAGTTATGTAAATTGGTTACATGTGTGATAAATAAAACTATATAATAAAAATATTATAAAAATAATCTAATAGAGGGGAATTGTGGTTAGCCAAACAAGGCCTTGTGGCCTTTGGCCTAATTTAACTGACGCAGACTTTTTGGTTCTTACCTGACGTACGTGGGTGAGAGGCCATATCAGTTTATAATATATGTGTATTTCTTTTCCTATGGCTAACTAAGAAAAACACAGAGGAAATTGAGAGTGAGAGCTTGAGAGAGCTCTCTGAGATTATCAAGAGGAAGTGAAGGGCTTGCTAAACACTTTGCTAAATAAAGGTATAATCTACCCTAACTCTAATTTTCTATTTTGTGTTGATTATAAGATAGGGGTTGTGGTTGTGCATAATTATATTGTAGAATATGTTAATCATCATATGAAAGTGCTATCTGATGATTAGAATACAAGAAATTGGCTTTGTAAGAAAGAAGTTAGAATATCAGTGTGTGTTTATGTAACATGGCTTAAGAAAGTATAAAATTTGATGTCCAATATGTGATGTAATCTGTAAATTGATGTTAGATTGTGTTAGTATGTTAAGAAACAAAAACGGTGTAATTTGAATCATGTTAATTGGTTAAGAAACGAAGTCGTGGCAGTCGAATTCGCTAAAAGTGTTAAAAGTGATGAAGTTGGGAAAATTGTGGTTTTGATTCTTCAAAATTGATTATATAAAGTGTTTATGTAGTTAGAATGATGAATATCATGTTTATAGATGTTATTACAAAGTTTTAGATGTTATGTTTTTCGAATTCTATGGAAATTGGGTTGAATTTGGAGTCAGTCATGTAACAGAGCTGCAAACTGCAGTTTCTGTCTGTGTATAGCGCAGTTGCGCCGGTACCACAGCCAAAAACGGCGTAGCTGCGCCGTTGGTCTTCTGTGAATCTGCACCAGCGCAGCTGCGCCGGTGCCAAGGCTTGGGGCAGCACAGCTGCGCCGTGCCTTGAGCCTAGGTAGTGAGTTCTATTTATTTGTGGGTAGTAATATAAGGACCTAATCTAGTTTGGCATGCATGTTAATGATGTTAAAACATAACGTGGACTACAATAATAGATTGTAATGTGATGTAATATAAAGTGTGAGAATTTTAAGTGGTCATTTAATTATGTTACGTAATGAACGAATAAATATTGATGTTTATGAGAGTTAAAGATGAATGATAAAGTTATGTTAGACCATGGTGAGATTTCAGATTCGTTATGGATGTTAACCAACATGATTAGATGTTATGTCAAGGTTATGGTTTAAATTATGGTTTAAACCCATAAAGCTAATGTTGATGTAACTAATTGTTATTGCGATTTAAATGATATGTGTAGGGTAATTGGTGATCATTATTATACTTGTGTAGCTTACATACAAAGCAAGTTTGTAAGACCCTGAATTTTATGAAATAAAAGTATTCAATTTTTTCTTATAATTACTATTCAGTAAATGGTTAAATTGATAAAAGTTAAAGTTAAGGGTGATATATGAATTTTTTTTCAAAATACGCAAGTGGCTATAAAATATTCATTGTTGTCGGGGAATATTCGTTTGGTCGTGGAATATTCTTTCTGTCGGGAAATATTCGTATGACGGCACAACTATTTGTGGGCCCCATAACAAAATAACTGTCGGATGAAGAAAATGACAAAATTGAGTTTTTACAAATAATGGCGTAGTTGTTACTGTTAACACTGTTGGAATACCTGGTGGTTAAAATACAGTAATACGCGTAGTTGCACAGTAGCACACGGTATTGCACAGTATTTTTGAAATTATTGATTCTTACGTAAGAAGGCACTACTCAATAATTGTTACAGTAGTTACTGTTCAATATTTTATTTTATTGATTCAATAATTGATGCGTTGATATTTTATATTATTGTTGTTCAATAATTGTCACTGCACAGTATTTCCCATTATCAGATCAATAATTCATATTATTTGAATAATATTATTAGATAACATTATTGGCACACAGGCCTGGATCATGAAAATAGAGAAGGTATTTGATGTTGCTAGGGTTGGTGAGAACCAGAAGACTGCTTTTGCAACATTCATGTTGAAAGCAGAGGCCAGTTTTTGGTGGCAAGCTAATAAAACTGGAGGAGGTCAAGGAGTGATAACTTGGGAAAGGTTCAAGGAAATATTCTTTGAGACATACTTCCTAGAGAGTTCAAAGAACCAGATGGAACTGCAGTTTTTAGAGCTAAAGCAGGGCACAATGACAGTGTCGAAATATGCAGCAAAATTCAATGAATTGGCGAGGTTTATGCTATATCAAGTGAACACGGACGAGCACAAGGCGAGGAGGTTTGAACAGGGACTGAAGCACTGGTTGTATAGCAGAGTCTCCCTATTCCAGTTGAAGACATTTGTAGCGGTGCTTGAGAAAGCGATTCTCGCTGAGGGTGGAGGCGAGGCTGTAACAAAATACAATCAAGAACAAAGAAAGAAGAAGAACGAGGGTGAAGGTAAGAATGGTGGTAGTGGTGGTGGAAATGGTAGTAATAACTTGAAGAGGAAGTGGAATGCGAGTGTTGGTAATGGAAGCCAACAAGGTAGCCAGTAGCAAAAGAAGTTTGAAGCATGTGCTACATGCGGAAAGAATCACACTGGCATGTGCTTAAGGGGTAAGCGAGTATGCTTCAACTGTGGCCAGGAGGGTTACATTACCCCAAATTGCCATCAACTAAAGAAGAATGTTTGCTACATGTGTGGGTCAAAGGATCATTTTTCTCGTAAATACTCTAAGAAGAAAGCTGGAGAGACAACGGGAAGCAAAGGAGGTAGTAGTGGAGGTCCATTGACCATTGCTAGACCAACGTCATCAAACAGGCCCACAGCCAGAACTTTCAACATGACTGTGCAGGATGCTATTCAATCAAAGGATGCTATGTCAGGCATTATCCCAATCAATGATATAGATGCTTATGTATTATTTGATTCGGGTGCTACTTACTCGTTTATATGTGATGAATTTACTAAGAGGTTAGGATTGCCTAGTGAAGAATTGAATTTCCCTTTGGCGCCGCGGCGCCAGCCATGCCTTGTAGAGTGGCACAGAAGTGCCAAACTGGGAGTCATGGACTGAAGTCTCGCGCTGCAGCGCGAGAGATAAAGAAGAGAGTGGCGCCGCAGCGCCGGTGTAGGAAAAAAAAAGCCAAAGATGAGCTGTTAACTACTCAACTCTTGGGGGAAACGTAAGGGAAGACAAAGAACATAATGTCCAACTAATATAACACTTAATTAAGTGTTTTAAACCTTTGATGAAGGTTGAACGAAAAGATTAAACGAGATTAAAAGATAGAGAATTTGAGCGGTAGACTATATAACCGATATCCGGGGACCGTAGTCGCAATTAACAAACGTGAGGGATTGCTATGATTATTATTCCTTGGACGTTGAGTGACGAAGTAATGAATAACATTTCGATGTTATGTCATGATAATGAGAAATAAGTGTAAAGCATATAGACGCTGTGTACGCAATGCTGTTACGATGAACGAGCGGTCTCAGCATACAACGAACGGTATGGCTTCGACATTAAGAATGACTAGTGAACGTGGGGTTCATGTAATGGACAATGAAAGTATTATGTAAGATACGAATGATATCAAGAAAGCCGTAATGAACGGTAATAGGATTAATGAAAGCCGAATGTGAGTCGGGTAAAGAATTGAATAACGACAATGACGTTAACAAAACGAAGCCGAGTTAATGATTAACTTGAATGATCGCTCTGATTATACAAAAGACTATATGACTTGGATGATAAAGATTGAATCCTGAGGTATGGCATTTCATTGCCAAAAAGCCGTAAGGAATAAGAAAGTGACTTAACGAACGTTATAGTTAGTGGTTCGGATAAGTTACGATAAGTTAGGTTGTGGTATAATTGTAACCTTTGTTGGTTGACATATGGGAGCTGGGCTAAACAATTCCTTCAGAGAGTGAAGTTATATACGAAACTGGCAACCTATCTAACTCATTGTGATGGCAGTGTAGATGAGACAGGAACTTGTTTGTTGGTTGTTTGTGGGAAACCACTCAGAGTACCATATGGACTACTAGCAGAGAAGCGATGTGTGCTGAGTCCTAGAGAAGTAATAAGAAGAAGATAAAAATATAAATCATCAAAGATGATGAACGTTTTGAGTAAGACATCTCCGTATGTCATGAAGCCATAAACTGGTAAAGGAAGTTAGTCACGTAAACTTATATGGATAGCGGATGATTAAAGCAATATGTGCTATGGTATGTCAAGTGAGATGAGTATGAATTTATATGGGATTAATGAAATAAGTTGGCATAAAGATAGTAGTTAATTATATGAGTACTGGTTAATGCAGAAAACCAAAATTTCAAAATATATAATGTTTTGAGTACATGATAATCAGAATATAGAATTTCGTGTTACATGATTATATGAATACGATAAGATTTAGAATGTAAGTTAATAAGAATAATTTATGATAATGCCGCCAAGACGAAAACGAAACCCAAGGATACAAGAACCTGTCAACAAAGCTGGAAGACAACCAGACCCGATGCAGAATTTTGCGAATATGGATGATCAAGTTATGCATAACGGAATACCAGTCACGGAAAGATCAGCAGATAATCGATCGATGAACGTCAAAGACTTTAAGGCCATCGTACTGCCAGGATTCGGAAGATCAACTGACCTTGTTGACACGTTTGTGATAGCTAGGATAACGAAGGGGCAAAAGATAGTTTTGTCACCTATACGATAAAAGGAAAGGAGATAAAGGGCAAGTCTGCGTGATTTAAGTGTGGATCAATGGAGTATAAGGTGGAAGACCGTTCAAGAAGGAGAAGGCCGGAGGCAAGGAATGTGAATACGGGAAAAAGGCAGCAAGACATTGGCGACAACGGGACCAACATCAACAAACAAACCAACGAAATCAACCGCAAACGTCTTCAACATGACCGTTCAAGAAACTGTAGCAGCCGGGGATGCAACTCCAGATATTACTCAAACAAATTTTATTTTCTTATATATTATTTTCTTATATATAGTAAATTATTTTATAAATTATTTTGAAAGAGGAAATTGAGTTCTATTAGAAAACAATTTTTCGTATAAGCAGATAGATAAGTTTATGCAGAATAGTTAAAGATCAGTTCGATCAATTAGGATCGAGATCTACTCGTAATGATTGTGTATGCTATGTACCCTGGTATGTATAGGTTTTAAAACGGCGATTCCGGGGACGGAATCTTTATAAGGGAGGGTGAATGTAACAACACGATATTTTATATATAAATAAATCAAAAATTTTGCATATAATTTTTTTTTATTTTAAGGATGAGGATTAGTACAAGATAAGGTGTATATGTATTTATGTGATAAATAAAAATATATTTATTACATGAATGTTTACAAATAATTTTATTTTAGAATTATTGATTATTATAAAGTATATTCTTATAATAATTAATTTTGTAGTAGAAATATTTTTATTAATTATTTTTCATGAAAATATAATTATATATTATTTAAATAATATATGAAATAATTTTTAGAATTATTATAATAATTATTTTATTTTATTATATAAAGTTATTTCAGAATTATTATAATAAATCAGATATGGAATCCAAACTCTAATTTTGGATTTTTATCAAGGAATAAGAGTAATAATATATATTATTATTTGTCAATGTTATAAATATGTATGTTATGTGTGTAAGGTAAATTTGTGGAACAGTTTTAGCATATCATGATAAACCTTAGGATTATTTTAATAAACCCTAATTGGATTGTCAAATAAGACTGTAAGATTTTAAGTAATTACTTTAGGTTATGAATGTCATGTATTATTAATTTTAAATCTAAGTATGGAAAACCTTAATTAATTAGGAACCCTAATTAATTAAGAACCCTAAATACTAAATTTGGGAAACCCTAATTTAAAACTCGATTATAAATTCGAGACTGTTATATAACTGTGTTATGCGATTTATGTGTATATTATTTAATCCTTTGATTAATTAGGTAAACCCTAATTAATAGTTAGAAATATTAAATTTCTAAAAATCCTAATATTTATATTTGAAACCCTAATATTTAAATTATAATTAAACCATATTTGATTTGAAAACCCTAAATAATATTTATAAACCCTAATTTTTATATTAACCCTAATTGCTATTGTAAGCCCTATTTATTAAATTAGTAATCTTAATGATAATTTGTGAAACTTAAACCTAAATTTTATGTTTTATGAAATTAGGAAACCTAAATTTATTTAGAAATCCTAATTGATAATTTTAGAAACTAAATTGTTAATTATTTTTAAATCCTAATTTTGGAAATCCTAGACTTTTGCTAAAATGGCTCAAACCCTAAACCCTAAGGGTTTGCCATGATTACCTTAATGCCATTAAATTAAAAAATCAAATGACAAGTTTACCCTTATTGCATAATTGAAGCTAACTTGTCCAAATTGCTAAGATGGGAGTTGGTGACCTACTATACCAAACCCATGTGACTTAAAGCAACTGAAATCAGCCTTATATTGACAGCAATATCAGATCATTCATTGCACCAAATGATTATATAAGTTATAAGAGAGAGAAAGTAGCTAAACTTGGTCCATTTCTTTCCAAATCTCTCACCAACTCTCTCTATCTCAAAACCCACGAATTTATATAGTATTTTAGTCCCAAAACACAGCCCCACTAAGACCTATAGCAAATCAGTAGCCTAGATTAAAGAATTGTCCAAGAAAGGTATAAACCCTAACCAAGAAATTCGATCTTGATCCTCTGTTAGATGTTGTGTTTTTGTGTTAGAATATGTTGTTTATAGTGTTATTAAGTGATTTGGGTTGGTAGATGTTGGATCAATAACATCTATAAGCTCGGATCTAGTGTTTTTGCAAATCTGGAAATTTTATTTTATGAGTCTGACAACTGAATGTCAGACCACTCTAATCTCTTCCTGTTATGTAGTTTTGTTGTTTGAAGGTTGATACTTGTAGTCTGCAATGTGGTCTTTATTCTAAAACTAGAATCAAGGTTTGATGATGTCTGGATTTCATTTTATAACCGGTGAAAACCCGTTGACCGAGCATGACCGGATGAATTCTGGGTAACCCAGAATGCGTTTTGCAGTGTCTGACAAGCATTTGTAACGTCCATATCTGTCAGTGTTTAGGTGTTTTGATTATGTTTTTGTATCAAGTTTGTACCCTGTTATATGGGCTCTAGACCCAGTGCTTTATATTCCTTAAACAACAAATAAGTTGGACGTAGTGAATGGTCAAAGTTGCTCATCTGTTCACGATGACACTTTTCTGGAATTTCCAGAAAGTGTATGAACATCATTTCTGACCTTGTTTGACCTTACAGAATCTGGAGAATTAGATGTTATTAAACTGATATGTTGTTATGAAACTGTTATATGACATGTGTACTAGCAATTTAGACCTTAATAACATCAATGTGATGGCCAGATCATGGAGAGAATCGAGCCACAAAGTAAGCAGTCAAAGCTGTCTGGGTTTCTGGGTAACCCAGAAAGCCCAGAAGCTTCTGACAGCTGCTTTGGGAATTCGAATCTTGCTGGATCGTTATGTTATAGCTCTGGTGTTGTGTGATAATTGTAGTGTTACATAAAGACTACAAGATGCAAGTCTAAGTTGGCCTAGAAACATGATAATCAGAGAATTAAACATGGTCAAAATAAGGACCTTGTGCGCTGACTGTCAGTGTTCGTGAGCCTCAAGAACACCAACAGCGACACTTAGTGTCGCTAAAGGCCAATAGCGACGGTTTCTTTTATTTTTATTTTCTGAATTTTTGAAAAATCATTAAAAATAGAAAATAAATTCAAAAAATTACAAAAATGGTTTTAAAAATTATTTTAAATTATGAAAAATAACTTTTAATTATTTGGGAAATTTTTATTAATATTTATATTTATTTGAATATTAATGATATTTAATTTATTTAATTAGTGTATTAAATAAATTAGAGAAAAATAATTTTAATGTTATAAAAATTATTTTAAATAAGAATAAAGTGTTTTAAAATATTTTTAAGTTATAAATGTAACTTTTAATATTTTGTGATGAAATTTCATTAATAAATTAATATTAATGATAGTTAAGTTATTTAATAAATGTATTAAATAAATTATGAAAAATAGAATTAATGATTTAAAAATCATATAAAAATGATTTAAAGGTTATAAAAATATTTTAAATTATAAAATATAACTTTTGATATTTTGTCATGAAAAATATTAATATTTTAATATTAATGATATTAGATTTATTTAATAATTATATTAAATAAATTAGTTTAAAAATGATTTTAATATTATAAAAATTATTTAAAATGAAACTAAAGTGTTTAAAGATATTTTAAGTTATAAAATATAACTTCTAATATTTAAAGGATAATTTCATTAATAATTTAATATTAATGATAGTAATTTAATAATAAATGATATTAAGTTTATTTAATAATTATATTAAATAAATAGTTTAAAAATGCTTTTATTTATTTAAAAATTATTTAATAAGGATATTAATGAATTAAAAATATTTTAAGTTATAATTAATGACTTTTAATATTTTGATAGATAATGTAGTAATACTTTAATATTAATGGTAATTATTTAAAAAATAATTTTAATTCTTTTTAAAATCATTTAAGGGTAATATTAATACTTTAAAAGTATTTTGAGTTATTATAAATAACTTTAATATTTTGGCAATGATTTCATTAATAATTTAATATTAATTAAATATTCAAGATAATTAAATTGTTAATATTTAAATCATTTGATTATGATTCCGGTGTTTGAAAATTCATGATAAATTATAATTAATGTTTTAAAAATTATTATAAGTCATTTAAAAATAATAGGATTGATACTTACATATGTGGAATTACATGATAGAGTCTTAGACTCGATAATTACCCAATAAAGTCGTCGGTACACCGATATGTTTCAGAAATTAATCTGAATTTAGATAATTTGATTAGATATGTGTTTATTTGTGATTCAATGGTTGTGGAACATATGTGACAATGTGATTAGGTTATGTGCTGACTGCAATAAGCAGTGCTATGTGTTATAGTATGTTATTCTAACCGATCAAATGATCTTATTACTGATAGGTGTTGTATAAAGATAGAACTAAGTTACAAACTGTAAGCAGCGCATCAGGCAAGTATCTTACCTTTGTATTTCCTTTATGCAATGGACATGAGTAAGAAGTTTCAAAATTATATTATTACTATGTTATATTATTAACCCTATTGTGATATATTCTATATCCCCGATCATTGTTTATTAACATGTTAGTATATGGTAATTCAGATATATATTCTGTTCGTTAATTTCTAAACATGGTTACACAAGTGTCCCTACTTGGATAATCATTGTATTTAATCACATGTTGATATATATATATATATATATATATATATATATATATATATATATATATATATATATACGTCTAAGCTATTTGATCAGCTAGACACAGATTTAGATATATCGTTGAATATGGTAAAAATTTTTGTATCCAATCAAATTGTTTTGATTCGGATTCCAGTCTAAGTATGAACATCCCGATCACGGGAAAAATTTTATGCGCCCAAGGCGGACAGAGTGAACGATACTATCGTTCTTGCAATGTAGTATTGATCAATACAGGGTCCATGGGATGTACACCCTCGTGCCCGTAAGCTATGACGGTTTGCAGATGAAGTTCTGTCTAACCTTATCGAAAATTTAAAACAATGTTCATAGTATGTCGACTACCCTATATATATAGTTAATACGTAGTTTCAAAAATTTGAGATAGAATTGTTATGTTGTTATTATCGGTTCAGTTTACTTCACAACTATAAATTCGTTGTAGAAGTGATGTACAAAGAAAACATTTATTTCTTTCAACTACTTATATTTTTAATTGATATTACTTGTTGGGCACCCAAATGCTCACCCTTGCTTAAATTTAAATGTTTTCAGCTAGGCATGAACAACTCGAAGGTTCAGGCAGGAACAAGTGAAAAAGGAAAGCAAACAGAACATTTTAAATGGTGTCTTTTGTAATAGTTAGACTGTATTTAAGATAATGATATGTATTATATATCATGTAAACAATTATAGTAAAGGTTGCGTAATTGGGATTAGACTCTGATAAATGTAAAATAAGTTTGATATTTATATTATTGTTATTATTATTAGTATTATTCCGCTCATAGAAATGGTATCGTGAAGAACCGAGTTCGGGTTTCAAGTACCCGAGTTTGGGGTCTTCACAGTATATATATATATATATATATATATATATATATATATATATATATATACTCATCTTTATTTAACCTCATAGCGTTTCATCCTGTGAAATCTTATTTCGTTAATAAAATTCCACCTGTATTAGTATAACATTTCTTACAATATTCAATTCACATCAACTTTTACAGGTATCATAATACATTATTATTGATATTCATTCAAATACATATCAATTCATTTCTAGGGTTTTAAAATTTTGTAATCCATATTTCTTTATTCTCATTCAATTAAGAAACCATATAGGTTCTTAAAAATTTTAAAATCCTTAAAATTCCTTCACAGAAACGTCAATTCCATACACTTATTTTCTGTCTAGGTTCATCTTATAACCTTTAATCAATCATTTTAGGATTTTAATAATTATTTAAATTCTCGGGTTGTCATATTCACCCCTTCTTCTAAGAATTTCGTCCCCAAAATTAAAGCATACTAATCTCTGCTTATTCTCTTGATCAAAACTAGGTTTTTAACTTAACCTTTACAATTTCATCCTTTGATGATTTCTCATGTATTATCACATTTCATCATAACTACTCACTAGGAGTTTACATCTTCTAAACATTCAGCAAAACTAGGTTGTCATAATAACCTTTATTCAATCATCTCAGATTCTACTCGTACGCAACGAGTTCACACTATTTCATATCCATCATCACATTCTACCACAACATTACTCTAAAGAGTTTAAAAAATTCATATCTGTCTGAGGGATCATAAAAACCATGAACTTTGAGGTTTAGGGATATTTCTACCTGTTACCTCTTTCAATTACGAAAGAAAGGTACTTTACCTCTGAAAATATTTTATATTGGGTATGTTTACAATCAAAAAGAAGGTAAACTACCGATGCAGGTACTTTAGATGATTAGTTTGTTGTACCTTAGTAATTGGAAAGACTATATGCGTTCTTAGATTGGAATATTTTATCCAATTAGAATATCGCCATTTTCAGGGTTATTTACCTCAGACTCATCATAAGATTTCGTACCAAAATAATTTAGTTCGGCATAAGCTTTCAAAGAATACTTTGAATTTCATAAACATTTGTCTAGCTGAATCAAATAGCTTAGACATATATCAAATAATTTGAATTTTAATCGAAACATTGCTAGCCACATTCAGTTGGCAATAATTTACCTTTAAAATTCTTAAAATCATTTTATGACGTCATGATACCGCACTGTATTTACAGTCCGTTTGAGGATTCTGTCATTCTGTGACTTTGTCATACTACATCATACTATAGTGGGCTGAAGATCTTTAGATCACATCCGACACTAAGTAATTCTGCATTGATAACTTCATCATTTTTATCATCTTTGCACCAGGTTGCATGATCCATGAATGATATAAAAATACATTTTGATCATTCAAATTATTTTCGTCTAGCCGAATCAATTAGCATAGACTCTTCTTTAACCCGTTCAAAAATCTTTGAAAATCATCTTTAGTGTTATCATACCACAATTGGTAACGATGTGTTTGTGGCCCGAAGTCCACACCTACACACTTGTCACCATGTGTGCAACATGCACTAAGTGCGAATCAATAATCAGTATAGACGTGAATAATCTACAATTATTATTCACTAACATGCTTTGAATTTACAACTCAAGTTTGAGTCAGGAAAACTTGCCTGTACTGCTGATTACCGCTAAGCAATTTAATGTAATCTCTTATGAAAGACCTATCAATTATAAGATTGATCTATCAATTAGTATAACATACCTAGTATCTCTTAATACTATTTTTTTATCCATAAATTATCTAATACTTAATCAAATATTAGATAACATCCTAACACATCAACATTATTATTGTCCTTTGATAGTTGTTAATCACTATATCATATACATTATGATTTAACACTCTCTAATAAGTCAAATACCAAACCAGCAACCTGTATTTCAAATTCAGCTAGCTGGATTCCAAATCCAGTAACCTAGATAGTCAATTCAGCCAACCAAACTGCAACCCAGCAAGCTGGATTCAACATATTTTCAATTCAGTAAACTGTTTTTCAATCCAGCAAGTTGGATTCATCGGATTTTTCAATCCAGCAAGCTGGATTTCATATCCTATTCACGAAAATACCAAATCTACTTATTATTTTTCTATCCTTTGTCCAAACAAGTCTACATATATTTCATACACAAAAAGTATTTTTTCATAATTTTCCAACTTCCTTTAGTATTTTTCAAAAATTATTTTTAGTTAATTCCTTAAGATATTAACTAACTCGTGCTTAACTCTAGAAATTCCCATCTTTTGACACAATCGTGTACGTGTTAATGTGACACTCCAGTTTATATTTTGTGGCCATCGGAGTTATAGAACTCCGGTTATAGCGATTTTCGTTCGAAAATCACAAAAATTAAAATTGTCATAACTTGGTCATTTTACGTCGGAATGAGCTCATTTTTGGACAGTAGGTACTTTATACCATATATTTTCATGTCCCAAAAGGACGGAATTTTTCTCACAAATTAAATTACTGAAAATGCCCTTTTAAATTTTTTGACAGAAGCTAAATGGCGTTTTGCAGTTTTGGAGTCCTTTGTTAAAACTTAAATAAAATGAGATCTATAACTCCAATTAACGATTCGTCAATTTTGTTGGATTCGTATCTTTACGATCTACAATTGTCATCTATCACAATCCATATTTGGACATGTTAAGCTCTCAGAAATTAGCCCAGAAGTGACTGTAAAAACAGTGGCTCTAACAGTTTTCTTAGTTTTGGAGTAGTTCGGGATAAATTCCATAACTTGCTCATTTTTCAACCTAATTGAGTGATTCCAAAGGGGTTTTATCCTTAATACATAAATCTAGCATCCCAAGAAAATAAATCACAAATATCCATCAAAGATTTCGAAAATCAAAAGCTAGATCACACTTTCAAGTTTAAGCTTTCCGGAAAATCCTATTTTTCTATTCCTTTTGATTCCAACCAAATCAACACACAAGATGGGTAAATCTAAACATGAAACACTCATCAACATGGATAGCCATGGTTTTTGAGTTTATAAACATAAATCCAAGCTTTGATTTGGAAAAACTAAAATCAATTTCATAAACTAGTTTTAGGATTTACCTCTTTTCTCAAAATCTTCCTTCTTCCATGGAGGATCTTCTCTCTCCTCTTCTTCTCCCTCATGGCTGCCGCACCTTCTCCTCTTTCTCTTTCTCGGTTGTCTTTCTCCCGTTCCTCTCTTTTTCTTTCTTTCTCTTTCTTCTCTTTCCTTATCCTTCTTATCTTATCTTTTCTTCTTATCTCTTATTTCCTTATTATTTAGCCAAGTGGCCTTATCATCTTCCAAGTCCTTATTTTATATTAATTGTTAATTAACTTAACAAATGACTAGATAGCCTCTCCTTAAGTGGGTCAAAAAACATTGGGTCACTTATCAATTAAATTCTATTGAGCTTGAACTTTTATTATTTTGCTTACTAACAAAATAAATTTGGGCTTCCACCCAAAATTTGATTGGGCCATTGTAATTCTTATCCCACACATAATATATTGGGCTAGATTAATAATTGAGTTGTCCTTAATCACTTTATCCACAAGTCACATGCTTAATTAATTAATTGGGCTTGTTTAAATAATATAACCTCCTTAGTCCATTAAATCTAATTCTTTTGGACTCAAAATAAATTATTGGGCTATGATATTATTATAGTCCATTACTTTTAATTCTATTTTACCCTAATTATTTAATTAGGATTTTTATTTCTCAGACTAAAAAATAAATAACTTATTTAAATTTTTAATTTCATAACCCAATTAGGCTTGGTATAAAATTAATTATTTTGAGATATATAAAATAAATCCCTTAGTGTTAGTATATATATTTATATACTAATATTCTCCTATATTATAATCTCTTAGGTTATTTAATTATCACACCTAATATACATATATATATTATGTTACATAATTTAATTCTTAATTCACTTTTATATACAAAATAAATGTATTCACATTATATAATGTATATTTATTTAATCATATACATAATTCACATAATCATACAAAATAATTTAATAAGTTGAAACATGGTCCACGAATCTCTTAAATTAGGTCACTAGTATCTAATTAAAATACTAGGACTACTAAATAACAATAACCATTTAGGTTATTTAATTATCATACCTAGTTTAAATAACTTATTTAAATTATACAATTTCTATTATATAATTGAATTAATTTCCTCATCTCCATAAATTATTTTCAAACAATTTATTTATCTATTTAATATATATTTTAATACATTCAATCACTTATTCAAATATGAATTTAATTTACTAACTAGTTGATACCAATATACATATTTTATATATTGATCTCATCTCATATTTTTACTTTACATCTTTGGGTATAATATTAAATATTATACCACTATCCATATAACATAATATCATAACATATTTCACTTCTCACACTAATTTTGACTTTTCTCTAAAAAAAATTAATTGTTGACTTTGACCAAAAGTCAACCTTTTCACATTTTGTGTTTACTGTCCATTTTGACTCAACTTGACATTCCGGACGCAACCGAGCAGTCTATGCTTCAAAATTCTATCTCTAACTAAAATTTTGAGTTTTAAATTGCTCCCTTCTTATTGCTAATAGTATTAACTAACGACTTTATACTTATTCAAATTCTTATTTATCAGCCAAGGCCAACGTTCAAGTTATGTTAATTATTAACATATTTTTATCTTGATCCTTATATCATTAACTTAATTCATCATTCCTCTTGCTAAAATATATATAGCACCTTACTAAGTATATATATATATATATATATATATATATATATATATATATATATATATATATATATATATATATATACATATACTCATCTTTGTTTAACCTTATAACGTTTCTTCCTATGAAATCTTATTTCGCTAATAAAATTCCACCTTATTAGTATAACATTTCTTACACCATTCAATTCACATCAAATTTTACAGGTATCATAATACATTATTATTGATATTCATTAAAATACATATCAATTCATTTCTAGGGTTTTGGAATTTTGTAACCCATATTTCTTTATTCTCATTCAATTTAGAAATCATATAGGTTCTTCTTAAAAATTTTGAAATCCTTAAAATTCTTTCACAGAAATGTCAATTCCATACACTTATTTTCTGTCTAGGTTCATCGTATAACCTTTAATCAATCATTTTAGGATTTTAATAATTATTTAAATACTCGGGTTGTCACAATAAATGGCTACCTACGTACTCCCATTGCTGAGGGGTGATCAGGTCTTTCATAGTTCAGGCTTTGGCTTAAAAGGCTGAAAATATTTATTGGAGTTTGAGCTTGGTTGAAGGGGTTTTTCAATTTTTGTAGTGGTTAGACCGCACCGTATACGGCTGCTTACGTACTCCCATTGATGAGGGGAGATCAAGTCTGCATAGTTCCAATCTAACGTGAAAAGGTTCAAAGTTGTAAGTGATGAGAAGGGTGTAGAGATGTTTTTGTTTTTGTTTTTGTTTTTGTTTTTGTTTTTTTCCTTTTCCTGTTTTTTTCTTTACATGCATGGAAAATAAAAGGCACATGGCGAAGAAAGTGATATCGTCCCAGCATCTCCTAGAACTCCCCACTTTCGCACTAGATCTACATATCCTTGGCTAGCTGCGACCTGATAGTCCAATTGTCAGTGGTTATGTTGCCTTCAAGGCTCGCGATGGAGGTTACCTCTTGGTTCTGAATGGCCATAACTTGATCGCTTCCTGATTCATTACATTCCTCAAGGACGCTTGAACGAGACAACTCGTAAAAGGGTATGAACTCCTGATTCTTTGATGGGTTGGTTTTCCTGAAAACATCACCACCTTTTTCTTCACCTTTTTCTTGGGCTTTAAAGGATTCGACCATGAAATATCCCTCGGACTGTTGTTGCATTTCTTGCAAGGAACTTTCCTTTTTGGCTTCTTCTTCCTTGGAAAGGATTAGTATTTTTTCTTCATCATCCAAGGTGATGAAATCAGGAACGTGGTTGATAACTTTGGACCACAGGACGTTTGATGTTGACGGAGGAATCTCATTTGTGGATGCCTTTGTCTCCTCTGTCATTCTTTGCATTAAGATCAGTCCACCTTGTGTTCTGGAAGAATTGTTGCTCATAGCCTTCACCTCATTTGAACTGTCTTTCTCGAATGGACATCTTAAGCTTTTTATTTCCTTTTCGCCTTTTTTGGTCATGGGAAATTCTATCTCCAGCTCTCCATTTTCAATGAGATCCTGGATTTTATGTCACAAAGACCAGCATTCTCCAGTCGTATGTCCAAGTGAGTTAAAATGGTAGAGACATATCTTGTTAGAATTATAACTCTTTATCTTGGGATTTATAGGAGGTAGCAACTCAGTAATCCTTCCTTCGCTTATCAGAAAGTGTAGCATTTCTTCATTTGATTTACTTAGAGGTGTGGATTTTTGGGCTCTTGTAGAGGTTGTTTGATCTTTCTTCTTCAAGCATTCGCATTCCCCCGAGCGATTTTTCTGTTGGCGAGATCTTCTAGCAATTTTATCATCCCCCTTTTATTGGTCTTCTGATAGTTGAGTGAAAAACTACCTCGTATCCTGATGTTGGCGCACTATCAGCTTAGCCAGCAGATTTACTTGATTCTGGATCATCTCTAATTTTTGCATTACTGGCATACCCTCCTCCGAGTTTTCCCACTCTAGGATATTTTTCTGTGCCTTTGGGGGTATTCCTCCACCCTTGGTATGTACTTACGATTTGGATAAATTTCAGCGCTTCCTAACTCGATCATGTTTACTTCCTCCATATCATGCTGCAAGGGAAGGTTGGTGTTGACATTTTGTTGATCGGGTTGTTGGACCACAATACTACCACTTTCGATCAGATTTTGAATCTTATGCTTTAAGGAACAACAATCTTGTGTATCGTGTCCTAGAGACCCTGAGTGGTAAACATATCTCTGGCTCGGATTGTATCTTTTGCTCCCTGGTTACAAAGGTGGAGCCAGTTCGGTAATTTTCTTGTGATCTATTAATATCGCCAATACATTTTCAACGGAATCGCCTAGTGGAGTGAACACCTGATTTTTCATTCTTTCAAATTTTCCTTTCCTATCCTGGCATTGGTTGAATGCAGCCTGTTGTTGAGATGGCAGATTGTCTTGCTTTTTCCAAATGGAGGGACTGTAGTTTGGCCTCTTAGCTTTCCCTTGTATAACAAGGGATACATCTTCATCGCCTTTATCAGGTACCCCCTTGGGATCGCTCGCATACTTTCCAGTCTGTATATGTTTGGCGACTGCTTCCAAGGCAGTGAAGTCTTTAATCTTTCCTATCTTTAGGCCCATCTCTGCCATTTCGACGTGTTTGATCATTTCTGAGAATGGCTTTCCTATGCCTGCTAGGATTCTCTCATAGTAAGGCGCCTCTTGAATGTCTATGAAAGTCATCACCATATCAGTTTCTATCATTGATGGAATGACTTGCGCTGCCGGATGTCTCCACCTTTGGGCATATTCTCGAAAAGACTCAATACTTTGCTTTTTGACTTTAGTCACTTGGTATCGATCCGGTGGCATTTTTGACTGAAAACTGTACTGATTTAGAAAGATGTGGGCCAATTCTTCCCAGTTATGGATTTTGGCATTGTCAAGTCGGGCATACAAGGCTTTAGCCTCTCCAGTGAGACTTTTTTGAAAAAGTAGCATTCTAAGGCTTTCATCTTCAACATAAGACCCCAGTTCGCCAATGTATACTTTTAGGTGCGTATAGGGATCACCTGCCCCATTGTACTTTTCAAACTTTGGGATTTTGAATTTGTCAGGATATCGAGCCCCTGGGAATATGCAAAGATAAGAATAGGTGACACTTCCATAGTTTTCAGTCCCTTTGATTGATCGGATGGTTTCCTCCATTTGTTGGACTTTTTTTCTTATATCCCCAGTTTCTCGATCATCCTTGAGTTTTGTGATTTCAAGGGTTTTGTTAGTTCCTTTATTGGAATGAGGTTCAGGTATCTGGGCTTCAATCTTTTTGCCAATACCCTGACTGCCCCCTGGTGTGAATGACTCTAGTTGAGTATGCATTGTCTGGCCCTGAGTGTTTTTACTGTGTTCTTTTAGAATGACAGCCAATTCTGCTATTTGATTCCTTAATCCTTCAAACTCTTCGCGGGAAACATGAGTAGGATCTGGCTGGCCCAGTGTAGCCATACTTGGCTGTAGGCTTACTGCCTTTTTAGATTTTGAACGGGTTATTAGATCAATTGCTTCCCTAAAAAAAGACTTATGTAGTTTAGTCTTAGGGAATGTATAAATGTTACATGCTATGTTATATATTTGTTTTAGGAATATTATCCTGCAAAACGGATGTTAGCTTTTTCTATTACAAGATAGCATGTCAAGTTTTAATATATGAAAGGAAATGCATGTACACATATTCCTTCATATTTTCCATTACATTAAGATTGACATAGAATAAAATTATAAGTAATTGAAATGGGAAAGTATGAAGAGACTTCCCTCCGCGTTTGGTTTATCATAGGCTGACCTATCTTAGGTTACTCTCGCGGTTTTTCAGCAAGAAGGTTCCCAAATCATCGCAATTTACTTGACGGGAAGTTAATTCGGTTTTTCAACTAGAGCGAATTTGGGTGGTGCCTTTCCTGAGCCTCGTTGGAATTAGTCTTCCTACGAGTCCAGTAATCAAACACCGACATGATAGCCTCCTGGTGGAGGGACCACACAACATACATTCACATATATCGCATCTCACTGTATGGAAATGATGACATGTGCGAAGCACTAATATCACAGGCAGATATGGTGCAAAACACTAAGTGCAGTAAGTAAATGCATTAGTACATATTCATTCAAATGTAAATGCAACATCCACACACAAACGAATAAAAGATTTGAAAAGTTTATAAATAGCTACTTAAGCCCTCTTACTGGAGTCCCCAGTAGAGTCGCCACCTATCGACATCGGGATTTTATTTTTCCCTTTTCTGTTATTGTCTTTCGGTGTTCTCATGTTAGGAGAGATTTGTTTGGAAAAACAAGTTGTGAAAAAGGTCTGACATTTATATGTCGACGATTGGACTGTAAGAGTTGCCAGTTGGTTTTTTAAATGGTTGTACCAACACAACCGAGAAAAGGTTTGCACATTGACCCAATGTTGTGACACTGCTTAACGGATCTGTGAACCCGAGATTCATTAAGGTTCGGGGACTTGCTTATGCGGAGGGAAGGTGTTAGGAACCCCCCGACATCCGTGTTGCCACGGTGACCGCCACTTTTCAATTAAACTATTATATGAATATGTGTGTGTGTAGGTCAATGTGCAGTTATTTGGAAGTAGTGATATACCTCGTTCGCACCTATATACAAAGGGATTGAATTTCTATATAAAATTCAGTTTTAACAAGATATAGTAGTGATATTTTATAAAAAGAGGTTTTTCAAACCCTGTGCTCAATAGTAATTGAGGCCTTTGATACTTCCATTTTATTAAATGTTCGGCTTGATTACTTTTATTTTTGAGATGCGAAGCATCTTCGAGAAAATAATATACATAGCATTATCAAACTCCTTGTGGGTATGAAAGCCATCTAAGGAAGTTCGAATACCGCGAGTAATTTACAAGCCATGTACAGCTGAAAATATCCATCATGGGAACCAAATCTAGATTCAGTAGACTGAATCTGGGATCACATGATTCCTAGGCTCACATGATGTAGCAATTTATATGAAAGCTATAATCAATATATATATATATATATATATATATATATATATATATATATAGACATGATCAACCACCACGAAGCACCTCCATAGGGGATTAGAAATGTAAATAAAGCAATAAATACGGTCAACCGTCACGAAGTAAACTCTAGGCGGGACTAAATGTAATAAAGCAATAAAAGGCCACGAAGTAAACTCCAGGCCTAACAGAAATATAAATAAAGCGGTAAAAGGCCACGAAGTAAACTCCAGGCCTGACAAAAATGTAAATATATATATATATATATATATATAAACTGTTGTCGAACTATGTTCGATAAGCCTATATTTTACATCCGGAGCGTTCATATATATATATATATATATATATATATATATATATATATATATATATAAATACATACAAAAAAAATAAAAGCCACGGATCGAAGTTTGGGCATACACACGCTACATGACTCTCAACGTGAAGAACTGTGTGTGCACAGTAGTGGAGAAAGGCTTTAGAAATTGTAAGAAGGCTTACAATGGACTGCCAAAGAAGACTTCAATATCTTTAAAGGGATGAACACTCGGGTCCCACCAGAAAAAATATAGCAATATATATGCTCACAAGTGTTTAAAATGAGAAAGCACTCAGTTTATAGTGTGTACAGAGCAAATTGGGCAGGGCTTCCTCACATTTTCTCTTGCAAATATGGCCACACCAAGCCCTCTATTTATAGAGGGGGGAGCCACAGGTGTACCTACGGCAGCAGCAGGTGTACCTACGGTAGCCCGGGGTTCCCCAGGCAATGTGGGTCCCGCCGTCATGAAGTACGTGCACTCGAACAACGCGTTATTCGGTTGAACTTTCATAACTTTTAATCCGGGAGTCCGATGGAAGTGTGCCATACCATTTCGGAAAGCACTTTCCGAGAGCTACGTAATGAAATAGGATTTGCCCTTTTTTGATTCTGAGAAGATGGATCCATGACCGAAATGGCATTTCTGGGATTCCGTCAGGTAGTCTGTTAAGCCGTTTTACGTAGTTTACGCTCAGAAGTTGAGATATGGTTCTTGTGGGACTTCTATTGAAGCAATTTGATTTGAAATGAATGTATTTGATATGACTTGAAGTTGAATTGGCAAAATGACCGTTTTATCCCTCCCGGGATTATCTCCAGTTCTTGCGCAGTTGTAGTAGTCTTTTCTCAGGGTTATATCTAAGATTGTCATGTTGTTGACTCTGAATGTCCTCAGGGTTATCTCTGAGGTTGGCTTGACCTCCCGGGGTTGACTCCGGGCATTAACTTGATCTCTCGGGGTTATCTCCGGGGTTAGAATTGATGTTGTGATCCTCCAGGGTTATCTCTGGAGTGTGAAAAAGACGTTTTGTCCTCCTGCATAGTTAGTAACAGAAAAACAAAATTTTGAGTGTCTACAAGCATTAAATGATATTAAGATCCCATATCTCTCCAATTTGATCACCTTACTTTTAGTAATTAGTATTTCTGTGCTAATTTAGATATCAATTCACTTTTTAATTGATCGTTTCAGCAAATAGTAATAGTGATAAGGTTGTTGCATGATAGCATAGATTTATTCAACTCTCTCTGTGTGATCGATACTTTCTTACTATGTACTACTTTTTGAGCCGTGTATACTTGCATGAGTTAGAGTCCATTTTGTTAAACCAAAAAGGAAGCAACAATAATCCTAATAACTAAAATCCATCTTAGGATATCCGGTCATATTTCTAGTCCTATTAGGATCCAAGCCCCATTGATTTAGAGTAAGCATTATTTTTAAGTATGCTTTCAAATAAGAAAACAGAGAATTTTTATTATTTTTCTCCCTTTGAAAGTGTTCAAATTCTACTGAGCTAGTTTCTATTAGAATTTGGTCGTAGTTGTAAGACTCCAACTTTTATGAATAAAGATTATTTTTTTCGAAATATATTTTTGAATATTATGTTGTGGATTTGATATAATAGTTATGGGTAATATTTACAAATTTTGCAAAGTAAGCAAGTGGTTATAAAATATTCGATTGGTCGGGGAATATTCATTTTAACATGGAATATTCGTACGACGGCACAATCATTAGTGGACCCCACAAAGAAATTACTGTCGGGGTTAGAAAACGACAAAAATATTTTTTTATAAAAATAACGACGAAAGTTTTACCGTTAAACTGTTGAGCTACCCGGTAGTAAAAGTACAATAATATGTGTGGTTGCATAGTAGCACAAGGTATTGATTATTGATGCTTACGTGAGAAGTCACTCAGTTATACTCAATTATTATTACAATAATTGCTGCATAATATCTCTCATATTATTGATTCAATTATTGTCACAGTATCATCCGCATAATATTTTATATTATTAAATCAATAATTGAGACGACAAAGTTGTTCATATTATTATTTATATTATTGACGATGTCTGAAAAGTTCTCTCGAGGAAAGGGGGTTGGTCACCTAATTGTGCACAAATAGGGAGAAATCGTTATCGAAAAGCCCCCTCTTTCCTGGGAATGATCTGGTTATTAAATATTGTGAGTTATAATATTAATGATGAATAAGTTCGTGTTGACTAAAGATGAAATTGTTGATAAAATATTTTCATTGTGTTGGGATTATTTGTGTTAGTGGAAATCGATATTTATTTCGATAATAATTTATTTCTCGATGTTTTATTGACCAAACGGGTAATTAATCGGATAAATGAGCAATTAATTGATATTAGTTCACATGAAAATTATTGTTGGTTCACATGTATAGAACTATTGATTCACATGTATGTACTATTAGGGGAGGTGGTGCAAGATTGATAATACTTACAGGACTAAATTAAAAATGGAGGTATAGATGAATGTACTATACTGTAATAATTCGAGCTCCTAATCGTGCAATTATTGAAACTTTGTTTTCCTATAAATAGAATCTCATTCTTCTTTCATTCTCCCCAATTCACTAAGACTCACAAGAGCAAGTATAGAGAGAGAAGCTACAGAGAGAAAGAAAAAGATTATTCTGCTACTTCACTATTCCAGTATCCAGTCTTCTTCTAAGGTAAGAGATATTATTTTTGTTCAGTATTCGTAAGAAATAATATTTTCTTTCATACTCTGTAGTATGTAAGTAATATTATTTCATTTCAGATTCTGAGTTTTACACTCATTTTGTTAAAGTATTGCTTCTATATTCCGTAAAATTAGTAGAATATCCTTGAAATTTGTACTTCATCTAGTATCGTTTCACAAGGATATTTTTCTAAATATTCTTGTAAAATTTTAAGCTTTTCATGTCGGAGTACTATTCATGGGTACTATTCATTTATACAGTACTATTCACGGGATACTATTCATAAAGTACTATTCACGGGGTACTATTTATACAGTACTATTCATGGGATACTATTCACAAAGTACTATTCCCAAAGTACTATTCACGGGATACTATTCACTCGAGTACTATTCACCCAGAGTACTATTCATGACAAAATTTGATTTCTTTTCTATCCAAATTATTTTTGATATAATATTATTCTTGAATTTTATTCCATAAAGCAGTATCATGTTGACAATTTGGACATTATTGAATTCTGAATAAATTGAATTATAAATGTTTAAAATTTATCCTTTGCTTTCTTTTAATTGAATTCTTATATCATTGTCGTTATCCTCATACTTATATTGTGATGAAAGTCATCTTCGGTCGTAGTGCATAGATGGACTATTGATTGGTATGATTATGACCAGGGATCATTCGGTACAATCACGACTCGTAATGTTACAAATGATGTGGTAAAAGTCCTCATTGGCCCGTAGTGTAATGATGAACAGTTGTTGATATGATCATGACCAGGGATTATTCGGTATGATCATGACCATTGGTGATTACATGAATATCCTTGGCCCGTAGTGCATGGATAATTCAGTGATGTGGATTATTTGTTAAGTTGAGTCTCAGCTATAAGTTGATGATAAACCTTTTTAATCATAGAAGATAGTAGATATCATGCTCTACTTGACTCTTCTAATGGATTGTTTGTTTCACTGCAGTTAAACTTGTTGTTTATTGTTTAACACTGTTGAATGCTAAGGATAATTTATTCTGCATTATCTTAGTCATAATATTTCTTACTAGGCTAGTTGAGCTCACCTTTTTGCTTTCATTGTTCTCTTCAGGAAATGAGAATGTAGCTGGGACTAGTCGGGGATTGGAGTGACGGTCCGAGATGATTGTTTTAGTAGTTCTCACTATTTAGTGTGATAATAAATGTAATGAGGATTGAATTTGAGTTTGGATATTCTATGAGATAATATTAGTGTAAAAACTATCAGCTCATGTTGTATAATTAAGTTTGTATTTGTATTCAATACCATGTATTTGGCGACTCAAGATGGATGATGTATACCTATTTTGGGGGCGTCACAGTTGGTATCAAAGCTTAGGGATATGATCCCTGGCTGAGATATGAGACTATAACTAAGAGGGGAGAGACGGGTAATTCCTTCGCTAGTATGACCTACCTAAGTTTATTTGTTATTTAATTGGTTGGTCAGAGTATAGGGATAATATGTGGTATGTCAATTAACCCTTGTTTTGTGGCAGTGTTTGAAAATGGCATCTAAAAATTTTTAGATAAGCAATGAAGCACATGAGACCGTTGAGTCACCAACGATCAATACCCAGGATAATGTGCATCAGAAAGGCAATAATCCTCAGGTAAACAACAACACTGACCAGATGATGAATGATGGGATGTTTAGAGGCTTTATGCAATTCATGCAATATCAGGTGAGAGAGACTCATGTTCAAAATGTAGGTGAAAACACTGGCAACTCTCGGATGGTCACTGCTAAGCGTTCAAGGACCTGGGACCACCGGAGTTTGTGGGAAAGCCAGAACAACTTAAGGCAGAGACGTAGATAAAATAGATTTCTAAGATATTTGATGTCTTGGGATGCTCCGAGGAGCAAAAGGTTCCCTTTGTCACCTTCATGTTGAGAGGAGAGGCAGATTACTGGTGGGAATCAGTAAAACGTACTCAGCCTGCCGCACTCAAAATGTCTTGAGAGAAGTTCCAAGAACTGTTCAACGATAAGTACTTTCTCAAAAGTATTCGTCACATGAAGTAGGGGAAGTTCATCAAGCTAGAGAAAAATAATATAACTGTGTCGCAGTACGAAGCTAAGTTTATCGAGTTGTCCCGGTTTGCATCCCATTTGGTAGATAATGAGGAGCGTATGACGCGGATGTTTAGAGGTTTGAAACCCGAGATATGTCAATACCTTATTTCACACAAACTTTGTTTGTATTCAGATGTTGTAAATATGGCTCAGTTATTGAAGCGTGATAATGAGTCAACCCAAACAAGAGAGAGCAGCCGGCATAACGATAATACCAGTGGTAGCAGTCATCGAAGCGATGACAACAAGCGTGGAGGGAATCAACATGCCAGAAATGGTAACCACTTCGGTGGTAATCATGGCCAAGATAATAAGAGTTGAAATTTAAGAAGAGGAAATTCAATAATGATGGAAAGACATCAGCACCAGCACCCGTTATTAAAGAAAGAGAACGATCACCGATCGTATGCTACAAATGCGGAGGTGAGGGACACATTAGTCCAAACTGTACGTAACAGTACAAAACATGTTATAATTGCGAAAGAGAAGGTCAGCTAGCCCGATTTTGTCGTGTAGTGAAGTCAAGTCCAGCTAGGATGGAGGCACCAAAGGCCGTCCCAGAGAAGTCAAAGTCGGTAGTTCAAGGGAGAGCGTTTGTCGTGACCTCCCAAAAAGCAAGGAACTCAAACGAGGTCATCACGGGTAAGCTAATCATAAACTCTATCGAATTCTATACCTTATTTGATACCGGTTCTACCCATTCTTTTATTTCTCCTACTTGCGCTCAACATTTAAATTTAACTTCGGATAAATTAGACTTTGGCTTATCTATTAAAACTCTGTTGGGAGAAACCTTCATTACATCCTTGAGGTTCAAATCATTGCATTATGCTATGCCTTTTGCAGTAATTTCTCCTATTAGTTCTCCATAGGTGTAATTATCGTATGGTATTACCATTCCACCATTTTTATTTATGGGTTTAGTTCTAACTTTTTATGCAAATAAAGCAGGTAGACCAGAGATAAATTTCTCTTCTCAGAAAGTAGAATTACCATCTGTTCTCATAATAATTTTAGATAGGAATACATCTTTGTACCATCTAAAGTGTGTTAGAGTAGGACATCTTAAATTAATTAGTAATTCTTTGCTTCTGTCCATATTGGATAAAGCATTTCCAACAAAATGTTTGATTATTGTTTGGATTAATGTATAAATACTATATTCAACAATTTTTGGCGTAATTTGTGAAGTATTAGGATCTGTCATATTAACAGTTTTTGTTGCATTTTCATTTTCATATTTTTGAGTAGTTGTGAGGATATTATCCCACTATCCTTTTGGTTGACCAATAAATTCGGAGCTGATAAAACTAGTTATTTGTTAATCAGAATTTCTACTGGCTCTACACACAGTAGCATACATTAGCATTTTATGCAAAACGGTGAATATAAAATGTTCAGTTAGGCCATCTATATTCCATTCATAGATGCAATCAGCACTATAATCTGATCTTTCAGTGTTTATGAAATTTTCTTCAAATAAGATATCCACGGGAGTGGGTATTGGGTAGTAGTATCTTCCATAGGGAAGTCTATTTTTTGATGATTTATCAAAACTGATTTTATTAAGATCAAGAGTACTTTCTTAAAAGATATTATTAGTTAATCCGAGTTTTGTGAAATTATCATTTACTTTATTTAAATGGTTGGATTCGTCATTTGAATCTACCTCTTCTTCCACTTTATTAATAAAAGTTAACTTCTTTGAAGTAGAAGGGTTGTCTTTTATCTTTAATTCAGATAAATGATCAATTAATTTTTTCATCAATTCATCATCTCTTTTTGTTGATAGATTGAATTTAGTTTCTTTTGGTGGTTTAATATTTACAGAATCAATTTTTGAAGAATCTTTATTTGATTATATCTTATCTTCAATTCTAATTAATTGGTTTGCTATTGTTTATAGACATGTATTGGTATAATTATTTTGTCTTATAACTTTATTAAATTCGACATATTTATCGTCATTAGTTTTCATGGGTTATGCAAAAGCATATGCTTGTACTTTTGTTCCTAAATTGTTGGTTAGGATAATAGGAATTTCTGTGGGAGGATGTATGGATAAGATCTTTTTTCCCTCAATTGTTTCCCATGATTTATAAAAAAATTCAATCATTGCTATTTCCTTATCTTTAAGGTCATGAAAGAGGAAGAACCAATCAATAAAAGAAATATTAACTTTATTTGTTTATAAATAAGTATAATATTCTTCTTTGAAAATGTTCAAATCCTTTTTGGAATAATAGCTGAAATACCAATTTCTGAAAATTTTATTTTTCTCATATTGGAATTCGTCATTGATAGCTTTCCTATCTATGATAAATTCTGGTTTGTTGTTATTAACAACTTCTATTATATGAATAGAAAATCCAAGTTCTAAAGGAGTAGGAGATTCAGTCCTAATAAATTTTGATTTGTAAATTCCGTGAGGGAATTGATTGGGAGATTTATCAGTTCGCATGACACTATCATCATCAATATTGATATTAGTCTGAATTTGATTGCTCCTATTAGGAATATAAGAAGGAATGGATGAAGTAGACGCTCTACTAGGAGGAATAGTTGTTGATGTGGTAGTAGGAGTCTTACTACTTGAACCCTCTTTCTCGAAATTAGTAATATGAAATCTAGCCATTCTATTAGACTGACCAAAGTAGATTTCAACATTTCCATCAGGAGTTTAAATTATTTGTTCTACATTTTTATCATTATTTTCTTCCGATTCAGGAAGAGCGGCTCTATGAAGAGTCCATTGTTCAGGGATTGATAATTCAGACCATGTTAAGGTTTTAGGAATACTTAGAAATGATTTGGAAATATTTGTTTCAAAAAGAGTAGTTTTTCCCTTAATGTCAAATCTTTTTGCTTTAGGGGCTAACGTTTTAAGGGTTTTGAAACAAACTCTGTAAATTAAGGAAATATTTTCTACGCCTAATTTCATATCATATCCCTTATTTTCAATTCGAAGGGTTAGGACATCTAAAAGATGTTTGTCTGTTAAGGAAACTTCAAAGTTTGGGTAACAGTTGAAGTAGACTGGGCCATTGCATAAACTGGTTTGTATTAATCGTATTAAGGAATCATGAAATCTATTGTGACGATTGTCACAGAGTGCTATCATTAAGCAAGTATCCACTACAAGAAAAAAGGCTTAACAACGACCAATAATATCAGCAACTGCATCTCCGGTTGCATATATTAGTATTAGCGACCGATATTAGCGACCGTGGGTTAATCCAGTCACTATTGTATATCAGCGACCGCCTGAGGTTACGGATCGGTCGCTATTATAATTGTAATAACCCGGGATTTCGAATAATCCGAATTTTACGAATAATTTTTTTTATTAATATTAATATTGACTGTTAATATTGTACTGTGTATCTGTGAAACGAGTTGTAGGACCCCGAATTTTATGAAATAAAAGTATTCAATTTTTCTATTTAGTAAATAGTTAAATTGATAAAAGTTTAAAGTTAAGGGTGATATATGTAAATTTTTTAAAATAAGCAAGTGGTTATAAAATACTCATTGTAGTCGGGGAATATTCGTTTGGTCATTGAATATTCTTACTGTCAGAGAATATTCGTACGACGGCGCAGCCTTTTGTGGGCCCCATAACAAAATAACTGTCGGATGAAGAAAACGACAAATTTGAATTTTTATAAATAACGGCGTAATCGTTACCGTTAACACTGTTGGAATACCCGGTGGGTAAAGTAAAGTGATACACAATATTGCACAGTATTTTTGAATTATTGATTCTTACGTAAGAAGGCACTACTCAATAATTGTTACAGTAATTACTGTTCAATATTTTATTTTATTGATTCAATAATTGCTACGTTGATATTTTATATTATTGTTGTTTTAATAATCGTCACTGCACAGTATTTTCTATTATCAGATCAATTCATATTATTTGAATAATATTATTAGATAGCATTATTGGCAATGTCTAGAAAGTTTTGTCTAAGGAGAGTTTTAGTCATCTAATTGCGCGCCAGTAAGGAGAAATCCTTATTGGAAATCCCCCTCTTTCCTGAGAACTGCCTAGTTGTCAGTATTGTGATTCTATAATATTATTTGTGAATAATTAATTATTGATTTATATGATAAGGACAATATTCATTGCATGTGGCTATAGATGGAGAAATTTTTTAATGTGACAATTGTTGAAAATTAATATTTTATCTTTTTCTGATAAAAAATTCATTTAAATATATTATTATATTATAATAATATAATAATGGTGATATTTTTACAATGAATGTGGGATATATAAATAAATGAGGAGAAATAGTATTTTTGTTACTAAAAATATTTAAAACATATTTTTCATGTTTGTGGACCCCATTTCTTGACTGAAATTTGTTTATAGCTTGTAAAATCGTCCGTTTGTGGATTTCGGTCAATTTTTGTTTGGAATTTGGAAAAACTTTCTTCTGTAAAGTTGTAGATAATGAAATTTCCTATGGGAAAGACATGATGTTTGAATTTTTTTTGATAAAAAGGCTATTTATTGTGAATTATTGAAGTTCCGAAATAATTAATTTTATTTTTTTGGAGTTTTAAATGATTTTTATATGAAAAATGTTTTTGGTGAGTTGGCACATGTGTGGCTGATGTTTTGGATCAGTGGAGGTGTGCGTAGGAATTTATAATATATATATTAATATTTTATTAAATTTTCTGCTTTGGTGTTCTAAGCATTTTCCTATAAATAGGGTGCTTAAGTTAGAATTGAAAATCACACCAGAAACTGAAGTTTTCTCTCTCTATATTATCGAGCGTATTTTTGTGAGTATTTAGATATCTTGAGTGTTGCTATACGATGCAAGTTCCTTCAGCACTATATCCGGTATTCCAACTAGAAGTACTGCTCTTTTGAGGTAAGGGATTGTAAGGGATTTTAAGGGTTATTATGTTTTTCAGTTTCGTAATTTTTCTGACATTCAAAAGTTTTGGAAAAATTTGAAATGATAATTTGATGAGTTTTCTAGATTGTGTCCATAAATGGCGATTTTTAGATGTATAGATTAAGAGTTATGAATTTTATGGGAAAATACTATTTAAAAAGTAAACCCTTATAACTCCTTGTGGTTAACTCCAAAATTGGTGAAAATTTTATTGGAAGTACATGCATATAATAGAAGTATACTCTGTAAATTTTGGAATTTTTGGGTAAAAGTAGCACATTAGTGGCGCCGCAACGCCACTCTCCAGAAAATGTCAGAAATGTATTTTTTTAAAATGTTAAAGTTTAACAAGTGTTAGTGGATTGATGTAATGAACATGTAATCATGTTAGAGGTATTATGAGATGATAAAATAGTTGTTTAACATGTAATAAAATATTATATGTGAATTGAATTATTAAATACATAATTAGTTTGATAATTCATGAAGTATAAATTATGTGACAACGTGATAATTTGACTAAGTTTAGTCAATAATTAAAGTAGACAACGAGAATGTGTTATGTTGATTAGTTAGTAATTAACTGGTATTGAATGTGAATGGTATGTAGGATTTAATTCAAAGAACGTGCTTAGTTAAAGTATAATCTATACACGAGGCAAGTATCCTATCCCTAACTCCATTCTATTGAGCAAGTTTATTTAAACTTAAACGTTACTTTTATGTCGAGCAAGTTTCCCTAACCCTACTTGTCATTATTGATCAAGTTTATTATTTACCTTGAATAAATTATCCTTGTTATTATTCAAGTTCAAGCATGATATTAAAGATTAATTATCTTTCCAAAGCATGATTCAGTTATACAATAATTGTCCTATTGTATACTTTTGAGATTTTTATTCAAATCAAATATCAATTATTGTTGAACCTTATTAGACTAGTGAACCTTATTGATTCAACTAGTCCATAGTTGATGAGCGTTCTAAATTTCAGAACCCTTGATGAATTTATCCAAACAAAACTTCCTTTGGTGCGGACTCGAATGTCAAACTGAGATGAACAACCCTATATAGGGGATTAATTACGCTTTAGCGTTAAGATATTGTGCACAGTATGGTACTAAGGGCTGATCCCCCTAAGTACGAGAAGAAGGTCCATAGTCTTATGACTGTTAAAGGTTTCAAGTATAATCCTTGATAACCTAGGACATAGTTCAAGGTCTTATGACCCTCAGAATTCTTTTGATTCTTGTTATTCATTCTTGATTCAAAAGTTAAGCTCTTATTCAGACGTCTTTGATTTATTCGCATGTTATTATACTGTTATTTCATTATTATTCTTGTGGGCATTTGTGCTCACTCTTGCTTAATAATAACATTGCAGTTAAGAACGAAAGAAGCGATGAACCCTCCACTAGTAAGGGCAAGGGCAAAGTTATCAAATGATGAAGACCTGTTATTTATTAACTGATGTATTTGTTTAAGACTTGAGTTATGTTGATGTTAAGACTTATTTGTTTAGAATTTCGCACAGATGTTTTAAGGTTAGTTTAAACCTGGGATTGTATTATTATTATTATTATTCGAATGTTGTAAGAAGTTTTATTCTATCTATTGTATGGTTTGATATTATTTATGGGTAGATAGATAGATGATGCTTGTACAGTGAACACCAAATCCCGTGGAATCGAAGTACCCGGATTTGGGGGTGTCACAGTATATGTAGGGTAATTGGCGAACATTTATTATACTTGTGTAGCTCACACACGAGGTAAGTTCCCTAACTCCACTCTCTTTATAATGAATGCAAGTTTCATAACCATGTTGACATGTCGTTGTTAAGCAAGTTTTCTAATTCATTATTATGCAAGTTTCTAAACCTTGCATTATAGTTAAGCAAGCTCTTGTATTCTAATTCTTTACATTGAGCGAGTTTTACAATCCTAAATCTTGTTATTTCTATTCAAAGCATAAACTGTTTACATTCATTGACCCGAATGGGTTTTCTAACTCTTTTGGACGTAGTACTTTGTTTATACCATGACTACTCAATTGTACATTATTATTGTTTAATCTTATCATATTGTACTGAACTTTCGAATAACAAATAAACCTTTATTGGTTGGACTAATCCATAATTGATGAGTGTTCTAAAATTCTAGAGCCACTGATAAGCTAGTTTCAACTAAACTTTCTTTAGTGCGAAAATCCTAAAGTCAAACTGAGATGAACAACCCTAACATAGGGGATTATGTACGCGTTAGCGTTTAGATGTTTGTGCATAATACATGGTATGAAGGGCTGATCCCCCTAAGTATGAATGTAAGAGTCTGTATAGTCTAATGATGATTAAAGGATGAAGTAGAAATACTTAAAAACCTCAGGACATAGTTCATGGTCTTAAAGACCCTCAGATATAAACCTCAAACTTGTTTACTAGTTTTGTCTCAAAGAATAAGTTCCTATTTAATCAGTACTCATTGATTACTCTTATGTTACTGCTATTATTACTCTTTACGTCAGTGAGCAATTTTTTGCTCACTCTTGCAATTAATACGGCAGCTAAAGTTGAAAGAGTTGATGAACCGTCTTCTAGCAATGGAAAAGGGCAAGATGTCCAAGTGATGAAGACTTCTTTGAATTTACTTAACTAAATTTATGTTATAAGACTTATGTTATTTTGTGATGTATTCCGCAGACTTATGTAATAGTTTAAGGTTAGATTACATGGGAATGTTTTTAAGATGATGTAACCCTTTAATGGGGAAGATATTTATTTAAGGTATGTCTTTATCCTTGTTTATGGGTAGATAGATGTAAATATTTTGGAAAGTGAGCACCAAATCACGTGGGAATGAAGTAGCCTAATTTGGGGATGTCACAGGTTGGTATCAAAGCTTTAGGATATGAACCTTAGGTGTGGAACCTTAGGAAGTAACCTCTAAGGAGATGGATTGAGGAAATTCATTAAAAGATAAACAATAGAAGATATTATGTGCTATGTGCTAATAACTTATGTGCTCGCGAGTATCAAAGAATGTCACATAATAAGTAAAACTGAAAAGTATTTTGTTGTCAAGATGTCTGACGTTGGAGGATCCAGTCAAGCTAGGGAGGAGATACCTCAAGTTCCTAGACATGAGGAACCCCGAGATGTCCACTTTGTGCGGGAACAATTAATTTAGAGGGAGCCTTCTCTATTTATTGCTGAGGAAGAACAGGAGGATGAACCTGTGTCTGATCCTGAGGAGGAGATAGAGGAGAAGGACGAGGAAGAGATCCTGTGGAGTTTCCACCAAACTCCATATCAGCTGAGATGTATGATGCACTATATGATCGAAACATAGATTTACATGATAATGTTGAGGAGCTGAAGGAGTTGGCTAAGATGCGTCAAGCTACTATAGAGCAAAAGGATGCATAAATTCATGAACTTGACTCACGCCATGGAAACACAGAGTGGGATCTGGCTTATACAAAAGGTCAGCAAGAGGATCTGTTGGTAGAGAACGGGATGATGAAGACTAATATGGAGAAGTTAAAAGATGACTTGAAAGAGGAGACAGCTAAGCGTGCGAGGGCAGAAGATGCTTGGATGAAGGAGACACATCGTGCAGACTGTGCTGAAGCTAAGGTCCAAATGAAGAAAGCCAAGATGAATGAAATGGATTATGCCTTTCATTCTGCAATTGATAGGGCCCATGATCGAGTCTTTTATTACCCACCTCAGTTTGAAGACTCGTCGTGGTTCTTGATAGATCGTAGGACGGCGTATCGTATTATGGAGGAAGAGCATAGAGAAGCCTCTCGACGTCTTAATATGCCCACATAGAAAGAATAAGAATAATAATAATATATGGTTAAGTATGTGGATAAATAAATTGTAATTCCCTTATTTTGAGATAAATAAAGGGGTAGTATGAGTATATAATCCTGAAACTTATCTAGTTCAGGAAAATAAATGTTAGTAGCAAAGATGCTATCATTATTATGTTAATAAAAGTTTTAAATGAATAAAAATATCAAAGTTTATTAAAATGTTATGTGTTAAGCTTTAATCTTAAAATGTTTAAAGTTAAACTTTAAAATATTCAAGGAATTGAATAGTGAACTAATAAGCGTATATTTTAATAAAAAATGCCTCCTAGAAGAAGACTACCACGTCAACAACCACCTCATGAGGGGTCTATTAACAATAATAACGAGGCCAAAGCTAACCCAGTTTAGCAGTTGGTGACTCTGTTAACTAGAGCACTTGCGAATCAACAGCAAGCTCAAGCTACGACTTTCAAGGACTTTAAAGCGGTTGAACCGCCAAAGTTTCAAGGATCTATGAACCCAGTTGAAGCCCAAACCTGGATCATGGAAATGGAGAAGGTGTTCGACGTTTCTAGAGTCAATGAGGATCAGAAAACTACTTTTACGACGTTTATGTTGAAGTCTGAAGCTAGCCATTGGTGGTAGGCGAATAAGGTTAGTCGGGGACAGGGAGTAATAGCGTGAGATAGGTTTAAAGAGATATTTTTCGAGATGTATTACCCAACGGACTCTCGAAATTAGATGGAAGTTTAATTCATAGAATTGAAGCAAGGAACCATGTCGGTACCGGAGTATGCTGCGAAGTTTAATGAGTTGGTAAGGTTTTCTCTGTACTAAGTCAATACCGATGAACGTAAGGCGAGAAGGTGCGAACAAGGGTTGAAGGCCTGGTTGTATGGTAAGGTTTCAATGTTTCAGCTAAATACGTTTGCGGCGGTATTGGAAAATGCAATTATCGCGGAAGGTGGAAGCGATGCTTTGACCAAATATAATCAAGAACAAAAGAAGAAAAAGAATGAGAATGAAAACAAGGCTAGTGGAAGCAATGGTGGAAATAACAACCACAAAAGGAAATGGAGTGAGAATTCGAATACGGGAGGACAACAAGGAAGTCAACAAAAGAAGAAGTTTGAAGCTTGTGCTACTTGCGGAAAGAACCACACTGGGGTGTGTTTGAAGGGTGAGAGGGTGTGTTTCTGTGACACCTCCAAATATGGGTACTTCATTCCCACAAGACATGGTGTTCACTTTTCATACATTCATACTAACTACCCAAATATAATAGAATTTAAACCATAAATCCTCCTATTAAAAGGGTTACATCATTAAATCAAAAAGACTCCCAGGTTATCTAACCTTGAACATAAATCAACTGCGAAAATACAAATAGTTACATCACACCATTTAAATAAAGTCTATCAACATAAAAGCCAATAAATTACAAGTCTTCATCACTTGTACATTTTTCCTTTCCCTTTGTTTGTGGTAAGTTCATCGACCTTCTCAACCTTAGCTGCAATAATAATATTTATGTAAGAGTGAGTAAAACAAATGCTCACTAGATATAGCAATGAATAATAAGAGAATAATAACTGTCAATGAATAAGCTTATAAGAACTGAATAATACTTTATCAATGATAACCAAAAACTGGAATCCAAATATGAAATATATCTGAGGGTCATAGGATCATGAACTATGTCCAAGGTTACAAGTAATCTTTCAACTTTAACCTAAATAGTTATAATGTACGGACTTCACGCACATAGGGGGATCAGCCCTTCGTACCATGTATTGTGCACAAACATCTAAACGCATTGCGTACCCCTATAATAGGGTTGTTCTTCTCAGTTTTAGAGTATAAGTCCGCACCAAAAAAAGTTTGGTTTGGATAAGCTTCAAGGGTAATTTAAAGTTTAACGATCATCAACTAATGCATTAGTTGAATCAACAAAGTTTGATAACACTACGGTTGATCAATAATAACATAATATGGAACAATAAATAATCATAGGTGAACCAACTATATATTAAACTCATGCTTATAGATAACTAAAAAACATAAGTATTGAATAAAACAATAAACCTTGCTTGAACAATATTAAGCTAAGGTTATGATCTTAAGATAAAAGAATTAAGTTATGAACATGTACTAAGGAATAACAAGTTTAGAATGAAACTTGCTCAAAGTAACAATAATATTTCGATTTGCGTTAAGTAAATGAAATAGAACAACTCGATTAGAGATTTAAGTTCAAGAATTTGCATTTTATCATAAGAGAATAGAACTTAAGAAAACTTGCTTTAACTAAAAACAAGTTAGAAGAGCTCAACAATGATTAGAATTCAAAACTTGCTCGAATAACGTTAAGGTTAGAGCTTGCTCAAATAAAGTTTAAGGATAAAAGAATTTGCTTAATTAAAGTTTAGCGTAAGGAACTTGCTCAATGTAAAGAGATAAGGTTTAGAAACTTTCCTCGTGCGCAAGCTATAAATTACAACTCACGTTCACCTACACATTTTGTTAGAATCACATTATCTATTAGATATACTAACATCCACTTCCAAAATAAAACTCATTCATAGTTAAACGTGTTACTTTAGTATAAGTTTCCATTCACGCCGCATACACTTTAGAAATCTCAGTATTAGATTTAAAACACTTATTTACTAATTCACGTGTTCAATAAATCACCACATATCGCTTTCATAACTTACTAATCTCTTATACCTTTAGAATTACTAACCAAATGACACGTTTCTGTTTGAACCTCTTCATTACATGCACTACAAGAAAAATGTCTAACAGCGACCAACAATATCAGCGACCGCCTTTTCGGTCGCTGATCTAACTAGTAGCGACCGATGTCTGCGACCAGACATTAATCTAGTCGCTAATTAATTTCAGCGACCGCATGCGGTCACTGAGTGGTCGCTAACACACATTTTCCTCGTAAAATTTGGCACAAAATGTTGGCGCCAAGGGTATGTGCGACCAATTAATATTAGCGACTGCATGCGGTCACTGATAAATCCATGTCATTAAAAAGTAGCGACCGCATGCGGTCGCGGATAACGGTCGCTGATCAAACTTAATTTACCCAGTTTCAGTCCTTCGCAGAAATGGAAACGAAAGAAAAAAAAGAGGGAGATCGAATAGAGAGAAGAGGGAGAGAAGAAAAAGGAGAAGAAGGAGAAGACGCACGCACGCCACCCACCGCCGCTGCCACTGCCATCGCTGCTGCCGCTGCCCATAGGTAACCTAACTATGAAAGCACTATCTTATATTGCTGCTGAATTTCTTGTACAATAGTTTGGGGAAAAGCTAGTTCATGCAATAAATTATCTTATATTGCTACTGAATTTTTATTTTAAGAGTTAATTTAGAGCTATGAATTTGGGTATGAATTCTAGTAGTTCATTGTGGTATGAATTTGGGATTATTGCATTTGGGATTACTGAAATTTTTAACTTCTTATTGAAATTAGGAATATACTTAAATTGTTGCAAAGAGTTTTATGAGATTACTGAAATTTTTAGGTTAATTTTTTTTTAGGGTTAATATGTGTTTAATATACTGAATATGTGTTTTAATATGTGTTGAAATTGGGAATATACTGAATATGTGTTTTAATATGTGTTATTCAAAATTGGGTTGTTTCTTGAGACTCACCTTCATTTTAGCAAAGATTCTTATGCGTCTGTGTATCACCTAATAAGGAGCTATATTTATGGGTTACTTAATTGTAGTCAATTAGAAATTCAGTATGTTTGGGAGAGTTCATTGGATAACCTCTTTTATCCAAGACAAGATGTAAGGATTAACATATTTTTCTCCCTCTCCAAATACAGTAATAGGTCTTGAAACAGTCCTTGAGATGACGCATAACTAATTCTGTTGATTCTCACGTTCCGCGAGGTTTGTGATTAATAGTAATATTACCAATGTTAGCGTGAAGTTTAATACTAAAATACTATCATCCCGACAGAGGCTCAAATGTGAGGTATTATATTACCCGTAATTGGTGGAGTTTATAGCATAAACAAGATTCCAACCTACAAACCACCATAACATAGGAGTGTGTGTTAAAACATATATTATTTTTTTAGCTTAGCTTAGAATCAGCATGCAGGAACCAACAATCTCAAAGTCCAGCAGCTGGTCTGGTATAATAAATGATTGAATTTGACACTAACCTCAAGAAAATTCTCTCTCTCTCTCTCTCTATATATATATATATATATATATAAGGAAGGAAGAAAGAGGATGAAGACCATGGGTAAATAAGCCCAAGTGATGGTACAATGATGATGACTACTGGATTGTTTAGACATAAAATGTACAATTATGAACTCTCGGGCTGTGCCAATGCAAATGGGGCCAATATAAAGTTGCTAGTTTTATAACTTCACTCCGTAGACTTCCAAAAAGAAATAAATTGTTGATGAAGACTGCTAAACTACCCTTGTTCATTTGACTTCCTAGCTAGGACTAGTCTCATTAACCCACATATTATACGACACTGTACTATCACTCCAAGCTTGGTTGTTAGCATGGTAAGCTATTAGGGGGTTGTTAAGCCAAAATAGGCAGTGCTAGGGAACTGTTAGTGCAACAGAGAATGTAACTAGACACACTTGGTCAATAAAGAGACTGTTAATCATTCGTTAACATCAAGTATGCTTAAATGTTAATCAGATGCTTACAAGTATACTTAAGTCTTATGATTAGAAGTATGCTCAACTCATATGCTTACAAGTATGCTTAAATGTTAATCATATGCATGCTTACAACTATGCTCAAGTCATATGTTAACATTTATAATGTTGTCTGTAGTAGGTACCGTGGAATCATGGACCTCTATTCAGACCGTAGTTGGATGGCACGACGAAAGTCAAGTGCCCAGATAGGTGCTACAACTAAATTTAGAGCTGGTTGCCAAGTGTTTTTAGATTATGCGTATAGTCACCCGGAATGTATGAATGGTAACTCATATGCTCCAACGAACCGTTTGTTTTACCAACTCAAAAAATATAAGTATACTACACTCCTAGTCCTGTTAGGAAAAGGGATAGACCGCCTACAGATTGGCAAGTTGTAATTCATACTCCCGCGCGTAGTCGTGTAGAATTAGTTGATGGGGAGATTTACTAAGAGCATATGCTTCATAGTTAAACTATAATAAATGTGGAGGACGACAATGAAGTAATCCAGTTAGATGGTGGAGATGAACCACATGAATTAGATCCTGAGTCAATACTTGTGTCAGATGACATTGATACTGAGGAGGAAAAGTTATTGACTGAATCTGACACTGAATCTGAAGTAGATGATGGTTATGAATCTGCAACACGTATACAAATTGATTCTGAATCAGACATTGACACTTGAGATGTATGTTTAGCATTACACTTTTTTATATTCATATATATACATGTTTATATCACTGTCATGTATGTTTATGTACTAAACTATTTAAATGCAACTTTTGTTTATTGTCATTTTATATTCATATATATACATGTTTATATCACTGTAATGCTTATTGTCATATATACATGTAATCAAACTTGACTCATAATAACATCTTGAAATTTGTAATATACAGATGGCTTCTGAAGCAGCGCAGAAAAAGCGCGGCTTGGGTAGCGGGCCTAATCATGTGCCCAAGGCCCCTAGTAATCCAGATGATCGGATTCTTATTCAGATTCGCCCTCCTCTAAATAGCACGTACGTCCCGCATATATCATTTATATATAAGCATTTAAGATTCCATTTATTGTATATTGGTAATGTTTTGATTGATATTATATTGGTAATGTATATAAGTTTGAATTTTTTACTGCTTTAATTTGCATTCAATCGTTATTGTTTTGGTCTTATATATTGTATTGAAAGTTTGTATATTTCTCTTGGTTTGTGTATTGGGTGCCTAGAAATGTCCATATATGCATGTCGTCGTGCATGTGGCTAGTCTATATTACAGGGGAGACTCTGGCGAATTTTTTTTAAGTATAAGTTTGAAAAATGTTCATAAGTATTATAACTTAGATATAATTTGCTTTAATATATGCTAATTGATGTTGTATATTATAGTGATTTTTCAGATAATAAGATCGTCAAGTGTATATCACAGCTGTGTTTACAGAATTGGCCTGCACCTGTGATTACGTGGGCGAGCACACCTATCGCCCACAAGGATGCTATTTGGGCAAAATTTCAGGTATGTTTTTTTAATTATGACAAAGGATAATTATTTAGTATTCGAAGGATAATTATTTAGTAATGTTTTTATTGTTGTTTTATTTGCAGAAACGGTATAGATGGGAGGACGCGCAGGCTTCAGTGATACAGACATTATTTTGGCAGAAGTGCGCGGTCCGCAGCAAAGACAATTTGAATAAAGAAAGACAAAAAGCCCTTCACAGTGCAGAGATCGACCATCCAGGCCAGGGAGAATATTACATGCACGAGCATAGTCCCTGGTGGTACACCCAGGCCATATGGGCTGGGATGTGTGCCCAATGGAGGGCTGAGAGCTGGGTGAAAAGATGAAAGACTGCCGCCAGTAACAGATCCTCGGGTGTACCCGAAGGCGAAAAGGCTAAAGGGACATACAAGAGCGGTAGTATTTCACAGTTGCAGCATATCACTGCCAGGGTACGTATTTAATTACAAGTTTTAATATGTTTAAAATCATGAATTGTAGAAAATATATCACATTTTTACTTAGTAATATTATGCTTTTTTTTTGTATAGGAATCTCAGTCTCAAGGTACACCTATCCATTGGCTGGATGTGTACGTGGCCACCCGTGATGGTCTGCCTGAGGCTATCGAGATAGCGATAATAAATTTTAACAACTTGATCTTGTTTATCAATGCTTACATAATTAATTTATTTTTTACTATTTAATTGTTAACATGATGACAGGACACTTATAAGCGTTTATTGAATGAACGCTATCCTGAAGGCACTCCACGTCCGTCTATTGATCAAGAGTTGTGGGAGAGGGCGTCTGTTGTGAAGAAGAACTACATTAAAGGTCAAGGACAATGACGACGCCCATCCTTTAGTAGCTCAGGCTGCTCTTCTACCCAGTCTACACAGTCATCGAGCCATCCAGCTGTTCATACTCCGGCTGACTGTGTTAGAGCTATATGTCAAGATCAAAATCTTCTGACGATACTGGGCGGGCATCTCGGGGCTCTGGATCCTGAGGAGTTAGCTAAAGTAGTGGCGGCGGTAGCAGCATCACAGCATGGGGATGGCGACGAGGTATAAAATCAATTTGTTGTATATATTGTCGTAATATACCAAAATTAACATAGTTAGTATATATTTGTAACTTATTTTATTATTTTGTTAATTACAGAGTGATCAAGGAGGCGATGATGCTTGACGTACCTGCTTTATATATATATATATATATATATATATATATATATATATATATATATATATATATATATATATATATATATATATCACTTTTATAGTTATAGTATAAGCTTGTACTTTTACAAGTTTTTCTTTACTTGTATGTATGTTACTTAAACAAGTTTTGAAATGTTATTATTGCATGTGTATGTTCATAACTTGTATATTCAGTTATGTTATTTAAACTAGTTTTGAAACTAGTTTGGTGTATGTGTTGGTGGGTACAATGGATGTTTATTTTATTGTGTATGCTGCTTATCTTGTTGTGTATGTGTGTTGGGATAAAGCAGGTACAAAACAGGTACAGGTTTTTGGGAATTTTGCAAAACAGCAAAAATCTGTTTATTTTTTTTCATATCAGCGACCGCATGTGGTCGCTCATACTTATTAGCGACCGAATTTATATTTGAGACTATCAGCGACCGCATACGGTCACTGATACAGGTCGCTGCCATGTGGACCACGTCAGCTTTGTTCATGGTCCATGCTGACTCAGCTCAGCGATCGAATTTATCATTTCGGTAGCTCTTATCGGTCGCAGATATGGCGGTCGCTAATAGTGGTCGCTGATGTGCGCCTTAGCGACCAGATTTTGTGCGACGCCGATTAGCGACCGTATGCGGTCGCTGATATCTAGCTGCGACTATATACGGTCGCTGATAAACATTTTTCTTGTAGTGATGTTTCTCACATTAACATAACATTAGACCAAGTTACAATGGGTGTCCAAAGTCTGCAGCAGTAGCAGACACCACTGTCTGAGATCAGGGTATGGAACAGTTGTGCCATACTTAAGCCTGGGACCGGCACAGCTGCGCTATAGCACATTTGTGTCGTTTCTGGCCTTGACACCAGCGCAGCTGCGCTGGTGCGCAGATAAAAACTTCGCAGACTACTGTAACAGCTCTGTTTAACCCAACTTACACGAATTTCTTCCATAAAACAGTAAATTAATCACACCCAAATACTATAGAACTCATATATACATGTTTCCTTACATATATACTAACTTAGAACAATTAAACAACAACTTCAACTAATTTAAATCCTTAAATTTCGTGTTTTAAACCAAAAACTCTATTTTTGACATTCTTGACAAAAATAAACACTATGACCTCAACAATACACCAAATTAACTCATTCAAACTACGTTCTCTTTATTTTTTACCTAATTAACATATTCAAGGTTCAATTTATAGATTAGTTTACAAATTAATCACCAAATTTGGTACTTTCACAAGCTATATGTATAAACATACATTGAAAACAGTTTTTCTTTCTTTTAACATAATTAGCATAACAATTCTTATCTAAACACTAGTTCTAATCATCACAAACACATACAATCACAAGTAATCAGTTGTATAACACCAATTCAAAAAAATTGAATTCACAAAACTTATGAATTTTATATATATATATATATATATATATATATATATATATATATATATATATATATATATATATATATATATATATACGGTCCGTCTCTAAAGCGAACCTTAAAAAGCGAACTAAAGACGAACCGTCGTCTTTGGTGTCTATGGCGACGGTTCGATCTGTCGCCATAGCCATGTAGTCTTTGGCGACGGGTCGAACCCTCGCCATAGACACCAAAGACGATGGTTCGTCTTTAGTTCACTTTTTAAGGTTCGCTTTAGAGACTCTCCGTATATATATATATATATATATATATATATATATATATATATATATATATATATATATATATATAATATTAACGTTATGTAAAAATACCTTCAATTGCTCGAATAATCCTTGCTAAACACCAAGAATTTTTTTGGAATACTCGGACTTTTCTCTGAAACTCTCTCCCAAATTCTCTGTATTCTTCTTCTTCTCTCTTTTCTTCTTAGGCTTAAGCCAAAAGCTTTTCATGTAAAAACAACTCAAGCCAACGTAAAAACCCAAACGTCTAAAACCGACGTTATAATAAATATAATAATAAGTTATCAGTTACCAAAATTTAATATATATTATTTATATTTTATTTATATTATTTATTATAATAAAAATTCAAAATTCAAAAGCCATAAGTCTGTGTTTGGATAGAACTAGTTAAAATAAAGACTTAATATTTTAAGCCTTGTTTGGTAAACCCATTTAAACCTCCTTTATTTTATTTTAATAAATCATTTATACTATAACTTATAATGCCATATTATTTCTTTAGATTCTCCATATCCAACATTAGTTAAATAAACTAGGCTTAAATATGTTTCACTATCCTAAAGTATCTGACATATTCAAGTTTGGTGATTCAACTTTAAATTTTTTCAATTATAGGATTGAACTATTAATTTTTTTTTCAATTTGATCCAATTGAAACTGCCACATCAGAAATTACTGACGTAACTATTTGGGTGGGGCATAAAGTAGCTGATGTGTGAAAAAAAAATATTTTTTATGTTGAGATTAAAACATTAGGTATTTACTGAAGGGTAAAATAGGTACAAAACTTTGATTAATACATTCAGAAACCCTAGTCTCAAAAAATCAAAATTCGCTATTTCTCTCTCCTCTTCCTCCACCACCTCCTCCTCCACGGCTCCGACTTTGTGACTCATATATTACAACCCTGAATATCCTACTACTTATATAGCTAAAATACAGAGCAACCACTTATTCCTTTAAATTCTCTCCATTAATTTGTTGACAATGACATAAATTAGTCTGTTGTTTGAGACGCAGTAAGAAACTATATTTGGTGGTGGAACTGGAAGATTTCTTTGCAGCATGTTGCGGTTGAGGAATAAAAAGCGTAAACCAACACCTTGAAGTACAATTGGATTTTTTTCAAATCCCGTTAGGGAATTGTTAGCAAAATCAATTGACTCCAGTGCTTCACTTATGTTCCAGATCCATTGTGGTATTTGTCCATGAATTTTGTTGAAGCCAAGGTATAATACCTTCAGTTGATTTTGAAATTACAAAAAATGTGGGATCTCGCTAAGTTGCAAAAAGACAAACCTAAAATCTGAAGTTGTGGAAGATTGGAATTAATATGACGATTGGTGAGAAATGTGTTCGGAGAAGCAGAACGTAGTTGGCCGTTTCATGGAACATGTCAGCGTTTACTTCACCGTTGTTTTGGAAAGGTATCCGGCTCTTCAGAGCCTCCAACTTGTTGAAAATCCAGGAAGAAGACCCGCCATTAAAGAATATTGTTGTTGAGCTCATCGTCATCTTTTGGCGTCTACAAATTTATCCCATTATAGCGGTTGAATCTCAAATATTGGGCCAAAGTTTTGTAAACCTGATGATGCATGTGTCAAATTAAGATTTTAGGGATGTGGATAATTGGACTTGGATGTTCTGGTCGTTAGATGCGAAGATCAACATTTGGAACTTTTTTGTTTTGTTTTTTTATTTTGTTGTGGTTTGGGTATCTAAAGATGAATAATAAGGATTTGTGTTTTTTTCTTTTTAGTCAAAGAGGAACGACAATATGTTTCAAAGAAGCATGAGGGTTTTGATGAAAAAGAGTTTGGTCATTTCTTAGATTGATTCTGATAGTTTTGAGGGTTTTGATTTAGCCTAAGTGTATTAATGTTAGGGGTATGACTATTTTACCCTTTAATATATCAATAATGTTTAATCTCAAAATAAGAAATTATTTTTTACACACATCAGCTCATTTATGGCCCACCCAAATAGTTACGTCAATAATTTCTGACGTTGCAGTTTTAATTGGATGAAATTGAAAAAAATCAATAGTTCAATCATCTAATTGAAAAAATATAAAGGTGAATCACCAAAGTAGAATATACAGATAGTTTAGGGTAGTAAAACATATTTAAGCCAATAAACTAATTACAACATACTAAATACATTTTTCACTTAATTCAATTATCACAAAATTATAATCTCATTATAATAATAATTTAATAAATTAACATATCACTTTTATTATTAAATTAAAACAACAATATAACCATTCATATAATCTTTAACAACTCTCTAATTATTAAATTAAATTAGAGTATTATCTAATAAATTTAATTCACAAATACCTACAAGCAACAACTATATCAGTAAAATATTTATTAAAACATTCAAACAATTTAAAAAATATTTTAAATTACAAATAAAATCTTGGATTGTTACATCCTTCCCTCCTTACAAGGATTCTGTCCCCAGAATCACAACTCAATCAATTCATTCGTCACATTCTTCCCTCCTTACAAAGATTCTTGTCCCTAGAATTGAAGACACGGATTAAACAAATAACTCAGGGTAGTTCTTCATCATTTCATCTTCGAGTTCCCACGTAGCCTCTTCGACATTGTGGTTTCTCCATATCACCTTCACAAAAGGTATCACCTTATTCCTGAGCACTTGTTCTTTCCTGTCGACTATCTGGATAGGAACCTCTTCATAAGAGAAATCTTTACTGAACTGCAACGGTTCATATTCAATCACATGTTTGTAATCGGGTTTATACAGTCGCAACACCGACACATGAAAAATGTTGTGAGCATGTTCTAATTCTGGAGGTAAAGCTACCTCATAAGCCATTTCTCCCACTCTTCGCAGTATCTCGAAAGGTCCAATAAACCTTGGGCTTAGCTTTCCTTTATTGGCAAAACGAATTTTCCCCTTCCAAGGAGAAACTTTCAGGAAAACGAAAGTTCCTACGTCAAATTTACGATCTTGTCTGTGTTGATCAGCATACTTCTTTTGCCTATCTTGAGCAGCTACCAATTTTGCTCTGGCGAGTTTGATATTTTTAGCTATTTGTTGTACCAGTTCTGGTCCTAACAGTTGACGTTCACTAACTTCATCCCACCATAGTGGAGTTCTGCATTTCCTTTCGTATAATGCCTTGTATGGCGGCATGCCAATGCTTGCGTGGTAACTATTGTTGTATGCAAATTCCACCAACGGTAGATGATTATCCCAATTTCCTTTAAAATCCATGATGTATGCTCTAAGCATATCTTCTAACGTCTGGATTGTTCGTTCGCTTTGACCATCGATTTGTGGATGGTATGTCGTACTCATCTTCAGTTGTGTTCCCATGCATTCTTGTAGTCTCTTTCACAAGTTTGATGTGAATCTTGGATCTCTGTCTGATACAGTTGATACTGGAACTCCATGTCTTGAGACGATCTCCTTAACGTACAGTTTTGCCAGCTGATCGTGATTAAATCTAATCATTATTGGCAAAAAGTGTGCTGATTTCGTTAATCTGTCCACTATTACCCAAATCGCACGTATCCTTTCTGAGTTGCTGGAAGACCTACCACAAAATCTATTGTAATATGTTCCCACTTCCATTCCGGTATTTCCAACGGTTGAAGTAATCTGCTTGGCCTCTAATGTTTTTCCTTTACTCTCTGATATGTCAAGCATTTCGCAACACATTTTCCAACGTCTCTTTTCATATTCGGCCACCAAAAATGTTGACGCAAATCTTGATACATTTTTGTACTTCACGGATGAATCGAATATCTTGTGTTATAAGCCTATGTCAACATTTCTTCTTTAATATCCGATACTACTAGAACCCAAATTCTTCCCTCAAATCTTAGCACTCCTTCGGTATCAACCTTATACTTCACCTCACTACCATCTGTAACAATTCAGAATTTTAATTATAATTTTTTGAATATTTATTGAATTATATAAATATTTAATGGATGTGTTTATTATTGAATAAATATTTATGTAATTGATTTGGTTAATTATTTGTTTAACAATTAATTAATGAGTTAAGGAAACTAATTATTATGAGATAGTATTCTAATTTAATTTAATAATTAAGTTAGAGAGTTTATAATGATCAAATGATTTAGTCAATAAATTGTTATTAGAATTAATTAAATTAAGTATAAAAACTTAATAAAATAAAGTGTGACAAATAACTATACTATAAAGGAGTTATTAAAATAAATTAAAGGAGTTTAATTTAGTTTTGCCAAACAAGACTTAAATATATTAAGTCTTTAATTTTTAAAGGGTTTTGCCAAACGGAACCTTATGGCTATTGGATTTTTTTTTGAATTTTGAATTATAATAATATAAATTAAATAAACAAAATATAACTATTAAATTGGTAATCGTTGATTTAATAAGGGTAATTAGTGGGCGTCGATTTTTTTTTAAACATTTGAAAAGATGTACATTAGTTTATTTTTAGTTTATGCTTACTATTGTTAGTAGCCTAGTCTAATATTGAAAGAAGAAAGAAAAGAAAAGGTTTTCAGAGAAGAAAAGTTGTCTAAAAATTTGAGAGAGAGTCTGAGAGAGAGAAGCAACAAGAGAAAGTTCTGAGTTCTTCAAACTATTTTTAGTGATTAACAAGGATTAACCAAGCATCAAAAGGGCACGTGAAGTACAGATAACTGTAAGCTGTTAAACTGTTATTGGTAAACAACGATCAAGGCAAGTCTTTCAGTTCTTATATGTTATATAAACTTGATGATGAACTGTTTTAAATATTTGTTGCAAAGTGCATGAAGTGTTTTATATATACTGAAAGTAAGAAACGCTGAAGTCAATTTATGACTACGTTGATTGAATAATAAATGTTGATTGAGTAAGGAACTCAATCTTTATACTTGTTATATGAAATGTAGAATGTATGATATGTTAGTCCAATGTTTATGAGATATATGTTGAGCATATTATTATGTGTTATGTGATGCATGAAAACTGTTAGATTTTGCTAGGCTGTCGAGCTCACCCTTGCAAATAACCACTTTTGCAGGTTAAAGATTTCAAGGTAAGGATATGTGCTAAGTGAATTATAGAGATCCATATTCGAGAAGATTACTTATATTTTATGAGGAGTGTATTTAATATTTTGAATGTAACATGTTGTTGAATTGTAAGTTGAGCTATCCGGTGTTTTTGGATATCAATTTATGATGTAAGACTTGGTATAGTCATTTTGTTGTAATGATTCATGATATAAATTTGAATCCAATAGATGTGATGTAAAGGTTGCGATTTAGGGAAATACATAAGGAAATGTATAAAAGTTTAAATTATTCCGCATATTATTAAGTTTAACATCGAATAATGATGTAAAATCAGAAGTTAGACGTTTCATTAACGACCAAAGTCGATAATTGAATTATATGAATTTTGGGGTCGTTATAGTTGGTATCAAAGCTGATAGGTTAGAAACCTTAGGTAAGAGTACCTTAGGTTATAACCTTAGAGAAGAAAGGTGAAGATAATGAACGAATAAGCTCAAATAGAGTTTGAGCAATAAGTAATTTAAGAAATTTATAAAGAAGAGATTAAAACATGCATAAGAGGATTCAAAGAAGAATCTCGCAGAGTTATAAGGAATATGAATGTGGGGTTACCCAACTTCAATAATAAGGATGTAAGGTGGTAATAAATAGACAATGTCTATATAAAGAGAATGATAGAGAAGTTAAGAATAGAAAGTTATATTTAAGTATGGTACAATCGTACTCTTTAATAGTTGATGTATGGTATCTGGGCTAAACGATTCCTTCATAGAGCGGAGGTATATACGAACTAGCAACTCGAAACCTAGTTTGTTGGTTGTTTGTGGGAAACCACTCGGTGTACCATATTGAAACTATTAGTGACTCGATGTGTACCAAGTATAGAAAATGGATACGTATGATGAAAATGTGGAACTCAAATAAAATGTTTAGCAATGTAAATGAAGTTAGAAATTCTTAAAGGAAGAATTATTATATAAACAAAAAAATTCAAAGAAGAATCTTGAAGAGATATAAAGATAAGAAATGGGAGTTTCCTAACTCCAATAGCCAAGATAACGAATAATGTCATAAATGATGAAAAAGGAAATAAAGAGGATCGTAAAACAAAATGATCACGAGTTAAGAAATTTTTTTAAGGGAGATGATTATAGAATAAGATCACGACGTGATCTGTTTGAGTTATAAAAGGAAGATGATCTATAATGTTTGAATAATTATAGCTTGATGCTATGAAGATAATGTACTATGAAATAGTACAAGACAAACTCATGAGGAGTTATAGATAATGTGATACGAGGAATTCGTATCGAGCAAAGAGCAAGTTATAGGAAAGATAGAGCTAGGTGGGATTTCAATTAAGGACTCATGTGGTGGCTGAGTTGTACAAACCTTTGTATGGGAGAGGATTTTGTGCTTGCACGTAGTTTATCACATTGATAATCATTGGAATGTTGGTGTCGCGCTATCAATGTATATATGGCGAAAAGGTGATTCTTTTCCCATGTGTATATTTGATAGTTAAAAACTATTAAGATTAGTTAGATATTATTAGGATTAGGTGTGGTTCTTAAAACTAATGTATATAGTAAGTTCGTGACTCATAATAATATGGTATGTTTTGAACCCCTTAGCGAATGGGCGCCTATGGTCTGACTAGGATAAGTTCTTAAACTCATATTATTGTGGCAAGTTCCTGAACTTCCAATGTATAGTAAATTTGATGAATTATATTAGGGGTATAGGAAGGTTGTAATGTGAAATACAAGAATATTTGGTATAAGAGTATTAGTGTAGCTAGAAATAAAAAGAATTGGTTAACTAATGAAGTAATGGAGTAAAGATTGAAGTTGATGGATACCTGAATATTCTAAATCTACTAGCTATGCTAGACTTTTGAAATTTATTAACTTCGTGCTGATGTTTGCACTTCTATTTTCTTAAAAAAACATTGGATCAAATGATGAAACCAAATAGTTTTAAAAATAATACAGTTATTCGTATGTCTATGCTAATTACTTCGGCTAGACAAAAAAATGATTTGAAATATATCAAAATGTATTTTTAATATCATCAATGCATCATGGAACCTGGTGCAGATATGATAAAAATGATAGAGTCATCAATGCAGTATTACTTAGTGTTGGATGTGATCTAAGGATCGTCAGCCCATTATGGTATGATGTAGTATGACAAAGTCACAAAATGACGGAATCCTCAAACGGACTGTAAATACAATGCGGTATCATGACGTCATAAAATGATTTTTAGATTTGAAAGATAAATTATTGCCAATTGAATTTGGCCAGACATGTTTCGATTGATATTCAAATTATTGGTATGAGTCTAAGTTATTTGATTCAGCTAGACAAATGTTTATGAAATTCAACCATTTCTTGAGAAGTTATGCCAAACCAAATTATTTTGGTGCGGATTCAGATGTTGAAAAGCTGAGATGAACAACCCTTTTATAGGGGATTACGCGGAGGTGTATAGATGTTTATGCACAATACATTGTACGGAGGGCTGATTCCCCTAAGTACGAGGAGTCCCTATAGTCTTATGACGGTTAAACTTTAAGTTGAAAGATTACTTATAACTATGGGCATACGCATAGCGTTTAAATGTTTGTGCATAGTACATCGTATGAAGGGCTTAACACCCTAAGTACTGGAGTCCCTATAGTCTAATGACTGTTAAGGTTTAAGTTGAAAGAGTACTTATAACCGTGGACGTAGTTCAGGACCCCTCAGCATGATTCGAGAATCTTTTAAATTCCTAAGTTATTCATACTACTTCCCAATTACTGAGCAATTGTGGAAGATTCTTGTTATTCTAAAAGGTAAATGTGGTAAGGATGATATTCTTTAGAAAGAACTAAGTCGTAGAATGCGACACTGAATGATGAATATATTGAATAAGTGAGAAAAGAAATTTTGAAATGAGAAGGAGATGAGTTATCAAAGAATAATAGAAAGTTAATAATTGTATAAAGATCTTTGTGGAAAGAAAGTCGTTATAGAACCCAATGAATGAATAAAGTATTAACGTAAAATCTATTATGATCGATTGAATGAATAAAGATTAATAGATAAAAATTTCGAGGATGAAATTCTTAGAAGAAAGGGTGAATGTAATATCCCGAGTGTTCATGATAACGATCCTTAGGAAAAGGAAATGAATGGGTTCAAAAATATATAATACTCAAAATATAATTGAGTTCAAGTGAAAGTTATGAAATAAAACCTAGAATTTATTGAAGTAACGAACGTAGTAGGAAATATAAAACCTATATTAAGATAATGTGTTGAAGATATTCAACGATAAATTTTAAAAAGAGATCTGGTAAAAACCGAGTAAGGGAGATTTCTTTGATTCTGAGGACTGAATCCTTGTAAGGAGGGAATAATATAACAATTCAGAATTTTAATTATAATTATTTAAATATTTATTGAATTATAGAAATATTTAATGGATGTGTTTATCGTTGAATAAATACTTGTTTAATTGATTTGATTTGATTTGGTTAATTATTTATTTAATAAATAATTAATGAGTTAAGGAAATTAATTATTATGATATAGTATTCTAATTTAATTTAATAATTAACTCAGAGAGTTTTTAATGATTAAATGATTTAGTCAATAAATTGTTATTAGAATTAATTAAATTAAGTATGAAAACTTAATTAAATAAAGTGTGACAAATAACTATACTATAAAGGAGTTATTAAAATCAATTAAAAGAGTTTAATTTAATTTTTCCAAACAAGGCTTAAATATATTAAGTCTTTAATTTTTAAAGGATTTTTCCAAACGAAACCTTATGGCTTTTGGATTTCTTTTGAATTTTGAATTATAATAATATAAATTAAATAAACGAAATATAAATATTAAATTGGTAACCGCTGATTTAATAAGGGTAATTAGTGGGTGTCGTTTTTTTTAAACATTTGAAAAGACGCACGTTAGTTTATTTTAATTTACTCTTACTATTGTTAGTAGCCTAGTCTAATATTGAGAGAAGAAAGAAAAGAAAAGGTTTTCAGAGAAGAAAAGTTGTCTGAGAATTTGAGAGAGAGTTTGAGAGAGAGAAGCAACAAGAGAAAGTTCTGAGTTCTTCAAACTATTTTCAGTGATTAACAAGGATTAACCAAGCATCAAAAGGGCACGTGAAGTGCAGATAACTGTAAGCTGTTAAACTGTTATTGGTAAACAATGATCAACACAAGTCTTTCAGTTCCTATTTGTTATGTGAACTTGATGGTGAACTTGATGATGAATTGTTTTAAATATTTGTTGCAAAGAGCGTGAAGTGTTTTATATATATTGAAAGTATGAAACGCTAAAGTCAATTTATGACTACGTTGATTGAATAATAAATGTTGATTGAGTAAGGAACTCAATCTTTATACTTGTTATATGAAATGTAGAATGTATGATATGTTAGTCCAATATTTATGAGATATATGTTGAGCATGTTATTGTGTCCTATGTGATGCATGAAAACTGTTAGATTTTGCTGGGCTGTCGAGCTCACCCTTGCAAATAAACACTTTTGCAGGTTAAAGATTTCAAGGTAAGGATATGTGCTAAGTGAATTATAGAGATCCATATTCGCGAAGATTACTTATGTTTTATGAGAAATATTTTTAATATTTTGAATGTAACATGTTGTTGAATTGTAAGTTGAGCTATCCGGTGTATTTAGATATCTATTTATGATGTAAGACTTGGTATAGTCATTTTGTTGTAACGATTCATGATATAATTTTGAATCGAAGAGATGTGATGTAAAGATTGCAATTTAGGGCAATACAGAAGGAAATGTATAAAGGTTTAAATTATTCCGTATATTATTAAGTTTAACATCAAATAATGATGCAAAATCCGAAGTTAGACGTTATATTAACGACCAATGTCGATAATTGAATTGTATGAATTTTGGGGTCGTTACACCATCGACCATACTTTTCATTATTTTTTGGCATTCTTCATCTTGTAGTTGAGCATTCTTTACCTTGTCCACCAAAGTTGAATGATCTTCTATCTGGAATAGTCGTTCATCGGATTCTTTTGGAAATTTTATTTCCAGTTCTAATCTTGCCATTGCTGAAATGAGCTCCTCCTGGTTGGTTAACAACATCAATTTCTCACTACCCTTCCTACTCAAGGCATCTGCAATCACATTTTCTTTGCCCGGATGATAAAAAATCTCACAATCATAATCTTTTATTAATTCCATCTATTTCATTTGACGCATGTTCAGGTCCTTCTGTGAGAAAATATACTTCAAACTCTTATGGTCTGTGTATATCTCACATATATCTCAATATAGATAGTGTCTCCATATCTTCAGAGCAAATACCACTGCAACCAACTCTAAATCGTGAGTCGGATACCCTTTCTTGTAGTCCTTCAATTGCCTTGATGTATACGCAATGACTTTACCGTTCTGCATAAGGACACAACCTAATCCTTTATGTGAGGCATCACTATACACTGTATTATATGGTAATGACAACACAGGTGCCACACTGCGCTTCTTCTTTAATTCCTTAAAACTCTCTTCGCACTTTTCCGTCCAAACAAATTTCATAGCTTTTCTCGTCAAATTTGTCAACGGAGTGGCAATTTTGGAAAAATCTTGAATAAACCGTCTGTTATAACCTGCCAATCCCAAGAAACTTCTTACTTCTGATGGAGTTTTTGGTGATACCCACTTCTCAAATCTATTTTCGAGAAGTATCTAGAACCTTTCAATTGATCAAACAAGTCATCTATTCTTGGCAACAGATATTTATTATTAATAGTGACTTTATTTAATTCTTTATAATCAATGCAAAGACGCATTGACCTATCCTTCTTCTTCACGAATAACACTGGTGCTCCCCACGGTGATACATTTGGCTGAATATACTTCTTATCTAACAGTTCTTATAGTTGTACCATCAGTTCCTTCATCTCTACTAGAGCCATTCTGTACGGGGCCTTCGATATTGGAGTATTTCCTGGCACTAAGTCGATCACGAACTCGATCTCTCTGTCAGGCGGAAGTCCTGGCAAATCCTCCGAAAACACGTCCACAAAATCCTTAACCACTTGTATCTCCTCCAGTTTCACACCCTTCTTCTTTTGAGTATCGACTATGTAAGATAGGTACCCTACACAGCCCTGACTCATCAACTTCTTGGCCTACATAATCGTCAGATATCTCGCTTGTCTAGGCAATTTGCTACCATAGAAAACTACCTTTGACGGGTCATAAGGTTTATACTTTTCTTTTGGCAATCAATTATTGCTCTATAATTAAATAGCCAATCCATTCCCAATATAACCTCACACTCTCCAAGTTTTAATGGAATTAAATCTACTGTCATAACATTCCCCTTAATATTCACCCTACAATTCTTATACACGAACTTAGCAGGAATTACCTCCCTATTTGCAATTTCTATGTGTAAAGGGAAATTCAAATCTTCACTAGGTAATTCTAACCTCTTAGCAAATTCATTAGATATGAACGAGCAAGTAGCACCCGAATCAAATAATACATATGCATTTATATCACTGATTGGGATAATACCTGACACGACATCTTTTGATTGCACAGTGTCCTGCACCATCATGTTGAAGGTTATGGCTGTGGGTCTGTTTGATGACATTGGTCATGCAATGGTCGATGTACCTCCACTGCTACCTTCCTTACTTCCCATTGTCTCTCTAGCTTTCTACTTAGGGCACTCGTGAGCAAAATGATCCTTTGATCCGCAGGTGTAGCAAACATTCTTCTTGGGTTGATTGCAATTTGGGGAAATGTGACCCTCCTGGCCACAGTTAAAGCATACATGCTTCCCCCTTAAGCACATACCCGTGTGAAACCTCCCGCATATAGCACATGCGTCAAACTTCTTCTTTTGTTGGTTACCCTGCTCGTTTCAAACTCCCACATTTGCATTCCACTTTATCTTCAGGTTATTGTTACCATTTCCACCGCTACCACCACCATTCTTAACTTCACCCTCATTCTTCTTCTTTCTTCGTTCTTGATTAAACTTTGTTACAGCCTCGCCTCCACCCTCAGCGAGAATTGCCTTCTCCAGTACTACTATAAATGTCTTCAGCTAAAACATGGAGACCCTACTATACAACCAGGGTTTCAGTCCCTGCTCAAATCTCTTAGCCTTGCGCTCATCTGTGTTGACTTGATATGGCGCAAACCTCGCCACACTACTACAAAACAGTAAATAGATAACGCGTAAAAAACGTTGTGGTTGATAATCCAGACATGTCGTGGTTAAGGGTGTCATCTATTTGACATCCTTTATACAACATTTTTAAAACATTGTAGTTTGACACATTCTACAACGTTTTTTTCAAAAAAAACGTTGTAGATTTGTTTTCGAAAAATTTTTAGATGCTTGAAAACGTTGTAGATGGTATGATTCCACAACGTTTTTTGGCTAAAAATGTTGTAGTTTAATACATCAGATAACATTTAGACACATTTACACAATGTTTAAAATGTGTCATCTATTTAGGCAAATTTATATAACGTTTTTAAAACATTGTAGTGTTACTAAAAAATGTTGTAATACATGCATATAACAACTGTTTTTAAAAATAGACCATAGAAAGCAACAATAGACAACGTTTAAACTAGCTTTATACAACATTTAGAAGGTGTCATTTAATTATATAAATATGCAACGTTTTTAAAATGTTGTAGATTGACTTGAAAAAAGAAAAAAGAAAGTTGTGGTTCACCCATATTACCAGTGCACCTGCAATCTGCTAATGCCATGATATATAGCTAAAAAAGGTCTAAATTCTCATTATAAATTACTACTATAAAGAGAGGTCTCAGTCATTGTTGGATGTTCACCATAAAGCTTTATTTGCCCAGTCTCTGCCATAGCTTTAAGAAACACTTGTGGTTAAAAAAATGTAAACACCAGATAAGTTATGCAAATATGTCCAACTGACAGACTATTGTTAAGTATGTTAAGTATTTATTAACATATGTCCAACTGGCAGACTATTGTGCATATGTCCAACTGCTACACATGCCAGTAGTTTGCACCAGATTGATCTGTTTTTGGTCCCTCAATTCCAAGAAAATGTAGTATCTTTTAAGAAATTAATAGAATGAAGTGTTAGAAACTAGCTGATTAGATTGCTGAGTCGTGCTAATAACAGGAAAAGAATAACATAAGGCAAAAATGCCAACCCGTGTATAAAGATGTGTGAATTTATAATCCTCAATAAATTCACAATGAAATTGGTTATTTGTTTCATCAAACGATAAACACTTGATTTGTTGCTTGTTTTTAGCAGCGTGGCGATGACAAGAGTGGCTATGCTTCTATTTTGGTCAGAGATCAAGCTCTCCATATCTATATTACACCCAAAGGATGGGTCATAGTCACCTGCATGTAATATAAATATCTAATCAATTAGGACGGATCAACCATTCATATATAACAACAATGAAAAATTATATAAATTGAAATACAAGTGACCTTAGTTTTTTATTCTAGAACAGTCACCTTGTTTAGAGTACGGACAACAATAAATCGAAGTACTGGCTTAGAAGAACTTAAGAAGAGTTGTAAAGCAGTAATTGCAGGAGTCAATTCTCGAAGAGTTGTAAAACAGTAATTGCACGTGTAATTTATAAAAATCTAAGGAAAGTAACTGTTTTTGGAGTTAAATGTATTGGATAAGGAATAAGAAGTAATCCTCACCTCACATGAAAGCACCTCAGTTAAATCTTCCAATTCAAAAGTTTCCCGAGGAACACTGACTATATTAGCCGAGGCACTATAGCAATTGGGAACTGAATCGATGAAAGCTGACAAGTCTCTCCGAGCAATGCCAATCTGCTCCCTCCTGGGCACAACATTCTTCATCTTATCATCCCACTCACGAGTAATATTAGATCTGATGGTTGACAATATCACTTTCTTCCTTTTTACTTTGTGTTGCTCGCGAGAAGAGTGACCAGCGTTCAAATGTTTCTTCCGCTGATCAGCAGCAATTAGTACAGAAGTTCACCAAATTACCGACAAAGTACTATAAAAATTTATTACAAGAAGCAGTCTTCCTCTTAATCAACAAATTTCTTTTCTCCATATGAACACTTGAGAACTTGCGTATTCAATTGAAACAAAGACAAAGAATATTAAGATAAAACAAAGACTATGGATTAGACAAACTCTTATTATCACCTAGTATAAGAGTTTTTGATCTAAAAGCCTATTCAGATTACATCAACATATGCCATGCAGTAATGCCCCGCACACTAGAAATTACACGAGGATGAGATTTTAGATCTTTTAACAATTTTATATCCTAAGAAATGAATCTTAAAAGTTTGAAGATTGGGTCAACCTTTGAGGAACTAGAAGAAATAGATTTGAGTATTTTACAAGGTATTCCTGCAATGGTTATGAAACTTCATAGCTGATGACGACAAGGTATTCATGCAATGGTTATGAAACTTCCTAGCTGATGACAACAAAGTCTTACCACCTAATGCTGACTAACACGTTTCTTGTTCAAGTACAGCTTAACACTCTTAACAAAAATCATAAATAGTTACACAGAAGAACAAGTACGCCATGACGTCAAATTTTTTATTCGCTACAGATATCATGAAGTGAACAAAATAGATATATTATGCAGTAATTTCATACCTAAGGTAAGAATCAATTATCAAGTTAATGTTGGTTATGTGCGAAAAGGAACTATAAGAGAGACAACTATATAAATGACCAAAAGATTAACCACTGCTAAACAGTCAAGAGAAGAAAGCCAAAAAACAAAAAAAAAACGATCAATTAGCTACAAGTCCTAGTAGCGTAATATTGTACTTGTAACAATTTTGTTAAAGAGAAATTACACTGGATTGGTTAGTTGTAAATGACACACCTGAATCATCTCATCCAGTTAGATGAAAATAATTCAAGCATCCTCGTAAGAAGAAAGGATAGTAATGAATGAGAAATATAATACTATATCCATTCCATAAAAAGAGTCTCATTTGAGTTTTATTTTAGTAATTTGAAATGTGATGTGAATTTATTTTAATTTTTGCAATAACACTTTTATATTTGGTAATACTTTAAGTAGTTTACAATATAGACTATTGCTTTACTAAATCAAATAAATCCACGTCAATATTGGAATTTTGGATTCTACAATTTCACTAGGAAAATAAATCAAATAGAACTCTTTTTGTGGAACGGTGAGTATTGTTCTTTAACTTTTTATCTGCCTTGCTCAAACAAATTAACTAGGTGTAACACCAAAATCTTAAGCTTTCACACGAAGAGCTTCTCCTTTAAAAAGAAAACACAAAAATGGTATAAAAGATTTCATTGGTATTCAGATAGAAATTAGAGCTCACCAGAGGTTACATATTTATGATGCAGATCCTGCGAAAAGGAAGGGGTGAAGAGCAAAGCTTGAACTGTCAGATTATGTTTCATTTAAATTTAACAAAAGTATAAGACTACTAAAAAATCTAAAAACAAGGTAAATTTCCAAGAATAGAATTACGCACCATAGCCAGGTTAAAATCTATCAGATAACCTTTATTGACCTTACGAGAGAAAAGGAAGTTCCCAGGCTTAACATCTCTATGAACTACTCCCTGCAAGTGCAACAAAACATACTAAGTTCCTATGGTCTTGGAAAAGTAGAAAAGCATACTACACTACAGTAATATCAACATAATACATCAAAATCCAAGACGCATTGCACTGAATTACACAAGTCATTAAACTGATTTACACAAGTCATTAATTTCAAAGCTTGTTCAGTTCAACGCTAAGAATAATAGATTGATTTGGAAATTAGAACTTCATATGATTACTGCCTTAATAAACTTACAAATCACTCAATATGGATGACTCATGTACTTGTTATGTTTTAGAATTTGGTTTACCTGTGTGAAGAAACAAGCCCCAGATTTAGTCACTTATTTGCATTTCATCCTTGTTCTAATTTCAGAAACTCTATCCCACCTTCTGCTGATGCATAAATGTTGGCCATTTCCACATACGGAGTTGTAGCCTGCGGTTCAATCTCAAAAAGACATCAGCCACATATTGACCAATCTCTATATTGTGGTGAATCTTGTAACCCTCATCAGGTTTAACAGGCATATTGTGAATGAATTCTAGTGCTTCTTTTAGCTTTTCTCTACGTCCAAGAAGATCAGCCATACAAGAGTAATGGTCTATTTCAGGATTCAGTTTATATACTTTAGTCATTAAATCAAAACAATCCCAACCTTTCTCAAGGAAACCTGCGTGCTTGCAAGCCTGAAGAATAGAAAGGAACGTTATGTGATTTGGTGTTAGTCCAGAGTCCAAATATAAGCCGTGCAGAATTAACATCTCTGGTCTTGGAATACATAGAAATCAGGGTATTAAGCACATAAATGTCCGTATCACAACCCAATTTTATTCCATGAGAATGAATCAACTTACCTCGTTGTAATACTCGAGTCGCACAAATGATGAAAGCAAATTAAGAATGGTGCTAACATCAGGCCTAAATTCATCATAAATCATTAATTGGTATAAGCTAAATGACTTGAACAATTTATCAACATAAACATATCTTACAATCATAGAAGTCCACGATACAACAGTTAGAGAACCCAAATCAATCCCATAAAATACCTTCTCGGCTGAACCCAAGTCACCATATTTTGCATAGGCAGTAATCAAAGTGTTGGCAATAGAAACATCTAATTCAACCCCAAGTTAGTATTCCCAAACAATGAACAACATTCAAAAATTTACCTTCTTGACACTACATCCCAACTGTGTCAATCCAATAACAGTGACCGAATCAGGTCGAATACCATCTAATCGAACAAGTAAGAGAAAGCTGAATATATGAAAGCCGGACTACGTTAATTTTCAGAGTCTTTCTCTAGATCTACACAAACTCGGAGCATGTTATTGGCATGCATTGCAGTAATTTTTCAAAACACAAAAAAACTAGGAACACACAAACAATTACATCAAAGGCACCCATCATTGTTAGAAAACACACCCCATCAGAAATTATCTCTTTATAAGAGGTGTCTAGTAGAAAACCTTATACCTACTCGGCGAAAAGAAAAAAAAACTCAATATATGTTTACCTAAATTTCTGTTCCCCCCAAGGGTCCAATCAGAGGATATACATATTTACACTTATAAACTCAACCTAACGCAAGCATTCATATATAAAAAATAGGCCAAATACAGATCAAAGAAACCCTAACTTGAGGTAAATATATTGGCCGAGATCACCGTCGCGATTGGCGGAGCTACAATCGGAGTAACAAGATGTAACGTCCTTGAACTTAGCCTTGTCGAAAATGATGTCTTCACGAAGGGATTTGAGCTGAGAGACGGTAGTTTCTCTAGTGGTGTTGCTAATAACTCGACCTTTTAAGTCCTTCCAGGAAGCCTTACGTCGAGAGCCTTGGTGCTTTATGAGTATGTGAGAAGCCCTAACTTTGTCCGATGCAACTGATGATGACATTTTGTTCCTCTTTTTCTGTTTGTCCGTTCGATCTGCCGATGAGACCGACGTCTTCTTTCTCTTACGATCGCCCTCTATCTTTACTAATAAAAATATATCTCTTAATCTACTCTATCTGTATGTATATAAACAGGAAGAGAGATACAAAGAGAGAATTACAAGTATGAGATACAAACGAGAAGGAGTTCATTGTCACTGACTATGGTCCTTGTTCGAATTTAAAATTTTCACTTTCACATTTTTTTTCTTCGTGTTTTTTATATAGATAATGTTTTTTTAAAAAAAATGTTATCTATTTAAAACCAAAAATTGCCCTTTTAAATACATAACGTTTTTTCATATGTATCTATAATATTTTGTTAAAAAAACGTTGTAAAAAATATACCACAATATTTTTTTATAAAAACATTATCTTTTAAGTGTTGTCTTTTTATGGTTTTGTACTAGGGCCAACTCGTTAAATTTTGCGGCATACTCTGATACCGTCATTGATCCCTGCTTCAGTTCTAGAAACTGCACCTCCTTCTAATTCATCGAACTCGATGGGAAATAAGTCTCGAAAAATATCTCCTAAAACCTATCCCAAGTCATCACCCCTTAATCTCCTCGAGTTTTATTGGCTTGCCACCAATAACTAGCCTCTAATTTTAACATAAATATTGCAAAAGCAATTTTCTGATTCGCAACTACTCTAGCAACATCAAAAACTCTCTCTATCTTCATGATCCAGGTCTGTGTCTCAACTGGATTCATGGACCCATGGAATTCTGGTGGTCCAACCACCTCGAAGTCCTTAAATGTCATAGCTTGATTCTGTGGTTGATTCTATAATGCTCCTGTCAGTAATGTCACTAACTGCTGAACTGGGTTAGCCTCAGCGTTGTTGTTATTGGTAGATCCCTCAGGGGTTCTTTGTCATGGTTAACGTCTTGGAGACATTTTCTATTAAAATACACTTATTAGATTATTATTCAATCGTCTATATATTATGTACTTAATTTGCACATCACAAAATTACCACATAAACACACAATATCTTGAATAAATACTAACTTTTATTCATTCATAATCTTTTAAAACATAATAATGATAGCATTCCTGCTATCTACATCACTTTCCTGAACTACAAAAGTTTTAGGATAACTTCATCATCATCATATCCCATGGGTTATATCATACCCGGGATTTACATCTTATTTACTCACTAATCACATAGTAATTACATTTATGATGACCTACTAAATTACTGCATAACCTTACGATTCTCCTCGTCCATAATATGGAACATTGTTCGACGATCTAACATGTACGATGGCAGCGTCTTGAACTGAATTGGATAACACATGACCCGATCTTGAGCTCGATTTGTAACTGTGTTGAAAACACTATTCATCTCATCCATCTTGATCTTTTTCACTTGTACATCTCTCTCTGCTACCCCGACTTCTTTAAAAGCTTCCTCGTATGCGTCTTCGACTCTTGCCCTCTTAGTAGACTCTTCTTTCAGCTTGTTCTTCAGTTCCGCGATCTCCTCTGTCATTTCCTTCAGTGTGAATCAGCTTCCCTTTGACATTACTCAGACGTTCATCTAGATCCTGGATCTCGTTGTCCTTCTGTGCCACTGAGGTCTGCTGTTCAGCTACTATCTCTTCCAACTCCTCGACGTTATCCTGAAGTTCTACATTGCGGTCGTTATACTTCACCGTACATATGAACTGCGATCAAGTTTAGTGGGATCTCTTCCTCCTCGTCCTCCTCATCCTCATTTGACTGTGGCAGCTCAACGGGGTCCTCCTCATCCATCTCTACCTCATCATCCTCATCAGGTAAACCCTCATGCTCAACCACTGTGACCAACAGAGATGTTTCCCGTGGCAGTAGTTGATCCCAAACCACCTGAATATCTCGAGGCTCCTCCTCTCTAGGCATCTAGGATCCTTCCTTTCTAGCCTGACTAGATTCTCCTATATTAGCCATCCTGACAACAAAATTTTAAGTTTTAATTACTAATCATTACTACTTAACACTCACGAGCACATAGGTTGCAATCACATAAGCACATAAGTGTTTTATTACTTTTTCTTTAAAACTCAACAAGAGTTCATCACCACTATCTTTTTAAAGGCTACTTCCTAAGGCTTTTTCCACACCTAAGGTTCATAACTTAAAGCTTTGATACCAACTTATGACACCCCCAAATCTGGGTACTTCATTCCCACAAGACTTGATCTTTACTTTCAATACATTCGTACTAACTACACAATTATAATAGAATTTAAACCATAAAACCTCCCATTAAAAGGGTTACATCATTAAATCAAAAAGTATCTCAGGTTATCTAACCGTTAACATAAATTAAGTGCGTAAATAAAAATAGTTACATCACATCATTTAAATAAAGTCTATCAACATAAAAGCTAATAAATTACAAGTCTTCATCACTTGTACATTTTTCGTTTCCCTTTGTTTGTGGTAGGTTCATCGACCTTCTCAACCTTAGCTGCAATAATTATATTTATGCAAGAGTGAGCAAAACAAATGCTCACTAGATATAGCAATGAATAATAAGAGAATAATAACTGCCAACGAATAAGCTCATCAGAACTGAATAATACTCTATCAATGATAATCAGAAACAGTTATATTGCAGGGACTTCACGTACTTAGGGGGATCAGCCCTTCATACCATGTATTTTGTACAAATAACTAAATGCATCGCGTACCCCTATAATAGGGTTGTTCTTCTCAGTTTTAGAGTATATGTCTACACCAAAGAAAGTTTGGTTTGGATAAGCTTCAAGGGTAATTTAGAGTTTAACGATCATCAACTAAAGGATTCGTTGAATCAACAAAGTTTGTAACACTACGGTTGATCAATAATAAAATAATATGGAACAATGAATAATCATAGGTGAACCAACTATATATTAAAATCATGCTTGTAGATAACTAAAAAGCATAAATATTGAATAAAACAAATGACCTTGCTTTAACAATATTAAGCTAAGGCTATTATCTTGAGATAAAAGAATTAAGTTATGAGTATTTACTAAGGAATAACAAGTTTAGAATGAAACTTGCTCAAAATAACAATAATATTTTGATTTGCATTAAGTAAATGAAATAGAACAACTCGGTTAGAGATTTGAGTTCAAGAATTTGCATTTTATCATAAAAGAATATAACTTAAGAAAACTTGCTTAACTATAAACAAGTTAGAATAGCTGAACAATGATTAGAATTCAAAACTTGCTTGAATAACGTTCTGGTTAGAGCTTGCTCAAATAAAGTTTAAGGATAAATGAATTTGCTTAATTAAAGTTTAGGGTAAGGAACTTGCTCAATGTAAAGAGGTAAGGTTTAGAAACTTGCCTCGTGCGTAAGCTATAAATTACAACTCACGTTCATTTACACATTTTATTAGAATAACAATATCTATTAGATATATTGTTATCCACTACCAAATTAAAACTCATTCATAGTTAAACTTGTTACTTTAGTACAAGTTTCCATTCACGCCGCATACACTTCAGAAATCTCAATATTAGATTTAAAACACTTATTTACTAATTCACATGTTCAATAAATCAAAACATATCGTTTTCATAACTTACTAATCTCTTACAACTTTAGAATTACTAACCACATGATACGATTCTGTTTTAACCTCTTCATTACATGTTTCTCACATTAACATAACATTAGACCAAGTTACAATGGGTGTCCAAAGTCTGCAGCAGTAGTAGACATCACTGCCTCAGGTCAGGGTATGGCACAACTGCACCATACTTAATCCTAGGACCAGCGTAGTTGCGCTGCAGTTTCTGGCCTTGACACCAGCACAGTTGCGCTGGTGCGAAGACAAAAACTTCGCAGACTACTATAACAGCTCTGTTTAGCCCAACTTACACGAATTTCATCCACAAAACAGTAAAATTAATCACACCCAAATACTATAAAACTCATATATACATGATTCCTTACATATATACTAACTTAGAACAATTAAACAACAACACCAACTAATTTAAATCCTTAAATTTCATGTTTTAAACCAAAAAACTCTATTTTTGACATTCTTGACAAAAATTAACGCTGTGACCTCAACAATACACCAAATTAACTCATTCAAACTACGTTCTCTTCATTTCTTCACGAATTAATATATTCAAGGTTCAATTTACAGATTAGTTTACAAATTAACCACCAAATTTGGAACTTTCACAAGCCATATGTATAAACATACATTAAAAATAATTTTTCTTTCTTTTAACGTAATTAGCATAACAATTCTTGTCTAAACACTAGTTCTAATCATCACAAACACATACAATCATAAGTAATTAGTTGTATAACAAAAATTCATAAAAATTGAATTCAAAGAACTTAGGAATTATGCCGTAAAACATATGTATATATATATATATATATATATATATATATATATATATATATATATATATATATATAATATTAAGGTTATGTAAAAATACCTTTAATTGCTCGAACAATCCTAAACACCAATAATTTCTTTGGAATACTCAGACTTTTCTTTCAAACTCTCTCTTAAATTCTCTATATTCTTCTTAGGCTTAAGCCAAAAGTTTTTCACGTAAAAATAACTCAAGCCAATGCACAAACCCAAACGTCTAAAACCGACGTTATAATAAATGTAATAATAAGTTATCAGTTACTAAAATTTAATATATATTATTTATATTTTATTTATGTATATTATTTTTTATAATAAAAATTCAAAATTCAAAAGCCATAAGGCTGTGTTTAGATAAAACTAATTAAAATAAAAACTTAAAATTTTAAGCCTTATTTGGTAAACCCATTTAAAACTTCTTTAATTTATTTTAGTAAATCATTTATACTATAACTTATAATGCCATATTATTTCTTTGGATTCTCTATATCCAACATTAGTTAAATAAACTAATTACAACATACTAAATAAATTTTCCATTAATCTAATTATCACAAAATTATAATCTCATTATAATTTTATTTAATAAATTAAAATATCACTTTTATTATTAAATTAAAACAACAATATAACCATTCATGTAATCTTTAACAACTCTCTAACTATTTAATTAAATTAGAGTATTATATAATAAATTTAATTCACAAATACCTACAAGCAACGACTATATCAATAAAATATTTATTAAAACATTCAAACAATTTAATAAATATTTTAAATTACAAATAAAATATTGGATTGTTACAGTTTCAATTGTGGCCAGGTGGAAACATAGCACTAAACTGTTTTAGCCCAAAGAAGGGAGCATGTTTCACTTGCGGTTCAAAGGATCACATGGCTCGTGATTTCCCTAAAAAGACTGTTGGAAGTGCAAGTGGAGGAAAAGGAAACAACGGTGGTGGTATATTAACTATCACTGGACCAGCACAATCAAGCCGACCTACTGCGAGGACTTTCAATATGACCATAAAGGATGTTGTGTAGTCAAAGGATATGGTGTCAGGTATAATTCCTATTAATGATATTAATTCTTATGTGCTATTTGACTCATGTGCTACTTGTAACACCCCAGTCCCATATCGAAAGATAGGGGAAAAATTTGTCTGCATATAAGGAAATAAGTTACTACCAATAGTACCTTCAAAGTCATGACCTTTTGGGAGCCTGTGGTGGGCTAAGATGACCCAAGAAGATACTATTGGGCCAGTAGTTTGAGGCATTATTTTGATGGATTTGATTCGATTCAGACTTGGAATTTGACCCAAGATTTGTTCCGGACTCGGGATTTTACCCGGGTTGTTTCATATGGTATCATAGCCGACTCTCGAAAGCTCGGGTCGGGTCATCCGATCGGGTTGCCAGAGGTGGGGACACGAAGGCTGGTGGTATTATCCCACAATGGAGAGATGGAGGTCCGGAGGTGGGGACACGAAGCCAGCCGGTATTATCCCACAATGGCTAGAGAGGCAAAGATCTTTGGGTTGTGTGTGTGATCGAATTCTGACGGGGACGTCAGAAATTTAAGTGGGGGAGTTTGTAACACCCCAATCCCACATCGAAAGATAGGGGAAAAATTTGTCTGCATATAAGGAAATAAGTTACTACCAATAGTACATTCAAAGTCATGACCTTTTGGGAGCCTGTGGTGGGCTAAGATGACCCAAGAAGATACTATTGGGCCAGTAGTTTGAGGCATTATTTTGATGGATTTGATTCGATTCGGACTTGGAATTTGACCCATGATTTGTTCCGGACTCGGGATTTGACCCGGGTTGTTTCACTACTTGTTCATTTATATCCGATGAATTTGCTCAGAACTTAGATTTACCTCAAGAAGAATTAGATTTCCCTTTGAGCATAGAAATTGCGAATATGAAAGTGATTTCTGTTAGGTTTATACACAGGAATTATAGAGTGGTTATAAAGGGTCACGAGATGATAGTGGATTTGATACCAATTAAACTTGGGGAATTTGATGTAATATTGGGAATGAATTGGTTATTCAATTACGGGACAATAATTGATTACCAAAAGAAATGTGTTAACCTTATGACTCCGTCAAAGGTTGTGTTTTATGGAAGCAAGTCGCCTCGACAAGCAAGTTGTCTGACGGTGATGCAGGCCAAGAAGTTACTGAAATAAGGATGTGTAGGATACTTAGCCCACATAGTCGATACACAGAAGAAGAGCATGAAGTTGGAAGGGATACCGATCATTAGAGATTTTGCAGACGTATTTGTAGATGATTTATCGGGACTTCCGCTGGATCGAGAAATTGAGTTCGTGATTGATTTAGTACCAGAAACGATGCCGATATCTAAAGCCCCATACAGAACAGCCCCATTAGAGATGAAAGAGTTGATGGTGCAATTGCAAGAATTACTCGACAAGAAGTATATCCAGTCGAGTGTATCACCATGGGGAGCGCCGGTGTTATTTGTTAAGAAGAAAGATGGATCAATGCGGCTCTGCATTGACTATCAAGAATTGAATAAGGTCACGATCATTACCAAGAATCGATGACTTGTTCGATCAACTGAAGGGGGCAAGATATTTCTCAAAGATAGACATGAGAAGCAGTTATCATCAGCTGAAGGTAAGGCCAGAGGATGTATCGAAAACGACATTTAGAACACGGTATGGTCATTACGAGTTTCTGGTTATGTCATTTGGTTTAACCAATGCACCTGCAGCATTCATGGATTTGGTGAACATGGTGTTTAAATCATTATTTGATAAATTTGTGATGGTGTTTATTGATGATAAATTGGTGTATTCCTATACCAAGGAGGAATATGTTGAACACTTAAGAGTGACGTTGGAGACATTGAGAAAGAGAAGGTGTACGCTAAATTCTCAAAATTTGAGTTTCGGTTGGAACGCGTACAGTTTCTTGGGCACGTTATTGATAAGGACGGAATTTCGGTAGATCCATCAAAAGTTGAAGCAGTAATAAACTGGGATCAGCCGAAGACACCGTCAGAAGTAACGAGTTTCTTGGGATTGACAAGTTACTATAGGCGCTTTATTCAAGACTTTTCCAAGATCGCAACTCCATTGACGAATTCAACTAGGAAGACAGTTAAGTTTATTTGGACGGAGACGTATGAGGAAAGTTTCCAAGAATTAAAGAAAATATTGAGTTCATCACCTGTGTTATCATTGCCTGATGATACAGGGAATTTTGTGGTGTACAGTGACACATCGCATAAGGGACTAGGTTGTGTGCTTAAGCAGAACGACAGAGTTATTGCGTATGGATCACGTCAATTGAAAGATTATGAGAAATGGTATCTGACTCATGTCTTAGAGTTGGCTGCGGTGATGTTTACTCTAAAAATTTGGAGACATTATCTTTATGGAGAGAGGTGTGAGATATATATAGACCATAAAAGTCTGAAGTATATCTTTACGCAGAAAGATTTGAATATGCGTCAGAGAAGATAGTTGGAGTTAATTAAAGACTATGACTGCGAGATTTTCTATCATCCCGTTAAGGCTAATGTTGTTGTTGATGCTTTAAGTAGAAAGGGAAGGGAGAAGTTAATGATGTTGACTGCTCAGGAGAGGCTAGTATCGAAAGTGGCAATGATGGAGTTGGAAATTAAATATTCGAGAGAATCAGACGAAAAATTGTTCCAGGTGGGAAGTAATTCAACGTTGGTAGATAAGGTGAAGAATGCACAACTTCAGGATGAGAATTGTGAAGAGATAATAAGAAAAGTGTCTAAAGGTGAGGAAAACAAATTTAAAATTGATTCGGAAGGGTTACTTCGATTCGAAGGGAGAATTTGGGTTCCACTAGTACCAGAAGTTAAAGAGGAAATTTTATGCGAGGCCCATAACGCACGATTTTCAATTCACCTTGGAAGTACAAAAATGTACCAGGATCTTAGACATCATTTCTGGTGGCCGAATATGAAAAACGACGTGGCTGAGTGTGTGGCGAAATATTTAACGTGTCAGAAAGTTAAAGCTGAACGTCAAAGGCCAAGTGGATTATTGCAACCGTTGGAGATATCAAAATGGAAATGGGAGCATATCACAATGGATTTTATGGTAGGTCTTCCAATGACTCAGCAAGGTTACGACGCCATTTGGGTGAGTGTCGATCGATTGACGAAGTCAGCACAATTTCTGCCAATCAAGATTAGATTTAACCTAGATCGGCTGGCAAAACTGTGACAACCCGAGAATTTGAATATTTACTAAAATCCTAAAATAATTAATTAAGGTTAAATAATACAACTAGACAGAAAATAAGTGAACGGATTTGGCATTTTTCGGAAGGAATTTTGAGAATTTAAAAAACTTTTGTGGAGAATTATTCAGGATTAAGGGTATAAATGTATATATTCTGTATATATGGTTGTATATGTGTACATTAAATAGTTAAGGGTCAAGGGTTGATCAGGTAACCTATATAAGTGGCAAACCCTAGTATTATATTAAGAACATCAACGTTCAGTTAGAAATTCTTACTATTTATAAGAAACCCTAGAAACCGATTCTGAAAACCTTAATTTCAATTTCGAAACTCCGAAATCCTAATACGGAATATGAAACCCTAATTTGGGAATTCAAAGGCTAAATTTAATGATTTAAGTATTTATGATTATAAATATAATTAGGCATAACCCTAATTGACTATTTAGAAAACCCTAATTATTGGGTTATGAACCCTAATGTCCATTTTGGGGAAAACCCTAATTATTATTTAAAACTTGTAATTATAAAATATTAATCCTAATTAGCAAGCTTGAATTATGATTAGGAAATCTTAATATATTTAGAGAATCCTAATTATAATTTAGAAATATTAAATATTCTATTTTGAAAACCTAAGTTAGAAATCCTAGAAATTTTATTTTTTTAAGGACCTTAGGTTTTAACCCTAAGGGATAAACCTAAGGGTCAAACCCTAAAGGTTAGATAAAAGGTCAAGTATGCCATTAAAATTGTATACAAAAAGACTAAAATGCCTTTTAGCAATCATTAATAGGTTGGAGTATAAATCTTGCCAAAAGCTTATTTGTTGACCAACTTAAGATATATACATGTGCATTATATCTTCCAAGCTTAGATTATATTGCCACCTTGCAAACATTAGATGCATGAATCTAAATAAAAGATCAAAAGTAAGTAAAGTTACTTATGTTCCTAAGCAAACCAAGCTAGACCTTCTCTCTCTTCAAATTTTGAAATCTAGAGTGAGGGAGACAGAGAATCAAAGCTAAGAACATTGTATAGCTTGCCAAGATCAGGAATCAAAAGTCAGAAATCAAATATCTAAGCTTAGAAGGTATAAACCCTAAATCATGTAATCCATGTTATTTGTTATGATTTGTTGTGTTAAGTTGTGTATTAGGGTGTTATTTAGTGATCTGGTTGTTACATCCTAGATCCATAACATTTAGATACCCAAATTTGAAGTTTTTAAAAATCTGGTAAATTGGAAAATTGTTGTCTGAGAGCCTAATGTCAGGGCTTCTAGATCTCTCACTGTTAGTTGTTTGTTGTGTTTAAGGTTATATATATATGTTCTATGTTGTTAGGGCTTTGATCTGGAACTTGAATCAAGCCCAGATCATATGTATATTAAAAGTTATAAGCAGTCAAAGTGCGTTGACCGAGCACGAAATCTGGTTTCTAGGTAACCCAGAAACCCAGAATTTCTGACAGCCACTTTTGAAGCTTTAGATCTTGTAGTTGTTTTACTGTTTGGTCAAGTTATTATTTTGATCTTGTAGACTAGTATAAGGACTACGCATCCAATCCTCTAGATTACCCAAATCCATAACATAATCAAAGATAGGAGTGGTAAAATAAGTGTTGACCAACTGTCCGGATGAATTTTTAGAAAATCCAGAATTCACCAAGAACACATTTCTGGCAGGTACTTTGACTGGCTCAAATCATCATTTGGTGGTGTGGTTAGACTGATCTGATGATATAGAGTTGCTCTTTGACATCTCTACTACAAGTATGAACCATTATATCACTCTAAATATAACCAGAATGCATGTTATACTGATTGAAAACTAGTCACTTGGTCTATTCTTCATTTCTGGAAAACCCAGAAATGAAGAACAGCCTCTGACAAGGAATTTGAGGGCTTAGATGTAAGACCCCAACTTTTTATAAATAAAATCAAATTTCCTCTATTTATTATTTTGAAATAGTAAGGGGTTGATTCGATTAATGTGGTTAGTTATGGGTTAAATGCGCAAATATTTTAGATAAGAAAGTGGTTATAAAATATTCATTATTGTCGAGGAATATTTGTTTGGTCGTGAAATATTCTTGCTGTCGGGGAATATTCGTTCGACGGTGCAACCTTTTGTGGGCCCCATAACGGAAAGCGATTGGATAAAGAAAACGATAATTATGAGTTTTTATAAATAATGGCGTAGTTGTTACCGTTAACACTATTGGAATACTCGGTGGTTAAAATACAGTAATACGCGTTGTTGCACAGTAGCACACGGTATTGCACCAATTATTGATTCTTACGTAAGAAGTCACTACTAAATAATTGTTATAGTAATTACTATTCAATATTTTATTTTATTGATTTAATAATTGCTACGTTGATATTTTATATTATTGTTGTTTCAATAATTGTCACTGCGCAGTATTTCCCATTATTAGATCAATAATTCATATTATTTGAATAATATTATTAGATAGCATTATTGGCAATGTCTAAGGAAGTTCTGTCTAGGAGAGGTTATTTAATTGCGCGCCAGTAAGGAGAAATCTTTACAGGAAGACCCCTCTTTCCTGGAAACGACTTGGTTGTTATTATTGTGATTCTGTAATATTATTTGTGAATAATTAATTATTGATATATATGATAAGGAAAATATTTATTTTATGTTGATATAAATGGAGGAATTTTTAGAAAAGTGACAATTATTGAAAATTGATATTTTATCTTTTCTGATAAAATAATTCATTCAAATATATTATTATATTACATTATAAATGTATAATGCGATAATATAATAATATAATAATGGTGATATTTTTACAATGAATGTGTGATATATGAATAAATGAGGAGGAAGAGTATTTTGGTTGCAATAAATGCTAAAAATATGTTAAACATGTTGATGGATCTCATTTTTTATTAAAATTTGATTATAGCCTGCAAAATCGTCCGTATGTAGATTTCGGTCAATTTCTGTTTATAATTTAGAAAAACTTAAAGCTACGAAGTTGTAGAGAATTGAATTTCCTATGAAAAATACATAAGATTCGAATTTTTCTGATAAAAGAGCTATTTATTATGAATTATTGAAGTTCCAAATTATTCGGTCTGAATTGATTTTGTTACAAAAAATATTTAAAACATGTTTTTCATGTTGGTGGGCCCCACTTAATGATATAAATGCTGAATTCAGATTGTCAAAGTGGGCGTAAGAATTTTTTTAATAAATATTATTATTTTATTAAATTATTTACTTTGGTGTTCTAAGCATTTTCCTATAAATAGGGTGCTTAGGTTAGAATTGAAAATCACACCAGAATCTGAAGTTTTCTCTCTCTATATTATTGAGCGTATTTTTGTGAGTATTTTGATACTTTGAGTGTTGCTATACGGTGCAAGTTTCTTTCAGCGTTATATCTGATATTCTAGCTAGAAGTACTATTCTTTTGAGGTAAGGGATGTTACTTTTTTCGTAAATTATATTATTTCTTTCAATATCATTATACCGGAATATTGGTATAAATTTTATTATGAAATTTACATTTTCATGTCGGGGTTACTATTCATGAGTTACTATTCACAAGTTACTATTCATGAATTACTATTCATGAGTACTATTCACTAAGTATGATAATTTTTCTTGTGGAATTTCTACCTTTTAGTGTTGGGGTTACTATTCACGTATACGATACTATTCACAGAAAAATTAAATTTTCTTTTATGTGTCCAAGATTGTTTGTTATGGTTCTTATCTTTGATTGGATCTATGTTTTGATCTTTATTTTTAAATTCTGCTCCACAATTAATTATTATGGAGTATTTTTGAACTTGGATAAACTAAAGTACGAATCTGTAATCTTTGTCCATTTATCTCACTAGATTCGTTTTCTTGAAAATATTTTTATCATCCTCAGTCCTAAATGGTGATATAACTGAATATCTTTGGGCCGTAGTGTAAAGATGAATGATTACCTGATGAATATCTTTGGCCCGTAGTGCAAAGATGAACAGGTGTTGAGATGAACATGACCAACTGGTGATACAAATGAATATCTTTGGCCCGTAGTGCAAAGTTGAATATTTGATGATTGATGTTACAGGGATAAAATATTGATGACGGGCTCTTAAATTCATAGATGATAGTAGATTTCATTCTCTACTTAACTCTTCTAATAAATTGTTGTTTCCGCTGCAGTTGTTGATCTAAAACTTGTTGTCTATTGTATTCTATCAGATTTTTCCCTGTTGAGGACTAACGATAATTTGTTCTATATTATCTAAGTCATAATATTTTTTATTGGGCTAGTTGAGCTCATCATTTTTCTTTTTGTTCCATTTTTCTTCTCAGGAGACGAGAATATAACGGAAACTAGTCGAGGTGTGAAGTGATGGTTCAAGATAGTTGTTTTAGTAGTCGTCAGTATTTTATAAAATAGTGTATCAATAATTGTAATGAGGACTCCATTTGAGTTTGAATAGTGTCTAGATGACAATATTTATATTTAAACTCATAGTATATGTGTTGCCGTATTTTGCACGACAATTGTAATAATAAAGTTGTAGTTGTTTTCTGTACCATGTATTTAGCGACTCAGAAGGGGTTGGGTGGAATGGACCTATTTTGGGGGCGTCACAGTTGGTATCAAAGCTTAGGGATATGATCTCTGGCGGAGATCGGGGAATAGAACTAAGAGGGAAGAGACGAGTAAATCCTTCGCTAGTATGTCCTACCTAAGCTTATTTGTTTGGTCGGCCAGAATATAGGGATAATATGTGATATGTTAATTTGTTTAATTAACAATTGTTTTTGTGACAATATTTGAGAATGACATCTAAAAATTTTGAGATGAGTAATGAAGCAAAACAATATGACCGTGTCGTAGTACGAAGCTAAGTTTGCTGAGCTATCCCGGTTTGTATCCCATTTGGTAGACAACGAGGAGCGAATGACGCGAATGTTTATGCGAGGTTTGAAATCCAAAAAAATACACCAATACCTCATTTCTCACAAACTTTGTTTATATTCAGATGTTATGAATATGGCTCAATTATTGGATCACGATAATGAGTCAGCCCAACCAAAAGTTAACGACCAGCAACACGATATCAATCGTACCATTGTCAACGGCCATCGGAACAATGATAACCATCGTTGAGGAAATTATCATAACAGAAATGATAGCCACTTCGGTGATAATCATGACCAAGATAATAGAAGAAATGATTCAAGTGGAAACTTCAAGAAGAGAAGATTTAACGATGACAGGAAGATGTCGACAGCAGCAACAAATTCTAGGGGAGAAGAACGACCGCCGGTTAGATGCTACAGATACGGAGAGGAGGGACACATAAGTCTAAACTGTTCATAGCCTTCCAAGGTATGTTTTAGTTGTGAAAAAGACGGCCACATGGCTCAATTTTGTCCTGTAGCGAAATCAAGTCCAGCTGGGACGGTGGCACCAAAGGTGGATATGGACAAAACAAAGTCGGTAGTTTAAGGGAGAACATTTTTTGTGACGAGGAACCGAACGAAGTTATCACGGGTTAGTTAATCATATACTATAGCAAAGTCTATACCATATTAGATACCGATTCTACCCATTCTTTTATCTCTCCTACTTGTGCTCAACGTTTGAACTTAACTCCTGAGAAATTAGACTTTGACTTATCTGTTGAAACTCTGTTAGGAGAAACTTTAATTACGACCACTATTTATAAATCTTGCTTGATTCAAATTGGTACCCTCACCCTACCTGTTGATCTTATCTCTTTAAAGATACTTGCATTTGATGTGCTTTTAGGGATTGATTGGGTAACTACTCATCTTGCTAAAATTGATTGTTTTCGTAAGGTTGTTAGTTTTCATATTCCTAACCAACCTGTTATACGAATTCAAGCAACCAAACCATTAAAGTCAATTACTGTCATATCTAGCCATAAAGTCATTCATTTATTGAAAAATAGATGTCAAGCTTTCTTAGCCCATTTTATGGATTTAAACAAAAATACGTCAGATTTGAATAATATTTCTATTGTTAGTGAATTTCCTGACGTATTTCCTGAAGAACTTCTCGGCCTACCCCAAGAGCGTGATATTGAAATTTTGTATCGACTTTGAACCCGGTACAAAACCCATTTCTAAAATCTCATATCGAATATCTCTTATTGAACTTCAGGAGTTAAAAACCCAACTACATGAGTTGGTACCCTAGCCTCTACTTGGTGACTTCCTTTGTGGAATGCACTGAAGCCAGACTCTCCGTAGGGAACGTCATATTCGTGTAGTGGTAAACTGATAGGTGTCATTGTGACGTGCTATCTAAGATTGGGATATGAGTCACAGTTGAGAGCAACCTAAGTCAGTAATCGAAATACGTAGCTTTCTAGCCTTAGCTGGTTATTATCAGAGATTCGTGAAATGATTTTCTCTAATCGCTACTCCATTAACTCAGCTGACTCAAAAAAATACAAAATTGAACGGAGCGAGGAATGTGAGAAGAGCTTCCAAGAACTCAACATGCGGCAATGACGTTGGCTCGAGCTATTGAAATATTACGATCATACCGGCCAATACCATCCTGGAAAAGCAAACGTGGTAGCTGACGTAGAAGATCATATGCGGGTACATGAGTGCGATATTATCGAACACAAAGACCCATTTTGTATGACTTACAAATGACAGAAATAGAGTTAAAGACTCTAGGAACCCACGTGATGATATACGAGTAGAATCGACTTTAATTGATAAAGTTAAAATCGCTCAAGCTACACACCGGAGTTGATGAGTATAAAGAAGAAGGTGCAAGAAGGCATTATTCTAGAAGTAAGAGTCGAAAAAGAGAAGAAATCTCAACCCTCGATTTGTTGGTCCATTTAAAATTCTCGATCGAGAAGGAAATGTGGCCTATAGACTTGCTTGACCGCCAAGTATATCTCGTGTTCATAACGTTTTTCGCATATCCACGCTACGTAAATAAATGAAAGACCCGAACCACATTATTAATTTAGAACCAGACGAGATAGCCGAAGATTTACGTACGAGGAGGTACCTGTCAAGATCTTGGATAGGAAGGGGCATGTCCTACGCACAAAGGTTATACCACAAGTCAAGGTTTTGTGGAGGAACCGTAATATTGAGGAAATGAACTGGGAGTTGGAGTTGGAAATGAAAGCGAGGTACCCTCACCTTCTCACTAGGTACGTATGTCAATTTCGAGGACGAAATTTCATAAGGAGGGGAGATTGTAAGACCCCAACTTTTTTATAAATAAAATCAAATTTCCTCTATTTATTATTTTGAAATAGAAAGGGGTTGATTCGATTAATGTGGTTAGTTATGGGTAAAATGCGCAAATATTTTAGATAAGTAAGTGGTTATAAAATATTTATTGTTGTCGAGGAATATTCGTTTGGTCGTGGAATATTCTTACTGTCGAGGAATATTCGTTCTACGGCGCAGCCTTTTGTGGGCTCATAACGGAAAGCGATTGGATGAAGAAAACGATAAGTATGAGTTTTTATAAATAACAGCGTAGTTGTTACCGTTAACACTGTTGGAATACTCGGTGGTTAAAACACAGTAATACGTGGTAATGCACAGTAGCACACGGTATTGCACCAATTATTGATTCTTACGTAAGAAGTCACTACTCAATAATTGTTACAGTAATTACTGTTCAATATTTTATTTTATTGATTCAATAATTGCTACGTTGATATTTTATATTATTGTTGTTTCAATAATTGTCACTACACAGTATTTTCCATTATCAGATCAATAATTCATATTATTTGAATAATATTATTAGATAGCATTATTGGCAATGTCTAAGGAATTTCTGTCTAGGAGAGGTTATTTAATTGCGCGCTAGTAAGGAGAAATCTTTACCGGAAGGCCCCTTCTTTTTTGGAAACGACCTCGTTGTCATTATTGTGATTCTGTAATATTATTTGTGAATAATTAATTATTGATATATATGATAAGAAAAATATTTATTTTATGTGGATATAAATGGAGGAATTTTTAGAAAAGTGACAATTATTGAAAACTGATATTTTGTCTTTTCTGATAAAATAATTCATTCAAATATATTATTATATTACATTATAAATGTATAATGCGATAATATAATAATATAATAATAGTGATATTTTTATAAGGAATGTGTGATATATGAATAAACGAGGAGAAGAGTATTTTTATTACAATAAATGCTAAAAACATGTTAAACATGTTGGTGGATCTCATTTTTGACTTAAATTTGATTATAGCCTGCAAAATTGTCCGTATGTGGATTTCAGTCAATTTCTGTTTAGAATTTGAAAAAACTTAAAGCTACAAAGTTGTAGAGAATTGAATTTTCTATGGAAAAGACATAAGATTCGAATTTTTCTGATAAAAGGGCTATTTATTATGAATTATTTAAGTTCTGGAATACGGGATCTGAATTGATTTTGTTTCAAAAAATGTTTAAAACATGTTTTTCATGTTGGTGGGCCCCACTTAATGTTGTAAATACTGAATTCAGATTATCAAAGTGGGCGTAGGAAATTTTTTAATAAATATTATTATTTTATTAAATTTTTTGCTTTGGTGTTCTAAGAATTTTCCTATAAATAGGGTGCTTAGGTTAGAATTGAAAATCACATCAGAATATGAAGTTTTCTCTCTCTATATTATCGAGCGTATTTTTGTGAGTATTTTGATACTTTGAGTGTTGCTATATGGTGCAAGTTTCCTTCAGCGTTATATCTAATATTCCAGCCAGAAGCACTATTCTTTTGAGGTAAGGGATGCTATTTTTTTTGTAAATGATATTAATTTCTTTCAATATCATTATACAGGAATATTGGTATGAATTTTATTAAAAAATTTACCTTTTCATGTCGGGGTTACTATTCACGAGTTACTATTCATGAGTTACTATTCACGAGTACTATTCACGAAGTATGATGCTTTTTCTTATGGAATTTATATCTTTTGGTGTCGGGGTTACTATTAACGTATACGGCAGTATTCACATATACGGTACTATTCACGAATACGACATTATTCACAGAAAAATTAAATTTTCTTTTATGTGTCAAAGATTGTCTGTTATGGTTCTAATCTTTGATTGGATCTATGTTTTGATCTTCAGTTTTGAATTATGCTCCACAATTGATTATTATGGAGTATTTTTGAACTTGGATAAACTAAAGTACGAATCCCTAATCTTTGTCATTTTATCTCACTAGATTCATTTTCTTGAAAATATTTTTATCATCCTCAGTCTTAAATGGTGATATAACTGAATATCTTCGGCCTGTAGTGCAAAGATGAATGATTACCTAATGAATATCTTTGGCCCGTAGTGCAAAGATGAAAATGTGCTGAGATGAACATGACCAACTAGTGATACAAATGAATATCTTTGGCCCATAGTGCAAAGATGAATATTTGATTATTGATACTTATGGTACGTTCGTGACTCATAATTATATGAAATGTTTATGAACCCCTCAGCGAATGGAAGCCAAAGGTCTGTCTAGGACAAGTTCTTAAACTCATATGATTGTGGTAAGTTCTTGAACTTATAAGTGTGGTAAGTTTGATGAACTGGGTAGAACTAAGTGTGAATGGAATATTGAGGATAATAGGAACATATAGATTGATTAAACAATTGATTATTAGTGGAGACATAGGTTTTGCCAAATCTCCTAGGAATGCTAGACTTCGAAATTTTTGACATCAAGCTAAATACATTCTATGTGCTTTTGAAAATGAATTTTTTTCTCAACTCCTGGTGACCATGGTGTATGAGTGGACTTCGGGTCACCGACACCTCGTTACTTGTTGAGATGATAAAACTAATTTGCAATGATTTTTGAACGGTTTAAAGAATAGTCTATGCTACTTGTTTCGGCTAGACGATAATGATTTGAAATATCAAAATATATTTTTTAATTATCACTTATGTACCATGTAACCTGATGCAGAGATGATAAAAAGTTGATGGAGTTGTAAATACAAGAATACTTAGTGTTGAATTTGATATAAAAAAGTTATTCCACTATTGTATGATGTGTTATGACAAAGTCACTCGATGACGGCATCCTCAAATGGGTTGTTAATACAGTACGGCATTATGACGTTATTTTCAAACAATTTTCAATCTTTTAACTTGCTAACGGGGTTTGGCTATACCTAAATATTTCGATTGAATTGAATTATTGATATGATTCTAACCTATTTGATTCGGCTAGACCAACATTTATGAAAACTCTAAGCGTTCTTTAAAATTTTTCCCAAACCAAATTGTTTTGGAACAGAATTCTATGATAAGATTGAGGTGAACTGTGCAGATTAGATAAAATTATTCAATAGCAAGAATATTCGCGAAAAATGATTAAAGTATACGTACTAGTAACGGTAGTTTACCTTCTTCGTGATTGTAAACATACTGTTAACCATTGTAAGGGGTAGAGTACCTTTTTCTTAATTGAAATAGGTCAAGGGTAGTAATACCTATAAACCTCAGAAGTTCATGGTCTATATGACTCCTCAGCACAATTTTAAAATTTTAACTCTGGTGAGTGGTGTATTGGGTAGCATGTAATGATGAGAATGAATGGTGAATGATTCACGGTATAAGGTGTAAGGTAAATTTTGGGGACAAAATTTTTAGAAGAATGGGTGAATGTGACAACCCGAGAATTTAAATATTTATTAAAATCTTAAAATAATGAATTAAGGTTAAATAATAAACCTAAACATAAAATAAGTGAATGGATTTGGCATTTCTAGGAAGGAATTTTGAGAATTTAAATTTTTTTTGGGAGAATTATTCCGGATTAAGTGTATAAGTGTATATGTTCTGTATATATGGTTGTATATGTGTACAGTATGTAGTTAAGGGTCAAGGGTTGGTCAGAAAACCTATATCAGTGGCAAACCCCAGTATTATATTATGAACATCAACGTTCAGTTAAAAATTCTTACTATTTATAAGAAACCCTAGAAACCGATTTTGAAAACCCTAATTTCAGTTTCGAGACTCCGAAATCCTAATTCGGAATATGAAACCCTAATTTGGGAATTCAAAGGCTAAATTTAATGATTTAAGTTTTTATGATTATAAATTTAATTAGGCATAACCCTAATTGACTATTTAGAAAAACCTAATTATTGGGTTATGAACCATAATGTCCATTTTGGGGAAAACACTAATTATTATTTAAAATTTTTAATTAGAAAATATTAATCCTAATTATCAAGCTTGAATTATGATTAGGAAATCTTAATATATTTAGAGAATCCTAATTATAATTTAGAAATATTAAATTTTCTATTTTGAAAACCTAATTTAGAAATCCTAGAAATTTGATTTTTTTTAAGACCCCTAAGGGTTGGATAAAAGCATGTAATAGAGTATGAATCCATCCAGTTTGAAAAGGACTTAACCTATGAAGAGGTTCCGGTACAGACAATTAATAGAAAAAAACAAGTGTTACGAAATAAGATAATACCTTTTGTTAAGGTAGTATGGAGGAACCACAATGCCGAGGAGACTACGTGGGAACACGAGGAGAAAATGATAAAAAATTACCCTAGTCTTTTTGTTTAACTTGTAATGATTCCGAGGACGGAATCCTTATAAGGGAGGGTGAATGTAATATCCGAGATTATCATGTAATTTACTAATTATCACTATATGAATTTATGTGAAATTCTTGGGTGATTTCTATTATTAGATGTATATGTGTTATACATACATGTTTAATTTTAAGTTATGGGATAAGGTATGTGTAAATAGTTGGTTTAGATTAATTTAACTATTTAAGTTAGTTATGTAATTAAATTGATTAATTGTGTGGGAGGGGATTAAAACATGAGATTGATTTCAGAGTTGAATTTAGAGATGTGGACTGCGTATTTGACTCTGGAACTTCGAAATTAGTCAAGATAACTGTAACCACAAAATGTGTCACGTTTGACTTTTTGGTCAAAGTCAATCGGTTGACTTTTTCGGGTAAAAAAGTCAACCATGAATTTCGGAGGCTAATTTGACGAAATGGATAGTCCCATGACGTCCGGAACGTCGATTTAGTAGGAATCAATATTAGTATCGAAACGTTTGGCTACGAAGGGTAAAATGGTCAAAATAGTGTATTAAGCAATTAAATTGATTATATTAATATTTTAATAGAGAAGTGCAGCAGCCGTGTGGCCCACATGACCACCAAATTGGGAAAAGAGAGGGAGTATTAGTATTATAAGGTATTAAGGGGGAGGGAGTTACAACTCTTTACAAACCAAGACTCTTCCTTTCTCTAACCCCCACCCCCATACTAAATGGATTTGATGCAATACACTTATGTATAACTGATGTTGGAGATGGAAAGGCTAAAGAAATCAATTAGTAACATGTTCAATATATATTTTCTATCCAAGCCTCTCCTTCTTCTTTGTAGAAATTGTACCGTGAGTGAAGTTCAGATTGAGAGAGGAAAGAGCTTGAGGGTGGCAAATTCTGGAGATTTCAGAGACTAATCAGGCAAGGAGAGTAATTGAAGGAATTCGAGCAAGTAGAATTCATCAAAGAGGTAAGCCATGAACTCTCTTTTCCATGTTCTTAAGTAAAAATGAGAGAATATGCATATGAGACTTTTGCAAATGATTTATTTTGAACTTTTGATGCCATGCTACTGCTAGTTGATGATATGTGGATGTTAAGAATGAAAGTTCTGGTTTAATCATGCCTCAATATCGTAGAGATTCAAGGAATTATGTCATGCATGCCAATTAATTAAAAATATGACTCAAAGATGTTAATTTGATCAAATCATGGAATTTAGTGAGTTCGATTATTGTAACATGTGTATTTATATGAGTATATATGATCTGGACAGTAGGAACTAATTCCTTGCATGCTAGAATCGAAATCATGAATTTTGTCAAAGTTGGTTAAACTTTAAATCTGTGACTTTTTGGGTTTTTCGGAGCCTTGGAATCATGGTTTCTGTGACCCGATTTTGGTAGGTAATAATTTTGTAAAATACTATGTAGTATGATGCATAACCTGACCAAATTTCATAGGAAAGAAAGTTAAATTGAGCAAGATATGAAATTCGGTAGCAAGCATGTTCATAGGGAAAAATCTGCAGATTCTGAGATTTTCAAAAAAATATCCAAGTCCTAAATCAGTCCATGCACGCTTATCTATGCAGTTGGTTTGTGGTCTTAACATGCTAGTTTGATGTATGTTACATTTTTGTAAAATACTATGCTATATGAAGTTTATTGTGTCCAAGTATCATGGTCAAATGTTCGGTAGTTTGGTAGGAATTAGTTCGGAAAGTGGGCTGCTCGAAGGGGGGAAAAATTCTAGGTATAATGAATAGCGCAGCTGCGCCGCTCATAAGGCTTAGACTTGCTCAGCTGCGCCGGTCCGGGTCATGTCGGGTCAAAAAAATGTCAGAAACTTATTTTTTTCCCAGATTCTATTATTGAACCACTTGGCCTATACAAAGCAACATGTTATGTAATTGAATTGTATTTGAATACATGTGAGTTTAATAATCTTATTAAAATAAAAGGAAACCTTTACACTTCGACGTGGTATTCGAGAACTTAATTGCTTAACGTGACACATGTGAATACGTTACGTGAAGGGCTAGTAGATAACGTTAAATTGTAGAAGACGTATCACACAATTTTCCTAACCCTAAGTTTCTATTGAGCAATTATTCAATCTTTACTCATTGTTATTGTAGTGAGGGTTAGTATCGGACTTGTGCTATTTACTTTTTCGTACAAGTTCTTTTGTCGTAAAGTTATATAACTACAATTTCTTTACAAGTGTTATTGAGGATTACTCAGTTAGTATTACAACTGCTATACTTTAAAGTTCTATTTCTTTAACGAACTGTTTCCAAGTATGCTTTCTGGCTTTTTATTTCAGCTAGATATTATTGATGATAAATGATATAAGATTTGAAAATTTTAAATCCTTTGAAGCTATTTAATGTTTACCAATCCAAATTGCTTTGGTGCGGTCTCGCATGAATACTAAGATGAACAACCCGAATAATCAGGCAAACAGATGTCGGGCATATAGTACCATTTATGCTTATGCAATTAAATTTCATACTTGTGCACAATGTAGGGTACGATAGGCTGATCACTTGGAGTACTTGCAGAGACTTGTTACAATCTATTTGATTGCTAAACCGTCTGATGGTTTTTGATGAAACGATGTAATGTTCAGTGTATTATGCTATTGAGAATTCTAAAACTCTTATCTTGATATTCCTGTTTATCTCTTGATAATTATTTCAACTATCGAGAAATATTCATACAAATGCTTTTACTCCTGGTGTATGTTTTCCAACTACTTTGTATACATGCTGGGCAATTTGTGCCCATTCTTGCTTAAACCTTTCAGTTAAGGCTGATAATGTTGAGGGCTCGGGCAAGGACAAGGCAAAGTCTAAGATGAAAAGATGAGAGTTATTTATGTAATAAGTTATATTTCTGCATATGATGTAAGGTAGCGATTAACGCTAAGTTTAAGTTTAAGTTTATTTAAGGTTGTAAAGGCTTGGGATTTTATTTGAATAGATATGTAATAGATATTATTATTATTATTATTATTATTATTATTTTAGGAGTTTATGTAGTTAGATGGTTATGTATGTTGTATCGTGAGCACCATGTCCTGTAATCGATGTTACACGAATTTGGGGCGTCACAATGACCAAGCAAATCTGGGTAACCCATATGTTACCCAGAAAGCTCTGACAAGATGTTCATGGACTTGGATCTGATAGTGGTTTGATGATTTGTTATAGTTGTTGTATCTAATTTGTAATATGTTATATGAACTACATTCTTATGCCTTTAGATCTCTAAAACATCAAACATGTTGGATTTAGTGGCCGGTCAAAGTAGCTAAGTCGAGCATGAAAACTGTTTTCTGGGTAACCTAGAAAACGGTTGAGCATGTATTCTGACATGGGTTGACTAGCATGGATCTTACGATTTTTTTGTTGTTATGATGCTTTTATGTAATAGATTTGTTCAGTTATGTGTGTACTACAATTTAGAACCTTAATAACACCAAAACCTTACATGAACAACAAGTTGTGGAAGCCCAAAACTAGCCAGTTGAACCGTTCTTCATTTCTGGGTAACCCAAAAAATGAAGAACAACTCTGACAGCTTGTTCAAGGCCCTAGATCTCACTCGTGTTATGTTGTTTGACCTTGTTTGTTGTTGGATCATGTAGTATTACACTAGTACTACAAGATTCATATCATAACTTGCCTAGAAACACACTGAATCAGTGAGTAATGTTTGGTCAAAGTATGCATCTCGAAACTGCATATGAATGTTCTTGGTGCTCAAGAACACTTTAGGCGACACTTTCTGTCGCTAAAGGCTATAGCGACAAATTTAATAATTTTAATTAAATAAAGTTCCAAAAATCAATTATAAATAGAAATTAATTTCTGAAAATTACAAAATTAGTTTTAAAAATTATTTCAAGTTATAAAAAATAACTTTTAATAATTTGACATGTTTTTCATAAAAATTAGTATTTATTGGAATATTAATAACATTAAATTTATTTAATAAATGTATTAAATAAATTAATTAAAAATAATTTTATTATATTAAAAATCATTTTAAATGATAATAAGATATTTAAAAATATTTTAAGTTATCAAACATAACTTTTAATATTTTAAGATAAATTTTATTAATTATTTAATATTAATAATATTAGATTTATTTAATAATAATATTAAATAAATAGTTTAAAAATAATTTTATTAATTTATAAATCATTTAAAAAGGATATAGATGATTTAAAAATGTTTTAAGTAATAATAAATGACTTTTAATATTTTGGTGAATAATACATTAATATTTAAATATTAATAGTAATTATTTAAAATGATTTAAAAATCATTTAAGGGTATTATTAATACTTTAAGAATATTTTGAGTTATTATAAATAACTTTAATATTTTGGCAATGGTTTCATTAATATTTTAATATTAATTAAATATTAATGATAATAGAATTATTTAATATTTAAATCATTTAAAAATGATTCCAGTGTTTGAAAAATCATGGTAAATTATCATAATTACTTAAAAAATATTATAAGTCATTTTAAAATAACCTGACTGATATTTACATTATCTAAAGGAATATTGAAATACAGAATAAAGTTTTAGGCTCGATAATTACCCGATAAAGCAGTCAGTGCATCGAAATATTTCAGAAATTGATCCGGACTTAGATTGTTGGTTAGATAGGTAATTGTTTATGTTCTTATGACATATATAAGTTATGTGTTGAATGTAAATAGCAGTAATATGTGTTACGATATATTATTCTAGCCAAAAGAATGATCTTATTATTGACAGGTATCTGTATAAAAGATAAAAGTAAGTTATGTAAGCAGCAGATCAGACAAATATCTAACTCTTACTCTTTATTGAGCAAATATCTTACCTTTGCATTTACTTTATGCAATTGACATGTGTAAGCAAGTCTTTAGACTATATTCATGTTGTACAAGCTTCTTAACTCTATTGTTATTGATCAAGATATATCCTGTTTATAAATTGATATGTTTGGTTATACAAGTGTCCTCACTTGGATAATAGTTGTATTTAATCACATGTTGATACATACTTATTAAATTTCAGAATATATACGTTATTTAAAACCCGTCTAAGCTATTTGACTCAGCTAGACCTAGATTGAAAAGTATCGTAGAACATGATAGAACATTATTATCATCCGACTGAATTATTTTGGTTCGGATTCTAGACTGAATATGAACATCCCGATCATGGGAAACTTTTGTGCGCCCAAGGCGGATATGATGAACGAAAACATCGTTCTAAAATGTAGTGTTGATCAATATAGAGCATAACGGGTTGGTCACCCTCCGTGCTCGTAAGTTATGAGGGTTTGCGAATGAAGTTCTGTAAAACTTTTTCAAAAATTGAAAACACAGTTCATAGTCTGTCGACTGATCACTATGTATAGTTAGTACGTAGTTTCAAAAATGTAAATTATTGGTTAAGTTATTCAGTATTGGTTCAATTTACTTTACAACTGTTATTTCGTTGTAGAAGTGTCGTGCAAATAAAACATTTACTTCTTTCAGCTCAAGTTATTATCTACTATTACTTACTGGGAAATAAAATGCTCATTCTTGCATTCAATTTAAATGTGTTTAGCTAAGCGTGATCAACCTAAAGGTTCTGCCAAGAACAAAGGGAAAGGAAAGCTGATAGAATAAACTTTATGGTATCTTATGTAATTGTTAGACTTTATTAAGATAATGATATTTATTAATTATCATGTAATGAAATATTTTAAAGGCTGTGTACCTAGGATTTAGACAACTTTGATATGTAAATTAAGTTTGATATTTATATTATTATTATTATTTTTTTCAAAGAAATGATATCGTGAAGCACTAAGTTCGGGTTTTAAGTACCTAAATTTGGGGGTGTCACAGGTACACTAAGATTATAAAGCAAGTGATTAAAAGTAATTAAGGTAAGTCAGTAGCTATTTCCACCAACCCATTATATGGGAAATCAAATATGGCATCTTAGTTGGTTAAGGAAATACCATGAAACATGCGTTATAAAATTGCTGCATAATCTAAGGATTCTATTGGTCATTCCCACTGACCCAATATTTGGTAAGTTACATATGGTAATAAGTCAGTGGATATTTTAAGGTAACCAATATATTGTCTTCTAGTAATTAAGTGGTTGATATATACTGTTACATAATTCCAGTAAAACTAGTTAACAATAAGGGGCATAATGGAAAGCTGTAAGAGATATGTTCTTACCACGTGATGAGCAATCAATCTAGGCTTAATCTTTTCAATCACACTGATATAGCATAATTATAGCAAAATATCTCCTATTGCGTATAAATAGTTTTCTACGGTGGCCACATGACTGGAAAAGAATTAAAGTTTATGTTATCTGGATATTATTCTAAATTGTACGATTTGTGCACTTTATCCCAAACAATCATATTACAGAATTAGCACTAAGCAACGGTAACATATTATGGCTACCTATAAAAGAACTAATAATAAGAAAAATAAGAAATACATACTACTTTTGCTAATATAAAAACTACAATAAATGTGTGTTTTCTTCTTCTTCCCACTGTTGACTGCAACTCTATTGAAGAAGTTGTTGTTGGTTATTTCCGAGGTGTTTGTGTAGAAAATAATCTGGGAATATCTTTCTTACATATCATTGCATACTAGAGCCTTGCTTTGTTAAGCGATAAATTGCTTAGATCAATAGACCTCTATTTGTATCTTAATTTTCTCATACAAATCAATATCATCTGAATTGTAATCCGGTTTGGATTATTGTATTGTTACAATAAAGTTCGAAGAAAGCATAGGTGCACAAGGAGCAAAGGTGCTCAAGTGGTTGAAATTTGTATTGTATCTGAAATTATCTAATAAATGTGAGTCTCCAATACTAGTTGGTATTAGACATGGATTATGCTACTATTATAGAGGGTAGTAGTTGAACCACGTAAAAATTTATGTGTTTATGTGATTGCATATTGTGATAAATTATCTCATCATCTTGCTAACTATCCAGCAGCCTGCATTCAATATCTATAAATTTACAAAACTAATTCAACAAATTGTTTTCACATAATTTCATCTTGAAAAAGGCTAAGTCTCTAAATTAAGAATTTTGAAAAGTCTTACATCAATTCAACATCTTGTCCTAACATTTCAATTTATAAGGATTTGGAATCCAGCCTCCTGCATTGAATATGGAAAGGAATATTTTTTTGTCAAGAGTTAGACATTGTTTGTTCCTACACTTATTCAACCCCCCTTCTAAGTGTGCCTATTTAAATTTCATTTGGTATCAGAGCTTGGCTCTACTTATCTTGGTCTTAAAGGTGACTTGTAGGGAAAGATTCTGACATGGCACAATTTGGAAACGCTCAAGAAGGACAATCAACAAACTGACCTCCACTACTCTATGCAACAGAGAACTACAATTTCTAGGAATTCCGAATAAGGATCTATCTTAAGCGAAACCCATGGGAATGGTGGGTGGTTGAGAACGGACCAGTTATTCCAAAGAAAAATGACGGCACTCCAAAAACTATACTCGAGATGTACTCAATCGAAACCTATATGATTTCATACGATTCAAAGGTAATGAACACACTTCTCAGCGGCATGGTACAACCCGAAATAGATAAAGTCTCATCATGCAACACATCAAATGAGATATGGGATACTCTATTGATGACTCACGAAGGAACATCCAAAGTACGAGAAGTTAAGTTAAGCATGCTCATACATGACTATGAACTGTTTAAGCTAGAAAAAGATGAAACAATCAAAATGGATCAAGCACGATTTCAAGTACTCATAAATTCCTTAAAGTTACTTAACAAGTCAATTCCACCAAGTGAAATCAATCGTAAGCTACTTCAGGCTACGCCCAAAAGGTTTGCATCCAAAATTACTACTCTTCAAGATTCTGTCAATATTACATCCATGGATACTTTAACTCTTTTTTGGTGAACTGGAAGAATATGAATATCAATTAAAAAGATATGATGACGAGGAAGAAGTTCCTCGAAAGAAAGTGTTAGCTCTAAATACAGGAATTGAAGAGGAACTTGAAGATAACTCAGATGACGAAATAGCTATGATCTCAAGAAGACTCAAAGGATTACTTCAGAGAAAGAACAAAAGGAAGAACACATTCAATCCAAACAAACTCAAAACCAAGCAAGCCAAAGAAACATGCTTTGAATGCGGATAACCAGGTCACTTTAGAAAGGATTGTTTCCAACTCAAGAACAAAGGAAAGCAACGTACTAAAGAGATCAAAAAGAACAAAGCCTTCTTAACTTGGAGTGACGATGAAGAATCTGAAGTGGAGATAGATGCAAATGACGAACTAGCTCAAATATGCTTCATGGGACTTGAAGGTGAATCTAGTGAGGTATCTCCTTCTGATATTATTATTTTGAAACAAGAAAATGAAAAGGTAAAAGAAAAAAATGTGTATTTAAATGATCTAGTAAACATACTAATGGACGAAGTTGAACCACTAATATATGAAAAGAAGGAAATAGAGAAAAAAACACACACAAATGAAGAAAAGGTATTAGCTGCGAAAAATGACTATTTAGATAACTATAACAAAATACTTTTAACAAGGTAAAACAATTAAATACCTCCGCTCCATGAAGGAATCGTTTAGCCTAGATACCATACATCAACTATTAAAGAGTACAATTGTACCATACTTAGACATAACTCTCTATTCATAACTTCTTTACCATTCTCTTTTTATAGACATTGTCTATTTATTATCACCTTACATTCTTATTATTGGAGTTGGGTAACCCCACATTCATATTTCTGATAACTCTGCGATATTCTTCTTTGAATCCTTTTACGCAAGTTTTAATCCCATATTGTTCAAACTCTATTTGAGCTTATTCGTTCATTATCTTCACCTCTCTTTTCTAAGGTTATAGCCTACGGTACTCCTACCTAAGGTTTATAACCTAAAGCTCTGATACCAACTGTAACGACCCCAAAATCCACACAATTTAAATCCCGACTTCGGTCGTTAACCATACATTCAACCTCTAAATAATACATCATTATTCGATATTAAACTTAATAAAATTGCGGAATATTTAAAACTTTTTATACATTTCCTTCTTTCTTGCCCTGAATCGCAACCATTACATTATATCTCTTTGATTCAATCTTATATCATGAATCGTTACAACAAACTGACTATACAAAGTCTTACATCATAACTAAATATCCATATACATTGGATAGCTCAACTTACAATTCAACAACATGTTACATTTAAGATAGGAAATACATTTCTCATAGAACATAAGTAATCTTCGTGAATATAGATCTCTATAACTCACTTAGCACATATCTTTACCTTAAAGTTTGTACCTGCAAAATTGGTTATTTGCAAGAGTGAGCTCGACAGCCCAGCAAAGTCTAACAGTTTTCATGCATCACATAGCACATAATAACATGCTCGATATACAACTCATTAAAGTAACATGGCATACATGCTTTTAACTCACATAGCAAATATAAAGATTGAGTTCCTTACTCAATCATCATTATTTAGCCAAAACAATGCAGTCATAGATTGACTTTAACATTTCATGATTTCAACATGTATAACATATCATGCAATTTAAAACAGTTCATCAAGTCCACGTAGAAAATAGGAACCGAAAGACTTGCCTTGATCGTTGTTTACCAATAATAGCTTAACAGCTTACAGTTATCTGCACTTCACGTGCCCTACACAATTATATAATCATACACATCAACTATTAGTCACATAACAACACATAGCAATTGTAATGTAAACTCTACTCCACATCTCATAATCTTTCCTATTAATAAATACACAATGGTCAATTAGATTGTGTTAACTTTTCGACTTATGACTCATTATATTTCTTCTTAGTCAAACTCAAAGTTCAAGTGCTTAAGTCTTGCTAGGACATCTTATTGGTTTTATATTAAACCCATTCCATATCTTATAATATCCATTTCAATGGAATTGAAACACTTTTTAAGTTCATTAACACTTGGCACGGCGTTTCGACGTTCAATCGTCACACGCCCGATTTGCCTCTCTTGTGTATGCTTACTATGCTTCTATAACTTATCTAATACATTTTTTATTAATGTTAAGCATCATTATATTTACTAAGATTCATGTTTTATAACTTAGGACATCATCTTTTACGGTCTGGAGCACTACACATGCATATGTGCATGCCCGACACCCTCCGATTGCCTCCGAAAACACAACAGTTCTAAAGATGACCATTTTGACCCATCCTAATGACCTCAAATTGAAAAACTTAAAGAACGAAAGTTGTAGGTCTACTCGTCCTCGTTCCGGATCATCTTGAATCACCTCAATCGGAGTTCGTATGAGGAAGTTATGACCATTTTACTACAGGAGGTCAAAACTATCCGAGTCAGACTTCTGTCCCCGCGCTGGGGCGCGAGTACTAAGCCAACTAGTGGCGCTGGGGCGCGAGATTGGCGCTGGGGCGCCAATTTCAGCGCTGGGGCGCGAATTTTGACGCCGGGGCGCGATTTTTGGCGATGGGGGCGTGAATTTTGACGCTGGGGCGCCGAAACTCGCAGAACCCAACCACGAAGAACAGAAGAACTGATTTGTTTGTCTGTTACTTCAATTCTAACACTAATTAACACCAATTAACATGTATAACCTAAGCTAATTACACATATACACATTACCCAACATGTATATACTAATTACCAACGACTAAATCATGATTCTAGAAATCTTAAATCATTGAAAGCTTTATTTTAAAAACCAAACTCCATAACTGACGTTTATACACTGTTATACCAATTTGATTTTAATTACTTCAAACTACGATTCTCTGTAGTTTATACCCAATTAACCATTCGCAGTTCAATTTCACAATTTCACAATTAACATATACTAATTTTGATATTTCTACAAACCACGTTCATACGTGAATGTTTACTGCAAAACCAATTCTTCTTTCTTTGTGAATGCTAGCATACTTCTCATATATACATACATGTGCTAATATAACAATTACAGTTACAAATACACTTAATATCATACAAAGCTATATATATATATATATATATATATATATATATATATATATATACACAATTCATCTTTTACAATTATTTTATAGAGAACTTTTTAGAATAAGAAAACTAAACTTTAAAATAAAATAAGAGGATTAATATCCTACCTTTGATTTAAGAAGATAATGGCTATCATTTTGATTATCAAGCTTCTTTTTCCCAATTCCTTTCTCAAAAACCTGTTAGAAATCACTCACTTTCTCTCTAGAGTAATATCAAATTTTCTCTGTATTATTCTTCTTCTCTCCCTTTTCTTCAACTGAGTCTTTCTTTTCTCTTCTAACATACGTAGAATAGTATAACGTATATAGTAATAATATATATTAATGATATAATATAAATATAGATATAACTTATATCAGTTATGTAAGTTTTTGAAAATCAAAAGCCATAAGGCTTGTTTGGCTAACCACTAAAAAAATAATCAATTAATCCTTATGCCTTGTTTGGTAAAACACAATTAGATTAAAGACTTAATAGGCATTAGGCTTTGTTTGGCAAAACTAAATTAAACACTTTTAATTTATTTTAATAACTCCTTTATAACAAGGTTATTTGTCACACTTCTATTAAAATAAATAAACAATTTAATCAATTCAAATACTACTCTATTAAATTACTTTAACACATAAATCATTACCACATAATTATAATTTCCTTTATAATTATAATTTTATTCAACCAACTAACACTTTATTTTAATTACAAATTCTAATTATAAATATTATAATTCATTTAATCATTATTAGCTCTCTAACTTAATTATTAAATTAAATTAGTATATAATCTCATAACAATTAATTTTCTTAGCTCCTTAATTATTTATTCAACAAATAATTCACTAAACGACATCAACTCAAATTGAACAATTATTTATTCAATAATAAACATATCCATTAAATATTTATATAATTCAATAAATATTTAAATATTATAATAAAAATCTGGATTGTTACATAAGACATATTGTATATGATTAGATGATTCTTCTTTAACCTTCATCATTTATGTTTCTTGAAAATGTGAAGTCAGTATTTCTAGCCGGAACACAGTTCTTCTTTAATCTTCTTTAATTGAACGGATTCAACACCCTTACAATGTTGAGTTTAAGGAAGCATGGGTGGATAAGGTGTGATGCTTTTGTTTTTCTACAAATATCAACTCCTATGCATTTCTAATTCCTCAATTTTTATCTACCTGCTATTCTGTTCTTGAGTTAGAATATTAGAGCTATTGATGACAATAATGTAATTTAGGTTTCATTTACTGCACAAGATGGTTGATTTAATGTACATATGAATTTCAGTTTTATTATATAATTGTACATTTCCAACACGTGTGGCATCCTCTGTTTTGGTATTGGGTTCCTTGATGATTTTTGATATATGTTGGCATGATGCTGCAGACTGAGCAAGTTCTCAATTATGCTACACTTGTTGTATGTGTCTGCAATTTTTTCTTTTAGAAAGATTCCAAAAAAGTTTTCTAGTTGATTATAGATGTTCCTATTCTTTATGGAGTATTTTTACCCCTTTAGGTTGCCTTCTAAACAATCCATGTTTCGGCATGCATATATAAAGCACCAAATGGTTCAAGCCTTTCTCATTTTGGATATATAGAGCATCTAACTTGAATATTTTGGGTCGGGCACTTTACTCCTTATGCTTCCAAACTGATTGCCATAATTTTTTGTTTAGGAATCCTAGCCACTTGTCCAATTTAGTTTTGATTGATGAAATTGATGTTATGTTAGAGGACAGATCAAGTTAGAGAGAGAGAGAGAGGCCTATTATGCAAGGTTCAAGATTGCTGCACTCATGAATCAATGGATTCCATTATGGCCATTAGCATATATAAACTCCTAGTAAAAAAACCATGGATTCTACTTCCATTGGTTTAATACAGGTCTAACCTAAACACTATAATTTGTTTTGCATGGATACCCATTCCACTGATATTACAATAACCTTTTAGCATATGTAATCAGATGATTATGACAATGCAAACATTATATCAGAAGTGCAAGTTGGTGCATGGAGATCTCAGCGAATATAACATACTTCACTATGAGGTGAGCCTCTATATCATTTACATCACTTATTGCAGTTCATACATTATTTATTGCACTTCATATTTGGGACAATATTACGAAATCTATTTATCCTCTTTGCCAGGGTCACTTGTATATTATTGATGATTCACAATCAGTTGATCTCGACCACCCTCATGCCCTTGATTTCCTTCGTGAGGATTGTGTTCATGTTTCTGTGAGTTTTTCCACAAAGATTCATGGTTCTGTTTTGAATTAGATAAGAGAAGGAAATAAAATAGTACTTGCAATTAATAATGATAGCTCATTTGAGGTAATGATGCCATGCAGGACTTCTTTAAAAAACATGGTATAATTGTTATGACAATTCGGGAATTGTTTGATTTCATAGTTGATCCTTCTATCAATGATGATTCTGTGGACAGTTATTTGGAAAAGGTACGAGTCATATGTAGATATTTTCACTTCCAAGTCTTTATGTCATGCAATTTTCCTGAATATTGGAGTGATTTAAATAAAAAATGTTCAGGCTCAACAAAATTTTTTGGCCAGAGGAGATGTGATTTCCGTAGAGGATGAAATTGCAGACTCTGTGTTTGTGCAGGTAATCTGTACACCCACACTATATTATCATGTTTATTAATATTATATGTAAAAGTTTATGTCCTGTATTATACTTGTATCTTTGTTACCATATATTTAGCTTGGCATATGTTTTGGCGTGAATCTATTTGATCAGTAAGCGACACGCCCAAGGAATTGCATCTCTTTATTCCAGGGCAAAAATCTCAATGTCTGATGGGTGTTGCATGAGATTTATATTTGTTTAATTTAACAAAATTATTACTTATTCAATTTTTCTGTGTGTTTTGAAGTCATATATTCCAAAAACACTAGTTGATGTGAAGCACGCCGAGGAGGATGTACAACGAATTATTAGTGGTAAGGATACTGGAGATATGTACTACCAGACTATCATGGGGCTTAAGCATCTTGCCAAGGCTCAACCTTCACCAACAAAGGAGCAGCTGCAGCAGGAAGGAGATCTTATCCCAGTGCCACCCACTGCTCCATCTGGGCATTCTAGCTCACATGAAATTGAATCAGAGGATGAAACGGATGAAGGTGAAGATAGTTTAACCGACTCAGAGGGATATGTTTCTAATGTAAGTTGTCATGGCCCCATCCCTGTACAATTGGAACTATAGTGGAACTTGCACTTCTTTCTCTTTGGGATAGTGAATTTGAGATGCATATATGGATAGTTTCGTATATATTGTGGATGTAGTAATGTGAAACTGTAAACGAATGGTATTTATTGGGATGTATTTTGAATGGTTGATACATTTTGGCATTAAATTTAATTGAGAATTTAGACCTTTTAGCTATATATCATGACATTAGCATATTGCAGGTGCATTGGTAATGTAGGTGGATCACAACATTTTTTTCTTTTTTTTTAATCTACAACATTTTAAAAACGTTGTGTAAATGTGCCTAAACGTTGTCTGATATACTAAACAACAATATTTTTATCCAAAAAACGTTATGGAATCATACCTTCTACAACGTTTTTAAGCATCTGCTAATTTTTGAAAAAAAAATCTACAACGTTTTTTTACTAAAAAACGTTGTGTATTGTGCTTAACTATAACGTTTTAAAAACGTTGTGTAAGGGTGTCAAATAGATAACACCCTTAACCACGACGTTTTTCTTACTGAAACCACAACATTTTTTTCGCGTTGTCTATTTACTATTTTGCAGTAGTGCTCATTCCAATAAAGGAACCAATAAAACCCCTGAAATCACAAATCTCAGGGAAGATCGGTAAATGGGGGATATAAGAATGAAAATCCAATAAATAGAAGAAACCATCCGGTTAATCAAATGGACTGGAAACCTTGGAAGTATCATCTATTCAGATCTCTGCACATTCCTAGCAATATCATGACAAATTTCAAGTCCCAGAGTTTGACAAGTACAATGGGGCAGGCGATCCCTATACACACCTGAAAGTATACATTAGCGAGATAGGGTCTTATGCTAAAGATGAAAGCCTCAGAATGCAGCTTTTCCAAAAGAGTCTCACTAGAGAGGCTAAAACCTGGTACGCCCAACTTGATAATGCCAAAATTCACAACAGGGAAGAGTAAGCCCATGCTTTCCTAAATCAGAACAGCTTCTAGTCATAATTGGCTCCAAATAGATATCAAATTACCAAAGTTAAAAAGCAGAACAATGAATCTTTTCGTGAATATTCCCAAAGATGGAGACGTCTGGCAGCTCAAGTCATTCCATCAGTGACAGAAACTGAGATGGTAATGACATTCATTGATATACAAGAAGCTTTATTCTATGAAAGAGTCCTAGCATGCATAGGAAATCCATTCTCGGAGATGATCAAACACGATGAAAGGGCAGAGATGGGCCTTGAAAGCAGACAAGATTAAAGATCTCACGGCCTTTGAAGTAGTCGCCGAGTATAAACAGTCTGGAAACTATGTGAGCACTCCTAAAAGGGTACCCGAGAAAGGCGTTGAAGATGTATCCCTTGTTTTATAAGGACATGGTAGGAGACCAACCTATAATCCCCCCTAATTTGGAAGAAGAAAGGCAATAGGCTGCATTCAACCAATGCCAGGACACAAAGAGAAAATTTGAAAGAACAAAAAGTCGGGTTTTCACTCCACTGGACAATTCCCTGGAAAATATATTGGAGTTATTAATCAATTTGAGGAAAGCTACTGAATTGTCTCCACCTCTTGATCCAAAAAGCAAAAGATACGATCCTAGCCAAAGATGTGCTTACCATTCAGGGTCTTCAGGATATGATACACGAGATTATTGGTCCTTAAAGCATAAAATCTAAAATATGATCGAAAGTGGCAGTATTGTGATCCAACGACCTGACCAGTAAAATATCAACACCAACCTTCCGTTGCAGCATGATATGGAGGGAGTGAACATGATCGGGTCAAGGAGCACTGAGATGCATCAAAATCATAAGTACATACAAAGGTTTGAGGAATATCCCCAAAGGAACAGAACAAATGTCCTAGAGTGGGAAAATTCAGAGGAATATAGGACAGTAAGTTAAAAATTTGAGACGATTCAGCATCAAGTAACTCTGTTGGCTAATATGATAGTGCGCCAACATCAAGTTACAAAGCAACTTTTCACTTAACTCTCAGAAAGCAAAGACAATAAAGAGCTTAACCAGAATTCAAGCATATAGCCCTCCAAGATGAGCCAGTTAAATGAAGAAGGTCGAAGTGGGCTGAAAGCACAAGAAAAGTGAAATGATAAAATTACAAGAAGATATCTTTAGTGGAAAAATCACTCAGGGGAATGCAAATTCTCAAAGAAGAAAGATAAAAAAACCTCTAAAAGAGACCAAAAATTCACCCCTATGAACAAATAAAATGAAGAGATGCTACACTTTTTGATAAGCGAAGGAAAGATTCCTGAGTTGCTGCTTCCTGTAAATCCCGAGATGAAAAATTATGATTCCACCAAGATGTCTCTACCATTCTAACTCACCTGGACATGCAACTGAGGAATGTTGGTCTCTAAAGTATAAAATCCAATATCTCATTGTAAATGAAGAATTGAAGATAGAAATCCATGTGATGCCCCCAAATCCGGTTCCCTTTCGAACCTCGAATTCGGTCCGCCACGATACTAATATCGTCAAACTATTTATATATTTTATTCATAACTTAATGAATATAACTTTTCTTATTACAATTTAGAATATAAATTCTTTCCATTTCCAAGATCTATGTAATGACCCCAAACTTATATAAGTTTCAAATCTTGGTCATTTACCATTCCTGTCTTTCATCATATTCGATGTTATAAAAATATGCAGAATAATTTAAACTTTTTCAATCTCCTTTGAAAAATAATCTTTATTTATCTCTTAACTTGAATCGATTACATATCCTTAAATCAAATTATGTTATGATTTATTCTATTCGAATTACTATATAAACTTTTACATCTCGATTCGAATTCCTCTATATACCACATAGTACAACCTTACAACTCAATATGTATTATACATCGTAAACTACTATCAAGTATATCTACTAGAACCTAAACATGGTTCAAGAGCATATATTTAATTAAACAAATCAATCTCCTTTGATGTGATTGAACTTTATCAATCAAGTAGCACATAACCTTTACCGTGTGTCCTTAACCTGCAAAAGTGGTTATTTGCATGGGTGAGCTTGATAGCCCAGCAATTCTAGCAGTTTTCATGCATCACATAACATATAATAGCATACTCAGTTCATGTATTCATAATCAGTTAACATTTACTACGCATGTTTCTTCTCACATAATAGGTGTAGAGATTTACTTCATAAGCATATTGTGACACCCCCAAATCCGGTACTTCCAGTTCCACAGAATTTGGTGTTCACGATACAAATATCATCTATCTATCTACCCATAATAATGCAAACCATGCAATAATAGAAATAAAATCTTTCCCTTAAGGGTTACAACATCTGAATAATAATACAATCCTAGGTTAAACTAACCTTAAACATATGTGCGGAATTATAAATAAATAAGTCTTAAACAACATCTTTAACTTAAGTCTTAAACAAATACATCATATAAAATAACAAGTCATATCAAATAACAAGTCTCCATCATTTGCTAACTTTGCCCTTGCCCTTACTAGTGGAAGGTTCGTCAGCTCTTTCGTTCTTAACTGCAATGTTATTATTAAGCAAGAGTGAGCACAAATGCCCACAAGTATAAAAATGAAATAACAGTATAATAACATGCGCATAAATCCAATACATCTGAATAAAAGCTCAACTTTTGAATCAAGAGTGAATAACAAGAATCAAAAGAATTCTGAGGGTCATAAGATCTTGAACTATGTCCTAGGTTAACAAGGGTTATACTTGAAACCTTTAATAGTCATAAGACTATGGACCTTCTTCTCGTACTTAGGGGGATCATCCCTTAGTACCATACTGTGCACAATATCTTAACGCTAAAGTGTAAAATAATCCCCTATACAGGGTTGTTCATCTCAGTTTGACATTCGAGTCAACACCAAAGGAAGTTTGGTTTGGATAATTCATCAAGGGTTCTGAATTTTAGAACACTCACCAACTATGGACTAGTTGAATCATTAAGGTTTCACTAGTCTAATAAAGTTTAACAATAATTGATATTCGATTTGAATAATAATCTCAAAAGTATACAATAGGACAATTATTGTATAACTAAATCATGCTTTGAAAAGATAATCAATCTTTAATATAACATTTAAACTTGAAAATAATGATAATTTACTCGAGGTAAATAATAAGCTTGAACAATAATGACAAGTAGGGTTAGGAAACTTGCCTCGTGCGTAGATTACACTTTAACTAAGCACATTCTTTGATTTAAATCCTACATACCATTCACATTTACAATACCAGTTAATTATAACTTAACTAATCAACATAAACCCATTCTCTTTATCTACTTTGATTATTGACTATACTTAATCAATTTACCACTTTGTCATATAATTTGTACTTCATGAATTATCAAGCTAATTATGTATTCAATAATTCAATTCACATGTAATTATGTTATTTACATGTTAAACAACTATTTTATCATCACATTATACTTCTAACAAGTTTACATGTTCATTACATTAATTCACTAACACATTATTAGGCTTAAACATTTTAAAAAAAATCTCATTCTTGAACTTTCTAGAGAGTGGCGCTGCGGCGCCACTGCTATGCATGACCTTCGCGCTGCGGCGCGACGACACAGAGATTAACAGAAGTTTTGAAAGCCATTTTCTATAAAACTAAACGACGTAACTTAAAAATTTGGGAAGAAGGGATTACCCTTGAATACTCTGCTTAGATTACACAGGGTGACAAAAATTCCCAAATTCTCACACTTCTTCTCTTTTAATCACAGTATTCAAAAATTCTCTCAAAGTTCTCAAACTCTCTCTGAATTCTCTCTGTTCTATGCTAGACTTAGAAAATAATAAGAGAAGAATAAAGAGAGAATACGTATAATAATAGTTAGGCCAACTGACGCGTTGGTGGTCAGTTACCCAGTCATGGGTTAATTGGCCCCAACTCCCCTTAGTGCCATGTTTGGCTAGATTATCATAATACACAACCATTTAATTTAATAAAGCTTTATCATATGGTTTAGTTAATGTCACACCCAATTCAAATATCTTATTTAATTTAATATAAAATAAATATAATAATCTATCATAAATTCACATAATCATATAATTAATTTTATCATTAATAAATAATGTCAATTTATTAAATCTCTAATTAATAATTAAATTAATTAAATAACATCATGCTTAATTAAATAATTCATTTAATTCAACAAGTTCACATAATTATATACTTGAATAATAATTATTCTCCACATTAATTTAATAAATGCAACACATAAAATTAAATTAATCTACCACAATTGCATCAATTAATTATTTAATCCAATAATTAAATCATCGAAAAATATTTATTTAATTCAATAAATATTAAAATAAATTATAAAATTCTCGTTCGTCACATCTTCCCCCTTAAAAGGATTCTGTCCCCAGAATCACGACTCAAAAACTTTCGACCCGTTACATTCTCCCCCCTTACAAAGATTCTGTCCCCAGAATCGCATACACATATTTAAGTAATTAAATGAGGGTAATTCTTCATCATATTCTCTTCGAGTTACCACGTAGCTTCTTCAGCGTTGTGGTTCCTCCAAATTACCTTAACAGAAGGTATAACTTTATTTCTGAGAACTTGTTCTTTTCAGTCGACAATTTGGACAGGAATTTCTTCATAAGATAAGTTTTTCTCAAAATGTAGGGGTTCATATTCAATTACATGCTTGTAATCAGGCTTGTAGGGTCGCAACACAGAAACATGGAAGACGTTATGGATATTCTCGAGTGCTAGAGGTAAGGCTACCTCATACGCAACTTCTCCGATTCTTCTCAGTACTTCAAAGGGTCCAATGAATCTTGGGCTCAATTTCTCTTTCTTTTCGAACCTGATCTTCGCTTTCCAAGGAGAGACCTTCAAGAAAACATAACTACCTGATTCAAACTCGATAGTTTTACGATGTGGATCAGTGTATTTCTTCTGTCGGTCTTGAGCCGCTACCAGTCGTGCTCGGATTACTTTGACTATTTCTGCTGTCTGCTGCACCAATTTTGGCCCTAGCAATTGTCTTTCACCAACTTCATCCTAGTAAAGCGGAGTTCTGCACTTTCTGCCGTATAATGCTTCATAAGGCGGCATGCCAATACTAGCGTGGTAACTGTTGTTGTAGCCGAACTCTACTAATGGTAGGTGATCATTCCAATTTCCTTTAAAGTCCATCACACAGGCTCTTAGCATATCTTCTAATGTTTGAATCGTTCTCTCACTCTGTCCGTCTGTTTGAGGGTGGTAAGCTGTACTCATTCACAATTGTGTACCCATGCATTCCTGAAGACGTTTTCAGAAATTTAATGTGAAGCGCGGATCCCTATCTGAAACAATTGATACTGGAACTCCGTGCCTCGAAACTATCTCTTATTTTGATTGGAAGGAAATGTGCAGATTTCGTCAGTCGGTCAACGATAACCCATACTGCGTCATAGCCTTTCTGAGTCGTCGAAAGACCAACCACGAAGTCCATTGTAATATGTTCCCATTTCCACTCTGGGATTTCTAACGGTTGTAGCAATCCACTCGGTCTCTGATGTTTCGCTTTCACTTTCTGACAGGTCAGACACTTGGCAACACATTCTGCAACATCACGCTTCAAATTCGGCCACCAGAAATGTTGTCGAAGATCTTGGTACATTTTACTACCAGGGTGAATCGAATATCATGAACTATGAGCCTCGTTTAAAATATCCTCCTTAATCTCTTGTACTGGCGGTACCCAAATTCTACTCTCAAATCTCAGTATTCCTTCCTTATCCATCTTAAATCTCGGTTCGGTCCCTTCGGATATCTTCTTTGCCACCTTTTTGCATTCATCATCCTGAAGCTGAGCCTCCTTCACTTTATCTAGTAGAGTTGTACCAGATTGCATCTGAAATATCTTCTCATCAATCTCCATTGGATACTTCACTTTCAATTCCAATTTCTCCATTTTTGTGATTAGCTCCTCCTGAACAGTCAACATCATCAATTTCTCATGACCCTTTCTACTTAAGGCGTCGGCAACTACATTCGCTTTACCCGGATGGTATAAAATCTCACAGTCGTAATCCTTAATTAATTCTAACCATCTTCTTTGACGCATATTCAAATCCTTCTGTGTGAAAATATATTTCAGACTCTTGTGGTCCGTATATATCTGACACTTCTCCCCATAGAGATAGTGCCTCCAAATTTTTAAAGCAAAAACAACTGCAGCTAACTCCAAATCATGGGTCGGGTATCCCTTCACGTAATCCTTCAACTGTCGTGATGCATACGTGATGACTTTACCGTTTTGCATTAGCACACAGCCAAGTCCTTTATGCGACGCATCACTAAAAATAACAAAATTGCCTGTATCATTCAGAAGAGATAACACAGGTGCCGTACTCAACATCTTCTTTAATTCTTGAAAGCTCTCCTCACACTTCTCCGTCCAAACAAATTTCACAGCTTTTCGAGTTAAATTCGTTAACGGAGTTGCGATCTTGGAAAAATCTTGAATGAATCTTCTATAATATCCCGCCAATCCAAGAAAACTTCTTACTTCTGACGGCGTTCTCGGCTGTTCCCAGTTAATCACGACTTCTACTTTGGATGGATCTACCGAAATTCCATTTTTATCGATCACGTGACCAAGAAATTGTACTCGCTCGATCCAGAATTCGCATTTTAAAAATATAGCGTACAACTTCTCCCTTCTCAATACTTATAACGTTAACCTCAAATGTTCTTCGTGTTCTTCTTTGGTTTTGGAATATACCAGGATGTCGTCTATAAATACCACCACGAATTTGTCCAAAAATGACTTGAACACACCATTCATTAGTCCCATAAATGCTGAACGAGCATTCGTTAGACCAAATGACATTACTAAAAATTCGTAGTGACTGTATCGCATTCTGAACGCTGTCTTCGGTACATCCTCTGGTCTCACCTTCAGTTGGTGATAACCACTCCTCAAGTCTATCTTGGAAAAGTATCTTGCTCCCTTTAATTGATCAAACAGATCGTCGTTTCTTGGTAATGGATATCTATTCTTAATCGTGACCTTGTTCAGTTCTCTGTAGTCAATGCAGAGCCGCATCGATCCGTCCTTCTTTTTCACAAACAACACCGGCGCTCCCCACGACGATACGCTCGGTTGAATGTACTTTTTGTCCAGCAATTCTTGTAGTTGAACCATCAGTTCTTTCATCTCTACTGGTGCCATTCGGTATGGTGCTTTTGATATTGGAGTGGTTCCGGGAGCCAAATCGATCACGAAATCTACCTCTCTATCTGGTGGAAGTCCTAGCAAATCGTCTGGAAATACGTCAACGAAGTCCCTTACAATCGGTATTTCTTCTACCTTCAGATTCTCTTTTTGACTATCGACTATGTAAGCTAAGTATCCTACACAGCCTTGTCTTAACAACCTCCTGGTCTGCATCATCGTTAGACAACTCGCTTGTCTAGGCGACTTGCTACCATAAAACACAACCTTTGACGGAGTCATAAGGTTAATACGCTTCTTCTGGCAGTCAATTACCGCCCCACAATTGGATAACCAATCCATACCCAGAATAACGTCAAATTCCCCAAGGCGAATAGGGATAAGATCTACGTACATGATATTACCCTTAATGTCCACCCTACAATTCTTAAACACGTACTTAACATGAATTATCTCTCTATTCGCAATTTCTATATTCATGGGATATTCTAACTCATCCATAAGCAAATCTAAACTATTATTAAAGTCTTCAGATATAAAGGAACAAGTAGCACCCAAATTAAATAAAACATAAGCATTAATTTCATTGATCGGAATGATACCTGACACCACCTCACGAGACAGGATTACGTCCTGCACTGTCATATTGAAAGTTATAGCGGTCGATCGGTTTGTTGCATGTGGTCCGGTAATGGTTAAGGTATTTCCACTGCTATTTCCACGGTTACCTCTTGCTCCTCCTGATCTCTTCTTGGGGCAATCTCTCGCTAGATGATCCTTAGAACCATAGTTAAAACAAGCACCCTTCTTTGGGTTTGGACAGTTTGGTGCTATGTGGCCTTCCTGACCACAATTATAGCACACTCGCTTCCCTTTCATGCAAACTCCTAGATGAGCTTTTCCACAGTTTGAGCACGCTTCAATTTTCTTCTTCTGTCCTCCTTGTTGACTTCCAGCTGACAAGTTATCCGTCCACTTCCTCTTCTGATTATGACTACTCCCAGTGTTACTTCTACCAGTCTTGTTATTTCCTTCACCTTCACTCTTCTTCTTCTTCTGCTCTTGATTGTACTTGGTCACCGCATCGCTCCCACCTTCAGCGAGGATGGCCTTTTCCAGTACTCCGACAAATGTGTTTATCTGAAATATTGACACCTTACTGTAAACCCAAGGCTTTAGTCCTTGTTCAAATTTTCTGGCCTTTCTTTCGTCAGTGTGTACTTGGTACGGGGCAAACCTTGCCAACTCATCGAATTTAGCCGCGTATTCAGGTACGCTCATGTTTCCTTGCTTCAGTTCCAGAAATTGAATTTCCATCTGATTCAGGGAACTAGTTGGGAAGTACATTTCGAAAAACATTTCTTTAAATCTCTCCCACGTAATTACACCTTCACCTCCTCGCACTTTGTTTGCTTGCCATTCCACCAGTAGCTGGCCTCAGACTTTAGCATAAACGTTGCGAAAGTGGTCTTTTGGTCTTCTCTAACCCTAGCAACGTCGAATACTTTCTCCATTTCCATGACCCACGTTTGAGCCTCGATTGGGTTCCTGGAACCTTTGAACTCTGGCGGTCCCACCGCCTTGAAGTCTTTAAACGTTGTGTTTGGTGGAGCTTGAGGTTGATTATTCATTGCTCCCGTTAGTAAGTTCACCAACTGCTGAACATGATTAGCGTTGGCGTTATTGTTATTATTTGTTGACTCTTCCTGAGCCGGTTGACGTTGTTATCTTCTCCTTGGTGGCATTTTCTGTTAAAATAAACGCTTATTAGGACTTTATTTATTTCTCTAAATAGTTAAGGCATTACTCAACAATTTGACATACTCATTTATCACATCATCTCAAACAACTTAATATATTTAATTCAACTCAAAGTTTTAACATCAAACTATAGCATAACTGCTATTTACATCAACTATCCTGGAATAAAGAATCCACAGGATTTAAAATATTAACATATTCCTTCGTTCATAAACACATCGGAATTTACATATAAAAATCTAATTAAGTCTTTCACATAATTAAATAGATTCTAGTCCTGTCTATCAAGGTGCTGAATAGCCTTGCCACGCTCCTCATCCATGATACGAGACATCGTCCTGCGATCCAGCATATACAACGGAAGTCCTTCGAACTGGATGGGGTATCTCAAAACTCGTTCCTGAGCCGCATCCATTGCATGATTAGATGCGGAGTATGTCTCTTCAAGCTTTGCCTTCTTTGCACGACTATCATCTTCTGCACGATCAGCTCGACATGATTCTCTTACCCATCCTTCCTCTGCTATTTTCAGTCTTCCAGAGGTTTCTTTCAGTTCCTTCTTCAGCTTCTCTATCTCCTCAGTCTTATCTTCGGTTTGACCCTTCTCATGGACCAAATACCATTCTACATTTCCCAGTCCTGAGTGAAGAGTCGAAATCTCCCTCTCCTTCTGCTCGAGAGTAGACTGCTGAACGGTCGCTCGCTCAGTAAATTCCTGAACCTCGTCTTGTAATTCCACGTTACGGTCGTATAATGTGTCATACATCTCTGCATCAACGGTGTACCGTGGTAACTCCTCTTTTTCCTCTTCCTCATCAAACTCCTCCTCAGGATCCTCCTCAGGATCAGTCTCGGGCTCATGCTCCTGACTAACAACGGTGATCAATGGAGATTACTCCCTCTGAACTAACTATTCCCTAACAACATATATGTCTCGGGGCTCCTCCTCTGTAGGTACTATAGGTAATCGGGGTTCTTCCTCCCCAGCTTGACTAGCTTCTCCAACATTCGTCATCCTGACAACAAAATTTTAAGTTTTAGTTACTAAGTCGTACTAACGAGCACATAAATTAACACATAAACACATAATGTATTTTATTATCTTCAATGAATTACCCAAAAATTCATTTCTTAAGACTCGATAAGAGTTTTCGTTTATTATCTTCTTTCTATAAGGTTACTACCTAAGGTTGATCCCCCACCTAAGGTTCATAACCTACAACTTTGATACCAACCTGTGACACCCCCAAATCTGGTACTTCCAGTTCCACAGAATTTGGTGTTCACGATACAAATATCATCTATCTATCTACCCATAATAATGCAAACCATGCAATAATAGAAATAAAATCTTTCCCTTAAGGTATACAACATCTGAATAATAATACAATCCCAGGTTAAACTAACCTTAAACATCTGTGCGGAATTATAAATAAATAAGTCTTAAACAACATCTTTAACTTAAGTCTTAAACAAATATATCATATAAAATAACAAGTCATATCAAATAACAAGTCTCCATCATTTTCTAACTTTGCCCTTGCCCTTACTAGTGGAAGGTTCGTCAGCTCTTTCATTCTTAACTGCAATGTTATTATTAAGCAAGAGTGAGCACAAATGCCCACAAGTATAAAAAAAAATGAAATAACAGTATAATAACATGCGAATAAATCCAAGACATCTGAATAAAAGCTCAACTTTTGAATCAAGAGTGAATAACAAGAATCAAAAGAATTCTGAGGGTCATAAGACCTTGAACTATGTCCTAGGTTAACAAGGGTTATACTTGAAACCTTTAACAGTCATAAGACTATGGACCTTCTTCTCGTACTTAGGGGGATCAGCCCTTAGTACCATACTGTGCACAATATCTTAACGCTAAAGCGTAAAATAATCCCCTATACAGGGTTGTTCATCTCAGTTTGACATTCGAGTCCGTACCAAAGGAAGTTTGGTTTGGATAATTCATCAAGGGTTCTGAATTTTAGAACGCTCATCAACTATGGACTACTTGAATCATTAAGGTTTCACTAGTCTAATAAGGTTCAACAATAATTGATATTCGATTTGAATAATAATCTCAAAAGTATACAATAGGACAATTATTGTATAACTGAATCATGCTTTGAAAAGATAATCAATCTTTAATATAACATTTGAACTTGAATAATAGTAATGATAATTTACTCGAGGTAAATAATAAACTTGAACAATATTGACAAGTAGGGTTAGGAAACTTGCCTCCTGCGTATATTGCACTTTAACTAAGCACGTTCTTTGATTTAAATTCTACATACCATTCACATTTATAACACCAGTTAATTATAACTTAACTAATCAACATAAACCCATTCTCTTTATCTACTTTGATTATTGACTATACTTAATCAATTTACCACTTTGTCACATAATTTGTACTTCATGAATTATCAAGCTAATTATGTATTCAATAATTCAATTCACGTGTAATTATGTTATTTACATGTTAAACAACTATTTTATCATCACATTATACTTCTAACATGTTTACATGTTCATTACATTAATTCACTAACACATTGTTAGGATTAAACATTTTAAAAAAAAATCTCATTCTTGAACTTTCTAGAGAGTGGCGCTGCGGCACCACTGTTATGCATGACCTTCGCGCTGCGGCGCGACGGCGCTGCGGTCTGAGACCTGGCGCTGTGGCGCGGTGGCTCTGCGGCGCGGGACTTCAGTTCTGGAGTTGGCGCCGCGGCGCGAGGCTCCAGAATTCGATTCCCAGTTCGCGAAGAACACAGAGTTCAGCGGAAAGGACACTAAATAATCATTAATTCCACTAATTTAACATACCCACATGTTAATATTCACATATAATCATTACCCAACATCTGTAAAGTAATTTTAACCCATTAAAACACATAATCACAGAATTAAAACATAAAATTTTCCTCTGTTCTTGATGTTCTTGAAGTTTTTAACATAATTTCCTAAAATTCAACTCCACGAATTCGTTATAAAGCCAAATCCGTTCATTTAAAGCTTGGTCTCTTCATATTAACATGCACCATAATATACGAGTGTAAAATCTACGAAAACATTTACGTTTGACATACTAAAATCACGTATAAGGCCATAAGACCAAAAACCCAAACTTTGTATATTTTTGAAATAGGAAGTCATCAGATTACGAAACTTAGGATATGAAATCATGCAATATATATATATATATATATATATATATATATATATATATATATATATATATATATATATATATATATATATAACATGTTATACTACTCGTATTATTACATATATCCATATAGCAACATAATTCCCAATTCACAGAGATTAACAGAAGTTTTGAAAGCCATTTTCTATAAAACTAAAAGACGTAACTTAAAAATTTTGGAAGAAGGGATTACCCTTGAATACTCTGCTTAGATTACACAGGGTGACAAAAATTCCCAAATTCTCACACTTCTTCTCCTTTAATCACAGTATTCAAAATTTCTCTTAAAGTTCTCAAACTCTCTCTGAATTCTCTCTGTTCTATGCCAGACTTAGAAAATAATAAGAGAAGAATAAAGAGAGAATACGTATAATAATAGTTAGGCCAACTGACGCGTTGGTGGTCAGTTACCCAGTCATGGGTTAACTGGCCCCAACTCCCCTTAGTGCCATGTTTGGCTCGATTATCATAATACAAAACCATTTAATTTAATAAAGCTTTATCATATGGTTTAATTAATGTCACACCCAATTCAAATATCTTATTTAATTTAATATAAAATAAATATAATAATCTATCATAAATTCACATAATCATATAATTAATTTTCTCATTAATAAATAATATCAATTTATTAAATCTCTAATTAATAATTAAATTAATTAAATAACATCATGCTTAATTAAATAATTTATTTAATTCAACAAGTTCACATAATTATATACTGGAATAATAATTATTCTCCACATTAATTTAATAAATGCAACACATAAAATTAAATTAATCTACCACAATTGCATCAATTAATTATTTAATCCAATAATTAAATCATCGAAAAATATTTATTTAATTCAATAAATATTAAAATAAATTATAAAATTCTCGTTCGTCACACATATCATCAAAGATCAACTTTCAGATTTCAAACATATCTCATATGCATTTCATATATATACATCAATATTTGCATATCATAATATAGATCAACTAACAGTTATCGAATTCATATATCAAATAAGAACTGAAAGACTTGCTTGATTCGTAGTTTATCAACTACGACTTAACTACTTAAAGCTTATCTGCACTACGTGTATTCCTACACAGTTATATAATCATGAATTCATATCCATCAGTCATACATTTCATATGCTCTTAATATAATAATAAATATTGCATCGTTTCCTAACTAAGTTTGTAAAACCTTCATTTCATTTTCTCATCATACTCTTAGTATAGCTAGGTGTGTATAGGTATACCTCAACCACTCATACTTGACATCAACATTCATATATATCTATCACACACTTGACTCACTATGTGTTTGACACATATTTACAGTTTATAGATACGTGATCTACGTCGTTCATATTCAAACTACTTAGTTCCATAATGATTTATTTCAATCAATAAAGCTTAACAACTTACTTTAACAAGATATTATAAGCTTTTAAACCATATATTGGTACTAATAAGCCTCTACTAGTATGCTTCACATAGACATAACATAGTTCATTATTTGAAGACGTATTTTGAATCACACTTGAAAGGTCCAATTCATTCTTAGCTAGATGATGAACATATTCGTCATGTCTAGGGGCATAAGGCATTCAAGTTCACTTTTAAGAGTCATTCTAGGCCACGTTAAAGCAACTAGGTGCAACTTTTAATCTCATTTCATAGCTACCTAAGCCATGTTTATATGTTTTCATGTTTAGAACTTTAAGTACACAAATTACTTTAAGTTCGTTCTTAAAGTTTTAAGTTTTCTTTAGAAATCATTTTCAACTAAACTATTGTAAGTTGATAATAAGTAAAGTAACTTTAAATCACTTCTCATTCTTAAGTACACTTATAATTAAATAATATGTATGTGTTAAAATATCATAACTTCAAAGACTCAAGGTTCGCCAATATTCATTTCTCAAAACTCCAAGTTTCCTTTCAAAACACATACTAAGTCATGCTAAAGCATTCTATTATGAGTAAAGTAATCTTATATGTTATTTCTATTATCATGCATATTTATGTTTTATCACTTAGAATAACATATTTCATCGTCGGGAGCACTATACTTGTGTATGTGCTCGCTTGACGCCCTCCGATGGCCTTCGATTACGTAACAGTCACAAAGATGACTATTTTGACCCTTCATAATGACCTCAAATTGCAAAACTTAAAGAACAAAAAGTGTAGGTCTATTCGTTCTCGTTCTGGATCATCTTGAATCTCCTCAATCGGAGTTCATATGAAAAAGTTATGCCCATTTTTGTAAAATATGTTCTGTTAGATTTTCTCAGCAGTTGTAAGTCAGACCACCCCCAGGTAGGGCGGGGGTTTTGCCCTAAAAATATCCCGCTGGGGCAGGCCTAGCTGCTGCAAACTAGAAATTTCATTCCCTGCTACGAGCTATCATGCCAAACTTCTTTCTAACCTTCATAATTTGAGTTATACATATCCAAATTAGTCCGTTTTTGATTCTATGGATTCGTAATTCATATAACTACAACATACTAGGATTATAACAATTTACAGAAACCCTAACTAACCAAATTCTTAATCCAAAACTCATGTTCATACTAATTTTCATGCTTTAAAAAGTTTAGCAAATTCATTCACTACGAATTCGTTTGTAAACCAAATTGGTTCGTTTAACTTCTGTTGATTTCGTATTCAACCATATTAACGATGTCTAGCTTCAATTGACACATTCTATCATGCTTCTACCATAAACTTTTCGAATCAAAACATGTATTTTAGCACTTTTCTAAGAACTTTGCAAAAACATGAATTTAAGAACATAGAGAGGGATATTACCTTCTAAATGCTTGATTGGCTAACTATTGCTCTTTAACCTTCCAATCTCAGATTGCAACTCACTCTTAATAGGAAGCTTACCAAAATAACTCAGCAAATGGAAATGAGAAGGATGAGTCCCCATTTATAGAGAAATCATTGCTCATATAATGATTTTGCATAACAATTTAAACCAAGAGGAAGAAGAAGAAGCCATTGGATGATGAAGAGTTAATTACCAACTCCTTCCCCAGCCATTCTTCCCTTCATCATCACCCTATTTAGCCATGGCTGAGCTTAAGCAATAGAGGAGTAGGCCATTGGCCTATTCACGTGTTAAATGAGATGAGACTCACAAAATGGGACAACCAACTTGGTTTCTCAACATTTAGCAAAATGGGTATTTAAGACATCTATGTTTACTTCCTTTTAGACTTACAAGCTTACCTTTAATGACTTAATGTTATTACCATATGATAAATTAGGGGTACATATACCCATAATCATACAATCCATGTACATTTGGGCTAGTCCCAATAATATTTTAATTGGCCTAATAATAAAATAGTTAGATATTCTCAACCCATCATTTTTCATAAAATTTATCATCTCAAATATACCAAATTATTATAATGATAATTAATATCAATTATTTATTAACTCCTCATTTATTTTCCCATTAAATCCCCCCTTGATTTAACTTCCCTAGTTATGCTACACAAGACATAATTATGTGAACTTAGTAATTAATAGTCCACAAGCTTATAATAATATAATCTCACAAAATAATATTATTCTTAACTTTACATCTTATAATATGGTTATGGAAGTGATCTATTGCACCTTGTTATATTTTATTATCTCACTCGTACATAATGCTAATATACAAGCCTTTATACATATATATTCAAATACTTCCTATATTATACAGTTACCATTGAAGTGTCACATTTCAATTCATATTATATAGATGTAGCTACTATATAATATAAAATTATTGCACATGCAAATTAATTCCTTCAATTATTCATTCATTAAATTATTTGATGAATGCATATTCCTTCACTTTGCCACACTAGGCATATCCCATAAGCTTACATTAAGCTTATCCTTATTCTCAATACTTATTCATTTATCACCACCTTACTATTTATAATATGTTCAAATTAAATCGAACTATTATATCACAAGGTTCACATATATAAATATATCGTGAATGGAGATATCAAAATATTCTTTATAACATTTGCGGTAATATACTAACTTAAGTTATTAAAATAACTTAGTTTTCTTTTAACTTTAACCCTCTTGGAAATACATTACTATAATCAAAATTATGTACTTCGCCATAACATAACATACGATGTTTTTATGTTTTCTCTAAATATAGAAACTAATCATAATAAAATGATTTACCCATTTTCTCAAGATATTATTCTTAATATAATATCTATGTATTATTAAAATATTTTCATGCACGACACACGTATACACTATATATAGAAAATAAGTTAATTTCTTATTATGATAAATTGTTTCCATCAAATTATATAGCAAATATGTTTTAATATATTTACCATATTACTTACTCACACACATTACCTTGCACAAAGCTATATAAGGTAATATAGAAATAATATTCTACTTGTTATTAAAATAATTGAATGCTATAATTTATTTTAATACCCTTTATTAGAAATATACTATAATCATTTCTCTTTCCTTTCTATAGATTGTCTCAACACAATTTCTTTAATCTATACATTTAACCATATCTCAATATTAATCACTAAATCTCTAACCAATATTTATCTAAAGATATATATCGATTTTCTTCTCTCGTCAACAACGTACATATATACAAGTCTAAGCTTAGCACACATCGAGTCTTTAATAGTATTCAATATAGTACACTGAGTGCTTTCCCACAAACAACCAACAATTTAGTTTCCGTCTCGTCTACACTATTTTCACAATGTGTTAGATCAGTTACTAATTCATATATACCTCCGCCCTCCGAAGGAATCGTTTAGTCCAACTCCTATACATCCACCATTAAAGGGTACGATTGCACTGCCTTATACTTGATACCTACTCGTACATATACTCAAGGAATTGGTGATTATCAAAGATATTTAATGTCATCAACTTACTAAAATAATTTCAAATAAATTATTTAATATCGATAGATAGATTTCTATCCATCTTCTTTGCTTCAAATAACTCGCCTGTTCAATAAATAACAAATATATAATAATAATATATTTATTAAACACAAAAATCACTTATTTCATAGTTTATATTACCCCATGCAATACCATACCACATACCTCACAACACATATATATTCTTATTCGAACCCTTCTCATGCCTTAAGAATTTTATTTACTAAATTCTTATTTTAATAATTTTTGAAAATTCGGGTTCTTACATCCTCTCCCCCTTATAAGGATTCCGTCCTCGGAATCACCGAAACCTCCTCTACTCGGTGCTATTCTGAATATTGCATATTCTTTTTGAATAACTTTATCCATTCTCTTTTCGAAAGTTTTTTTATAACTTACTCACTTGCATTCTACCACATTCTCCTTTTTAAGGAACATTCTACTTACTACCTTCATCCTTCAGGAGAATAAGAATCTTTCACGATTTTTCAATAATCAGGAAGTAGTATGAATAACTCAGATTTCAAATTATGCTGAGGGGTCACAAGTGTAAAGCCCCCAAATCTGGGTACTTGAAACCCGAACTCGGTGCTTCACGATGCCATTTCTATGAGCGGAATAATACTAATAATAATAACAATAATATAAAGATTAAATTAATTTACATTTCATCAAAGTCTAATCCCCAGGTACGAGACCTTTAAACATTCATTACAATACATGATTGATAATATATATATCATACTTGTCTTAGTAATATCGAACTAATACATAAACTACCACGAATCTTATTTGATTAGTTTTCCTTTTCCTTTATTTCTGCATGAGCTTTCTGGTTCTTCACACTTAGCATTTGAGCGCCCAGCAAGTAATATCAATTATAATTATATTTAGCTGAAAGGATTTAATATTTTCTTTATACATCACTTCTACAATGATTCAATAGTTGTGAAGTAAACTAATCCGATAATAATAACATAACAATTCTATCTCAAATTTTTGAAACTACGTATTGACTATAAAGGGGGTTTAAGTGACATACTATGAACATTGTTTAAATTTTTTGATAAGGTTTAGCAGAACATCATTTGCAAACCGTTATAACTTATGGGCGCGAGGGTGATCATCCCAATGAGCCCTGTATTGATCAATACTACATTGCAAGAACGATATGATCGTTCACTCTGTCCATCTTGGGCGCATAAAAGCTTTCCCGTGATCGGGATGTTCAAACTTAGTATGGAATCCGAACCAAAATAGTTTGATTGGATACAAAAAGGTTTTATCTCATTCAACGATATTTCTGAATCTGTGTCTAGCTGGGTCAAATAGTTTAGACATCTTTATATATATATATATATATATATATATATATATATATATATATATATATATATATATATCAACATGTGTTTAACTATAATGATTATCCAAGCGAGGACACTTGTATAACCATATTTCGAAATTAACGAACAGAATATATATATGAGTTATATAATATAATATCATTTTGATAAACAATGATCGGATATAATATATACGACAATAAAGTTGATAATCTAGTACAATAATAATATAATTCTGAAACTTCTTACTCATGTCTATTGCATAAAGGAAATGCAAAGGTAAGATACTTGCCTGATGCGCTGCTTACAGTTCGTAACTTAGTTCTATCATTATATAACACCTATCAATAATAAGATCATTTTACTGATTAGAATAACATATCCCAACATATAATACTGCTTATTGCAGTCAACACATAACCTAATCACATTATCACATATGTTTAACAACCATGGAATCACAAATAAACACATATCTAATCAAATTATCTAAGTTCAGATCAATTTCTGAAACGTGCAGGTGTATCGACTACTTTATCGAGTAATTATCGAATCTAAGACTCTATCCTGTAACTTAGTATCAGTCATATTATTTTTAAATGACTTAATAAAATTTTAACACATTTATTAAAATTTATCATGAATTTTTAAACATCGGAATCATTATTAAATGATTTAATTATTAAACAATTCTATTATCATTAACATTTAATTAATATTAAATTATTAATGAAACCATTTTCAAAATATTAAAGTTATTTATAATAACTTAGAATATTTTTAAAGTATTTATATTACCCTTAAATGATTTTTAAAACATTTAAAATTATTTTTAAATAATTACCATTAATATTAAAGTATTAATGTTTTATTTATCAAAATATTAAAAGTCATTAAGTATAACTTAAAATATTTTTAATTCATTTATATCCATTTTAAATGATTTTTAAATCATTAAAACTATTATTAAACTATTAATTTAATATAAATATTAAATAAACTCATTATCATAATTATTAAATTATTAATGAAGATTACCTTAAAATATTGAAAGTCATGATTTATAACTTAAAATATTTTTAAACCTCTTATTGTCATTTAAAATAATTTTTATAATATAAAAATCATTTTTAACCTATTTATTTAATACATTTATTAAATAAATTTAATATCATTAATATTCAAATAAATAGTAATATTAATGAAAAATATGTCAATTTATTAAAAGTTAATTTTTATAATTTAAAATAATTTTTAAAACTGATTTTATAATTTTTAGAAATTTATTTCTATTTTTAAAGTATTTTTCGAAAATTAGGAAATTAAATTAATTAAATTCGTTGCTAAAGGCTTTAGCGACGATTTCTGTCGCAATAGATGTTCTTGAGGGCCAAGAACACTGACATTCAGTGGCTAAGGTACCTACTTTGACCGGCTTTAATTTTCAGTCTACACATGTTCTGAACAATCTTAAGGATTGATCATGTATTGTTTATGTAATACTACGTGAATCAAGCATCAAATAAGTCATACAAATACATAGCACGAAGATCTGGCCACTCAAAGTCATTGTCAGAACTTTATGGGTTTTCCAGAAAACCCTGTCAGCTTCTAGGTCCATTTTGTGGCTTTAATTTCTATAGGTTCTGATATCTGTAAAGGAGTTCTAATGGTTTATATTCATAGTCCATATGGTAAGGTACATTTATCAATCATCAAGTCAGTCAAACAACATCAAAATCATCAGATAGCAACCGGTCAAAGGTTGTTAGAAAACCTTGTTCATACGATTTCGGGGTTTTCCAGAAAATCGTATCTATGAACAAGTAGGGTAGTTTGACCTTAAATAACTTTCATTCTGATGGTTATCTAGGTGATTTATGAGCACATATATGTAGTACGCATACCAGAGTATAGTCTAGATACATTAACACAATCAAAACATCAAAAGCATGTAAGATCTGGGATCAGGAACATCTTGTCAGACACAGAAGAACAGATTCTGGGTTGCCTAGAAAATGTAAGTCAATGCCGAGTAGGTTACTTTGACCATCCACTACTTACAATCTGTTGATTGTATGAGTGAATTAAAAGCATGGATCTGGAGTACAACTAACAGGCTACAAATTAGATACAACAACATCAACAAAACACGTAACACCTGACAGTTATAGGCTTGAGAAAATGTTGTTAGACAGTGTTCTTGAGTTTCTGAGCTGCCCAGAAACTCTTGGTCATGCTCGGTCAACTGAGTTTGACCTTGAATAACTTTTGTTTTGGACATGAGCTAAGCCTGATTTCAAGTCCAGAGCAAAGTCCATATAACATACTACATGACCAAACATTAAAACAACAAAAACACAAAACATACAGAGATCTATGGGACCTGACATTAGGTTGTCAGTCCATATTTCTCAATTTTCCAGATTTTGAAAATCTTCAAATTCGAGCCTATAGATGTTATGGATCTAACATCTATAAACCCAGATCATCATTATACACTATATTCAACATGTTTTAACATAAAAACACAACATCTAACATTGGATTAATGGATAGATTTTTCAAGTTAGGTTTATACCTTCTATGAACAAGTTTTGATTCTAGCTTCTGAATCTGTTAAAGATGTTTGTGGGGCTTGAATATATGACTGAAATACTTCTATATTTCGTTGGTTTTAGTGAGAGAGAGAATTGGTTGAATGTTGTGCAAAAATTAGGCTAGCAAATGATTTTCTCTCTCTCTCTCTCCAATCTATTTACAGATGTCCAAGATGCATGTATGGCTAAATATAGTGGCTGATCTGCTGAGATTGTCTCATGGGAAGTCAAGGTTTGGCCAACAACTCCAACAACTCTAACACTTGGCAAAATCTAATAATGCAAGAGGGGTATTTTAGTCTTTTCTCTTGCATTTATAATGGCATTTGAGTAATCTTGTCTCAAACCCTTAGGGTTTGCCCTTACGGTTTAACCCTAAGGTTTAACATATAGCATTTGTAGGATTTTAAATTTAGGGTGTAAATAAAATAAATATTAGTTTCTAAAAATAAAAAATTAGGGTTTGTTAATTAGATTAGGTTTCTAATTAATTTATACAGGAACATAAGGGTTTAGTATCACTAATTATAATTAACCTTACTAATTGAACAATTAGGGTTTACTATTTTGATAATTAGGGTTACCAAATTACAATTAGAGTTTCTAATTACCAAATTAGGGTTTATAGATTTTAATTAGGGTTTACCTAATTAATCATTTAATACACAACATAAATTATATAACATAGTTATATACTAGTCTTGACTTTCCCATGTGAATTTAAAAAATAGGGTTAAACAAATTAATGTTAGGGTTTAGTCATAATACACCATAATTGGCCAACCATCATCAATGCGTACATACAGTACATATTTATAGCACTGAAAAATTAAAATATAATATTATCATATTATTATTCTCATCCATTGATCAAAATACAAAAATTAGGGTATGAATTCCATATCTGATTTATTCTTCCATATTTAACCTTAATAATTAAGGTAAAATAATTAACTTAATAATCTGTATTAAAATTCTTATAATAAAATAATTATTATAATTATTCTAAAAATTCACTTCATATATTATTTAAATAATATATGATTATATTTTCATGAAAAATAATTAATAAAAATATTTCTATTATAAAATTAATTATTATAAGAATATAATTTATAATAATCATTAATTCTAAAATAAAATTATTTGTAAATATTCATGTAATAAATATATTTTTATTTATCACATAATTACATATACACATTATCTTGTACAAATCCTCATCTTTTTTTTTAAAAAAAATTTATATGCAAAAATTTCTGATTTATTTATATAGAAAATATCGGGTTGTTACATTCACCCTCCCTTATAAAGCTTCCGTCCTCGGAATCACCGATTTAAAATCTATACATACAAAGGTACATAGCATACACAATCATTGCAAGTAGACCTTGATCATATTTTAATCGAACTGATATTTAAGTATTCACATAAAGCTTGTCTTTCTGATTAAACGGAAATTTGATTTCTAAAAGAATTCAAATTCCTTCCCTCAAAATTTCTTTAGAATTAATATACTATATATAGGAAAATTATGTATATAAGAAAATAAAAGTTATACGAATAATACCTGAAATTCCATTGCCAGCTGCTGCCGTATCCTGGACTGTCATGTTGTAGACCCTTGCAGTAGATCTTGTTGGCTTGCTGGATGACGTAGGTCCTGTGATTGTTAAAGTCCCACTGCCAGTGCCAGTATTCACACTACCTGTCTCCGTCCTCCTCTTCGGACAATCCTTCACCTTGTGCTCAGTCGATCCGCATAGAAAACGCCCACTGGTCATTCTTGGATTGGGGCAGTTGGGAGAAATATTACCCTCCTGCCCTCACTTATAGCATATGAATTTTTCCTTCAGACATTCTCTAGAGTGGTTCTTTCCACAATTCTTACACGGAACTATCTGCTTCTTCACCCCTTCTTGTTTTACATGCACACTTCCAAAATTGCTCCCCTTCATCTTGCCATCTCCACTCCTGCCCCTACTATTAAATGCCACCTTCCTAGCTCCTTCAGTCTTACCCTTATTCTTCCTCTCCTTGTTGTAGAGGCTCATAGCTTCACTCCCCTCCTTAGCAATAATAACTTTCTCCATGAGTGCTGCAAATGTAGGAATCTACAACACCGCCACCTTGTTATAGAGCCAGGGTTTTAATCCCAGCTTAAACCTTCTAGCTTTACTAGCATTTGTATCCACCTGATGCGGAGCAAACCTAGCTAACTCATTAAACCTAGCGGCGTATTCTGACACCGTCATATTCTCCTGCTTCAATTCTAAAAATTTCACATCCATTCTAGCCTGCATACTAGATGAGAAATAGTTTTTGAAAAACAAAGTTTTGAACCTATCCCAAGTCACTACACCTTCTCCTGCCCTCGCCTGATTCGCTTCCCACCAAAAGTTTGCCTCACCCTTCATCATGTAAGTGGCAAAAGCAGTCTTCTGCCCTTCAGCTACCCTAGCTATTACAAACGCCTTTTCAATTTCCTTAACCCATGTTTGGGCTTCAACATGGTCAGTTGTATCTTTGAATTTCGGCGGTCCTATAGCTTTAAAGTCTTTGAAGTTCGCTAAGCGATTATCCGACGGATTCCCAGCGACTGGTATCCCTTGCTGCATAGCTTGTGCTACCATGTTTGCAAAATGCTGCATCGGGTCTGCTTGTTGTTGTCCCTCAGCGTTGTTGACAGATTCTTCTGCCCTTTGATTGCGAGTTCGACGTCTTGGCGGCATTATCTGGTTAAATAAAATCGTAAATTTAACTTACATTCTAAACCTTATCGCATAAGATGAGTATATTAAACTCGTTTCATTACTCAAACATAGGTTCATATTCATTTAGGGAATATTTTACATAGCATAGCACATATTGCTTTAAACATCAGCTATCCCTTTGTGGCTACAAAAGTCGGGATTCGCTTCTACCACTTGTACGAAAGTTCCTAGAATATTACTTTACATAGACATACTTATCATATTTATTACATTAAATACACCTACACAATAGAACCTATACTACCTATTCGCTACGCCTTTTTCCTTGGACAACCTTTCGCCTGATGAACTTCTATCCCACAGATAAAACATGCTCCTGGTTTATAGTCAGGACAATACAGAGTAGTATGTCCTTCATAACCGCAAAGATAACATATTCTTTTCCCTTTCTTCTTATCGGATTTTTCTATGTCATGGTCTTCTATCTTTCTTTTCCCCTTCTTGCTCGGAGCTACACACGATGTGTTGCCTGTGGCTCCCATCTGATTAATTTGGATTTTAAGCTTATTTTGTTCTTCCATTATTTCTATTAACGCTTGACGCAACTGACTATTCAATAACTTTTCTATTTCCCATAGCCTTTCCAGAGAAGAAACCTTGTTCCTCAGATCTTGCACCTCAGTTGATGCTTGATCAGCTTCAACTTTAGTGTCCGAATCACTATCTATCAGTTCCACCATCTCCGGATCTGGTATTACATTTTCTACAATAACCACATCATCCGAGGTGTTTTCATTGTGAGCCTCTATCTCAGCTATTGGCTTCGATATTAGCTCGGGTGTATGGATTTGATCCTTCTTCATGCTATATGCATATAACAAGCCTTTTCCACCTGACATCTACACACATAAATTATCCTAGTTAGTATATAGTATATACACACAACAAATAAGAGTTTTATATAAGTTATCTTTTATTTTGTTTGACGATGAATTTATCCAATTCATCTCTTTTTAAACTCTATATGAGTTATTTATATTTTCAACGTTTCCTATGTTCTAAGGTTATAGCCTAAGGTCTAGCCCACCTAAGGTTTTTAACCCTAAGCTCTGATACCAACCTATAAAGCCCCCAAATTCGGGTACTTGAAACCCGAACTCGGTGCTTCACGATACCATTTTTATGAGCGGAATTGTAAGACCCCGAATTTTTTTTTTTTATAAAATGAAATTTTCTTATTTATTATTTTGAAATAGTAAGGGTTTATTTGATTAATGTGGTTAGTTATGGGTAAAATGCGCAAATATTTTTTTAATAAGCAGGTGGTTATAAAATATTCATTGTTGTCGGGGAATATTCGTTTGGTCGTGGAATATTCTTACTGTCGGGGAATATTCGTACGACGACGTAGTCTTTTGTGGGCCCCATAACGGATAACGGTCGGATGAAGAAAACGACAAAATTGAATAACGGCGTAGTTGTTACCGTTAACACTGATGGAATACCCGGTGGTTAAAATACAGTAATACACGTGGATGCACATTATTTTTGAATTATTGATTCTTACGTAAGAAAGCACTACTCAATAATTGTTACGGTAATTACTGTTCAATATTTTATTTTATTGATTCAATAATTGCTGCGTTGATATTTTATATTATTATTGTTTCAATAATTGTCACTGCACAGTATTTTCCATTATTAGATCAATAATTCATATTATTTGAATAATATTATTAGATAACATTATTGGCAATGTCTAGAAAGTTCTGTCAAGGAGAGGTTTGGTCACCTAATTGCGCGCCAGTAAGGAGAAATCTTTATTGGAAAGCCCCCTCTTTTCTGGGAACGGCCTGGTTGTCATTATTGTGATTATGTAATATTATTTGTGAATAATTAATTATTGTTTATATGATAAGAAAATATTTATTTTATGTGGAAATAAATGAAGGAATTTTAGTATGAATTATTTGTTTAAAGTTTGGCAATTATTTCTCCGATTGAATATTCATTCATATATATATATATATATATATATATATATATATATATATATATATATATATATATATTAGCATGTGATTAATGGAAATGAGTGAACAAAATGTATTTGAATGCTTTGTTTTCAAAGTGTAGCATTGTTTTGATTGGTGGAAATGGTTGGTGGAGGAAATGGTCTGCAAAGGCATTTCAATTTATGTGTTCTCATGCGTGGGGCCTTGGAAATGAAGGATTTCATATTAGGCATTAAGCAAATTTGGAGGTAATGAATTACGAGATATCTTGCAAAGTAATGTGTGGCCCCCACCCATATGGAAAAAAAGAGGAGTTAGGCAACTAATTAGGCAGAGAAGAAAGAAAGAAAAAAGAGTTAGGCAGAATGCCTTGTTTGCTTTCTCCTTCCGTTACTATAAATAGAGGGGTAACCCTCCTTCCTCAATCACACCTTCATAATCAGAAATTCTTATTCTAGAGTATTGTGAGTATTTTTCTAGAGTATAAAGATATTTTGAATGTAGTTTTTCTGCAAGATTTTCTCAGAATAATATATGATATTCCAGTTAAATTAAGTTTCTACCAAGGTAAAGGATATTATTTTATTTTAATACTCGTAAGAAATATTATTTTCTTTCACACTCCATAGTATGGAAGGGATATTATTTCATTTCATATTCTTGAAATTTTAACTTACTATGGTAAGGATTGCTTCTATAATTCCTGAAATGATTAGAAATTTCGTTTCATCTAATATCATTTTATAGGAATATTGGTCTGAATTTTTTATCAAATTTAAAACTTTTCATGACTGGGTACTGTTCACGAGTACTGTTCACAGTTACTGTTCACGGGTACTGTTCACAGTTATTGTTCATGGGTACTGTTCACAGGTACTGTTCACAGTTACTTTTCACGGGTACTGTTCACAAAAGAAAAAAAATTATATATTTTTTTCTTCCAAGTTATCTGTTGTGACCCTTATTCTTGAAATTTAATCCATGTTTTGATCTTCATTCTTGAATTTTACTCCACTATAGTTTATTATGGGGTATTATTGAACTTGGATAAATTGAAATATGAATCCCTAATATTTGTCCTTCTGTTTCACTAGATTCGTTTTTTAAAATATTTTTCATCATCCTCAGTCCTAAATGATGATATTACTGAATATCTTTGGCCGTAGTGCAAAGATGAATGATTAATTGATAAATATCTTTGGCCCGTAGTGCAAAGATGAACGGGTGTTGAGATGAACATGGTCGACTGGTGATACAAATGAATATCTTTGGCCTGTAATGCAAAGATGAATATTTGATTAAAGATGGTTATTGATTGTTGTTACATGCATAAAATATTGATGATGGACTTTTAAATCTTAGAAGATAGTAGAACTCATTCTCTACTTGACTCTTTTAATGGTTTGCTGTTTCCGCTGCAGTTGTTGATTTAAAACTTGTTGTCTATTATATTTTATCAGATTTTTCCTGTTGAAGACTAATGATAATTTGTTGTATATTATCTTAGTAATAATATTCTTTACTGGGCTAGTTGAGCTCACCCTTTTCCTTTTTGATCCATTTTTCTTCCCAGGAGGTGAGAACATAGCAAGAACTAGCCGGGGTATGGAGTGATGATTCAGGATAGATGTATTAATAGTCCTCACTATTTTGTAAAATAGTGTATCAATAATTGTAATGAGGACACCTTTTGAGTTTGTATAATCTCTATTAGACTATATTTGTATTCAAACTCACAGTATATGTGTTGTCGTATTTTGCACGATAATTGTATTATTGAAGTTGTATTTATTTCTGTACCATGTATTTGGCGACTCAGAATGGGTGATGTATACCTATTTTGGGGGCGTCACAGTTGGTATCAGAGCTTAGGGATATGGTCTCTGGCGGAGATCGGAGAATAGAACTAGGAGGGGAGAGACGAGTAATCATTCGCTAGTGTGTCATACCTAAGCTTATTTGTTGGTCAGTCGAAGTATATGGTTAATATGTGATATATTAATTTTTTTAATTAACCCTTGTTTTATGATAGTATTTAAGAATGGCTGCTGAGAACGTTAACTATGGAGTGTATGAGACTATGGACCAACCTTTAGTCACAAACCAGGAGAACGTACAACAGGAAGGCAATATTCCTCTTGTAAACAACACTACTGAGCAAATGATGAATGATGGAATGTTTAGAAACTTTTTGCAGTTCATGCAAAATCAGACGAGGGAGACTCGTGCACAAAATACGGGTGAAAATGCTAGCAATGCGCGGCTTGTCACTACTAGAATTTAAGGGAAAGCCGGATCCGATCATGGCAAAAACGTGGGTCAAGCAAATTATCAAGATATTCGATGTCTTGGGATGCACGAAGGAACAGAAGGTTCCATTCACCACCTTTATGTTCCGCGGTGATGCAGACTACTGGTGGGAGTCTGTGAAGCGTACCCAGCCAGCCACACTCAATATGTCTTGGAAAATATTTCAGAAACTATTCAATGACAAGTACTTTCCTGAAAGTATTCGTCATATGAAGGAGGTGGAGTTTATCAGACTGGAACAAAATAACATGACGGTGTCCCAGTACGAGGTGAAGTTTACAGAGTTATCCAGGTTTGCACCTCATTTGGTCGAGAATGAGGAACAAATGATGAGGATGTTTTTGAGAGGTATAAAGTCCGAGATTCGGCAATATCTTATCTCTCATAAATTTTATTTATATTCAGATGTTGTAAACATGGCTCAATTATTAGAGCGAGATAACGAGTACGTTCAACCGATGGACCACAACTAGGATCATACCGGTGACAGCAGTCATTAGAACAACGATAACCAGTAGAGAAAGAAAAATACGGACAAGAGCGGCAACCACTCTGGTGATAATCATGGCCATGAGAATAGAAGAAGCAAGTCGGGGGGAGTTTTTAAAAAGAGGAGATTCAACAATGACACTGTGAAGACGTCAGCACCAGCAGCAACTGGTTTTAAGGGAGGAGAACGACCACCGGTTGTATGCTATAAATGTGGAAAAGAGGGACATATTAGCTAAACTATCCACAACAGTTCAAGGTATGCTATAAATGTGGAAAGGAAGGACATATCGCTCGAGATTGTACTGTAGCGAAACCAAGTCCGGCGGGGATGGTGACTCAAAAGGCTGTCCCAGAAAAGTCAAAGTCAACGGTTCCTGGAAGAGCGTTTGTCGTAACTGGTCATAGTGCGAGGAACCCAAACGAGGTGATCACGGGTAAGCTAATCATAAATTCTTGCGAAGTTTATACCTTACTAGATACTGGTGCTACCCATTCATTTATTTCTCCTACTTGTGCTCAACGTTTAAACTTGACACCTGAGAAATTGGACTTTGACTTATCTGTGGAGACTCCGTTAGGAGAAACTTTCATCACATCCATTGTTTATAAATCTTGTTTGATCCAAGTTGGCACCATCACCTTACCTGTTGACCTTATCTCTTTAAAGATACTTACATTTGATATGATTTTAGGGATTGATTGGTTAACTACTCATCATGCCAAAATTGATTATTTTCGTAAGGTTGTTAGTTTTCATATTCCTAACCAACCTGTTATTCGAATTCAAGCAACCAAACCATTGAAGTCAAACTCTTTAATATCAAGTCATAAAGTCATTCGTTTATTAAAAAACGTATGTCAAGCTTTCTTAGCCCATGTCACAGACTTGAACAAAAACACGTCAGATTTGAATAATATTTTTGTTGTTAGAGAATTTCCTGACGTATTTCCTGAAGAATTTCTTGGCCTACCTCCAGAGAGTGATATTGAATTTTGTATCATCTTTGAATCCGGTACAAAACCCACTTCTAAAATCTCATATTGAATGGCTCCTATTGAACTTCAGGAGTTAAAAACCTAACTGTAGAAGTTTGTACCCAAGCCTTTATCTGGTGACTTACTTTGTGAAATGCACTGAAGCCAGACTCTCCGTAGGGGACGCCATATTCGTGCGGTAGTAAACTGATATGTGTCATTGTGACGTACTATCCAAGATTGGGATATGAGTCACAGTTGAGAGCAACCTAAGTCAGTAATCGAAATACGTAGCTTTCTATGCTTAGCTGGTTATTATCGATGATTTTGTGGAAAGATTTTCTCGAATCGCTACTGCATTAACTCAGTTGACTCATAGAGATACAAAATTTGAATGGAGCAAGGAATGTGGGAAGAGCTTCGAAGAACTCAAGGGGAGACTCATTTTGGTACATGTTCTGACCATACCATCCTGGAAAAGCGAACGTGGTAGCTGACGTATTGAGTAAAACATCGTATACAAGTACAAGTGCGATACTTTCAAAGACCCATTTTGTATGACTTACAAATGATAGAGATAGAGTTGAAGACTCTAGGTACCCATGTGATGATATACGAGTATAATCGACTTTTATCGATAAAGTTAAAATCGCTCAAGCTACACACCGGAGCTGATGAATATAAAGAAGGAGGTGCAAGAAGTTGTTATTTCGAAAGCGAGAATTGGTGATGTGAGGAAAGCTCATACCTTCGATTTATTGGTCAATTTGAAATCCTCGATCGAGTAGGAACTGTGGCCTATAGACTCGTTTTACCACCTAGTATGACGCGTGTTCATAACGTTTTTTACGTATCAAAGTTACGAAATTACGTGGACGACCCGAACCACGTCATTAAGTTAGAACCGGACGAGATAGCCGACGACTTAACGTACGAGGAGGTACCTATTAAGATTTTGGATAGGAAGGAGCATGTCCTACGCACAAAGGTCATACCACAAGTCAAAGTTTTGTGGAGGAACCATACTATTGAAGAAATGACCTAGAAGTTGGAAACAGAAACGAAAGCGAGGTATCCTCATCTTTTCGAAATACCAGGTACGTATGTCAATTTCGAGGACGAAATTTTATAAGGAGGGGAGGTTGTAAGACCCCAATTTTTTTTTTATAAAATGCAATTTTTTTTATTTATTATTTTGAAATAGTAAGGGTTTATTTGATGAATGTGGTTAGTTATGGGTAAAATGCGCAAATATTTTTTTAAATAAGCAGGTGGTTATAAAATATTCATTGTTGTTGGGGAATATTCGTTTGGTCGTGGAATATTCTTGTTGTCGGATAATATTCGTACGACGGCGCAGTCTTTTGTGGGCCCCATAACGGATAACGGTCGGATGAAGAAAACGGCAAAATTGAATAACGGCGTAGTTGTTACCGTTAACACTGTTAGAATACCCGGTGGTTAAAATACAGTAATACACGTGGATGCACAGTATTTTTGAATTATTGATTCTTACGTAAGAAGGCACTACTCAATAATTGTTACGGTAATTACTGTTCAATATTTTATTTTATTGATTCAATAATTGCTGCGTTGATATTTTATATTATTGTTGTTTCAATAATTGTCACTGCACAGTATTTTCCAATATCAGATCAATAATTCATATTATTTGAATAATATTATTAGATAACATTATTGACAATGTCTAGAAAGTTCTGTCAAGGAGAGGTTTGGTCACCTAATTGCGCGCCAGTAAGGAGAAATCTTTATTGGAAAGCCCCCTCTTTTCTGGGAACGGCCTGGTTGTCATTATTGTGATTATGTAATATTATTTGTGAATAATTAATTATTGTTTATATGATAAGAAAATATTTATTTTATGTGGAAATAAATGAAGGAATTTTAGTATGAATTATTTGTTTAAAGTTTGGCAATTATTTCTCCGATTGAATATTCATTCATATATATATATATATATATATATATATATATATATATATATATATATATATATATATATTAGCATGTGATTAATGGAAATGAGTGAACAAAATGTATTTGAATGCTTTGTTTTCAAAGTGTAGCATTGTTTTGATTGGTGGAAATGGTTGGTGGAGGAAATGGTCTGCAAAGGCATTTCAATTTATGTGTTCTCATGCGTGGGGCCTTGGAAATGAAGGATTTCATGTTAAGCATTAAGCAAATTTGGAGGTAATGAATTACGAGATATCTTGCAAAGTAATGTGTGGCCCCCACCCATATGGAAAAAAAGAGGAGTTAGGCAACTAATTAGGCAGAGAAGAAAGAAAGAAAAAAGAGTTAGGAAGAATGCCTTGTTTGCTTTCTCCTTCCGTTACTATAAATAGAGGGGTAACCCTCCTTCCTCAATCACACCTTCATAATCAGAAATTCTTATTCTAGAGTATTGTGAGTATTTTTCTAGAGTATAAAGATATTTTGAATGTAGTTTTTCTGCAAGATTTTCTCAGAATAATATATGATATTCCAGTCAAATTAAGTTTCTACCAAGGTAAAGGATATTATTTTATTTTAATACTCGTAAGAAATATTATTTTCTTTCACACTCCATAGTATGGAAGGGATATTATTTCATTTCATATTCTTGAAATTTTAACTTACTATGGTAAGGATTGCTTCTATAATTCCTGAAATGATTAGAAATTTCGTTTCATCTAATATCATTTTATAGGAATATTGGTCTGAATTTTTTATCAAATTTAAAACTTTTCATGACTGGGTACTGTTCACGAGTACTGTTCACAGTTACTGTTCACGGGTACTGTTCACAGTTATTGTTCATGGGTACTGTTCACAGGTACTGTTCACAGTTACTTTTCACGGGTACTGTTCACAAAAGAAAAAAAATTATATATTTTTTTCTTCCAAGTTATCTGTTGTGACCCTTATTCTTGAAATTTAATCCATGTTTTGATCTTCATTCTTGAATTTTACTCCACTATAGTTTATTATGGGGTATTATTGAACTTGGATAAATTGAAATATGAATCCCTAATATTTGTCCTTCTGTTTCACTAGATTCGTTTTTTAAAATATTTTTCATCATCCTCAGTCCTAAATGATGATATTACTGAATATCTTTGGCCGTAGTGCAAAGATGAATGATTAATTGATAAATATCTTTGGCCCGTAGTGCAAAGATGAACGGGTGTTGAGATGAACATGGTCGACTGGTGATACAAATGAATATCTTTGGCCTGTAATGCAAAAATAAATATTTGATTAAAGGTGGTTATTGATTGTTGTTACATGCATAAAATATTGATGATGGACTTTTAAATCTTAGAAGATAGTAGAACTCATTCTCTACTTGACTCTTTTAATGGTTTGCTGTTTCCGCTGCAGTTGTTGATTTAAAACTTGTTGTCTATTATATTTTATCAGATTTTTCCTGTTGAAGACTAATGATAATTTGTTGTATATTATCTTAGTAATAATATTCTTTACAAGATATTTTGAACGTAGTTTTTGAACGTAGTTTTTTTGCAAGATTTTCTCAGAATAATATCTGATATTCCAGTCAAATCCAGTTTCTACCAAGGCAAAGGATATTATTTTATTTCAATACTCGTAAGAAATATTATTTTCTTTCACACTCCATAGTATGGAAGGGATATTATTTCATTTCATATTCTCTAAATTTCAACTTACTATGGTAAGGATTGCTTCTATAATTCCTGAAATGATTAGAAATTTCGTTTCATCTAATATCATTTTATAGGAATATTGGTCTGAACTTTTTATCAAATTTGGAACTTTTCATGACTGGGTACTGTTCATGAGTACTGTTCACAGTTACTGTTCACGGGTACTGTTCACGAGTACTGTTCACAGTTATTGTTCATGGGTACTGTTCACGGGTACTGTTCACAATTACTGTTCACGGGTACTGTTCACAGAAGAAAAAAAATTATATTTTTTTTTCTTCCAAGTTATTTGTTGTGACCCTTATTCTTGAAATTTAATCCATGTTTTGATCTTCATTCTTGAATTTTACTCCACTATAGTTTATTATGGGGTATTATTGAACTTGGATAAATTGAAATATGAATCCCTAATATTTGTCCTTCTGTTTCACTGGATTCGTTCTTTAAAATATTTTTTTATCATCCTCAGTCCTAAATGATGATATTACTGAATATCTTTGACAGTAGTGCAAAGATGAATGATTAACTGATGAATATCTTTGGCCCGTAGTGCAAAGATGAACAGGTGTTGAGATAAACATGACCGACTGGTGATACAAATGAATATCTTCGGCCTGTAGTGCAAAGATGAATATTTGATTAAAGATGGTTATTGATTGTTGTTACAGGGATAAAATATTGATGATGGACTTTTAAATCTTAGAAGATAGTAGAACTCATTCTCTACTTGACTCTTCTAATGGTTTGTTGTTTCCGCTACAGTTGCTGATCTAAACTTGCTGTCTATTATATTTTATCAGATTTTTCCTGTTGAAGACTAATGATAATTTGTTGTATATTATCTTAGTCATAATATTCTTTACTGGGCTAGTTGAGCTCACCCTTTTTCTTTTTGTTCCATTTTTCTTCCTAGGAGGTGAGAACATAGCAAGAACTAGCCGGGGTATAGAGTGATGATTCAGGATAGATGTATTAATAGTCCTCACTATTTTGTAAAATAGTGTATCAATAATTGTAATGAGGACACCTTTTGAGTTTGTATAATCTCTATTAGACTATATTTGTATTCAAACTCACAGTATATGTGTTGTCATATTTTGCACGACAATTGTATTACTGAAGTTGTATTTATTTCTGTACCATGTATTTGGCGACTCAGAATGGGTGATGTATACCTATTTTGGGGGCGTCACAGGAATAATACTAATAATAATAACAATAATATAAAGATCAAATTAATTTACATTTCATCATAGTCTAATCCCTAAGTACGAGACCTTTAAACATTCATTACATAACATGATAGATAATATATAAATCATACTTGTCTTAATAATATCGAACTAATACATAAACTACCACGAATCTTATTTGATTATCTTTCCTTTTCCTTTGTTCCTGCATGAGCTTTCTGGTTCTTCACACTTAGCTAAAAACATTTAAATTAAGCAAGGATGAGCATTTGAGTGTCCAGCAAGTAATAACAATTATAATTATACTTAGCTGAAAGGATTAAATGTTATCTTTATACATCACTTCTACAACGATTCAATAGTTGTGAAGTAAATTGATCCGATAATAATAACATAACAATTCTATCAAAAATTTTTGAAACTACGTATTGACTATAAAGGGGGTTTAAGTGACATACTATGAACATTATTTTAAATTTTTGATAAGGTTTAGTAGAACTTCATCTGTAAACCGTCATAACTTACGGGCGCGAGGGTGATCATCCTAATGAGCCATGTATTGATCAATACTACATTGCAAGAACGATATGATCGTTCACTCTGTCCGCCTTGGGCGCATAAAAGTTTTCCCGTGATCGGGATGCTCATACTTAGTCTGGAATCCGAACCAAAACAATTTAATTGGATACAAAAAGGTTTTATCTCATTCAACGATATTTCTGAATCTGTGTCTAGCTGGGTCGAATAGCTTAGACATCTTTATATATATATATATATATATATATATATATATATATATATATATATATATATATATATATATATATATATATATATATATTTATATAACAATATTTCGAAATTAACGAACATAATATATATATGAATTATATAATATAATATCATGTTGATAAACAATGATCGGATATAATATATACGACAATAAAGTTGATAATCTAGTATAATAATAATATAATTTGAAACTTCTTACTCATGTCCATTGCATAAAGGAAATACAAAGGTAAGATACTTGCCTGATGCGCTGCTTACAGTTCGTAACTTAGTTCTATCTTTATATAACACCTATCAGTAATAAGATCATTTTACTGATTAGAATAACATATTCCAACATATAATACTGCTTATTGCAGTCAACACATAACTTAATCACATTGTCACATATGTTTAACAACTATTGAATCACAAATAAACACATATCTAATCAAATTATCTAAGTCCAGATCAATTTCTGAAACATGTAGGTGTATCGACTGCTTTATCGGGTAATTATCGAGTCTAAGACTCTATCCTGTAACTTAGTATCAGTTATATTATTTTTAAATGACTTAATAAAATTTTAACACATTTATTATAATTTATCATGAATTTTCAAACATCGGAATCATTATTAAATGATTTAAATATTAAACAATTCTATTATCATTAATATTTAATTAATATTAAATTATTAATGAAACCATTTCCAAAATATTAAAGTTATTTATAATAACTTAGAATATTTTTAAAGTATTTATATTACCCTTAAATAATTTTTAAAACATTTAAAATTATTTTTAAATAATTATCATTAATATTAAAGTATTAATATTTTATTTATCAAAATATTAAAAGTCATTAAGTATAACTTAAAAGATTTTTAATTCATTTATATCCATTTTAAATGATTTTTAAATCATTAAAACCATTTTAAAACTATTTATTTAATATAAATATTAAATAAACTAATTATCATAATTATTAAATTATTAATGAAAATTACCTTAACATAAAATATTTTTAAACCTCTTATTGTCATTTAAAATAATTTTTATAATATAAAAATTATTTTTAACCCATTTATTTAATACATTTATTAAATAAATTTAATATCATTAATATTCAAATAAATAGTAATATTAATGAAAAATATGTCAATTTATTAAAAGTTAATTTTTATAATTTAAAATAATTTTTAAAACTGATTTTATAATTTTTAGAAATTTATTTCTATTTTTAAAGTATTTTTCAAAAATTAAGAAATTAAATTAATTAAATCCGTCGCTAAAGGCTTTAGCGACGATTTCTGTCGCAATAGGTGTTCTTGAGGGCCAAGAACACTGAAATTTAGTGGTTAAGGTACCTACTTTGATCGACTTTAATTTTCAGTCTACACATGTTCTGAACAATCTTAAGGATTGATCATGTATTGTTTATGTAATACTACATGAATCAAGCATCAAATAAGTCATACAAACACATAGTACGAAGATCTGACCACTCAAAGTCATTGTCAGAACTTTCTGGGTTTTCCAGAAAACCCAGTTAGCTTCTAGGTCCATTTTGAGGCTTTAATTTCTATAGGTTCTGATATCTGTAAAGGTGTTCTAATGGTTTATATTCATAGTCCATATGGTAAGGTACATTTATCAATCATTAGGTCAGTCAAACAACATCAAAATCATTAGATAGCAACCGGTCAAAGGTTGTTAGAAAACCTTGTTCATACAGTTTCGGGGTTTTCCAGAAAACCGCATCTGTGAACGAGTAGGGTAGTTTGACTTAAATAACTTTCATTCTTATGGTTATCTAGGTGATTTATGAGCACATATATGTAGTACACATACCAGAGTATAGTCTAGATACATTAACACAATAAAAATATCAAAAGCATGCAAGATCTGGGATCAGGAACATCTTGTCAGACACTGAAAAAACAGATTCTGGGTTGTCCAGAAAATGTAAGTCAATGCCGAGTAGGATACTTTGACCATCCACTACTTACAATATGTTGATTGTATGAGTGATTTAAAAGCATGGATCTGGAGTACAACTAACAGGCAACAAATTAGATACAACAACATCAACAAAACACGTAACACATGATAGTTATAGGCTTGAGAAAATGTTGTCAGACAGTGTTCTTGAGTTTCTAGGCTGCCCAGAAACTCTTGGTTATGCTCGGTCAACTGAGTTTAACCTTGAATAACTTTTGTTCTGGACATGATCTAAGCCTGATTTCAAGTCCAGAGCAAAGTCCATATAACATACTACAAGACCAAACATTAAAACAACAAAAACACAAAACATACTGAGATCTATGGGACCTGACATTAGGTTGTCAGACCATATTTCTCAGTTTTCCAGATTTTGAAAATCTTCAAATCCGAGCCTATTGATATTATAGATCTAACATCTATAAACTCAGATCATCATTATACACTATATTCAACATGTTTTTACATAAAAACACAACATCTAACATGGGATTAATGGACAGATTTTTCAAGTTAGGTTTATACCTTCTATGAACAAGTTTTGATTCCAGCTTCTGAATCTGTTAAAGATGTTTGTGGGGCTTGAATATATGACTGAAATACTGTAACGACCCCAAAATCTATACAATTTAAATCCCGACTTTGGTCGTTAACCAAACATTCAACCTCTAAATAATACATCATTATTCGATGTTAAACTTAATAAAATTGCGGAAATATTTAAAACTTTTATACATTTCCTTCTTTCTTTCCCTGAATCGCAATCATTACATTACATCTCTTTGATTCAATCTTATATCATGAATCGTTGCAACAAAATGACTATACAAAGTCTTACATCATAACTAAATATCCATATACATTGGATAGCTGAACTTACAATTCAACAACATGTTACGTTCAAAATATGAAATACATTTCTCATAAAACATAAGTAATCTTCGTGAATATAGATCTCTATAACTCACATAGCACGTATCTTTACCTTAAAATCTTGACCTGCAAAAGTGGTTATTTGCAAGAGTGAGCTCGACAGCCCAGCAAAGTCAAACAGTTTTCATGCATCACATAGCACATAATAACATGCTCGATATACATCTCATTAAAGTAACATGGCATACATGCTTTTAATTCACATAGCAAATATAAAGATTGAGTTCCTTACTCAATCATCATTACTTAGCCAAAACAATGCAGTCATATATTCACTTTAACATTTCATGATTTCAACATGCATAACATATCATGCAATTTAAAACAGTTCATCAAGTCCACATAAAAAATAGGAACCGAAAGACTTGCCTTGATCGTTGTTTACCAATAATAGCTTAACAGCTTACAGTTATCTGCACTTCACGTGCCCTACACAATTATATAATCATACACATCAACTATTAGTCACATAACAACACATAGCAATTGTAATATAAACTCTACTCCACATCTCATAATCTTTCCTGTTAATAAATACACAATGGTCAATTAGATTGTGTTAACTTTTCGACTTATGACTCACTATATTTTTTCTTAGTCAAACTCGAAGTTCAAGTGCTTAAGTCTTGCTAGGACTACTTATTGGTTTTATATTAAACCCATTCCATATCTTATAATATCCATTTCAATGGAATTGAAATACTTTTTAAGTTCATTAACACTTGGCACGACGTTTCGACGTTCAATCGTCACACGCCCGATTTGCCTCTCTTGTGTATGCTTACTATGCTTCTATAACTTATCTAATACATTATTTATTAATGTTAAGCATCATTATATTTACTAAGATTCATGTTTTATAACTTAAGACATCATCTTTTACGGTCTAGAGCACTACACATGCATATGTGCATGCCTGACACCCTCCGATTGCCTCCGAAAACACAATATTCCTAAAGATGACCATTTTTACCCATCCTAATGACCTCAAATTGAAAAACTTAAAGAACTAAAGTTGTAGGTCTACTCGTCCTCGTTTCGGATCATCTTGAATCACCTCAATCGGAGTTCGTATGAGGAAGTTATGGCCATTTTACTACAGGAGGTCAAAACTGTCCAAGTTAGATTTCTGTCCCCGCGCTGGGGCGCGAGTACTAAGCCAACTAGTGGCGCTGGGGCGCGAGATTGGCGCTGGGGCGCGAATTTTGGCGCCGGGGCGCGATTTTTGGCGCTGGGGCTCAAATTTTGGCGCTGGGGCGCCGAAACTTGCAGAACCCAACCACGAAGAACAGAACAAAGCTACTGTCTTTATTTTTAACAGCAATTAACCCCAATTAACATGTATAACCTAAGCCAATTACACATATACACATTACCCAACATGTATATACTAATTACCAACGACTAAACCACGATTCTAAAAATCTTAAATCATTGAAAATATTATTTTAAAAACCAAACTCCATAACTGACGTTTATTTACACAGTGAACATGGTACCCAAAATTTATACACTAATTTGATTCCTTGAGACTAAGATTCTCTAAATTTCATACCTAATTAACATAATCACACTTCAATTTCATAACTTCACAATTAACATATACTAATTTTGATATTTCTACAAACCACTTTCATACATGAATGTTTACTGTAAAAATTAATTCTTCTTTCTATGTGAATGGTAGCATACTTCTCATATATACATACATGTGCTAATATAACAATTACAGTTACAAATACACATAATATCATACGTAATTATAAAAACATGATTTCCATACAATTTTTGTAAAACTTTATAACATACACAGTGATATTCAATAAAATTATACCGTAATATTTTTTTAAAGTTTTATATACATACCTTCACTTGCTTGGCCACCACTTGTTAAAACTCAGAACTTTCTCTCCAACCCTTGACAGGCTCTCTCAAAACTCTCATGCACCCTTCTTTTAGCAGACAACTCTTTTCTTAGACTCGAGTTTAACAATAAGACGTAAACCCAAAACCCAACTGATAACTCAGTGGTAAACACAAGAACGGTTATGGCCATAATAAGCCTAATAATTGACATCGGTTATAAAACGTATAACTTATAAATATATATATTTTATTTATTAGTAATTTAAATTTCAAATTCCAAAAGCCGTAGGGCTTTGTTTGGTAAAAACTATTTAAAAGTTAAACACTTAATACCAATAAGTTTTGTTTGGCACAAATCAAATTAAACTACTTTGATTTATTTTAATAACTAATTACAATATAGTTATTTGTCACACTTCTAATTAATTAAGTTTTCATACTTAATTTAATTAATTCTAATAACAATTCATTGTATAATATAATAATTTATTTAATCATTATACATTCTCTAACTTAATTATTAAATTAAATTAGATTACTATTTCAAAGTAATTACTTTCCTTAACTCATTAATTATTTATTAAATAAATAAATAATCAAATCACATCAAATCAATTAAACAAATACTTATTCAACAATAAACACATCCATTAAATATTTATATAATTTAATAAATATTTAAATATTATAATAAAAATCTGGATTGTTACAAATACTTTTATATTTCGTTGGTTTTAGTGAGAGAGAGAATTGGTTGAATGTTGTGCAAAAATTAGGCTAGCAAATGATTTTTTCTCTCTTTCTCTCCAATCTATTTATAGTTGTCCAAGATGCATGTATGGCTGATTATAGTGGCTGATCTGCTGAGATTGTCCCATGGGAAGTCAAGGTTTGGCCAACAACTGCAACAACTAACACTTGGCAAAATCTAATATTGCAAGAGGGGTATTTTAGTCTTTTCGCTTGCATTTATAATGGCATTTGAGTAATCTTGTCCCAAACCCTTAGGGTTTGATCCTTAGGGTTTAACCCTAAGGTTTAGAATATAGCATTTGTAGGATTTTAAATTTAGGGTTTAATAAAATAAATATTAGTTTCTAAAAATAAAAAATTAGGGTTTGTTAATTAGATTAGGTTTCTAATTAATTTATACAGGAACATAAGGGTTTAGTATCACTAATTATAATTAACCTTACTAATTGAATAATTAGGGCTTACTATTTTGATAATTAGGGTTACCAAATTACAATTAGGGTTTTTAATTACCAAATTAGTGTTTTTAGATTTTAATTATGATTTACCTAATTAATCATTTAATACACAACATAAATTATATAACACAGTTATATACTAGTCTTGACTTTCTCATGTGAATTTTAGAAATAGGGTTAAATAAATTAATGCTAGGGTTTGGTCATAATTGTGACGCCCCCAAAATAGGTCTAATCCACAACCCATTTTAGGTCGCCAAAATACATGGTACAGAAACAACTACAACTTCATTAATACAAGTGTCGTGCAAAATACGACAACACATAAACTGTGAGTTTAAATACAAATATTGTCTTCTAGACAATATCCACACTCAAATAAATTCTCATCACAATTATTGATACATTATTTTACAAAAATGGTGAGGACTACGAAACAATTCTCTAGAACCATCATTCCACACCTCAACTCGTACTCGCTACATTCTCGCCTCCTAAGAAGAAAAATGGAACAATAAGGAAAAGGGTGAGCTCAACTAGCTCAGTAAAGAATATTATGACTAAGATAATATAGAACAAATTATCGTTAGTCTTCAACAGGGAAAAATTTAATAGAATACAATAGACAACAAGTTTTACATCAATATTCGCAGCGGAAATAATAATTCATTAGAAGAATTAAGTAGAGAATGAAATCTACTATCTTCTATATATGAATTTAAAAGTCCATCATCAATATTTTATCCCTGTAACATCAATCAACATATATCTGGAAATTAAATATTCATCTTTGCACTACAGGCCAAATATATTCATCAGTTGGTCATGTTCATCTAAACACCTGTTCATCTTTGCACTACGGGCCAAAGATATTCATCAGTTGGTCATGTTCATCTAAACACCTGTTCATCTTTGCACTACGGGCCAAAGATATTCATAAAAAATCATTCATCTTTGCACTACATGCCAAAGATATTCATTAATATCATCATTTAGGACTGAGGATGATGAAAAATATTTTAAAGAAAACGAATCCAGTGAAACAAAAGAGTAGATATTAAGGATTCGTATTTCAGCTATTCCATGTCCAAAAATACCTCATAAATAATCATAGTGGAGTAAAATTCAAGAATGATCAAAACATGGATACAATCAAAGCTAGTATCCAGAATGGATATTTTGGACAAAAAGAAGAAAATTATATTTTTCGGTGAATAGTGCCGTATTCGTGAATAGTACCGTATACGTGAATAGTGCCGTATACGTGAATAGTAACTCCGACACCAAAAGATAGAAATTTCACAAAAAACTTTATTATGCTTCGTGAATAGTACTCGTGAATAGTAACTCGTGAATAGTAACTCATGAATAGTAACTTATGAATAGTAACTCATGAATAGTAACTCATGAATAGTAACCCCGACATGAAAAAGTTCTAAATTTGATAAAAAGTTTCAACCAATATTTCGGCATAATGATATTGAAGAAATAATATCATTTATGAATAAAATAACATCCCTTACCTCGTAAAGACATTACTTCTAGTTGAAACACCGGATATAGGCTATGACTTGAACTTGTACCGTATAGCAACACTCAAAGTATTAAAATACTCACAAGAATACGCTCACTAATATAGAGAGAGAAAGAGATAGAAGATTTTAGTTTCTGGTGTGATTTTCAATTCTAACATAAGCACCCTATTTATAGGAAAATACTTTGAACACCAAAGCAGAAAATTGAATATAATAATATTATTTATAAACAAAATTCCTAAGCACACCACCAGCTGATTTCAACCATTTAACACATGCCCCTCAATTGAAAAAAGCGTTTTTCTTAAAAATAATAATTAAAACTTCCAAAAATCAATTATTTCGGAATTACGGAACTTCAATAATTCATAATAAATAGCCCTTTAATCAGAAAATTTAAATCTTGCGAGTTTTTATAGGAAATTCAATTCTCTACAACTTTGCAGAAGAAAGTTTTTCCAAATTCTAAACAGAAATTGACCGAAATCCATAAACGGGCAATTTTATAGGCTATAATCATATTTCAGTCAAGAAATGGATCCACCGACGCACAAAACATGTGTTAATCATTTAATGCAACAAAAATACTCTTTCTCCTCATATACTCATATATCCCACATTAATTGTAAAAATATCACCATTAATATATTATTAAAATAATATATTTAAATAAATTATTTTATGAGAAAAAGATAAAATATTAATTTTCAACAATTGTCACATTAAAATTTTTCTCCATCTATATCCACATAAAATCAATATTTTTTTATCATATAAATCAATAATTAATTATTCATAAATAATATTATCGAATCACAATACTGACAACCAGGCAGTTCCCAGGAAAGAGGGGGCTTTCCAATAATGATCTCTCCTTACTGACGCACAATTAGATGACCAAACCTCTCCTTAGACAGAACTTTCTAGACATTACCAATAATGTTATCTAATAATATTATTCAGATAATATGAATTATTGCTCCGGTAATAGAAAATACTGTGTAGTGACAATTATTAAAACAACAGTAATATAAAATATCAACGCAACAATTATCAATAAAATAAAATACTGAACAGTAATTACTGTAACCATTATTGAGTAGTGCCTTCTTACGTAAGAATCAATAATTGGTGCAATACAGTGTGCTACTGTGCAACAACGCGTATTACTGTGTTTAACCACCGGGTATTCCAACAGTATTAACGGTAACAACTACGCCGTTATTTATAAACAACTTATATTTGTCGTTTTCTTCATCCAATCGCTTTCTGTTATGGGGCCCACAAAAGACTGCGCCGTCGTACGAATATTCTCCGACAGAAAGAATATTCCACAACCAAACGAATATTCTCCGACAACAATGAATATTTTATAACCACCTGCTTATTTAAAATATTTGCGCATTTTACCCATAAATAACCTCATTAATCAATTTAACCCTTACTATTTCAAAATAATAAATAGAGAAAATTAAATTTCATTTATTAATAATTCGGGGTCTTACAACCTCCCCTCCTTATGAAATTTCGTCCTCGAAATTGACGTACGTACCTGGTATTTCGAAAAGATGAGGATACCTCGCTTTCATTTCCGTTTCCAACTCCCAGGTCATTTCTTCAATAGCATGGTTCCTCCACAAAACTTTAACTTATGGTATGATCTTAATGCGTAGGAGATGCTCTTTCCTATCCAAGATCTTGACAGGTACCTCTTCATACGTTAAGTCTTCAGCTATCTCGTCTGGTTCTAACTCAATAACGTTGTTTGGGTCTTTCACATATTTACGTAGCACAGATATATGAAAAACATTATGAACACGAGACATACTTGGAGGTAACGCGAGTCTATAGGCCACATTTCATCGAGGATTTCAAATGGACTAATAAATCAAAGATTTGAGCTTTCCTCACATCGCCAATTCTCGCTTTAGGAATAACAACTTCTTGCATCTTCTTCTTCATATTCATCAACTCCGATGTGTAGCTTGAGCGATTTTAACTTTATCGATAAAAGTCGATTTTACTCGTATATCATCACATGGGTACCTAGAGTCTTCAACTATATCTCTATCATTTGAAAGTCATACAAAATGGGTCTTTGACAATATTGCACTTGTACTCGTATACGATATTTTACTCAACACGTCAACTACCACGTTCGCTTTTCCAGAATGGTATGGTCAGAACATGTGCCGAAATGAGTCTCCTCGTGAGTTCTTTGAAGCTCTTCCCACATTCCTTGCTCCATTCAAATTTTTTTATCTCTATGAGTCAACTGAGTTAATGGAGTAGCAATTCGAGAAAATCTTTCCATAAAATCTTCGATAATAACCAGCTAAGCATAGAAAGCTACGTATTTCGATTACTAACTTAGGTTTGCTCTCAACTGTGACTCATATCCCAATCTTGGATAGCACGTCACAATGACACCTATCAGTTTACTACCACACGAATATGGCATCCCCTACGGAGAGTCTGGCTTCAATGCATTCCACAAAGGAAGTCACCAGGTAGAGGCTCGATTATCAACTTCTATAGTTGGGTTTTTAACTCCTGAAGTCCAATAGGAGCCATTCGATATGATATTTTAGAAATGGGTTTTGTACCGGGTTCAAAGTCGATACAAAATTCAATATCACGCTCTGGGAGTAAGCCAAGAAATTCTTCAGGAAATACGTCAGGGATTTTACTAACAACAAAAATATCATTCAAATCTGACGTATTTTTTGTTCAAGTCCATAACATGACTAAGAAAGCTTGACATCCGTTTTTCAATAAACGAATGACTTTACGACTTGATATGAAAGAGTTTGACTTCAATGGTTTGGTTGCTTGAATTCGAATAACAGGTTGCTTAGGAATATGAAAACTAACAACCTTACAATCAATTTTGATATGATGAGTAGTTAACCAATCAATTCCTAAAATCACATCAAAAGTAAGTATCTTTAAAGAGATAAGGTCAACAGGTAATGTGATGGTGCCAACTTGTATCAAACAAGATTTATAAACAATGGATGTAACAAAAGTTTCTCCTAACGGAGTTTCAACAGATAAGTCAAAGTCTAATTTTCTCCGGAGTCAAGTTTAAACGTTGAGCACAAGCAGGAGAGATAAATGAATGGGTAGCACCGGTATCTAGTAAGGTATAAACTTCGCAAGAATTTATAATTAACTAACCAGTGCTAACTTCGTTTGGGTTCCTCGTATGTTGACCAGTCACGAAAAACGCTCTTCTAGGAACCGTTGACTTTGACTTTTCTGGGACAGCCTTTTGAGTCACCATCCCCACTGGACTTGGTTTCGATATAGTGCAATCTCGAGCGATATGTCCTTCCTTTCCACAATTATAACATACCTTAAACTGTTGTGGGCAGTTTGGGCCGATATGTCCTTCTTTTCCGCACTTATAGCATATGACCGGTGGTCGTTCTCCTTCCTTGGAACCAGTTGTTGCTGGTGCTGACATCTTCGTATTGTCATTGTTGAATCTCCTTTTTTTAAAATCTCCTCCCGACTCGCTTCTTCTATTTTCATAGCCACGATTACCACCAGAGTGATTGTCGTTCTTGTCTGTATTTTTCTTTCTCCGCTGGTTATCATTGTTCTGATGACTGCTGTCACCGATATGATCCTGGTTGTGGTCCCTCGATTGACCATACTCGTTATCTCGCTCTAATAATTGAGCCCTGTTGACAACATCTGAATAGAGAGAAAATTTATGAGAAATGAGATATTGACGTATGCCGGGTTTCAAACCTCTCAGAAACATCCGCGTCATACGTTCCTCATTCTCCACCAAATGAGGTGCAAACTTGGACAACTCTGCGAATTTTGCCTCGTACTGGGACACCGTCATGTTATTCTGCTCCAGTCTAATAAACTCTACCTCCTTCATATGGCGAATACTTTCAGGAAAGTATTTTTCGTTGAAAAGTTTCTGAAACGTTTCCCAAGACATGCTGAGTGCGGCAGGCTGGGTCCGTTTCACAGACTCCCACCAGTAGTCTGTCTCGCCACGGAATATAAAGGTGGCGAATGGAACCTTCTGTTCCTCCGTGTATCCCAAGACATCGAATATCTCGGTAATTTGCTTGACCCATGTTTCCGCCATGATCGGATTCGGCTTTCCCTTAAATTCTGGTGGTCCTAATTCTTTGAACTGCTTGGCTGTGACAAACCGTGAATTGCTATCATTTCCTCCTGTATTTTGAACACGAGTCTCCCTCGTCTGGTTTTACATGAATTGCAAAAAGCTTCTAAACATCCCATCGTTCATCATCTGCTCATTGGTGTTGTTCACAGGAGGAATATTGTTAGCCTGTTGCACGTTCTCCTCGTTGGTGAGTACAGGCGTCTCCACGGTTTCATTTACTCCACTGTTAACATTCTCAGTCGACATTCTCAAATACTGCCATAAAACAAGGGTTAATTTAACAAATTAACAAATCACATAATATCCCTATAATATGACCGACCAACAGATAAGCTTAGGTAGGACACACTAGCGAAGGATTTACTCGTGTCTCCACTCCTAGTTCTATTCCCCGATCTCCGCCAGAGATCATATCCCTAAGCTCTGATACCAACTGTGACGCCCCCAAAATCCACAACCCATTTTAGGTCGCCAAAATACATGGTACAGAAACAACTACAACTTCATTAATACAAGTGTCGTGCAAAATACGACAACACATAAACTGTGAGTTTAAATACAAATATTGTCTTCTAGACAATATCCACACTCAAATAAATCATCATCACAATTATTGATACATTATTTTACAAAAATGGTAAGGACTACTAAACAATTCTCTAAAACCATCATTCCACACCCCGACTCGTACTCGCTACATTCTCGCCTCCTGAGAAGAAAAATGGAACAACAAGGAAAAGGGTGAGCTCAACTAGCCCAGTAAAGAATATTATGACTAAGATAATATAGAACAAATTATCGTTAGTCTTCAACAGAAAAAAATTTAATAGAATACAATAGACAACAAGTTTTACATCAATATTCGCAGCGGAAATAATAATTCATTAGAAGAATTAAGTAGAGAATGAAATCTACTATCTTCTATATATGAATTTAAAATTCCATCATCAATATTTTATCCCTGTAACATCAATCAACATATATCTGGAAATCAAATATTCATCTTTTCACTACAGGCCAAAGATATTCATCAGTTGGTCATGTTCATCTAAACACCTGTTCATCTTTGCACTACGGGCCAAAGATATTCATCAGTTGGTCATGTTCATCTAAACACCTGTTCATCTTTGCACTACGGGCCAAATATATTCATCAAAAATCATTCATCTTTGCACTACAGACCAAAGATATTCATTAATATCATCATTTAGGACTGAGGATGATGAAAAATATTTTAAAGAAAACGAATCCAGTGAAACAAAAGAGTAGATATTAAGGATTCGTATTTCAGCTATTCCATGTCCAAAAATACCTCATAAATAATCATAGTGGAGTAAAATTCAAGAATGATCAAAACATGGATACAATCAAAGCTAGTATCCAGAATGGATATTTTGGATAAAAAGAAGAAAATTTTATTTTTCGGTGAATAGTGCCGTATTCGTGAATAGTACCGTATACGTGAATAGTGCCGTATACGTGAATAGTAACTCCGACACCAAAAGATAGAAATTTCACAAAAAACATCATTATGCTTCGTGAATAGTACTCGTGAATAGTAACTCGTGAATAGTAACTCATGAATAGTAACTTATGAATAGTAACTCATGAATAGTAACTCATGAATAGTAACCCCGACATGAAAAAGTTCTAAATTTGATAAAAAGTTTCAACCAATATTTCGGCATAATGATATTGAAGAAATAATATCATTTATGAATAAAATAACATCCCTTACCTCGTAAAGACATTACTTCTAGTTGAAACACCGGATATAGGCTATGACTTGAACTTGTACCGTATAGCAACACTCAAAGTATTAAAATACTCACAAGAATACGCTCACTAATATAGAGAGAGAAAGAGATAGAAGATTTTAGTTTCTGGTGTGATTTTCAATTCTAACATAAGCACCCTATTTATAGGAAAATACTTTGAACACCAAAGCAGAAAATTGAATATAATAATATTATTTATAAACAAAATTCCTAAGCACACCACCAGCTGATTTCAACCATTTAACACATGCCCCTCAATTGAAAAAAGCGTTTTTCTTAAAAATAATAATTAAAACTTCCAAAAATCAATTATTTCGGAATTACGGAACTTCAATAATTCATAATAAATAGCCCTTTAATCAGAAAATTTAAATCTTGCGAGTTTTTATAGGAAATTCAATTCTCTACAACTTTGCAGAAGAAAGTTTTTCCAAATTCTAAACAGAAATTGACCGAAATCCATAAACGGGCAATTTTATAGGCTATAATCATATTTCAGTCAAGAAATGGATCCACCGACGCACAAAACATGTGTTAATCATTTAATGCAACAAAAATACTCTTTCTCCTCATATACTCATATATCCCACATTAATTGTAAAAATATCACCATTAATATATTATTAAAATAATATATTTAAATGAATTATTTTATGAGAAAAAGATAAAATATTAATTTTCAACAATTGTCACATTAAAATTTTTCTCCATCTATATCCACATAAAATCAATATTTTTTTATCATATAAATCAATAATTAATTATTCATAAATAATATTATCGAATCACAATACTGACAACCAGGCAGTTCCCAGGAAAGAGTGGGCTTTCCAATAATGATCTCTCCTTACTGACGCACAATTAGATGACCAAACCTCTCCTTAGACAGAACTTTCTAGACATTACCAATAATGTTATCTAATAATATTATTCAGATAATATGAATTATTGCTCCGGTAATAGAAAATACTGTGTAGTGACAATTATTAAAACAACAGTAATATAAAATATCAACGCAACAATTATCAATAAAATAAAATACTGAACAGTAATTACTGTAACCATTATTGAGTAGTGCCTTCTTACGTAAGAATCAATAATTGGTACAATACAGTGTGCTACTGTGCAACAACGCGTATTACTGTGTTTAACCACCGGGTATTCCAACAGTATTAACGGTAACAACTACACCGTTATTTATAAACAACTTATATTTGTCGTTTTCTTCATTTAATAGCTTTCTGTGATGGGGCCCACAAAAGACTGCGCCGTCGTACGAATATTCTCCGACAAAAAGAATATTTCACAACCAAACGAATATTCTCCGACAACAATGAATATTTTATAACCACTTGCTTATTTGAAATATTTACGCATTTTACCCATAAATAACCTCATTAATCAATTTAACCCTTACTATTTCAAAATAATAAATAGAGAAATTAAATTTCATTTATTAATAATTTGGGGTCTTACAATAATACACCATAATTAACCAACCATCATCAATACGTACATAAAGTACATGTTTATAACACTGAAAATCAAAATATAATATTATTATATTATTATTCTCATCCATTGATCAAAATCCAAAAATTAGGGTTTAGATTACATATCTGATTTATTCTTCCATATTTAACCTTAATAATTAAGGTAAAATAATTAACTTAATAATCTGAACTAAAATTCTTATAATAAAATAATTATTATAATTATTCTAAAAATTCACTTCATATATTATTTAAATAATATATGATTATATTTTCATAAAAAATAATTAATAAAAATATTTCTATTATAAAATTAATTATTATAAGAATATAATTTATAATAATCATTAATTCTAAAATAAAATTATTTGTAAATATTCATGTAATAAATATATTTTTATTTATCACTTAATTACATATACACATTATCTTGTACAAATTCTCATCTTTTAAAAAAAAGTTATATGCAATAATTTCTGATTTATTTATATAGAAAATATCGGGTTGCAACAATAAGACCGTGAACTCTTTTCAGGTTTACAAATGCTTCAACAAAATCCTTCAAACTGCAAATCAGAGTATTTATCAATCACAAAGACTGAAAACACCCCCCACACGTACACTAGGTGGTCAGCCTATTGTACCACTATGTTGGGCCGCAACGTAGTGTATTATAACGACTATATGCGTTACGTTCGAAACTACTGTCTCCAAAAACATGTCCCCTTATAGGGTTGTTCACCTCAGCTTTTTAACATCTGAATCTGCACCAGAGCAATCTGGTTTGGCATAAATACTCAAGAATGCTTGAATTCCATAAATAATTTTCAACCGCCGTCTAGCCGAATCAAATAGCGTAGACTTTCAACAACTCGGACATCAATCGAAATAATTTAACCAACTAAATTGACCTTCTTCATAATTTACAAGAAAACCAAATTTTTTTTTATGACATCATGATAACGTACCAGATTAGTAGTACGTTGAGAATTCTGCCATTATGTGACTTTGTCATATTACATCGTACCATAGTGGGCTAACGATCTCTCGATCGCAACTAACACTAGGTTCGACTGCATTGATGACTCCATCGTTTACCATTTCCTACACCATATCAAATGATGCACATGGTCAGAAATACATTTTGAAAATTTTCAAATCATTTTTGTGTTAGCCGAAACAATTAGCATAGACATAAGAATAACGGTATTATTTTTAAACATCATCGGTTCAATCACATGATGCAATATTTTTCAAGAAAACAAAAGTGCAAACATCAGCACGAAGTCAATAAATTTTGAAAATCTAGCAGAGCTAGAAGATTTAGAAAATCCATGCTTCTCCATCAACTTCAGTTTTACTCCATTGCTTAATTCTATCAATCTCTAACACCATCAATGCTTATTATACCAAAATTTCTTAATTCTTACCTAAGAAGTTTTCTATACCCAGTATAGTTTATCAAACTTACCACACTTTGGAAGTTCAGAAACTTGCCACAATAATATGAGTTTAAGAACTTATCCAAGTCAGACCATAGGCGTCCATTCGCTGAGGGGTTCAAAAACATGCATACTACTATGAGTCACAAACATACCATAATCATGAATTTTAAGAACTCGCGCCTAATCTTAATATTTTCTAACTTAATCTTAATAGTTTCTAACTATCAAATATAAATATGAGAAAAGAATCACCTTTTTGCCATACGTACATTGATAGCGCGACACTAACATTTCAATGATTATCAGTGTAATAAATTGAGTACAAGAACAAACCTTTGCTCATACAAAGGTTTATACAACTCAGTCATCACCTGAGTCCTCAATTGAAATCCCAACTAACTCTATCTTACTCTTAACTTTCTCTTTACTCGATACAAATTCTTCGTATCTCATCATATACAAATCCTCATGAGTTCATATCGTACCATTTCATAGTACATTCTCTTATAGCATCAAGCTATAGCTACTTAGTCATTACAGACTATTTATCACTTCATAGCTTATTCTGATCACTTCGTGATCATCGATTAACTTAGGGTTCTTTCCCATTGTCAACTAAACTCCATTCGAGTTCATTCTTATTATCTTTGTCATCTTCATCTTATAGATATCATCTTAACATTTTTATTACCGGAGTTAGGAAACTCCTGAATTCTCATTCTCTAGATACTTCAAGATTCTTCTTTGAATCGTCACTTATATATATATTTTAATCTTCACTTATATATATATATATTTTAATCTTTATCTTTCTCTCTCCCAGGTTATAGCCTAAGGTACTCTTACCTAAAGTTTATAACCTACAGCTTTGATACCAACCTGTGACGCCCCCAAATCCGGTTCCCTTCGAACCTCGGATTTGGTCCGCCATGATACTACTATCGTCAAACTATTTATATATTTTATTCATAACTTAATGAATATAACTTTTCTTATTACAATTTAGAATATAAATTCATTCCATTTTCAAGATCTATGTAATGATCCCAAACTTTTATAAGTTTCAAATCTTGGTCATTTACCATTCCTGTCTTTCATAATATTCGATGTTATAAAAATATGCGGAATACTTTAAAATTTTTCAATCTCCTTTGAAAAATAATCTTTTATTTATCTCTTAACTTGAATCGATTACATATCCTTAAATCAAATTATGTTATGATTCATTCTATTCGAATTACTGTATAAACTTTTACATCTCGATTTGAATTCCTCTATATACCACATAGTACAACCTTACAACTCAATATGTATTATACATCGAAAACTACTAATAAGTATATCTACTAGAACCTAAACATAGTTCAAGAGCATATATTTAATTAAACAAATCAATCTCCTTTGATGTGATTGAACTTTATCAATCAAGTAGCACGTAACCTTTACCGTGTGTCCTTAACCTGTAAAAGTAGTTATTTGCAAGGGTGAGCTTGATAGCCCAACATTCTAGCAGTTTACATGCATCACATAACATATAATAGCATACTCAGTTCATGTATTCATAATCAGTTAACATTTACTACGCATGTTTCTTCTCACATAATAGGCGTAGAGATTTACTTTATAAGCATATCATCAAAGATCAACTTTCAGATTTCAAACATATCTCATATGCATTTCATATATATACATCAACATTTGCATATCATAATATAGCTCAACTAACAGTTATCGAATTCATATATCAAATAGGAACTGAAAGACTCGTCTGATTTGTAGTTTATCAACTACGACTTAACTACTTAAAGCTTATCTGTACTGCGTGTATTCCTATACAGTTATATAATCATGGATTCATATCCATCAGTCATACATTTCATATGCTCTTAATATAATAATAAATATTGTATCGTTTCCTAACTAGGTTTGTAAAACCTTCATTTCATTTTCTCATCATACTCTTAGTATAGCTAGGTGTGTATAGGTATACCTTAACCACTCATACTTGACATCAACATTCATATATATCTATCACACACTTGACTCACTATGTGTTTGACACTTATTTAAAGTTTATAGATATGTGATCTACGTCGTTCATATTTAAACTAATTAGTTCCATAATGATTTATTTCAATCAATAAAGCTTAACAACTTGATTTAACAAGATTCGATGTTATAAGCTTTTAAACCATATATTGGTACTAATAAGCCTCTACTAGTATGCTTCACATAGACATTGTAATGTCCCGAGAGTTTGATCATATAGTATATGATCATGATCCTTAGAGAAAGATAATGAACGGGTCAAAGAATATGTAATACTCAAATATAATTGAGTCTAACTAAATGTTATGAAATAAAACTTATAAGAATTTATTATCAAGAATGGTGAGAGTAGAAAATATAAAACATATATTAAGGTAATGTGTTGAAATTATTCAATGAATAGATTTGAGGAAAACCTGAGTAAGGTAGGGTTTCGGTGATTCTGATGACGGAATCCTTATAAGGAGGGAAGGATGTGACATCCCAGATTTTTAGAATTTATAAATGAGAATTTTATAAATAAAAGTATTATTTATGAGATATGTTGGGTGTGAGTATGTGTATGTTATATATTATAGAATATATGAATTGATGTGAAGAGAATGTTATATATTAATTTTAATATATATAAATATTTAATTGAATTATTTATTGAGTAAATAAATAAATTTTGTTTTGATTATAGAGTAATGTAATTAAGTGTAGTAGATTAATTAAATGAATATTTAGTATTTAATTTAATTAATATAATAATTTTATATTATAGTTGTAATTTAATTGAGATAATTAAATTTGATGAGTTATGTGATTATTGTTACACGAAATTATAATTAACAAGTAAATATAATTATGTGACAATTTGATGAGATTTATTGATGTTAAGATATTGATTAATTAAAATAATGAGTATTTGCCAAACATGGTCTTAGGCTTTTCAAGTTCAAGTTGGTGTAACCTATGTATTAAATAGTAATTAGTATATCTAATAATTACTAGGAGTTACATATATTACATATTACTAGTATTGCATATTATATGTATATACTACAAGTTAGTATGTTAGTTTTAGAAAATAAACAAAAGAAAGAAGAAGAGAGTTAGAGAGAGTTGTAGGAAAAGAAGAAAAGGAAGAAAAAGAAGAAGAAGGGAAAGCTTTGAGAAGACAAAACAAGCCCCATCATCATCATCTTCATCTCTCTCTCAAATTCATACTAATAATGCTATAATCTAAATTCTTTGTTTTAATTATATTTTTATGTTCTTCATAATGTAGGATAATGGTTATATAGAAGTTGTATTGAGAAATTGAGAGAGATAGAGAGAAATAGAGGAATTGAGATGAGCTAGAAGAATAAGAAGAAAAAGCTAGAAGAAGGTAACTTCTAAACTCTTATTTAATCTTTGATTTTTGGGTAGATTTATGTTCTAGGGTAATAGATCATGCTTAATCTTGTTTGTATTGGTTTAATCTTGGATTATCAAGAATCAAACAAGAGGATTCAAGAAAGAAAATGAAATGGAAAGAAAATTTGAAGAACAAAAATCGTAGGTTTTGAGTAATTGTGGACATATCTTGTGAAATTCATATCTCTTTGGGTATAATGAGTTAGAAAGTGAGCCTTATATCAAATCGAAGATATGGAAGTAAGTTATATTCTGAAAGTGGAATCACATGAAAACTCTTTGTAGATTTCTTGCAATGTCTATTTTAGTAAGGTTGGTCCGAAGGGAAAATAATCTGTCCAGAAAATCAAAACTGTTACGGTTTTTGACTTTGAAAAATTCATATAAATTCGTGTGTTTTGAATCTGAAGAAACTTAAAACTGTAAAGTTGTAGATATGGAAGTTTACTAGCTAACTCGCGAGATTGAGCCATTTTATGGACCGGATCATGTCTGAAATAAATTGTTTAGTAAGGATGTCCAGAAAATGAAATTTTCTACACTAGTTGATGAATTGCAGAATCTGGTTTTGATGGATAAGGGTTTGACTTTAAGGCCTAAATGAGGTTGTAGTACACAAAGTAAGGGTTAATTCTATATAAGAAGGAACAAAAACGGACATGTAACGAAGGGGACGCAACCAAGCAGTCCGTGCTTCAAAATTCTGTCTCTAATTCAAATTTGGAGTTTTAAATTACTCCTTTCTTATTGCTAATCGTATTAACTAACGACTTTATACTTATTTAAATTCTTATTTGCCAGTCAAGGCCAACGTTCAAGCTATGTTAATTACTAACATAGTTTTATTTTGATCCTTATATCATTAACTTAATTCATCATTCCTCTTGCTAAAATATATATATTACCATACTAAGTATATGTATTTCGAGACATATACTCATCTTCGTTTAATCTCATAGCATCTCTTCATGTAAAATCTTATATCTTTAATAAAATTTCCATATGTACTTATATAACATTTCTAAGACTATTCAGTTCACATCGAATTTACAGGTATCGTAATACCCTATTCTTGATATTCCTTCAAGTTCATATAAAATTCATTTCTAGGATTTTGGAATTTTGTAACCCATATTTTCTCTATTTTCATTCGAATAGCAAACCATATAGATTTTACTTGAAAATTTTAAATAAATCCTCAAATTCTCATCTAGGTTTTATTCTTTAACCTTTATTCTAATCATTCAAGATTTTAAGAATTTTCAGGTTATCACATTCATCCCTTCTTCTAAGAATTTCGTCCTCGAAATTTCAGTCTACTAATCACCACTCCTTTTATTCATCAAAACTAGATTTTCAAATTAACCTTTACTTGATTTCATGCTCAATTTAATGAGTACATCTTGCTTCCTACTATAAGGAGCTCTGCTACTATCACATTCTTCCATGACTTTAGTCTAAGGAGTTAAAACTTTTCAAATCATACTGAGGGGTCATATATACTATGAAGACGTAGTTTTAACGATATTTATATCGCAAAACAGTAAATTACAAGGTATGTTTACAATCACAAAGAAAGTAAACTACCGTTGCTAGTACTTTAGGTGATTAGCCTATCGTACTTTTACATCATGCATAACATATCAATCATGTCTAGCAAATATTTATGCTACTAGATTGGATTATTTTATTCAATCAACATAGTTCACCTCAGTCTTATGATAGGATTCCACACCAAAACAATTTGGTTCTGGATAACTTCTCAAAAATACTTTGAATTTTCATAAACATTTGTCTAACTGAATCAAATAGCTTAGACGCATATCAAATAATTCAAATTTCAATCGAAATATTGCTAGCCACATTCAGTTGGAAATAATTTACCTTTAAAATTCTTAAATATCATTTTATGACGTCACGATACCGCACTGTATTTACAGTCCGTTTGAGGATTTCATCATTTTGTGACTTTGTCAAACTACATCATTCCATAGTGGGCTGATGATCTTTAAATCACATCCGACACTAAGTAATTCTGCATTGATAACTCCATCATTTTTATCATCTTTGCACCAAGTTTCATGATGCATTAATGATATAAAAATACAATTTGATAATTCAAATCATTTTCATCTAGCCGAATCAATTAGCATAGACTCTTCTTTAAACAGTTCAAAACCATTGAAAATTATTTTTGGTGTCATCATGCCACAACAGGTAACGACATGTTAGTGGCCCGAAGTCCATACCTACACACTTGTCACCATGTGTTGAGGATAACAAAAATTCATTTTTAAAGGCACAGTAGTGCGAATTTAGCTTGATGTCAAAAACTTCGAAGTCTAGCATAGATAGAAGATTTGGAATACTTATGCTTCCACCTGAAAGTAGTATGCACACAAGCCAATCATGTTTGATGATAAAGCATATACTTTGTAACAATCTTATTCATTTATTAATAAAAAGTATTAATTTATTAAAGGCTTTTAATTATCTACATGATGTTGTTTTATAATATGTGATAAACCCATAGTTTTAAGCAATGTTTTTAGAATAATGATGATGATCATTCTAATGAGATCTAAATTCTTAGAAAGCTTAAAACTAAAATAGTTCCCAATCGTTGGATTACTAAATTGGGGATTAGTGAATCCGGATAGATTGGTACATACGTTACTTGCTCATTGGATAAGGATGATTGATCTCATGATCATTTGTGTGGAGACACTAAAGCAAGTATGTAGGTGCTTATTAGAGAATAATTTCACTGAACGTGGCTCGCTAAGGAATACCTAATGGAGTTTTACTTGCTTGTCAATAGGAATTCCTGTAGTGATAATAGTACAAGTGATACTTGGACTTGAGATCATCATAGTATCTTGTGTATGATGAGTTATACTTTGACTTATTCTTTAAGACCCTTAGGGTATATCAAAGGGTATGTTTGAGTATAATAAGTTGTACATGGAGATAATATATTATCAATAAAGAATCTACCACTTCTAATAAAAGAAGTGAAATGTCCTATGTGATTCGATAAATGACAACCCAATAGTCCTTGGCCAAGGCAAAATGAAATTAAAAAGGAGTTTCTAATTTGCATTTTTTGGAGTTGTGTATTTAAGGATCGAAATACATATAATTAAATAAAATAAGACTTGACAGTAATTCAATGTCTTATATTTAATTAGGACATTGTATGGTGGAAGAATTGAATTGTACGGCAACTATTTACTCAAAGGTTCTTTTATGATTAATGTTAAAATCTATATTATCTGGAAAGTCGTTAATCGCTAGGAAGACTTATCCCTATTGTAGAATAAATATTATTTATTTAAATAAATTAATATTTTAATTTATTTATTTAAATAAGATTAGAATTGTTCTAATTGATTTATTCACAACCGGTTTAATATGGAGAACCTAAAGGGTCACACCATAAAAGGAAGAATAATTATTTAAGAAGCAAATGGCATAATCGTAATATTAAGTTAAGTATATTTAATTTAATTTATGGTGATAGAATAAATTAAATAACTTAATATTTATTATTAAATAGTTTGAAAATATTAAATATAAATTAATAAGAGGAGTCTTATTATTATTATTATAGTATTATTATTATTTAATTCCTAAAGGAGTTTGAGAATTAATTAATAAAAGTACTCTCATTTATTTCTAATAAGATTAGGATGCTAATTAATTAAAAGTTTAATTAGTTATTCCTAATAAGATTAGGAGTCTAATTAATTAAAGGGGTTTAATTAATTAAAATAAAGTTCAATTTCTTAATTGTTAAGGAGGGCTGCATACATCTATAAATAAGAGGAGTCTTATTATGGGTGGAGTGTGGTTGTTGACTTTTTGACAACAGACGTAATTCCAATTGTTGGAGAGTACGCTCCTTTTCTATGAGAGATAGAAAAACTAGGGTTTTGCCAAACACCCATCTTCTTGAATCTTTATTTATTCTTGGTGGATCACCTCTAGAGGCCAAACACTTGGGTGGCTAACGTTGATCAAAGGAAGGAACCCAGCCCGGTGGATTCAACTTGAACGCGAAACGATTTGGAGGTGAACTTGTACCTGAGGAAGCTCGGATCTTCAAGGGTATGATTCTCGTCCTTTATTTTTCGTTTAATTAATAATTGTGCATAAAGGATGATCCGGGTATATGGTTTGTAAAATTTTAAAACTCTGATTTGCATGCTTCGCTTACTTTGTGCAATTTGATTGCGTTCATGAATATTACAAACTTAACAGTGGTATCAGAGCTAAACCTTTATGCGGATTATTAATTGTTTTATATAATATGTATATTGATATGTGTTTAGAACAATTTAATTGGGCATAATTTTATTGTATAAAATTTATTATAAAAAAAACGGTAATTAATTCTTAAATTGCAGACTGTTGAAGATGGAGTATGATAGTTAACTGTCAAAGGTTCCCAAGTGAGTCATTTTACATGAATCATGATTGATTTCAATTGAAAAAGGCTACACGCACCACTTCTTCCTTTTTCTTTTAATTTCACTAGTAATTTATATATATATATATATATATATATATATATATATATATATATATATATATATATATATATATATATATATATTATTCTCAATTATTTTATAATTAAAATAAAAATTTATTTATTTTAAAATAAAAAGTTTATTTTAATCTTAAAATTAAAAAAAAAAAGTTTATTTTAATTTTAAAATTGAATTTCATGCTAACTAATTAGAGTTGGAATTGAATTCCATAATAACTAATTGGAGTTGAAATTAGATTCCATATTTTCCTAAATAAAGGAGTTTATTTAGATATGAAATAAGATTTTATGTTATTCAAAATAAAGGAGTTTATTTGTGAAAAGGAAAGAGAATCCGTATTTCCTTAAATAAAAGAGTTTATTTAGATATGAAATAAAATTTCATATTATTCAAAATAAAGGAGTTTATTTGTGAATAGGAAAGAGAATCCGTGTTTCCTTTAATAAAGGAGTTTTTTTTAATTGAAATTGGATTCCATAATTAATTAAAATAAAAGAGTTTATTTTGATTAAAGATTTTGATTAAAATGAAATAGTTTATTTTATTCAAAATTGGATAAATTAAAATAAAATAGTTTTATTTTGATTTAAATTTGGATTAAAATAAAGGAGTTTATTTTGATTCAAAATTAGATTTTTCACTAACTAAATTTGCCCATTAAATGATATCAATATATATATTGAATGTTTATTATTCATGAGATGAATGTTATTTATTGATACATATGGTGATGTGTATGATAATAAATGGGATTGATTATGGACTATTGACCAATGTGATTGGATTTTATTTTAGTTAGATGCATGAATATATGAGTTTTATTAAATGGGATTTGCGTACCTCGTCTTCTCTAATTTTTTCTTAATATAAATTCTAACTTCCTCTTGACTGGTGATCAATGTTTCTATTTATTTTAAATAGTTTTGTAATAGGAATAGTTAGAATTAATTTTGAAGAATTGAAGATCAAGGAGCAAGGAGCGCTTGAAGACCCGTTTGTAATGGAGCCCAAGTTTAAATGTAATAGTTATATTTAAATATTAATTTTTGCACTCCTAGGGTTTGACATTTTGGTTCACTTGGTGGCTCTAGTGAACCAAACTAGAATAAAGTCCATAATCAATCCGAGTAGAATATAGTATTCTATATGTGTGTGTGTGTGTGTGTGTATATATATATATATATATATATATATATATATATATATATATATATATGTGTGTGTGTGTGTGTGTGTGTGTGTGTGTGTGTGTGTGTGTGTGTGTGTGTGCGCGCGCGCTAAACAAGATGAGACAAACTAATAACAAACCCCTTAAATATTTTATATTAAGTTGTAACGTTCAAAGATATTTGGAATATCGAACATCACCTTCTAGCATGATAAGAAATAATAGAGTATCAATTAATTAATATAAGTTTGTTGTGTCACCACAAGGTTTATCTTAATTTTTTGAGATGTTAATTTTATCACATTTGATGCTTATAAAGAAAATTGAACAATGTTGTTTTGTTGTGTCACCACAAGGATAATATTTTTCTTTTTTGAATATATGGAGTGCTAGGTTGGACTTAGCTTGGATAATTTTGATTCGGATGTGCCACCACTTGACCAAAATAATCTAAGAGGCAAAATACAAGGAGTTGCATAGTTGATGTAATTGACAAGAATTGTCTACCTATTTATTTGTATATAGTTTGTTGTGTCTCCACAAGGCTATATACATTTGAAATGAGATCCTTATTCTCAATAGCAAATCTTTAATTAGATTTTGCCGAACTATATAAGTGAGGGTAATATAGTTTGATAAAAATAGTGGGAGATACCAATTTAAAACAAGACCTAATTTATTTTGGGAATTAATAAAAGAATATATGCTAAAATGTTGTTAATTACAAATTCATTTACAGAATTTTACAATGTCTAAAATTACTATCACTGCGTAGCATATTAGATGCTAAATTAACCGGACCGAATTAAATGGATTGATTAAGAAATTTGAGAATAGTTCTCATGGCTGAAAAGTTATTTTATATCCTTAATACGTTTTTCCCTGCAATGGTTGCAGACAATGCCTCTGAGGAAGAAATTGCTGCTTTTAGAAAGTTATAAGATGATGCACAGTTGGCTCAATGCATCATTCTCACATCTATGAGTAACGAGCTTCAGCGTCAGCATGAAACTATGGATGCTCTTACTATATTTTTGCACATCAAGTAGTTGATAGTGGGAAAAGTACGACTGATAGATATGAGATATCTAAGGAGCTCTTCCGATCTAGAATGACCGATGACACTACAGTAAAGACAAAAGTCCTTAACATGATCAATTTCATTGAACAATTAGGACAACAGGTTTTGTCATGGATGTAAAGTTGAGCCATGATTTGATCTTACACTCACTTTCGGACTCCTTTCACAATTGTTGTGAATTTTTCATATGAACAAGCTAGATATCAGCCTTGCTAATTTACTCAACATGTTGAAAAATGTTAAGAGTCACTTTCCAACTAAGAAATATCATGTCTTATTGGTAGGGGCCAAAGGATCTTCTGAAAAGAAGAACAATTTAAAGAAGGTAAATAGAAAGGCAAAAATAAAGGATAATAAGAACAAAACTGATATGGATAGCAAAGGAGTTTGCTTCCACTACAATAAGCCTAGACACTGGAAAGAAACTGCAAGAAGAATCTTGTAGAGGATAACTAGAAGAAGCTTAGTGAAGTTTCGGTTACAAATATAATTTTGTTCATGATTTAAAATAAATTTTTCTTTAAGTCAAGTTTCTACTTGGGTATTGGATACCGACTTTGGTTATCATAAATATAGATTTATGAAAGGACTAAGCAGAAGTAGAAAGCTAAACAAATATAAGTAATCCTATATGTGGGAAATGAAGCAAAGGTTGCCACATTAGCCATAGAAACTTATAGTTTAGCAATGCCTATGGAAAAATCTATTAAGTCAATAAGTTGTTATTGTATTCTAGTTCTTGATAGAAATATTATTTCAATTTTATTATTGGACAATAAAATCTTTAGTATTATATTTAAGAACAATTGTTGTTCTATTTATAATAATAATATTTTGTATAGAACTAGAATATTACTTAATGGATTTTGTATACTTGACTTACGTGAAAATAATTTTACAAATGGAACAAACTAGTATAAAAAAAGGAGATGATCGTTTAAAAAGTTGAACGTGTGTATTTCCTGAAATATAATTGTGAATTATTTGAAAGGTTCAAAGAATTCAGAAATGAAACAAATTGGAAAAGTATTAAGATTCTTTGATTAGATCGAGGAAGGAATACTTGTGCAATAAGTTTCTAGATCATCTCAAATGGTTTTGTCACAATGGGCGCCTCCGGATACGCAATAATTGATTGATGTATCTGAAAGAAAAAATCGTACCTTGTTGGACATAGTACGGTTCATAATGATTTTACCGACATTCCAGTATCCTTATGGGATAATGTCCTAGAAATGGCTGCATATCTACGAAAAAGGTAACCTCAAAATCCGGCCCCAAGACTCCATAAGAGTTATAGGCAGGGAGGATTCCTAATCTTAAGTATGTTAAGATAAGGGGTTGTCCAACTTATGTGAAAAGGTTTCAAAGGATAAGCTTGGGACAAGATTAGACAAGTACAGATTTATGGGACATCCTAAAGTAAGTTTAGGGTATATATTCTATAATCCTACTTAGCAAAAGGTGTTTGTTGTGAAACACGCTGCCTTCTAAGATAAATGTGTTTATCATTGAAAGGGCTAGTGGGAGGATAATAGATTTTGATGAGTTTAAGAACCACAAAACACTATAAGTCAAATAAGAGAAACCTGTAGATAAACCTATTGTACCACAATCGAATCGTAAATCTGGAATAGTACCGAAGATACCTAGGAGGTATGGATTCATCATAGATGATGATGATGAGGTACACATCATAGAAGATGATGATCCAGTTACATAAGATGAGGTAAGAGTTCTAGTGTGTACAAAAGGGTCAGTGGGAGCGCCATGACATTCCTAATATTATATGTTGATATACTATGGATAAGGAATGACATACTAATTCTACAATCAGTAAAGATAAAGTGGTCTAAATAATCCTCAATGAATGATTTGGGAAGAGTATCTTAATTGGAGATAAAAATCTATATAGATAGATTTAATAGGATGATCGACTTAACCCAAGAAACGTATATTTATTTGATGCTAAAGTCTTTTAGTATGGCAAACTCCATGGGATGTCTCATGTCGATGAGCCCTAGAGTGTATCTCACTTAATAGTTCCCATAAACTCATAAAAGAGAGATCGCATGAGTAACTATCATGTATGCAATGAAATGTACGAGACCTGATGTTGATCAGTCATATTCTGGAGAAGTTCACTGTGAGACAATGAAAAACATCTTAAAGTACTTAACCGGTAATAAGGATGTGATTTTAATTTATGGTGGGTCTATATTAAAACTAGAGGGCTTAACAGACTCAAGTTTTTCAGACAGACCAAGACGATAGAAAATCCACTTTAAGGTAAAGGGTTACCTTGAACAGTGGTGCAGTGAATTGGAAAGGTTCCAAACAGCAAAAAGTTGCTAGTTTAGTGACAACGACAAAATATATAGCTATAAATGAAGCTACAAGTTGATTGTTTGGATGAAAAGTTCATTACAGAACTAGGAATAGTTCCTAAGTCTCATCTTGGATCTAAACATGTGTTGTGGCACTTTCATTTGATTATAAGAATCATTGAAAGATGAAAAATTACTATATAGATAGTGGACTCTCAAGAATAACATTACATATCCATTAACTAAAACTTATCCAATAGCAGGATAATCGTCACTTAGAGAAGAAGGTATGAGATACCATGGCGATTGACTTTAGTGCAAGTGGGAGATTGAAAGTAGTATGCACACAAGTAAATTATGTTTGATGATAAAGCATATACTTTGTAACAATCTTATTCATTTATTAATAAAAAGTATTAATTTATTAAAGGCTTTTAATTATCTACATGTTGTTATTTTATAATATGTGATAAACCCATAGTTTTAAGTAATGCTTTTAGAATAATGATGATGATTATTCTAATGAGATCTAAATTATTAGAAAGCTTAAAACCAAAATAGTTCCCAATCATTGTATTACTAAATTGGGGATTAATGAATCCGGATAGATTGGTACATACGTTGCTTGCTCATTGGATGAGGATGATTGATCTCATGATCATTTGTGTGGAGACAGTAAAGCAAGTATGTAGGTGCTTATTAGAGAATAAGTTCACTGAACGTGGGTCGCTAAGGAATACCTAATGGAGTTTTACTTGCCTGTCAATAGAAATTCCTGTAGTGATAGTAGTACAAGTGATCCTTGGACTTGAGATCATCATAGTATATTGTGTACTTTGACTTATTCCTTAAGACCCTTAGGGTATATCAAAGGGTATGCTTGGGTATAATAAGTTGTACATGAAGTTAATGTATGATCAATAAAGAATCTACAACTTCTAGTAAAAGAAGAAAAATGTCCTATGTGATTCGATAAATGACAATCCAGTAGTCCTTGGCCAGGGCGGAATGAAATTAGAAAGGAGTTTCTAATTTGCATTATTTGGAGTTGTGCATTTAATGATCGAAATACATATAATTAAATAAAATAAGACTTGACAGTAATTCCATGTCTTATATATAATTAGGAGATTGCATGGTGGAAGAATTGAATAACTATTTACTCAAAGGTTCTTTTATGATTAATGTTGAAATCTATATTATTTGAAAAGTCGTTAATCGATAGGGAGGCTTATCCCTATTGTAGAATAAATATTATTTATTTAAATAAATTAATATTTTAATTTATTTATTTAAATAAGATTAGAATTTTTCTAATTGATTTATTCACAACTGGTTTAATATGGAGAACCTAATGGGTCACACCATAAAAGGAAGAATAATTATTTAAGAAGCAAATGACATAATCGTAATAATAAGTTAAGTATATTTAATTTAATCTATGGTGATAGAATAAGTTAAATAACTTAATATTTATTATTTGATATTTTTGAAATATTAAATATAAATTAATAAGAGGAGTGTTATTATTATTATTACTCTTATTGTTATTTAATTCCTAAAGGAGTTTAGGAATTAATTAATAAAAATACTCTCATTTATTCCTAATAAGATTAGGAGGCTAATTAATTAAAAGTTTAATTAATTATTCCTAATAAGATTAGGAGCCTAATTAATTAAAGGAGTTTAATTAATTAAAATAAAATCTAATTCCTTAATTGTTAAGGAGGGCTGCATACATCTATAAATAAGAGGAGTCTTATTATGGGTGGAGTGTGGTTGTTGACTTTTTGACAACAGACGTAATTCTAATTGTTAGAGAGTACGCTTCTTTTCTATGAGAGATAGAAAAACTAAGATTTTGCCAAACACCCATCTTCTTGAATCTTTATTCTTTCTTGGTGGATCACCTCTAGAGGCCAAACACTTGGGTGGCTAACGTTGATCAAAGGAAGGAACCCAACCCGATGGATTCAAGTTGAACGCGAAAGGATTTGGAGGTGAACTTGTACCTGAGGAAGCTCAGATCTTCAAGGGTATGATTCTTGTCCTTTATTTTTCGTTTAATTAATAATTGTGCATAAAGGATGATCTGGGTATATGGTTTATAAAATTTTAAAACTCTGATTTTCATGCTTCCACTTACTTTGTGCAATTTGATTGCGTTCATGAATATTGCAAACCTAACACCACCATCAACTTCAATTTCTCTAATGATCCATTACTTAATAAATCTTTCCATTTCTATAATCCTCAATGCTCCATTCACCACTTTCCTATACCCGGTTCATCAAACTTACCACACATTATGAGTTCAGTAACTTGCCATAATCATATAGGTTTAAGAACTTATCCTAGTCAGACCATAGGCGTCCATTCGCTGAGGGGTTCAAAACATACCATATGATTATGAGTTATGAACTTACCATAAGTATGAGTTTTAAGAACTCACAACTAACCTTATATTCTCTACCTATTCGTTATACACATGAGAAACGAACCACCTTATCAATATGAATATAGCAAATAGCGCGATATCAGGTTCCAATGATTATCAATGTAAGAAACTAAGTGGTTGTCAAACCAAACTCGGCCACTAATCAATATAGGAAGCTAATTGGATAATTCCCCGTCCATACAAAGAATTGGTCAACCTATCCACTATATCGACCAGGAAGCTAAGTGATTCTAAAACCAAGTACAAATTCTTCGCCCATACAAGGAATCATACAACTCAGCTGCTGACATGAGTCCTCAATTGAAATCCTACACAATTCTAACTTTCTCTTTTCTTAATACGAATTTTCTTTAATCCGTATCTTAACATTTACCACACTTTTATGAGTTTACATTGTACCATTTCCTAGTACCTTCTCTTTATAGCGTCAATATATATCATTCTAATCACTTAACATATCATATATTATTTAACAATTTAATCTGATCACGTCGTGATCTTATTTGGTAATCATTTCTGTAAGACCCCAACTTTTTATAAATAAAATTGAATTTCCTCTATTTATTATAGTAAGGGTTGATTTGATTAATGTAGTTAGTTATGGGTAAAAAGCGTAAATATTTTAAATAAGCAAGTGGTTATAAAATATTCATTGTCGTTGGGGAATATTCGTTTGGTTGTGGAATATTCTTACTATCGGGAAATATTCGTACGACATCACAGCCTTGTGTGGGCCCCATAACGGAAAGCGATTGGATGAAGAAAGCGACAAGTATGAGTTTTTATAAATAACGACGTAGTTGTTACCGTTAACACTATTGGAATACCCGGTGGTTAAAACACAGTAATACACGGTGTTGCACAGTAGTACACGGTATTGCATAAATTATTGATTCATACGTAAGAAGGCACTACTCAATAATTGTTATAGTAATTACTGTTCAATATTTTATTTTATTGATTCAATAATTGCTACGTTGATATTTTATATTATTATTGTTTCAACAATTGTCACTAAACAGTATTTTCCATTATCAGATCAATAATTCATATTATTTTAATAATATTATTAGATAGCATTATTGATAATGTCTAGAAAGTTCTGTCTAAGGATAGGTTTGATCACCTAATTGCGCGCTAGTAAAGAAAAATCCTTATTGGAAAGTCCCCTCTTTCCTGGGAACAGCCTGGTTGTCAGTATTGTGATTCTGTAATATTATTTGTGAATAATTAATTATTGATTTATATGATAAGAAAAATATTTATTTTATGTGGATATAAATAGAAGAATTTTTAGAAAAGTGACAATTGTTGAAAATTGATATTTTATCTTTTCGGATAAAATTATTCATTTAAATATATTATTATATTTTAATAATATAATAGTAATGATATTTTTACGATGAATGTGTGATATATGAATAAATGAGGGCTATTTATTATGAACATAAGATTAAAATTTTTCTAATAAAAGGGCTATTTATTATGAATTATTGAAGTTCCGAAATAATTGATTTTTGAAGTTTTAAATATTTTTTTTAAAAAAAACTTTTTTTTGCAATTGGGTGGGCCCCACAGGTGTCGTAAACATGCTGAAATCAGTTTGTCTAAGGTGGGCGTGAATTTTTTTTTATATTAATATTTTATTTAATTTTCTGCTTTGGTGTTCTAAGCATTTTCCTATAAATAGGGTGCTTAGGTTAGAATTGAAAATCATACCAGAAACTGAAGTTTTCTCTCTCTATATTATCGAGCGTATTTTTGTGAGTATTTTGATACTTTGAGTGTTGCTATATGGTACAAATTTCCTTCAGCGCTATATCCGGTATTCTAGTCAGAAGTAGTATCATTTTGAGGTAAGGGATGTTATTTTTTTTTAAATGATGTTATTTCTTTTAGTATCATTATACCAGAATATTGGTAAGATTTTTCTTGTAAAATTTTTATTTTTTTGTATCGGAGTTACTATTCACGTATACGGCACTATTTACAGAAAAATTAAAATTCCCTTTTCTTGTCCAAGTTGTTTATTATGGTTACAAGCCTTGATTGTATCCATGTTTTGATCTTTATTCTTGAATTTTACTCCACTACGGTATATTATGAGATGTTTTTGAACATGGATAAACCGAAGTACGAATCCTTAATATTTGTTCTTTTGTCTTACTGGATTTGTTTTCTTTAAAATATTTTTATCATTCTCAGTCCTAAATGATGATATTACTAAATATCTTTGGCCTGTAGTGCAAAGATGAATGATTAACTGATGAATATCTTTGGCTATAGTGTAAAGATGAACAGGTGTTTAGATGAACATCAACAGGTGATACAAATGAATATCTTTGGCCTGTAGTGCAAAGATGTATATTGATTGATGTTACAGGGATAAAATATTGATGATAAACTTTTAAATTCATAGAAGATAGTAGATTTCATTCTCTACTTAAGTTTTCTAATGAATTGTTATTTTCGCTGCGAATATTAATCTGAAACTTATTGTCTATTATATTATATCAGATTTTTCCCTGTTGAGGACTAACGATAACGTGTTCTATATTATCTTAGGCATAATATTCTTTACTGGGCTAGTTGAGCTCACCTTTTTCCTTTTTGTTCTATTTTTCTTCTCAAGAAACGAGAATATAGCGGGAAGTAGTCGGGGTGTGGAGTGATGTTCCAAGGCAGTTGTTATAGTAGTTCTCACTATTTTGTAAATAGTGTATCAATAATTGTAATGAGGACTTATTTGAGTGTGTATATTGTCTCGAAGATAATATTTATTTTTTTAAACTCACAGTTTATGTGTTGTCGTATTTTGCACAACAATTGTATTAATAAAGTTATAGTTGTTCTGTACCATGTATTTGACGACTCATAATGGGTGATGTATACCATTTTGGGGGCGTCACAATTTCTCCTTATACCTACGATCGCTTTATACTACGATATTCTTATTCTTCTATTTAATCATATTATATTATTATTTTATTTACACTTTTCATCTTATAAACATCGTCTATTTATTTTCACTTTTTATTTTTATTACTGAAGTCAGGTAACTCCAGATTTTTATCTTTATAGCTTTTAAAGATTCTTCTTTGAATCTTGTTTATCTTTCTCTTTACTTTATAATAATGAATTTCTCAAATTCATCTCTTATCACTTAAACTCGATCTGAGTTTATTCCTTATCATTATCTCCATGGTTATAGCCTAAGGTACCCCTACCTAAGGTTTATAACCTACGACTTTGATACCAACTGTAGCGTCCCCAAATCCAGATACTATTTACCTCAGATCTGGTACATCATTTCTATAACTGTTGCGAAAGATATAAACATAAATTGTTTATACATTAAACTTTTACACAACATTCCCAAGGTCTATAATCTTAACTAAATACATACATTCAATATCTAAAAAGGTTTACAATGCTATTTTCGATAGAAAATTTAATAGATATAATTGCATGATAATTTAATCTTGCACTTTATTTTTGCTTTTGTCTTTACTCGAGCTTTCATCTTAATCTAAATTTTTTTATCATTATATAGCAAGGGTGAGCAACAAATTTACCCAACAAGTTTAAATTTATTTGAGGATATATCATGAATGAAAGAATTGAATAATAAGCTAGCTAACTTTCAACAATATAAACATTGTGAAAGAGCATGACAAATTTTCTTAGCTGAACGACCAAGTCAATAAAAATGAAAGGTCAAGAATGAACATGAACAAATTAACTGAACCAAATGCTAATGAAGGTGACGTTAGCTAACGAATGAGCGTGCTACAATATCAGTACTAGTAGATAATTTTAAGCTCCGTGTTTTTGAAATACATAACGTTTTTTTTAAAAACGTTATCTATTTAAAATAAAAAAATTACCTTTATAAATAGATAACGTTTTTTCATATTTATCTACAACGTTTTGTTAAAAAACGTTGTGAAAAAAAATACCACAACGTTTTTTATAAAAACGTTGTTGTTTAAGTGTTGTCTATTTACTATTTTGTAGTAGTGAATAGTCCATAATCAATCTCATTTATTATCATACATATCATCATAAGTATCAATAAATAAATTCATTCCATATTTACATGAATATCATTTAATGGACAATTTTATATTGCATGAAATCCAATTTCAAGATTAAAATAAACTCTTTATTTTAATTATAAAATTAATAATAATAATAATAATAATAATAATAATAATAATAATAATAATAATAATAATAATAATAATCACGTGAATCAATAACCTGTTAACATCATATGTAATCAATCCTAATATGTATATATACATAAGTAATCAGGATGTATATGTATATAATAATATTTTATTATATATGTATAATAACAAAATATGCGATTCTAAAAGATCATCCTGATCAAAACACACACACACACACACACACACACACACACACACATATATATAGAGTACATGAATCATATATATTTGTATCACCTGCAGATCTGAACCGAAGGTGTAAAAAAAACGTTTTTCGAAAGTAAAAAAAAATTCGTCAAAGATTTTTTTTCTTTTTTATAAAATAATAATTTTATACAACAAATTATGCCCAATAAATTATTCAAAATATATACCCATACATATAAGGAATTAAAACAATTAATAATTTGTATAAAGTTTGGCTCTGATACCACTGTAAAGTTTTGTAAAAATCAAAGTAGCAATCAAATTGCAAAAATGGTGGAAGCAAAATAAAATTAGATTTTAAAATTTTTCACAAACGAATTACCCGGATCATCCTTTATGCATATTATTAATTAAAACGAAGAACAAGAAGTTATGGAATCATACCCTTGTAGATACGAGCTTCCACATGTACGAGTTCAACTCCTACTTCTCCGCGATCTCCTTGAATCTCCGGGTAGATTCCTTCCTTTGATCAATGTTAGTCATCCAAGTGTGTGGCCTCTAGAGGTGATCCACCAAGAAATAATAATTTTCAGGAAGAAGGTTGTATTGGCTCAAACCCTAGTTTTTTCTATCTCTATAGAAAAAGGGGGCATACTCTCCAACATTTGAAATTACGTATATCTAATATCTGATATAAGACTCCTCTTATAAAGATATTAGGTAACCCTATTTAATTAAAATAAGGTATTATTTATTTAATTAAACTCTTTTAATTAAATGGGCTCCGTAATCTTATTAGGGATAATAAATTAAACTCCTTTAACTAATTTTCTCTCTTAATCCTATTAGGAATAAATGAGAGTACTTATATTAAATTAATTCCTAAACTCTTTTAGAAATTAAAATAATAATAATTATAATAATATTAATAAGAATCCTCTTATTAAATTATATTTAATATTTCTAAAATATTAAATAATAAATATTAAGCTATTTAATTTATTCTATCACCATAGATTAAATTAAATATACTTAACATATTATTACGATTATGCCATTAACTTCTTAAATAATTATTCTTCCTTTTATGGTGTGACCCTTTAGGTTCTCCATATTAAACCGGTTATGAATAAATCAATTAGAACAATTCTAATCTTATTTAAATAAATAAATTAAACGATTAATTTATTTAAATAAATAATATTTATTCTACAATAGGGATAATCCTCCTTAGCGTTCAACGACTTTTCAGATAATATAGATTTCAACATTAATCATAAAAGAACCTTTGAGTTAATAGTTACCGTACAATTCAATCTTTCCACCATACGATGTCCCAATTAAATATAAAACATGGAATTACTGTCAAGTCTTATTTTATTTAATTATATGTATTTCGATTCCTAAATGCACAACTCCTAATGAATATTAATTAGAAACTACTTTCTAATTTTATTCCACATTGGCCAAGAATTCCTGGGTTGTCATTTATCGAATCACATATGACATTTCTCTTCTTTTACTAGAAGTGGTAGATTCTTTATTGATCATTTACTATCTTCATATATAACTTATTACACCCAAGCATACCCTTTGATATTCTCAAATAGTCTTAAAGAATAAGTCAAAGCGTAATTCATTAGATATAAGATACTATGATGATCTCAAGTCTAAGGATCATTTGTACTACTATCACTTCAGGAGTTCCTATTGACAGACAAGTAAAACTCCATTAGGTATTTCGTAGCAATTCACGTTCAGTGAACTTACTCTCTAATAAGTATCTACATACTTGCTTTAGTGTCTCCACACAAATGATCATGAAATTAATAATCCTCATCCAATGAGCATGCAACGTACGTACCAATCTATCCAGATTCACTAATCCTCTTTTTAGTAATCCATTGAATGGGAACATTTTAGTTTTAAGTTATCTAAGAATTTTTGATCTCATTAGCATGATCTCATTATGATTCTAAAAGCATTGCTTAAAACTATGGGTTTATCACATATTATTAAAACAGCACCATGTAGATAATAAAATACCTTTAATACATAATTCTTTTATTAATAAATAAATATGATTGATTACAAAATATATGCTTTATCATCATATATGATTGACTTGTATGCATATTACTTTCAATTCATTTATAGGGTTTTAGAATTTTGTAACCCATATTTTCTCTATTCTCATTCGAATAGCAAACCATATAGATTTTACTTGAAAATTTTAAATAAATCCTCAAATTCTCATCTTGGTTTTATTCTTTAACCTTTATTCTAATCATTCAAAATTTTAAGAATTTTCGGGTTATCACATTCACCCCTTCTTCTAAGAATTTCGTCCTCAAAATTTCAGTTTACTAATCACAACTCCTTTTATTAATCAAAACTAGATTTTCAAATTAACCTTTACTTGATTTCATGCTCAATTTAATGAGTACATCTTGCTTCCTACTATGAGGAGCTCTACTACTATCATATTCTTCCATGACATCAGTCTAAGGAGTTAAATCTTTTTAAATCATACTGAGGGGTCATATAAACCATGAACACGTAGTTTTAACGATATTTATATCGCAAAAAACAGTAAATTACTAGGTATGTTTATAATCACAAAGAAAGTAAACTACCGTTGCTAGTGCTTTAGGTGATTAGCCTATCGTACTCTTACGTCATGCATAACATATCAATCATGTCTAGCGAATATTTACGCTACTAGATTGGATTATTTTATCCAATTAACATTGTTTACCTCAGTCTTATCATAGGATTCCGCATCAAAACAATTTGGTTCGGGATAACTTCTCAAAAATACTATGAATTTTCATAAACATTTGTCTAGCTGAATCAAATAGCTTAGACACATATCAAATAATTCGAATTTCAATCAAAACATTGCTAGCCACATTCAGTTGGCAATAATTTACCTTTAAAATTCTTAAAAATCATTTTATGATGTCATGCTACCGGATTGTATTTACAGTCCGTTTGAGAATTTCGCCATTTTGTGACTTTGTCATACTACATCATTCTATATTGGGCTGACGATCTTTAGATCACATCCCACACTAAGTAATTCTGCATTGATAACTCCATCATTTTTATCATCTTTGCACCAGGTTGCATGATGCATTAATGATATAAAAATACATTTTGATAATTCAAATTATTTTCGTCTAGCCGAATCAATTAGCATAGACTCTTCTTTAAACAGTTCAAAACCATTGAAAATCATTTTTAGTGTCATCATTCCACAACAGGTAACGACATGTTAGTGGCCCGAAGTCCACACCTGCACACTTGTCACCATGTGTTGAGGATAACAAAAATTCATTTTTAAAGGCACATCAGTGCGAATTTACCTTGATGTCAAAAACTTCGAAGTCTAGCATAGCTAGAAGATTTGGAATACCTATACTTCCACCATCAACTTCAATTTCTCTAATGATCCATTGCTTAATAAATCTATCTATTCCTATAATCCTCAATGCTCCATTCACCACTTTCCTATACGCAGTTCATCAAACTTACCACACATTATGAGTTCAGTAACTTGCCACAATCATATAGGTTTAAGAACTTATCCTAGTCAGACCATAGGCGTCCATTCGCTGAGGGGTTCAAAACATACCATATGATTATGAGTCATGAACCTACCATAAGTATGAGTTTTAAGAACTCGCAACTAATCTTATATTCTCTACCTATTCGTTATACACATGAGAAATGAATCACCTTATCAACATGCATATAGCAAATAGCACGACATCAGGTTCCAATGATTATCAATGTAAGAAATTAAGTGGTTGTTAAACCAAACTCGGCCACTAATCAATATAGGAAGCTAATCGGACAATTCCACGCCCATACAAAGAATTGGTCAACCTAACCACTATATCGACCAGGAAGCTAAGTTATTCTAAAACCAAGTACGAATTCTCCGCCCATACAAGGAATCATACAACTCAGCTGCTGACATGAGTCCTCAATTGAAATCCTACACAATTCTAACTTTCTCTTTTCTTAATAATAATTTTCTTTAATCCACATATTAACATTTACCACTCTTTTCTGAGTTTACATTGTGCCATTTCCTAGTACCTTCTCTTTATAGCGTCAAGCTATATCATTCTAATCACTTAACATATCATATTTAACAATTTAATTTGATCACGTCATGATCTTATTTGGTAATTATTTCTCCTAATACCTATGATCGCTTTATACTACGATCTTCTTATTCTTCTCTTTAATCATATTATATTATGATTTTATTTACACTTTTCATCTTATAGACATCGTCTATTTATTTTCACTTTTCATTTTTATTACTAAAGTCAAGTAACTCCAGATTCTTATCTTTATAGCTTTTCAAGATTCTTCTTTGAATCTTATTTATCTTTCTCTTTACTTTATAATAATGAATTTCTTAAATTCATCTCTTATCACTTAAACTCGATAAGAGTTTATTCCTTATCATTATCTCCGCGGTTATAGCCTAAGGTACCCCTACCTAAGGTTTATAACCTACGGCTTTGATACCAACTGTAGCGTCCCCAAATCTGGGTACTTTTTACCTCAGATCTGGTACATCATTTCTATAACTATTGCGGAAGATATAAACATAAATTGTTTATACATTAAACTTTTACGCAATATTCCCAAGGTCTAAAACCTTAACTAAATACATACCTTCAATATCTAAAAAATTTTACAATGCTATTTTCGTCAGAAAATTTAATAGATCTAACTGCACGATAATTTAATCTTGCACTTTGTCTTTGCTTCTGTCTTTACTCGAACTTTCATCTTAATCTGAAAATTTTTATCGTGATATAGCAAGGGTGAGCAACAAATTTGCCCAGCAAGTTTAAATTTATTTGAGGATATATCATGAATGAAAGAATTAAACAATAAGCTAGCTAAATTTCAATAATATAAACATTATAAAAGAGCATGACAAATTTTCTTAGCTGAACGACTAAGCTAATAAAAATGAATGGTCAAGAATGAATATGAATAGATTAACAAAACTAAATGGTAATGAAGGTGATCAGCCTTTCATACCTGATGAACATTTACAATATGCACAATGTGCGAATCAATAATCAGTATAGACGTGAATAATCAACAACAATTATTTACTAACATACTTTGAACATACAACTCAAGTTGAGTTAGAAAACTTGCATGCACCGCTGATTACCACTAAGCAAACTAATTTAATTTCTTATGAAAGACCTATCAATTATAAGATTGATCTGTCAATTAGTATAACATACCTTTTAGCTCTTAATACTATTTCTTTATTCATAAATTATCTAACATTTAATCAAATATTAGATAACATCTTAACACATCAGCATTATTATCATCCTTTGATAATTTCTTAATCACCATATCATATACATTATGATTTAACACTCTATTCTTATATATTATAAGTTCTTCTTTAAACACTAATAAGTCAAATACCAAATCAGCAACCTGGATTCCAAATCCAGCAACCTGGATGGTCAATCCACAAACCCAACTGTAATCTAGCAAACTGGATTTTAAATCCAGCAACTAGATTGTAATCCAGCAAGCTGGATTCAATATATTTTTATTTCTGTAAACTTCTTTTCAATCCAACAAGCTGGATTCATCAGATTTTTCAATCCAGCAAACTGGATTCACAAAATACTCAATCCAGCAAGATGGATTCCATATCCTATTCATGAAAATACCAAATCAGCTTATTATTTTTCTATCCTTTGTCCAAACACATATACATATATTTCATATACAAAAAGTATTTTTCCATAATTTTTCATCTTCCTTTGGTATTTTTTAAAAATCATTTTTAGTGCGTAGCTTAAGAAATTAGCCCCATCATGCGTAACTCCAAAAATTCCCATCTTTTGACACAATCTTATACGTGTTAACGTGACACTCCAGTTTAAATTTCGTGGCCATCGGAGTTATAGAACTCCAGTTATAGCCGTTTTCGTCAAAAAATCACAAAAATTGAAATGACCATAACTTGGTCGTTTTAAGTCGGAATTAGTTCATTTTTGGACATGAGGTACTTAATACCATATACTTTCATGTCCCAATACCCTTAATATTACCATTCCCTAATTATTTAATTAGGATTTTTATTTCCTTAATTATAATTTAAATTCTTACTCATTCACATTTAATTTCTTAACCTAATTAGACTTGCTATAATTATGTTATAAAATTAATTAATTGAGATGTATAAAATAAATCTCTTAATGTTAGTATACATATTTATATACTAATATTGTCCCCTATTATAACCTCTTAGGTTATTTAATTATCACACCTAATATATATATTATGTTACATAACTTAATTCTTAATTCACTTTTACATACAAGATAAATGTATACACATTATATAATGTATAATTATCTAATCACACATATAATTCATATAATCATAACATATTTCACTTCTCACACTAATTTTGACTTTTCTCCATAAAAAGTCAACCGTTGACTTTGACCAAAAGTCAACATTTACACATGTTGTGTTTATTGTCCATTCTGACTAAACTTGACGTTTCGGACGCAACCGAGTAGTCCGTGCTTCAAAATTCTATTTTTAACTCAAATTTTGAGTTTTAAATTACTCCCTTCTTATTGTTAATCGTATTAACTAATGACTTTATACTTATTCAAATTCTTATTTGCCTGTCAAGGCCAACGTTCAAGCCATGTTAATTACTAACATAGTTTTATCTTGATCCTTATATCATTAAATTAATTCATCAATCCTCTTGCTAAAATATATATAGCACCTTACTAAGTATATGTATTTCTATACATATACTCATCTTCGTTTAACCTCATAGCATCTCTTCATGTAAAATCTTATCTCCTTAATAAAATTTCCATATGTACACATCGAATTTACAGGTATCGTAATACCTAATTATTGATATTCCTTCAAGTTCATATTAAATTCATTTCTAGGATTTTGAAATTTTGTAACCCATATTTTCTCTATTCTCGTTCGAATAGCAAACCATATAGATTTTACTTAAAAATTTTAATTAAATCCTCAAATTCTCATCTAGGTTTTATTCTTTAACCTTTATTCTAATCATTGTGAACTAGCATTAATAAATTTTCCTAGCTGAATGAACATTGAACATAAACCAATTAACTGAACCAGATGATAATGAAGGTGATCTGCCTTTTATACCTGATAAAAACATGCAATATGCAAAGAGTGCGAATCAATAATTCATATACATGGTAATCAACAATGATTTACCATAAGCATATTTTATAATATCAACTCGAGGTCGAGTTAGCGAACTTTCCTGAATCATCGACTACAGCTACGTAGTCAATATAGCTTTATCTGAAGACCTATTATTAATAATATTGATCTCCATATTATAATAATATTATCATAGTATAATACTATTAATACAGTTATAAAATAACCTAAACACATTATCACATATCCCTATCAGTCCACAAAATACTTAAGACTTGGTATCAAGTCAAACTATTTTAGTTTGAGTTGAGTCCGGTACAATTTTGACCTATCGATTGCCTAATCAAACAATTATCGAGTTGAATAACACTTAGACTCTACTAAACTGGTTCACAATTATCCTATATAATTTATTAATCAGTCAAAATATTTTTCAAAGATTCTTAATAATTGTAAGTAATTATTATCATTTATTATGATTTTCAATCATTAATATCATATTCATATGATTTAAATACCACTTAATTCCATTGTCATTAATATATACTTAATATCAAATATTAATGAAAATCATGACATAATATTATAATATATTTATAATATCTCAAAGTATTTTTAATACCTTAAAATTATATTTAAATGATTTTTAAACATTTAAATCCATTGTCAAATAATTGTCATTAATATTAAAATATTAATATTTTTCATGAGAAAATATCAAAAGTTATCTTTTATAACTTAAAATATTTTCATAACCTTTAAATCATTTTTATATGATTTTTAAAATATTAAAACTAATTTTTCACAATTTATTTAATATATTTATTAAATAAATAAATTACCATTAATATTAAATTATTAATAAAATTTATCACAAAATATTAAAAGTCATTAAAAATAACTTAAAATATTTTCTAACACATTAGTATATTTTCAAATGATTTTTTAAGTATTAAAATCATTTTAAGTAATTTATTTAATATTATAATTAAATAAATTAAATACCATTAATATTCCATAAATATTAAATATTAATGAAATATATTCAAAATTATTAAAAACCCATTTTTAGGCTTTAAAATAATTTTTAGGAATTTATTATGAATTTTTAATATTTAAAAACCATTTTTCTCTATTTATTTAATAAAAATAATAATTACATAATTAAAGTGTCACTAAAGGGCCCTATAGTGACGAAACTGTCGCTATAGGTGTTCTTGAGTGTTCTTAATCTTGATGTTTCTTGATTGGCTAAAGTGTTAGTGTTGTAGTACTGATGTAACACTACAACATCCAACAATTTTCATGGCTAAACAACAACAGATCAGAAAGATATAAGCTCTCAAAATCCTTGTCAGATGTTGTTCTTCATTTCTGGGTTACCCAGAAATGAAGAACAGTACAAGGTTGCTACTTTGGATCTTCATAATTTGCATTCTAGCACTACAAAAAAACAGGTCATTGGCGACGGCATCATTAGCGACGGCATCATTAGCGACGGCAGTACCCCCATCGCCAATAACATCGTCGTCGCCAATGATGCCCGTCGTGAATGACCCTTCCCGGTCCAAATTTGGTGGGAATTTTTTTGGCGCGGTGGGAAAAGGATCATAGGCGACGGCCTTTGCCGTCGGGAATGAGGGCCGTCGCTAATGAGTTTATATTAATTTTCAGTGACTGAATTTTTCCCCATTTTGCTTATTACTTTTCTCCCTCTTCCCTCGCGCCGTCCTCGCCGGCTTCTCTTCCCGTTGCCCACTCACCTTTTATTGCCGTCGCCGGTCTTTTCCCCCCATCGCCGGTCTCTTCCCGTCGTCCCTCTCTCTTCCCGTCGTCCCTCTCTTGACTACAATGACCCTCTCGCTCTCTGTCTCTCTCGACTGAAACCCTCGCTCTCTGTCGTCTCTCTCGACTGCAAGGTAATCTTCCCAATTTCAGTTCTATTTCAGAGCAACTAATTAATGGGTTCATTCTTCTGACTGATTTATTTGCTTGTACACATTTTTTTGTTAGTTAATTTTGCTTGTACACATTTGTTCTTACTATACATGTTGTGGGATTTTGTGGTGTTAATTGGTTTATTTTATTAATTTATGTTGGCGTTGTTGTTTATCAACCATGTAATGCTAGTCATATGTATTTTGGGGAAGGGTCTTTTGGGTACTGCAAGATCATGTTTGTTTCTGTCAGTTTAATGTTCATTTGCGTGGTAAGCATTTATTGAACGGAGCATTGTGTTACTGTTATATATTCCTTCCATACCACAAAAAGAATCCCATTTGCAAAAATTACAAACTTAAGGATATATTTATGTTCTATATATGTTTACATATTGTAAAGTGGAGAGTTTATTCCTTATATTATAAAGCCTTTTATAGACTAAGACCAATTCACTGCAGTCAAACGAAAAATGAGAATGTATGAAGTGTTTATATTACAGTAACATGAAGACAAGACCTCAACTTTTTCGAGTTATTCAAGTGCATACAAGTTGAATTTGGATAACTGCAGCAATAACATGATTTAGAGTTTACAAAGAACACATTCTAATGCTCATATTCAAATTTGGAGCTATCAGCCATTCTTTTTGTGCTTTTCATCCAAATGCTCATATTCAAATGCTTCAATTGAAATATAATTAAACATATATATATATAGCAGACAGTTGTCCAAGATGTCTGTTGATCGAAGTTGGATGGAACGTAGGGTAGCTACTGATAAGAGTGGGCTTAGCTCTGAGTACCGTAGTGGGGTTGAATAGTTTCTCAATTTCGCGTTTGAGCAAGTCAGCGGCGATGAGATTAGATGTCCTTGTAAGAGGTGTGTGAATGAAGTGTGGAACGAAAGGAGTGATGTCATGTGCGACTTATTTGCGTATGGGTTCAAGTAGGGTTATACGACATGGATCTATCATGGGGAAATCTGGTTGGATGAACATGAATCAGAACCAGAATCTAGAGGTGACGAAACCTTTGACTATACTAACATGATAGTTGAAGCTGCTGGTTCATACTTCCAGTGGAAGGGATGACAGTAGCACACAACAAGAGCCGAATGACGGGGCTAAGAGTTTCTATGAGTTATTGCATGAAGCAGCGACGCCACTGTATGACGGGCACGAAAAGCACACCGTCTTATCTGCCGTGACTAAGTTTTTACACTTCAAGAACGAGCACGACTGTAGCGAGAGAGGTTTTAATGAACTGTTAAGCATTGTGAAGGAGTGCTTACCTGCAGGCAATAAGTTATCGGAGTCGTACTATGATGTGAAGAAAATGGTCAAAAGGCTCAATCTAGGGTATGAGAAGATCGATGCTTGTGAGAAGGATTGTATATTGTATTACGGTGATGTCAATAAAGATAAGAGGTCATGTGATTTTGTGGTACAAGTAGATACTGTGAACAGCGCAAGAAAAAGGGAAAAGGCGTGCCGAGAAAGATCTTACGTTACTTTCCCATTGCCCCAAGACTTCAGCGGTTGTTCATGTCAACACATACCGCCGAGGATATGAGGTGGCACTCTACACGAGACATAGTCGAAGGTCAACTGACGCACCCGGCAGATGGGCTTGAGTGGAAAATTTTTGATAATAAGCACCCCTCGTTTACTGAAGAGGTTCGCAATGTTAGGCTTGGACTTGCTACGGATGGGTTTAATCCGTTTAACGGGCCTTACACAAAGCCCTACTCAACTTGGCCGGTGATTATTGTGGTGTATAACCTCCCGCCTTCGATGTGCATGAAAGATCCCTACATGTTCATGCCTTTACTGATTCCGGGTGATAAGAGTCCGAGTAAAGACATTAATATATACCTCAGGTCGTTAGTTGATGAGTTGAAGATGTTGTGGGAAAAAGGGGTTCAAACGTACTATGTATCTCTTAAGCAGAACTTTGACATGAGGGCAGCTTTACTGTGGACAATAAATGACTTCCTGGCGTTAGGAATGATCAGTGGATAGTCGACTCATGGGGGCTTGTCATGTCCCGTGTGCATGGGGTCAGTTAAAGCTGTGCGGCTTAAACATGGGGGAAAAATGAGTTTCTTTGCAACATCCAGACAGTTTTTGCCGATTGAACATCGTTATCGACGGATGAGTAGACAATTCAATCGAAAAACAGAGAAACGTCAAGTACCTGGCCGTCTTTCTGGGTCAGCAGTGTTGAGTTGGATTAGTCATTTGAAGTTTCCACCTTCAGGGAAGAATCACAGATTAGAGCGAGCTTACGGTTACGACAAGGTTCACAACTGGACACACAGATCCATGTTCTTTGACTTGCCTTATTGGGCTACACTCTGCATTCGTCATTGTACAGATCCGATGCATACTGAGAAGAACGTATTTGATAACATATTTTATACAGTCCTAGATGCCAGTGGTAGAACAAAGGACAACAACAAGTCGAGGCTTGATTTGGTAGAAATGAACATTAGAGAAGATCTGTGGCTGTATCAGGAGGGTAGTAAGACGGTAACGCCTAAAGCTGAATATACTTTGACAAAGGAACAGTTGATATTGATATGTAATTGGATCAGTGGACTGAAGCTCCCAGATTGATATTCTTCGAATATAGCAAGGTGTTGTAAAGTCAAAGAGTTGAAGTTTCAGGGTCTCAAAAGTCACGATTGTCACGTATTCATGCAAAAGTTGATCCCTGTGGCATTTATCGACTTGTTACCGAAACGTGTGGTTGAAGCACTGACAGAGCTTTCTAATTTCTTCAGAGATCTATGCTTGACGAAGCTTCAGCTCAAAGACATGGATAAAATGGAGATGCAGATAGTAGAAATAATGTGCAAGTTAGAAATGATCTTCCCCCCATCGTTTGTTGATTCAATGGAGCATTTGCCTATTCACTTACCATACGAAGCTAAGTTTGGCGGTCCCATACAATATAGATGGATGTATCCATTCGAGAGGTAATGAAATTAATGTTTTTAATACGGTAAAATGTTCATTCTTTTTTGTTAATCTATATATCATATAGGTATATGCGACGTCTAAAGCAAAAGGTGAAGAATAGAGCCCGTGTAGAGGGGTCAATTGCTGAAAGTTATGTTATGGAGGAACTTGTTAATTTTTGCTCGTTGTACTTTGAGCCGAATGTTGCGCACGAGGAAAATGGAGAATTAACGGCCTTTAGTCATCCTGTACACCCATTCAGTGGTAAAAAAGGCGATTCTTGACCGATAGTGAGTATGCAGCTGCCACATTGTGTGCACTTGTCAATATGAATGAAGTATCACCATACATTAAGTAAGTAGTCATAATTATATATGTCTGGTGTAATTGTGTCAAGTTCTTTTTCAAACACATTGAATATATAAATGAGTTGCAGTCAATATGATGCTGAAGTACGTGAAGCGAATCCGAGTATATCGGACGAGGATTTACAAAATTTGAGAAGTGGAGAATTTGTGCAATGGTTTAAAGATCATGTAAGTCTAACCTTATAAGTTCAATGAATGTACCATCATAGATTTATTCTTATGGCATAATTAACTTTAGAATATGTTGTGTTAATGTACATTAGGTCCTCACAGATGAGTTAGCTGACAATCGGCTAAAGCTTATAGCCGATGGCCCTGAAAGATCTATAGATACGTATACATGCTGCATTGTCAACGGTTACAGATTTAAGTGTTGCGATATTGGGGAAGTTGCTTCTTCTGATTCTGGTGTTGTGGTGAAAGGTAGCTGCTACGATAACATTTGGGATGACTGGTATGGACGATTGCTAGAAGTTGTCGTGCTCAAATATTGGGGTCATAAAGAATTAGTTTGCTTCAATTGTCATTGGTGTGATGTTGAGAATGGAGTTACAGTAGATAAAAAATCAGGACGGGTGACTGTTAACGTTAAGTCAAAACTAAGACTGATGAGTGGTATGGACGAGCCTTTTATTTTAGCAAGTCAAGCAACACATGTGTACTACGCGCGGAGTGTTAAGACCCCTGCAAGCCCATGGCATGCTGTTATAACCACCAGTGCCCGTGGTTTTCAAGGCATAACTCCTCGTCCAGACGATGAAACTTTACAAGTCGAGTCTACTAGTGTCACACCTGTAAGACCCCGAATTTTATGAAATAAAAGTATTCAATTTTTCTTATAATTACTATTTAGTAAATGGTTAAATTGATAAATGTTAAAGTTAAGGGTGATATATGAATTTTTTTTCGAAATACACAAATGGTTATAAAATATTCATTGTTGTCGGGGAATATTCGCTTGGTCGTGGAATATTCTTACTGTCGGAGAATATTCGTACGACGGCGCAATCTTGTGTGGGCCCCATAACGGAAAGCGGTTGGATGAAGAAAACGACAAAAACAAGTTGTTTATAAATAACGACGTAGTTGTTGCCGTTAACACTGTTGGAATACCAGGTGGTTAAAAAACAGTAATACGCGTTGTTGCACAGTAGCACACGGTATTGCACCAATTATTGATTTTTACGTAAGAAGACACTACTCAATAATTGTTACAGTAATTACTGTTCAATATTGTATTTTATTGATTCAATAATTGCTGCGTTGATATTTTATATTACTGTTGTTTTAATAATTGTCACTACACAGTATTTTCTATTATCGGAACAATAATTCATATTATCTGAATAATATTATTAGATAACATTATTGGCAATGTCTAGAAAGTTCTGTCTAAGGAGAGGTTTGGTCATCTAATTGCGCGCCAGTAAGGAGATATCCTTAGTGGAAAGCCCCCTCTTTCCTGGGAACGGCCTGGTTGCTAGTACTGTGGTTCTTTAATATTATTTGTGTATAATTAATTATTGATTTATATGATGAGGAAAATAGTGATTTTATGTGGATATAGATGGAGAAAAATTTTTAATGTGACAATTGTTGAAAATTAATATTTTATCTTTTTCTGATAAAATAATTCATTTAAATATATTATTTTAATAATATATTGATGGTGATATTTTTACAATGAATGTGGGATATATGAGTATATGAGGAGGAAGAGTATTTTTATGGTATTAAATGATTAACACATATTTTGTGTGTTGGTGGACACAATTCTTGACCGAAAATTTATTATTGACTGTAAAATCATCCGTTTGTAGATTTCAGTCAATTTCTGTTTGGAATTTGGAAAAACTTTCTTCTGCAAAGTTGTAGAGAATTGAATTTCCTAGAAAAAATCGCGAGATTCAAATTTTCTGATAAAAGGGCTATTTATTATGAATTATTGAAGTTCTGAAGTTCCAAAATAATTGATTTTTGGAAGTTTTAATTATTTTTATTAAGAAAAACGTTTTGACATTTGAGTGGCACATGTTAATGGTGTAAATCAGCTGATGTGGTGTGCTAAGGAAATTAAGAAAATTATATTATTAATTTATTAAATTTTCTGCTTTAGTGTTCTAAGCATTTTTCTATAAATAGGGTGCTTAGGTTAGAATTGAAAATCACACCAGAAACACAAGTTTCTCTCTTTCTCTCTCTATATCGAGCATATTCTTGTGAGTATTTGATACTTTGAGTGTTGCTATACGGTACAAGTTTCCTTCAGCACTATATCTAGTATTCCAGTCAGAAGTACCGTCTTTCCGAGGTAAGGGATGTTATTTCTTCTTAAATGATATAATTTTTTTCAATATCATTATGCCGAAGTATTGATCTGAATTTTTATCAAATTTGGAACATTTCATGTCGGGGTTACTATTCATGAGTTACTATTCACGAGTTACTATTCATGAGTTACTATTCACGAGTTACTATTCACCGAAAAATAAAAATTTCTTCTTTTCGTCCAAAATATCTATTCTGGATACTAGCTTTGATTGTATCCATGTTTTGATCATTCTTGAATTTTACTTCACTATGATTGTTTATGAGGTATTTTTGGATAATTAAATAGCTGAAATACGAATCCTTAATATTTACTCTTTTGTTTCACTGGATTCGTTTTCTCTAACATATTTTTCATCATCCTCAGTCCTAAATGATGATGTTACTGAATATCTTTGGCCAGTAGTGCAAAGATTGATGATTTTATGATGAATATCTTTGGCCCGTAGTGCAAAGATGAACAGGTGTTGAGATGAACATGATCGATTGGTGATACAAATGAATATTTTTGGCCTGTAGTGCAAAGATGAATATTTGATTAAAGATGGTTATTGATTGTTGTTACAGGGATAAAATATTGATGATGGACTTTTAAATCTTAGAAGATAGTAGAACTCATTCTCTACTTGACTCTTCTAATGGTTTGCTGTTTCCGCTGCGAATATTGATTTAAAACTTGTTGTCTATTGTATTCTATTAAATTTTTCCCTGTTGAAAACTAACGATAATTTGTTGTATATTATCTTAGTCATAATATTCTTTACTGGGCTAGTTGAGCTCACCCTTTTCCTTGTTGTTCCATTTTCTTCTCAGGAGGCGAGAATGTAGCGAGTACTAGTCGTGGTGTGGAATGATGGTTCAAGACAGTTGTTTTAGTAGTCCTCACTATTTTGTAAAATAGTGTATCAATAAGTATAATGAGTTATTAGTTGAGTATGAATACTGTCTAGATGAAAATATTTGTATTTAAACTCACAGTATATGTGTTGTCGTAGTTTGCACGACAATTGTAATAATAAAGTTGTAGTTATTCTCTGTACCATGTATTTGGCGACTCAGAATGGGTTGGATGGATTGGACCTATTTTGGGGGCGTCACAACACCTGCTGATGTAACAATTATTAGTGAGTCTAGTGAAGAAGAGGATGATGTTGTCGTTGTCGAAAGTGAAGACGATGTTGTTGAGGAGGTAGATATAATTGATGAAATCGTTGAGGACGACGAAGATGGTGATGACAACGATAGTGAAGATCTATTGCTCGAAGATGACGATTCTGATATTGATGGCTTTGACGATATAAATGATTAGGAGTATGTACTCTTTAATTGTTTCCTTTTAGTTATATTCAAATGTAATAGTTTGTAGTAGTGAAATCATTATCTTCAACTTATATTAATCTACTAAAGGTGTTACTATTTATGATGTATCCTTTTAGGTTACTATTTATGTTGCATTCTTTTAGTTGTATCTGTATGTTATCCTCTTTGTTATTGTGCTCAAATATAATATTTACGAATGTTTAATAATATTTTTTTATGACTTGACAGTATACATACATATGGCGCGCACACCACATGGCGATCGTGGTGGGCGTGCAGGTCGTGGGGGCCGTGGCGATTCTACGCGTGATGATCAGGCCGGATCGTCAGGTATAATTATATTGACATTATATTTGTTTATATAAATATTGATGTATTTCACTACATAGGTGATTGACGTAGGCCTCCGCGGGGACTAGCACGTGGCTTGCTAGGGAATCCACCACTGGCACCGCTTATATGTCGTGTTGGGACTCATAGGTAATTAATTTCATAATCCTATATAGTATTTCTATAACATAAGTATTTAGTTCTTATATATTCTTTGTAATTTGCAATGTATTAATTTCAATTGTAGTATCCTTGACGCCACGCCAAGGAACACGTTGCTTGGGATCGTCTGCAACCGATTCTCAAGCCCGTGGATGAGGTGGGCGGATGTGGATGACCGCACACGGCAGCTGATTATTACTGAGTTTAGGGTAGGATGTTAATCATTCATATGCTTGTTTTATATTCCATTTGAATATACTGTTACCTCTTTGATTTATGTTGTCTACAAAGCTTCTTAATGTGTAATGTGCAGAGATATTATCGTTTTGAGGACGGACAGGAAGGCCATGGCATGAATGTTCTGCACAGATACCTAGAGATGAATTGACACAAGTGGGTCTACGACTGGAAGAAGAAGGCCCAGACGAAGATGGCTGATGGACAGACACTTAAGGATGTCCGGCCAGATTTCATATCTGCTGTAGTGTGGGACCAGATGTGCATCATTTGGGATGGCGAGGCCTTCAAAAAGATGTCAGCACAGCGTTCAGCTGCTCGACAGCAGAGTCATCTCCCACACTGCACTGGGTCTCAGTCATACGACCTGTACCGGGAGAGACTCGAGGTGAGTTTAAAGCATGCACCCTCCCGTTTGGAGTTTTGGTGGCACGCCCACCAAAAGAAAGGTGACGGTGGTTATATCTCACCTGAGGCAGAACACATTGCTGTAAGTTTTGTAATTATCTTATTTAGTATGTATTTAAAATTTAGATATTCTTTTGTATTATTTCTTTTTATTCTTTGCGTATCATCTACTAATATGTTTTTTTTTCAGCGACGGTTCGAGGATCTTGCAGTGGCCTGGAGCAGCCAGAGAGGTGACACTCCAGTAGACGAGTCTATGCGTGCCGATGAGGAGATAGAGGACTGGCTGCAGGCTACAGGGGGACCGAAGAAGGGTAGAGTTGTGGGCATTCCCCATGTCCCAGCTTACACCCTAGTCCCTGCTGCGAGATCTCGGCGGCGCCCACCCACTGGAGGTAGTGGTGCGAGTGGATCGGGTGCCGGCCCTTCATTATCCGACGACTTCTTCCGGCGGATCATAGAGGGGTGCATGGCGAGCGGTGTTGTGCAGTCAGGCGCACCATCACGCGATCGGATCTACCAGCTGGCTCAGGAGGTTGTCCACGGCTCTATAGATCCTACAGCTGCCGTTGACGACCTCATGGGTGTAGTACGGGAGGAGGCCATCCGCGTATGTGTAGTTGTCTTGGCCAACATCTTCCCACCACATATTCGACAGGTAAAAACAATTAAATTCAATATTTCTTTATTTAAATTTATGTAATTTATAATTATAATTTGTAATTGTATTGCTATGCCACAATTACACACAGTTTGCACCGAGTTATCGCACAGTTTGCAAAACTCAACAATACTTAGGCAAAAAGCCGAAAAAGAGCTCAAAACCCGTATCGGCCGTCCGAAACGCCACGCAGACACACACATAGCACCGCGTAGGTTATAGACACACGTTATAATGTAGGGGACTCGATTCCGACATACGGAGACCGAGTTATCGGACAGTTTGTAAAACTCAACAATACTTAGGCAAAAAGCCAAAAAAGAGCTCAAAACCTGAATCGGCCGTCCGAACACCATGCAAACACACACAAAGCACCGCGTAGGTTATAGACACGCATTACAACTTACGGGACTCGATTCCGACATACGGAGACCGAGTTATCGCACAGTTTGCGACACTCAACAACACTTAGGCAAAAAGCCAAAAAAGAGCCTAAAACCTGTATCGGCCGTCCAAACGCCACGCAAACACACACATAGCACCGCATAGGTAATTGACACGCATTACAACTTACGGGACTCGATTCCGACATACGGAGACCGAGTTATCGTACAGTTTGCAAAACTCAACAATACTTAGGCAAAAAGCCAAAAAAGAGCTCAAAACCCGTATCGGCCATCCGAATGCCACACAAACACACCCATAGCACCGCGTAGGTTATAGACACGCATTACAACTTACGGGACTCGATTCCAACATACAGAGACCGAGTTATCGCACAGTTTGCAACACTCAACAACACTTAGGTAAAAAGCCGAAAAAGACACCAAAACCTGCATCGACCGTCTGAACGTCACGCAAATACACACATAGCACCGCGGAGGTAATAGACACGTGTTACAACTTACGGGACTCGATTCCGACATACGGAGGCCGAGTTGTCGCACAGTTTGTAAAACTCGCCAACACTTAGGCAAAAAACCGAAAAAGAGCCCAAAACTCGCATCGGTCGCCCGAACGCCACGCAAACACACACATAACACCACATAGGTTATAGACACGCGTTACAACTTACGGAACTCGATTCTGACATACGGAGACCGAGTTATCGCACATTTTGTAAAACTCAACAATACTTAAGCAAAAAGCCAAAAAAGAGATCAAAAACCGTTTCGGCCGTCCGAACGCCACCGAAACACACACAAAGCACCGCGTAGGTAATAGACACGTGTTAGAACTTACGGGACTCGATTCCGACATACGGAGACCGAGTTATTGTACAATTTGCAAAACTCGCCAACACTTAGGTAAAAAGCCGAAAAAGAGCCCAAAACCAGCATCGACCGTCCGAACGCCATGCAAACATAGACATAGTATTGCATAGGTAATAGACATGTGTTACAACTGACGGGACTCGATTCCGACATACGAAGACCGAGTTATCGCACAGTTTGCAAAACTCAATAATACTTAGGCAAAAAGCCAAAAAAGAGCTCAAAACCCGTATCGGCCGTCCGAACGCCACACAAACACACACATAGCACCGCGTAGGTTATAGACACGCGTTAAAACTTATGAGACTCGATTCTGACATACGGAGACCTAGTTATCGCATAGTTTGCAACATTCAACAACACTTAGGCAAAAAGCCAAAAAAGAGCCCAAAACCTGTATCGGCCGTCTGAATGCCACGCAAATACACACATAGCACTGCATAGGTAATAGACACGCGTTACAACTTACGGGACTCGATTCCGACATACGGAGACCGAGTTATCGTACAGTTTGTAAAACTTAATAATACTTAGGCAAAAAGCCAAAAAAGAGCTCAAAACCCGTATCTGCCGTCCGAACGCCACACAAACACACACATAGCACCGCGTAGGTTATAGACATGCGTTATAACTTACGGGACTCGATTCTAACATACGGAGACCGAGTTATCGCACCGTTTGCAACACTCAACAACACTTAGGCAAAAAGCCGAAAAAGAGCCCAAAACCTGCATCGGCCGTCTGAACGCCACGCAAACACACATAGCACCGCGTAGGTAATAGACACGTGCTACAACTTACGAGACTCGATTCTGACATACGGAGACCGAGTTATCGCACAGTTTGTAAAACTCGCCAACACTTAGGTAAAAAGCCGAAAAAGAGCCCAAAACTCGTATCTGCCATCCGAACGCCACGCAAACATACACATAACACTGCGTAGGTTATAGACACGTGTTATAACTTACGGGACTCGATTCCGACATACGGAGACCGAGTTATCGCACAGTTTGCAACACTCAACAACACTTGAAGAACACAAACAAAACTAATTTAAATATGCTCTATTTTCGAATTCGTTATTAATATTTTAATTTTATAGGGTCTTGTTGATAAGACTTCGGCGGGTGGAGGCTGCGGCACGGGCGATGCCCGTGGTGGAGATGGTGATGACCGCCGGGCTGATGCTAATGAGACTATTGAGGGTGAGACTGGCAGTCAGACCGGAGGTGGGACCGGCGGTGGAACCATAGGTGGGACCGGCAGTGGGACTGACGGCGATGATGATACCGACGACATTCCTGATCTTGGGTTGTAGTACCCATTATGTTTATATTTTGACCTTCATATATGTATATTTATACAGCTTTTGAGTTGTACAAACTATAGTTTAGTATCTAGTTAGGTTGATGTTATATGTATCTAACTATATTGATTGTTTATGATTACATTTTGTATTTACATCGTACGACTTTTATTTATAAGTCATTACGGTGTTAATATATTTGATGGTTGATATAGCATTATTGCAAAAGCTATTATTGTTATTGATATGCGTTTGTGAAGAATTCTTTATTTTTCTTTAGTTTATTACAGGTATAATTATGTATATGTAATTGAACAGGGGTATTTTGATATTCAAAATTTTTCTTTTAAAAACCTCATTGGCGACGGGGATTGAGGGTCATAGGCGACGGCTATGCTGTCGACAATGACTATTTTTAATTTTTTTAGTGGTGGCCATTACTGACGGTTTATTTGTCGCCACGGCCGTCGCCAATACATCCATGCTGACGGTGTGTCGTCGCCACTGGCCCCGTCGGTAATGACTAGCTTGCCGACGGTGAGCGACGGGAGACAGGGGCGACGACCCATACGGCGACGGGAAGGGCGACGGAATCTGCCGTTGGGAATGACTTCATTGCCGACGGCAATGAAGTCATTGGCGACGACAGAGTCCGTCGGCAATGACCTATTTTTTTGTAGTGTCTGGGCTTGGTTTGTGTAATCCACTGGTTCAATCATGTAGCATACATGTCAAAGAACAATTCTATAACATCAGATCATTCTAACAACATCACATGAACAAGATCTGGCATGGTCAACCCATGTCAAAAACCTTGTTCTTGAACTTTCTGGGTTATCCAGAAATTCAACAAAATATATGGTCAACCCTACGTTGACTCTTTATAGCTTTGATTCTATACATGATCTGGGTGATCTAGAGGCATGATTGTGTAGTTCTCATGTCAGACTATAACATCAAAACAACGACATGGCATAAACACTTAACAGTTGCAAGATCAAAGGGCATAAAAAGCTTGTCAGAAATTCTGGGAAATCTGGGAATTTTCTGGGTTTTCCAGAAACAGTTTTTGTGGTAGGTCAACTAGGTTTGACCACTTATAACTTGAAATATAGACATGGTATGGACTTGATTCCAATTCCAGTTTACTCTCCTCGTGACATAGAACAAGTCTATAACATCTAACACACCTAAACATTAACACAGACAAATCTAGAGGCCTTGGCATTAGGTTGTCAGGTCTTAAAATTAGGGTTCTTGGTCAGTTTTTAAAACATGATTTTCTTGCATCTAGATGTTATGGATCCTTGATATAACATCTTAGATTACTCAATAACATCCTCTAACATAACTCTAACAAACAAATAACAACATCTAACATAAATTATAAAGATTTTCAAGTTTAGGGTTTATACATTTCTAGCTTTGATTCTTGATTTCTGATCCTTATTTTTGATCTTGGCTTGATATGAAATGATCATGGCTTTATTTTTGACTGACTTCCTCTCAAAATTTTGAAAGTTGAATAGAGAGAAAGGGTCTTCGCTAGATGAACATAAAAGTAAGATTTTTCTTACTTTAATCTTCCAATTTTTTGATTCCATGGCCAAGAATGATGTTATGTGGCCTTATGGCTGATTTGTGGTGAGTTAGGACACTTGGCAAACTCAAATGGCGATCCACCACAAATTTAAAAATATCTTTTACTTAAAAGATAAGAAAAAGGGCATTTTAGTCATTTCGCACCCACTAAAGGCATTTTGATAATTTCCCCTACAATTTGAAGTACAATTTGAACATTTCAAATATATCCCACATCTTATAAATCCTAAGTCTTTATACTTAGCATTTTGAACACCCAAATAGGGTTTTGATATTCCAAATTAGGGTTTTGGATTCCCGAAACTAAAATTAGGGTTTCCAGACCGATTGTTAGGAATTCTAACAGTTCGTTAGTGTTTTCTAACTTAACAACCATATTCTTAATACAACTTTAGGGTTTGCTAAAGTTACAATTTATCTGATCAATAGTTGATCTTTATCAATAAATTGAACACATAAACAATCATTGAACACCTATATGATCATATACACCGATTCATATACCCTCGTATACACTTATACACTTAACCCTAATAATCTTCACTGAAAGATTTTAAATCCATCAAAATCCTTTACAAAATTTTGAAATCCTTAAAATTCCTTCACAGAAACGTCAAATCTATACATTTATTTTCTGTCTAGGTCTATCTTATAACCTTTAATTCATCATTTTAGGATTTTAATAATTTTCTAAATTCTTGGGTTGTCACATATGCAGGGTGTCAAATCAATAGAAAAAGTATGAGTGGTGTTTGTACTTTCTTGGGACAAAGTCTCGTATCATGGCATAGTAAAAAGCAAACCTCAATGGCTCTTTCAACTACTGAGGGTGAATATCTAGCTGCAGGAAGTTGCTGCTCTCAGATTTTATGGATGAGGAAAACCCTATGTGATTTTGATATATTATGTGAATGTGTGCCTATATATTGTGATAATTCTAGTGCTATGGATATCTCTAAAAATCATGTGTTACACTCACGTAAAAAACACATAAAAGTAAGACATCATTTTTTAAGGGATAATATTTCAAAAGGATTAAATAAATTAATTTTTATTCCAACAGAAAAATAATTGGCTGAGATTTTTACCAAACCGTTAAGTGAAGAAAGGTTTTGTATGCTAAGAAGAGAACTTGGAATGTGCATGGTATAAATAATGATCGCATACTAAAAATATTTCATATCTGCATGTTATTATTTTAAATACGTCTACATTATCTGTTCTTAGCCGAGGACTAAGGGCGACATATCTGCTTGGCACGATTCACGGTAAACATCATTATGGGTTTTGAAATTTGAAAAGACAAGAGCTAAGGGTTGTTTATCTTTTCAAGGAGTCTGTTCAGCGTCCAACATTTCCCTATTAAACACAGAGCGCCTCTTCTTCTCAAATACACTTAGAAATTTCTCCATTGTTCTTAAACGCTCTAATCTCTGCAACTATAATGAAGACTCGAGCCAACAAACGATCATCCGACATCACCATCAAAGAAGGAAATCATCCACTATCTCCTTATAATGTGCGATCATCGAAGAAGTCCAAAAGGCAAACTCGCCAGACATCTGTTCATGTCTCTTCTGACGATTTTGATGGGTTCGAATCCAGCTTTTCCATCCTAAAGACATCCCCACAATCTCCTGGTTCGGAGCCACCTTCTTCTCAACCAGAATCGCCATCTAATCTGGTAAACCCTTTGTCCGCTACTTCAAATTTGCTGGACAATTTCTTTTGGGGTCAAAGTTTTGAAGCTCGCTTCAAAACCTCCATTGCTACAAAACAGTTTGTCTATGAAAAAATTATGAATCTATTTTATTTAAAAAATTCTTCTATGGAAGAACTTTTCACTTCTTGTGGTATTTCTGCTATGCTTTTCCCCCATTAGGCCGTATCCCTGGTTGGTGCAATAGTTCTATACAAATCTAGAATGTAATGGGGATTGTTAGACGTCTTTTGTGAAGTGAAAATCTTTGTTTTTCACGATTGTTGATTTTGGCAGTATTTTTAATATTCCTTCTTCTGGTCCTTTTCCCTTTACCCTCAAGGGTGCTGCTAATATATCCTTTCCTCCCCTCGAGTAACTTCACACTGTGATGAATTATAAGACCCCAACTTTCATAAAAAATGATTAAATTTTTCTCGATACATATTTTGAATATTATAGTGTGGATTAATATAATTTTATTGTTGTGAGTAATATTTATAAATTTTGCAAAGTATGCAAGTTGTCATAAAATATTCGTTTGGTCGAGGAATATTCATTTTAACAAGAAATATTCGTACGACGACACAATTAATGGTGGATCCCATAACGGAATTATTGTCGGAGTTAGAAAATGACAAAAATATTTTTTTATTAAAATAACGACGAAAGTTTTACCGTTACCTGTTGAAATACCCGGTGGTAAAAGCACAGTAATACGCGTGGTTGCATAGAAGCACGCGATATTGATTATTGATGCTTACGTGAGAAGTCACCCAGTTTTATTCAATTATTGTCACAGTAATTGTTGCATAGTATCTCACATTATTTGATTCAATTATTATCAATATTTTATATATTATTAAATCAATAATTGAGACGACAAAGTTATTCATATTATTATTTGCTATATTGACGATGTCTAGAAAGTTCAGTCGAGGAGAGGTTTGGTCACCTAATTGTGCGCCAATAGGGAGAAATCCTTATCGGAAAGCCCCCTCTTTTTTTGGGAAGGATTTGGTTGTTAAATATTACAAATTATAATAATGATGATAAATGTTGCTAAACATATTGAGGGATTTTTTATGAAAATATTCGTTGTAAATTTTACTTATTATTTGGACCCCAATTTATCCATTTTTCAAAACTGTCGGTAGAAGTTATCTCAATTTTGTTATATATATATATATATATATATATATATATATATATATATATATAAATTTATGTTTGGGTTGGGGAAGTCACGGATGGAAGATGGAATATGGAATGGTGGAGTGGTGGAAAAAATGATTGTGAAGTATGTGAGTGTGATGTATGTGTGGGGTGTGTGTGTTTACATGTGAGGGGGTGGAATATGGAATTTGGTGTGTGTGTGTGTGGTTTCCTTTGCCGCAAGGCAAAGAGTATATATATATATATATATATATATATATATATATATATATATATATATATATATTATATTTTATTATGCATAGTGTTTGTATAGTGTCTGCATAGTGCTTGTATAGTAAAGTCAAAAAATTATTTAGCCAGCGAATTCGCGCCCGTGACTTTCGTCAATGTGCGTCCGTGATAAATTTTTCAAATAGTATCCTTTCTATTCTCCTATAAATAGGATGCTTAGTTAGAATTGAAAATAAAATAAGAATCAGAGAATTCTTCTTCTATTATAAAAAAGAGCGTATTTCTTTAGAGTTTTAAGAAGCTTTGAGCATAGAAAATAGTGAAAGTTTTCTTTAAGAATATCCCCGCCATACCAGTTGGAATATTTTTTTTTAAGGTAAGGGATATTATTTTTGTTCAATATTCGTAAGAAATAATATTTTCTTCCATACTCTGTAGTATGTAAGTAACATTAATTCGTTTCAGATTCTGAATTCAATACTTATTTTGTTAAAGTTTTGGCTTCTATACTCCATAAAATTAGTAGAATATCCTTGATATTTGCGTTTCATCTAATATCTTTTCATGAAAAATATTATTCTGAGTATTTTTGATAAGTTTTACCCTTTTTATGCCAAAGTACTATTCATGGGGTTCTATTCACTCGGTTACTATTCATCCGAGGTGTACTATTCATGACAAAAATTGATTTTTTTCGGTCCAAATCATTTTTGATACAATATTATTATTGAATTTTACTCCACAATGTAATATCATGTTGACAATTTGGACATTATTGAATTCTGGATAAATTAAATTATAAATCTTTAAAAATTTATCTTTTGCTTTCTTTTAATTGAATTATTATATCATTGTCATCATCCTCATGCTTATATTGTGATGAAAGTCATCTGTGGCATACGTGCATAAATGGACTGTTGATTGGTATGATTATGACTAGTGAATATTCGGTATAATCATGACCGTAATATTACAAATGATGTGGTAAAACTCCTCATTAGCCTGTAGTGCATTGATGGACAGTTGTTGACATGATCATGACCATTGATGAAAACACGGATATCCTTCGCCCGTAGTGCATGGATAATTCGTGGTCGTGATACTAATGAATATCCTTGGCCCGTATTGCAGGGATGATTTGATGATGTGGATTATTTATTAAGCTGAGTCTCAGTGATAAAATTGATGATAAACTTTTTAAATCATAGAAGATAGTAGATATCATGCTCTACTTGACTCTTCTAATGGATTGCTTGTTCCGCTGTAGTTAAACTTGATGTTTATTATATTTTATCAGTTTAACACTGTTGAAGGCTAACAATAAATTATTCTGCATTATCTTAGTCATAATATTTCTTACCTGTTCTCTTCAGGAAATGAGAATATAGCAGGGACTAGTTGGGGAACGGAGTGACGGTACAGATGGTTGCATTAGTAGTCCTTAGTATTCAGTAAAATAGTGTAATAATAAATATATTGAGGACTCCATTTGAGTATGAATATTGTCTAGAAGACAATATTCGTACTAAAACTCTCAAATTATGTTTTATCATATTTTACACGACAGTTGTATAATTAAGTTGTATTTAAATTTTGTACCATGTACTTGGCGACTCAGAATGGGTGATGTATACCTATTTTGGGGGCGTCACAGTTGGTATCAAATCTTAGGGATATGATCTATGGCTGAGATGTGAGACTAGAACTAGTGGGGAGACATGGGGAAATCCTTTGCTAGTATGACCTACCTAAGTTTATTTATTATTTAATTGGTCGGTCAGAATATAGGGATAATATGTGACATGTCAATTAACCCTTGTTTTGTGGCAGTGTTTGAAAATGACATACGAGAATGTTGAGAATAACAATGGAGCACAGGAGACCGTTGAGTCACCACAAATCAATACTCAGGATAATGTGCATCAAGAAGGCAATAATCCTCAGGTGAATAACAACACCGACCAAATGGCGAACGACAGAATGTTTAGGAGCTTTCTACAATTCGTGCAACATCAGGCAAGAGAGACTCCTATTCAAAATGCAGGTGGAAACACTAGCAACTCTCGATCGGTCACCGCTAAGCAATTCAAGGAGCTGGGACCACCGAAGTTTTTAGGAGAGCTAAAACCACTTAAGGCAGAGACGTGGATAAAGTAGATCACCAAGATATTTGATGTCTCGGGATGCTCCGAGGAGCAAAAGATTTGTCACATGAAGGAGGTAGAGTTCATCAAGCTGGAGCAAAATAATATAACCGTGTCGCAGTACGAAGCTAGGTTTGCCGAGTTGTCCCGGTTTGCGTCCCGCTTGGTTGATAATGAGGAGAGAATGAAGTAGATGTTTCCAAGAGGTTTGAAACCCGAGACACGTCAATACCTAATTTCTCACAAACTGTGTTTGTATTCAGATGTTGTAAATAGGGCTCAGTTATTGGAATGTGATAATGAGTCAACCCAACCAAGAAATAGCAGCCGGCAAAGCTATACTACCAGTGGAAGCAGTCATCGAAGTGGTGACAATAAATGTGGGGGAAGTCAACATGCCAGAAATGGTAACCACTTCGGTGGTAATCATGGCCAAGACAATAAAAGTGGAAATTTCAAGAAGAGGAGATTCAATAATGATGGAAAGACGTCAGCACCAGCACCTGTTATTAAAGAAGGAGAACGGTCAACGATCGTATGCTACAATGCGGAGGGGAGGGACACATCAGTCCAAACTGTACGCAGCAGTCTAAAACATATTATAATTGCGAAAGAGAAGGTCACCTAGCTCGATTTTATCGTGCAGTAAAGCTAAGTCCAACTGGGATGGAGGCACCAAAGGCCATCCTAGAGAAGTCAAAGCCGGTAGTTCAAGGGAGAATGTTTGTCGTGACCTCCCAAAAAGTAAGGAATCTGAACGAGGTTATCATGGGTAAGCTAATCGTAAACTCTTGCAAAGTCTATACCTTATTTGATACCAGTTCTACCCATTCTTTTATTTCTCCTACTTGCGCTCAACGTTTAAATTTAACTCCAGAGAAATTAGACTTTGATTTATCTGTTGAAACTCCATTGGGAGAAACCTTCATTACATCCACTGTTTATAAGTCTTGTTTGATTCAAATCGGCACTCGCATGTTACCTGCCGATCTTATTTCTTTGAAAATACTTGCATTTGACGTGATTCTAGGGATTGATTGGTTAACTACTCATCATGCTAAAATTGATTATTTTCGTAAGGTTGTTAGCTTTCATATACCTAACCAACCTATTATGCGAATTTAAACGACCAAACCACTAAAGTCAATCATTGTCATATCAAACCATAAATCTATTCATTTATTGAAAAACGGATGTCAAGCTTTTTTAGCCCATGTCACAGATTTAAACATAAATACGTCAGATTTGAATGATAATTCTATTGTTAATAAATTTCCTGACGTATTCCCTGAAGAACTTCCTGGCCTACCCCCGGAGCGTGAAATTGAATTTTGTATCGACCTTGAACCCGGTACAAAACCCATTTCTAAAGCCCCATATCAAATGGCTCCTATTGAACTTCAGGAGTTAAAGACCCAACTGCAGGAATTGTTAAACATTAGTTTCATTCGTCCTAGCACGTCCCCTTGGGGTGCTCTTTTTCTATTCGTGAAGAAGAAAGATGGAAGTATGCGACTCTGTATTGATTATCAGGAGTTGAATCATGTCACCATCAAAAATATGTACTCGTTGCCTCACATTGGTGACCTATTTGACCAATTGCAAGGTGCCAAATTCTTTTTAAAGATCGATCTTTGTTCCGGATATGATCAGTTAAAGATTAAAACTGATGACTTCCCAAAGACTGCTTTTAGAACTCGGTATGAGCATTATGAATTCCTAGTCATGTCTTTTGGTTTGACTAATGCTCATGCGGCCTTCATGGATATGATGAACCGAGTATTCAATGAATATTTAGAACATTTCGTGGTTGTCTTATTGATGACATCCTCATTTACTCCAAAAGCCGTGAAGATCATGAACAACACTTGGGGCTGATTCTCCAAAAGCTTCGTGAAAACAAGCTATATGCCAAGTTAAAGAAATATGAGTTCTGGCTTGAGGAAGTAGCATTCCTTGGGCACGGGATATCAAATCATGGAATATCTATTAACCCGACAAAGATTGAAGCAATTCAAAGCTGGGAGCAACCTAAGTCAGTGACCGAAGTACGTAGCTTTCTCGGCTTAGCTGGTTATTATCGGAGATTCGTAGAAGTCTTTTCTTAAATCACTACTCCATTAACTCAGCTGACTCGGAAGGATATAAAATTCTGTTGGAGCGAGGAATGTGAGAAGAGTTTTCAAGAACTCAAGAGGAGACTCATTTCAGTACATGTTCTGACAATACCATCTGGTTCGGAGGGATTTGTCATCTATAGAGATGCTTCAGGTAGAGGGTTAGGATGTGTTCTCATGTAACATGGGAAAGTCATAGCCTATGCATCATGATAACTCAAAGAATATGAGAGGAATTGTCCTACTCGTGATCTAGAGTTGGCAACTGTCGTTTTTGTGCTTAAAATTTGGAGGCATTACCTGTATGGTGAGAAGGTGGAGATCTATACGGATCATAAAAGCCTCAAATATTTTTTCACCCAAAAGGAACTCAACATGCGGCAACGACGTTGGCTCGAGCTATTGAAAGATTACGATCATACCATTCAGTACCATCCTGGAAAAGCGAACGTGGTAACTGACGCATTGAGTAGAAGATCATATGCGGGTACGAGTGAGATATTATCAATGCAAAGACCCATTTTGTATGACTTGCAAATGATGGAGATAGAGTTAAAAACTTCAGGGATTCACGTGATGATGGCAAATATACGAGTAGAACCGACTATAATTAATAAAGTTAAAACCGCTCAAGCTACAGACCTGGAGCTGATGCGTATGAGGAAGAAAGTACAAGAAGGTGCTATTCCGGAAGCAAGAATTGAAGAAAAAGAAATACTTCGAGTCAACTCTAGACTTTATGTTCCTAACGACTATGATTTAAAGTATAAGATCATGATGGAGGCGCACAACACACCATTTGTAATCCATCCTAGAGTACCAAGATTTATCGTGATCTTCGACATACATTTTGGTGGAGCAATATGAAAAGAGAGATCGCAGAGTTTATCTCAAGGTGTTTAACTTGTCAACGTGTCAAGGTGGAGCATCAAGTGCCAAAAGGTCCATTACAACCACTTGAAATTCCAGAATGGAAGTGGGAGCACATTACCATGGATTTTGTTTCTGGTTTTCCGAAGGTTTCTCAAGGAATTGATACAATTTGGGTTATTGTTGATAGATTAACTAAGTTTGCTCATTTCTTGTCTATACGAGAAACTTATTCACTTGAACGTCTTGCTTGTATTTACATAAATGAGATTATAAGACTATATGGTATGCCAATATCTATAGTTTCTGATCGAGACCCAAGATTCACTTCACGATTTTGGGTTAGTTTGCAAAAAGCTATGGGCACAGATTTACGATTCAGTTCGGCATATCATTCTCAAACGGACGGGCAGTCAGAGAGGACTATTCAAACTCTTGAAGATTTATTAAGACTTTGTGTCCTCGACTTCAATAGAAGTTGGGACAAGTTCTTGCCATTGGTGGAATTCTCCTACAACAATAGTTATCAAGCAAGTATTGGCATGGCTCCATTCGAGGTGTTATATGGACGCAAATGTTGTTCTCCAGTATATTGGGATGAGGTGGGTGAAGCAATGTTGTTGGGACTAGATTTGGTATGCACGACAATGGAAAAGATTCAAATGATCCGGTAACGTATAAAAACCTCACAAGATCGACAAAAGAGTTATGCTGATCTTTATCGAAGAAACGTGGAATTCAATGTTGGAGAGCATGCGTTGTTACATGTTGCTCCATGAAAAGGAGTTACAAGATTTGGAAAGAGAGGAAAGCTTAATCCTCAATTCATTGGGCCATTCAAAATCCTCAATCGAATAGGAACTGTGGCCTATATACTCACCTTACCGCCAAGTATGTCTCGTGTTCATAACGTTTTTCACATATCTATGTTACGTAAATATGTGAAAGACCCGAACCACATTATTGAATTAGAACCGGACGAGATAGCAGAAGATTTAACGTATGAAGAGGTACCTGTTAAAATCTTGGATAAGAAGGATCATATTCTATGCTCCAATGTTATACCTCAAGTAAAAGTTTTGTGGAGAAATCATGATGTTGAGGAAATTACTTGGGAGTTATAATCTGAAATAAAGTCAAGGTATCCTCACCTCTTCGACATACCAGGTACGTATCCTAATTTTGAGGACGAAATTTCATATGAAGGAGAGGTTGTAAGACCCCAAGTTTTATGAATAAAGATTAATTTTTTCTCGAAATATATTTTTTAATATTATGGTGTGGATTTGATATAATGTTATAGTTGTGGAAAATATTTATAAATATTTCAAAGTAAGCAAGTGGTTTTAAAATATTCTATTGCTCGAGAAATATTCGTTTTAATAGAGAATATTCGTACGACGACACAATCATTAGTGGACCCCACAACGGAAGTATTGTCGTAGTTAAAAAACGACATAAATATCTTTTTATAAAAATAACGGCGAAAGTTTTACCGTTAAACTGTTGAACTACCCAGTAGTAAAAGTACAGTAATACGTGTGGTTGCATAGTAGCACACGGTATTGATTATTGATGCTTACATGAGAAGTCACTCAGTTATACTCAATTATTGCTACAGTAATTGCTATATAATATCTCTCATATTATTGATTTAATTATTGTCACAGTATCATCTGCATAATATTTTGTATTATTAAATCAATAATTGAGACGACAAAGTTATTCATATTATTATTTGCAATATTGACGATGTCTAAAAAGTTCTGTCGATGAAAGGAGTTTGGTCACCTAATTGCGCGCCAATAGGAAAAAATCCTTATCGGAAAGCCCCCTCTTTACTGGAAATGTTCTAGTTGTTAAATTTTGTGAGTTATAATATTAATGATGATTAAGTTCGTGTTGATTAAAGATGAAATTAATACTTCCATTGTGGTAGGATTAGTTATGTTAGTGGAAATTGACATTTATTTCAATAATAATTGATTTTTGGAGGTTATATTGACCGATCGGTTAATTAATCAGATAAATGAGTAATTAATTGCTATTAGTTCTCTTGCAAATTTTTGTTGATTCACATGTATGGAACTATTGATTCACATGTGTGTACTATTAGGGGAGGTGGTGTAAGATTGATAATACTTGCAGAACTAAATTAAAAATGGAGGTATAGATGATGTACTATACTGTAATAATTTGAGCCTAAAACGTGCAATTATCAAAACTATGTTTTCCTATAAATAGAATATCATTCTTCTTTCATTCTCACAAATTCACTAAGACTCACAAGAGCAATTATAGAGAGAGAAGCTATAGACAGAAAGAAGAAGAGTATTCCACTACTTCACTATTCCAGTAACCAGTCTTCTTCTAAGGTAAGGGATATTATTTTTGTTCAGTATTCATAAGGAATAATATTTTCTTCCATACTCTGTAGTATGTGAGTAATATTATTTCGTCTCGTATTCCTGATTATACCCTCATTTTGTTAAAGTATTGCTTCTATACTCCGTGAAATTAGTAGAATATCTTTGAAATTTGCATTTCATCTAGTATAGTTTCACAAGGATATTTTCTTCACATTCTTGTTAAATTTTAAGCTTTTCATGCCGGAGTATTGTCCATGAGTACTATTTATTTATACGATACTATTCATAAAATACTATTCATGGGGTACTTGTGACACCCCAAAATCTGGGTACTCAATTCCCATAAGACTCGGTGTTCACTTTCCATACAGTCATGCTGTCTAACCAAATAAAATAACATTTAAACCATAAATCTTCCCTTTAAGGGTTACATCATTAATCAAAAAAAATATCCCAGGTTGTCTAACCTTAAATATAATCAAGTGCGGAAATAAATTATTACATCACATCGTTAATTTAAAAGTCTATTATCATAACAGTAAATGAAATTACAAGTCTTCATCACTTGTATAATTTTTCCTTTCCTTTGCTATTTGAAGGCTCATCGACCTTCTCAACTTTAGCTGCAATAATTATATTTATGCAAGAGTGAGCCAAACAAATGCTCACTAAATATAATAATGAATCAACAAGATAATGATAACTGCCAACGAATAGACTCATCAAAACTGAATAGTACTCTGTCAATAATAACCAAAGACTTAAATCAAAATATGGAATATGTAACGCCCTGAAATCCGGTCTACCTTCAGACCCGGACTCCGTGCGTCACTGTCATACTTCTTACCAAACATACATCATTATATACTAAAAATATAATAACATATATTCTAAAATCCCAGGTTCTATAACCACAAAACCTTTTTCATTACAAATAATGATAATTACATTATTCTTTACATCTTACACGAGTGACTTTCATCCGCTACAAAGGATTCATAACTGTTCATTAAACTTGTCTATAGTTTAATTCTATCATTCTATATTACAAGTCTTCACTTGCTCTTCATGCACATTCATATAATGAATGGCACTTCGTCTGAATATCGCTCAGCTTGATCTTTATGAGATCCTTAAGTTCTTTCTAACATCGTTCGCTGAAAATGTTTTTATTTAAAGCAAGTGTGAGCATTCAATTGCCCAGCAAGTTATACAGTTGAACAAACAACTTCAAGAGTTTAAACATTTTTCAGAACTTCAATAACCGAACAAAGGTTACGAAAGCAGCTTGAATAATAGGAATAGTCTTGATTCCTATCATTTTAAAACATTAGTCACATGCACTTTGAAATACTTTCATTCTCTACTTTCTTTCATGCACAATCGGTCTGGCTAGAATCAATAGCACAGACTTAACAATAACGGTTCATATATAAACAGAACATTCTTTTATTGAACAGTTCAAACATAGAACAGTTCATCTCACAGAAACACCGAAGTGTTCAAATTGTGGCACAAGGCCTCATACGTTCTACCACCTTGTACATACATCGCACATATGCACATAGACAAGACTTCTCAAGTTCAACATCTGAGAAGTTTTAGAAACTAGCATTCATTTAAAATATGAATGAAGTTAGGAAACTTGCCTTACGCACAGCTATAGCTTACAGTTTATGCTGAAATGCTCATTCCCATTCCAATGTAGCACATAAGAAAATAACACGTACACCAATTAGTCATATACTTGACTTACGCATTGGTTTACTTAACTTTACTTCTTAAGGTTCGTGCTATTGTAATTTAAGTTTACGCGACTAACTTTCTTTACTACCGGTTTACGGCTTCATGACATTCGGAGATGTCTTACTCAACACGTTCATCATCTTTGATGATTCACATTCTTATCTTCTTCTTATAATTCTCTAGGACTCAGCACACATCGCTTTTCTGCTAGTAGTCCATATGGTACTCTGAGTGGTTTCCCACAAATAATGAACAAACAAGTTCCCGTCTCATCTACACTGCCCACACAGTGAGTTAGATCGGTTGCCAGTTTTGTATATACCTTCGCTCTCTGAAGGAATTGTTTAGCCCAGCTCCCATATGTCAACCATCAAAGGTTGCAATTGTACTACACCTAACTTACCTTAACTTATCCGAACCATTAAACTATAATGTTCGTTAAGTCAACTTCTTTTTCCTTATGGCTTTCTGGCAACTAAATACCATACCTCAGGAATCATTCTTTATTGTCTAAGTTATACAATCTTTTGTATACTTGGAACAATCATTCATTGTCAATACTATGAGACCATAGCGTTAAACATTTCATATGAACTTATTCATATCTTACAACGTCTGGTTCCCTCAACTCGGAACATTGTCCAAGTTATACTTATTAACTCGGCTTCTTAACGTTATACGTTATTATCTTCAATTTAGTTTCTTCACCGTTCACAGGTTTAATCAATAGTCTTCACTATCATACGGTCAAACCATACATGGGGTGTATGTTCTACCCGTTTAATATATGCGTACACCCAACCCTTACGCTGGTTAAAGTGTTCAGCGCTTACTTTTTTATTCTATCATTCTCACCCGACTTATATGCGGCTTTCAGTAATCTTATTACCGTTCGTTACGGCTCTCTTGATACCATTCGTATCTTACTTACTACTTTCATCAACGTCTATGTCATACAACCAGGGTATACTTAGAACGTTCATCCAACGCGAATACAATTCACAAGGATCGTTTAAGTATTCAACGTTTTACTTGTTACTCACCTCTTAATCTCTTATTCAACCTTTACTTAAGGTTTCAATCGCTTTCATCGTTATCCCTCTCATGAACCCCATGTCCATTATAATTCCTTAATGTCGAAGTCATACCGTTCGTTGTATGCTAGGACCGATCGTTCATCGCAACAACATTGCGTTCACAGCGTCTATACACTTTACATTCATCTCTCAATGCCATGTCATAACATCAAAATGTTATACATCACACCTCATCAACCAACGTCTAAGGAATCACAACCATAGCAATCCCTCACGTTCGTTTATCGCGACTATGGTCCCCGGATATCGGTTACGTAATCTATTGCTTACATTCTCTATCTTTTAATCTCTTTTAATCTTTTTGTTCAACCTTTATTAAAGGTTTAAAACACTTACTAAGTGTTACTTTACGTGAACTATATGTTCATACTTCTTTCTTGCACATCCCCCAGTATCTGAGAACTAAAAATCTCATTTCTGGGCATTGCTATGCACTGGCGCTGCGGCGCCGTGCCCTTCCTTTCCTCTCGCGCTGTGGCGCCACTCTCCAGAAGTGTATGGCCGAGCTCGCGCTGCGGCGCCCCTTCTCGTGCTGTGGCGCCCTTTCTCGCGCTGCGGCGCCAAGACAAAAACCTAGAAAATTTTTCTAAGTGTTAAGTCAAGTTTGAGATGCTTACTTTACGATCTCATAACTTCTTCGTTATAACTCGGAACGAGGTCGTTCCAAAGCCATTTTCTTCCTTATCTAACGTACTTCGATTACCCTCAGACAGAACTTTGTTCTAAATCCGTTAACATGCCATTCAATTGGCTTAATCTTAACCCTTCGTTCATTCTACGCTTTTAACGTTCTTCGTTCGTTCGTCCGTAATTCGGTCATTCGAACTCGGAATTCATTCGTTCTTGAGTCCATGACTCACATTTTATACGATCTCTTACATTCTTATGAAACCCTACTCGTTCGGGTTCATTACTATCTTTCAAACTCTCGTTCATCTTTTACGAAAATTTCGCCATAACTTCGTTATAGCTCAATTTTAATCTGTTCTTCATCAACGTTTCTAACGTTCCTAACCAAGCAAGAAGCAACTAACTTATACACGATGGTTTTAAATTTGTCGATCAACAACATTTACACTACGATGGTTTTAAATTTGTCCATCAACAACGTTCTACGCGTTCTTCGCGTGTTCTTTGCGTTCTTCGTTTTTAATCGATATTTTGGATTACGATTTCACTTTTTCTTGGAATTTGATGTTATAGAACACCATTCCTTACTTAATTCACCTACTCGTTCATAATATTCATTCGGATCGCTCAAAATCCTCACGAATCTTATACTTGCTTAAGAAATTTATAAACTAAATTTCTTATTTCTCATTTCTTATTTTCTCATGATTTCAACCATATGAAATCATTACTAACATCTTTTACTCCTTATTCTCATGAAGTTATGTTTTAAACATATTAAACTTAAAGAAAATAGTAGAAGAAACTAGGGTTCGAATTACCGTTCTTCTTTATTCCTCTTCCGTTAGACAAAGCTGGCGATTTGCTAGCTTTTCTATTTCACGACCACTTTGGATCCGAGCCTTCATGCTCAATTTCTTCCTCTTCCTCTTCCAACCAAGCCCTCTCTTTCTCTCTCTCAAGTTCTAGGATTTTCAAAATCCCACAAAAATGAAATTAAGCTTAGTATTTATAGAATTTCCAAGCAAAGGGCATTTTGGTCATTTCCCCTCCACCTCCTTACTATTCCTCACTTGGCAACCAGGTTTACTTGGCCACCACCCTTACTTGGTGGCCAAGTGGCCGCCCCTTATGCCCATGGGTCATCCCCATGGGTTGCTCCATGGGTTTTACCCATCCGTTTATCCATCGGTTCGATCCGCGGTTTCTTTTCTTGGTTTGGGCCTTAACCCTAATTCTTATTGGGCCTAACTTGGGCTTAACTTCAGAAATCATTGGGCTTGACATAATCCAAGTCCAATTGGATTCTACAAAAGTCTATGAACACAAAATCCATTAAGACTAATCGTATTCTACGCATTCCATTCTCGTATGCTCGTATTCTCTTCGTATATTGTTCGTACGATATTCGTATTATACGTCGTACTAATCTTCGTAATATACTCGTATAATAACTCGTATCATACTCGTATTTCTCACGCATAATAACCCTAGTTATTATACATACTCATAACATTCTCGGAACTCACTTTCCCTAACCCTTAGGTTTTGAGTCCGCAGGCGAAAACTTCGTTTTTGCCATAACTGAAATATTATTGAATATTCCATCATGTCTCAGAATTAAACATAATCTATAACTTCTCGGAATTTCAAAATAAATCTCCGAGCAGAAACGGGTGAATAGTGCCTATTTCGTCTTTTTCCCCAAAAAATATTTTATTCCCGAAAAACTTTTATTTTCGTCTTGAAAATTCTTACTCGTTCAGTCTAGCTCGTAGCCAGAATCCTCCCGATTAATAATCATTCTAGGTTATAGAACGATTAATGAACACATAGCATAAAATAGTATTAATAAAAATTCATTTTATTAATAACTAATTCTTTAACTTAAATTCTTGACAATCCGATTTTTCGGGTTGTCACAGAATATATATCTGAGGGTCATAAGACTACGAAATATGTCTATGGTTACAAGTAATCTTTCAACTCTAACCTTAACAGTTATGCTGTAGGGACTTCACGTACTTAGGGGGATCAACCCTTCGTACCATGTATTGTGCACAAACATTTCAACGCTAAGCGTAAATTATCCCCTAATAATTAGGTTGTTCATCTTAGTATTTAGAGTACAAGTCCGCACCAAAGAAAGTTTGGTTTGGATACATTTCAAGGGTAATTTAGAATTCAACAGTCATCAACTAAGGATTAGTTGAATACAATATTGATAACGTCCTGCTATGGAATAATCATAACTGAATCGACATTGTAGATTAAGATCATGCTTTAGGAACAAACTAACAACATAACATCGAATAATCATAATGTGCCTTGCTTGAACACTATTAAACCAAGGGTATTTAGAATTGAGCACTAAGCATGCACAACAAATAGTACTTTAAATGATAACACTTGTTCAACATGAGTATATTAGAATATGTAAACTTGCATCTTAAAGACAAAAATAACTTGTTCAATATCCGAATAAGATCTAGATTTAGAAATCATAAACAAACTAGATACAAGAACTTGCTCAATAGTAAGAATAAACTTGCATAATGTAATAAATGAACTATCTCAACGAAAGTGTAGAGTTAGAAAACTTGCTCAATTGTAAAAGTAGAATTAAAGAACTTGCTCAATGTAAAAAGATAAGTTTAGAGACTTGCCTTGAGCGTACGCTATAATATTAAACTCATGTTCACCTACATATAGGTTCAGAACCATCATCTATTAGATATACTAACATTCACATTCCAACATAACACGTATTTCTAGTTAGACTTATTATTTTAGCTTAAGTCTTAAGATACCATGCAAATATCAGAAACTACAAGTGTTAACATTCACAACACACGTTTACTAGTCATCATGCTCACTACGTTCTAATATACCACGTTCATCACTTACTAATCATTCAAACTTTGAATTTATCAATTACATATCATAGTTCTGTTTTAACCTTCTTATTACATGTATGACGCTTAATCATATCCTTCGACCAAGTGGTAAGGTTTCCCCAAGGTCTGCAGCAGCAACAAATAGCTTTGCCTCAGATCAGTGTGTGGCGCAGCTGTGCCACACTCAGCGTAGCTGCGCCACACTCAGCGCAGCTGCGCAGTTTTTAGCCTTGGCACCAGCGCAGCTGCGCTGGTGCACAGATAGAGGCAGACACGACATGAACAGTAGTCGTTTTTATCCCAACTAACACGAATTTTACCCACCAAGTAGTGAAATTAACACAAACAATTGATATAAACTAATCATAAACATGTTTGCTAACATTTATAACCAATTAGAATAATTTAACATCAACTAAAACTAGTTTAATTTCTCAAATTCATATTTTCATATGAAAACACCATTTTCGACATCTCTTGCAAAAAGAATCACAGTAATCTCTATACTTGGCCAAATTTCATCGTTTAAATTACGTTATGCTCGTTTCTTAATGAACTAACATATACAAGACTCAATTTACAGTTTAACATACAAATTAACCACTAATTTTGATACTTACATAAGCCATATGAGATAATATCCATAAAACACACACTGTCGTTATTTTTTCTACTGTAAACCGAAATTAGCATGCAATTCTTGTTTAAACATAATCTCTAATCATCATAAACACATGTTATCATCATAGCTAATTCTAGAACATAATTTACATAAAAATTTATAAAATTTTATACACAGTGAATGCACTTCAAGGACACAGAGAACGTAAAACATATATAGTATTAATATTATATGAAAATACCTTTTTATTGCTTAAGAAGATACTTGTTAACCCTTAGAAAAGCTCGAAGAACTCAGTATTTCTCTAGAATCACAGCCATTTCTCTCTCAACTTTCTCTGATAATTCTCTGTTTCTCAGACTAACAAATGGCCAAGCAAAACCTTATGCGTATATAAAACTATAAACTGATATGGTCTTAATATAAATATTAAGTATATCAGTTAATACCTATAACATATATTTTATAAATATATTATATTCATTATTTAATTTATTTATTTTATTTATATAATTTAAATTAAAAAGAAAATCCAAAAGCCACAGGGCTTTGTTTGGAAAATCATTTAAAATTAAAGAGTTTATATCCTGAAGCAATATTTGGATAAAACTAGATTAAAACTACTTTAATTTATTTCAATACTCCTTATAATATAGTTATTTGTCACGCTATATTTAATCAAGCTTTCATATTTAATTTAATTAAATATTCAAATAATAATTAATTAAATAAATTATTTAATCCCATAACTCAATACAAATAATTAACCATCAGATTGAAATATCAATATAATAATAATTTTCTTAACTCATTAATTATTTATTTAACAAATAATTAACCAAATAAAATGAAATAATAATTAAACAAATATTTATTCAACGATAAACACATCCATAAATATTTATATAATTTAATAAATATTTAATATTACAATTAAAAATTCTGGAATGTTACATCATTCATTCCTTACATGGATTCTGTCCTCAGAATCACAATTCAAACAATCAAATCGTCACATTTTCCCTTCTTACAAAGATTATGTCCCTAGAATCGAAGACATAGATTAAATAATTAACTCAGGGTAATTTTTCATCATTTCAGATTTGATTTCTCACGTAGCCTCTTCGACGTTGTGGTTCCTCCATATCACCTTCACAGAAGGTATCACTTTATTTTTGAGCACTTGTTCTTTCCTGTCGACTATCTGGATATGAATCTCTTCATCAGACAAATCTTTATTGAACTGCAACGGTTCGTACTCTATCACATGCTTGTAATCTGGTTTATACGGCCGTAACACCGAAACGTGAAAAACATTATGAACGTTTTCCAACTCTGGAGGTAGAGCTACCTCATAAACCACCTCTCCAACTCTTCGCAGCACTTTGAAGGGTCCAATAAACCTCGGGCTTAGCTTTCCTTTCTTGTCAAAACAAATTTTTCCCTTCCTAGGAGAAACTTTTAGGAAAACAAAACTTCCTACTTTAAATGCACGATCTCGTCTATATTGATCAGCATACTTTTTCTGTCTATATTGGGCTGCTACCAATCTTGTCCTGATGAGTTTGACAACCTCAGCAGTTTGTTGTACCATTTCTGGTCCTAACAGTTGGCGTTCACCGACTTCATCCCAGCACAGTGGAGTTCTGCACTATCTGTCGTATAATTCCTCGTATGGCAGCATTCCGATGCTCGTGTGGTAATTGTTGTTGTATGCAAATTCCACCAATGGTAGATGGTCATCCCAGTTTCCTTTGAAATCCATGATACATGCCCTAAGCATATCTTCTAGTGTCTATATTGTTCGTTCACTTTGCCCATCAGTCTGCGGATGATATGCTGTACTCATCTTCAGTTGCGTTCCCATGCATTCTTGCAGTTTCTTCCAAAAATTTGATGTGAATCTCGGATCTCTATCTGATATTATTGACACTGGAACTTCATGCATGGACACGATCTCTTTAACGTATAGTTTTGCAAGTTGATCAAGATTAAATCTAATCTTTATTGGCAAAAAGTGTGCATATTTTGTTAGTCTGTTCACTATTACCCATATCGCATGTATCCTTTTTGAGTCGTTGGAAGACCTACCACAAAATCCATTGTGATGTGCTCCCACTTCCATTCTGGTATTTCCAACGGCTGAAGTAATCCACTTGGTCTCTGATGCTTGGCCTTCACTCTCTAACATGTCAAGCACTTTGCAACGCATTCTGTAACGTCTCTTTTCATATTTGGCCATCAAAAATGTTGCCGCAAATCTTAATACATTTTCGTACTTCCCGGAAGAATCGAATATCTTGAGCTATGAGCTTCTGGTAAGATTTCATTTTTAATCTCCGGTACTGCTGGAACCCAAATTCTTCCCTCGAACCTTAGTAACCTTCGGTATCGATCTTGTATTTTGCATCACTACCCTCACCTACTTTCTCTTTGATGTTTCACATTCTGTATCTTGTAATTGAGCATTCTTCACTTTGTCCACCAAAGTTGGACTAGCTTCTATCTGGAATAGTCGTTCATCGAATTTCTTTGGAAATTTTATTTCCAACTCTAGCTTTGCCATTTCTGAAATAAGCTCTTCCTGGTTGGTTAGCAACATTAATTCATCCTGACCTTTTCTACTTAAAGCATCTGCAACCATATTCTCTTTGTCTGGGTGATAAAAGATCTCATAATCGTAATCTTTTATCAATTCCAGCCATCTTCTTTGATGCATATTCAGGTCCTTCTGTGTGAAAATATACTTCAGACTTTTATGGTTTGTGTAGATCTCACACTTTTCTCCATAGAGATAGTGTCTAAATATTTTTAGAGCAAACACAATCGTCGCCAACTCTAAATCATGAGTCGGATACCCTTTCTCATATTACTTCAGTTGTCTTGATGCATAGGAAATAACTTTACCGTTCTGCATAAGAACGCAACCCAACCCTTTATGTGAGGCATCATTATACACCACAAAGTTTCCTGTATTATTTGGAAATGACAACACAGGTGCCATGCTTAATTCCTTCTTCAAGTCCTGGAAACTTTCTTCACATTTCTCCATCCAAACAAATTTCACAGTTTTCCTTGTCAAATTTGTAATGGAGTGGTTATCTTAGAAAAATCTTAAATAAATCGTCTGTAATAACCGGCCAATCCTAAGAAACTCATCACTTCTGATGGTGTTCTTGGTTGTTTCAATTGATTACAGCTTTCCACTTTTGATGGATCCACTGAAATCCCATCTTTGTCAATCACGTGACCCAAAAATTGTACACGTTCTAGCCAAAATTCACATTTAGAGAACTTCGCGTACAATTTTTTTTTTTAGTGTCTCCAGAGTCAAATGTAAATGTTCCACGTGCTCTTCTTGAGTTTT